>JAOXOE010000001.1:62450396-62462627 GCA_028565055.1 Phoeniculus purpureus
ATTCTATAGTGACTTATGGTGGGGAAGGTACTTTCATCTTAAAGCCTGTGTTGCAGGTGCTTAGAACTTCTAGAAAAAAATACGGATGTGTTCCTGTGTGACTTGGTCTGGGTGATCCTGCTGTGACAGGGGGATTGGACTAGATGATCTTTTGAGGTCCCTTCCAATACCTAATGATTCTATGATTCCATGATTCTAAGCCAAGGGAGAGGCTGGAATATGGTGGACTGTAGCTCACAGTCATAGAATCATTCAAGTTGGAAAAGACGTTTAAGATCATTCAAACCAATATTTAAACATGGTGTTTCTGCGTGGTTTTGAGCGGGTGACCTTTTTGTGTGTTAGGTGAATGTGATAATCATAACACTACAGACACTCCAGCTAGAAGACTTAAGCTGCAGTGCAAGCTTGCTTTTGGGTAATCTGAATAGAAACCTGATGGGAAGTCATTACCAACATAAAGTGGGGCTTTATTGTGAGATATTTTGCTTGAATTTGTTTTTTGTGGCTGTCATGCTGTATCAGGGTGGCCTTGCTGATCTGGATTAATCAGCCCAGGTACTATAGATGGTGTCATTGCACTGTGGAGGATAGACTCCCCTCAGTGGTCACATAACATCCACATGGTTGCAATCTGCTATTAATAATTTTAATTAGTGATACTGTAATACTAACTGTTACTTGTCCTTCAAAGTGTTTTGGGAGCGAGGGAGAGGAAGGTGACAGAAAGGGTCCAAAGGTACAGCTAGGGCAACTTCCAGAAACTTGCTGGATTTTGCAGGTTGGCTTCCCTGAGCTCTCGGTTGATTCATTAGAAGTAAACTTGGCGAGAAAGGGATCCTTCTAGTTCAGCGGCTACTTTGGAGGTGATAAACTTGACTTTTGACTCTCATTTTAATTCCCAAAGAACACAGAAGAAAGATTTGCCTAAGGGTTATCATGGGAAAAGAAGACATCACAGATGACTCCCTTGCCACCAGGGCAAGTACAAGACTTAAGGAAAAACCTCAAAACAACCCACATGGATTATCCCTATCCCTCAGCAACATCATTCCATTTTAGCAGACTTTAAATTTTTAATCTTTCAGTACTGATGAAATTAGTGATCCAAGTAGACCTGTTTCAGATAAGCTTATCTGCATGTAGGTGTACAAGCAGTTGGTGGGGCTTCTGGGAACATCGCTTTAGGAAGAGCTCTGTGCTAAGTAAATGAGTGACACAGTGAAGGGGGATACCTAAGCCTTCCTGCTCCACTGTACTTACAAGGAGCATCTCCATCCTCCCTAATGGAAGAATATTTGCAGATATCTCACTAAAATGTTCTTGTAGGCTACTTTCATTGCTTTCATTAGTGATTTGCAAGTAAATGAGGCAGTGAGTACCTCTCTCAGAAAACAAAGTGCTTGGCTAAATCTACAGAGTAGACCAAGACCTTTCAACATGCTCCTTTCTTTGACAGGACGGTATCCTAATGAGTACATTCACTGTAAATCTAACCTCTCCTTCCTACATTGATGTTGAATCACTGGAATGTATAAACCAAAATTTTCTTGAGGTTGTATACTTGAATTTAAAGAAGTTTGATTACTTAGCTTATCTTTGCAAATCTCTGGTCCTGAAAAAAAAATTGATAAGTAAGCAGCTTCTCATCATAGGATTTTGGGGGTAATTAATAGCTACTTCACTTAACTATTCATGGTATAGTAGAGTAAGGTAGGCTAAAAAGAAGAGGCTCCACTTCATAGCACTGCACTGGATAGTACACAAGGTACAGACATGTGACACTATAGGAAGAGGGCAATTGTTCATCTATTATCTTTCAAGGTCCCTTCTGATCCCTAATGATTCTATTAAACTCTACCCATATTTTGAGGTGTTTAGAAAGGCAGAATCTAATCCAGTCAGATTGCCATTCAGATTACTAATGCAGTGATTGAGGTTATTTATGTGAGTTTGCATTTTAAAATTGCTGAAATTACAACAGTGCGGCAAATCGAGGCTTCCAAATACAATACGGAAAATATTTTAAGGGGAGGCAATATTGCATGAGTTAAGCAGGCTGTAAAGGACAGTCTTTCAGGTCTTGAGGCTTTTATTCAAGCAAACTGTTCAAAACTCATATGCTCCAAAGCCTTACCATTATCACAAAAGGTATTGATCAGTGTGAGATATTATGAAACCTTGCCAGCCACAACGTAAAAGAAGAACTGGCAGCATTTCTTGAAGGCATGCAGGAGTTCAAGTACATACAATCCTTTTCTTCAGGAACAAGGTTGATACCTTGACCAGAGAACTGACAAAATATATTCTTCCAGAAGCCCTATTTAAAAAACTTCTTATCAAGGTGAGAAAGTTAATATGAGCGCCAGAGACAGGTCCTGAGAGTACCAGAAATTGTCTTGAGGAGTTGCTCTTCACCTCCACCTTGTCCTTGCAGGGTTTCAGGTTTGATGGATAACCAACACTCCACAACAGCCAGAAGCATGTGACAGCTTGGCAGCATCTGTAGGACACAAGTTTGTTTTCATTCATTCCAGTTGCTGCTCTGAGAAACAGAAGTTCACAAAGGGAGTATCAGCAAAAATGACTATGAAATGGAGAAGCTCAAGAGAGTTTGAAGTTCAAGCCGAAGTTCAGGAGAGGCCAGGAGATTCACTTTAAAGCAACTCTAATGAAGAGTACAAATAAATGGATTCTTGGGAAGTTGTGGCCAAAACAAGTTGCAAAACCTGCTTTTTTTACAGCTTGGTAATTTTTGTGAGCTGGTAGTTAAGGGTGCTCCAAGCAATGGGGACCTTTGAAACTCAGCAGATAAAACTGGTACAAAAAGATTGGTACAGCTGTATTTACTGTGTCTAATGAACATGTAAATAAATCAGTTATCAGGCAAAAGAAATTATGAAGTGGAAACTTTGCAATTGTTCTTTCACACTTTTCTAAACTTTGGAGAAAGCAGCAACTTTTAAAGAACATTGAAATAAAAGATCAAGAAAACGAAGTCCTACAGTATGTTAATGTCTCCTGATTCCCAACAGCTACAGCACACAGGTCTAGTCATTGTGATCATCCAAACCATGGATGGGAAAAGACACTGCTACAGTATTCTTATTCTTGTGGCTATGGCTTCTCTAGGTTTACTCAACAAATAAATCCTTGCTTGTTGGTCTTTTGCAATGTTGGTGTTTATTCCAAGCCACATGAGTTCTACTGCAAGCACAGAACACCAGCCTCTTCTTTCCTACATGCTCAGCTCTGCTCTCTGGCCTTACAATTGCTATTTTGTGTTAATATTGGGGAAGTGCCATGTGCTTCATGCTATAACTAGATGACTTTGCTACTTTCAGATTGGCTCCAATCACATGCAAAGGTGCATCAGTACCACCAGCCACCTTTTCATGGACACCCTGAAGACCTGTCTGGGATTAAATAACAATGATTTGGTTCCTTTATTCTAAGAACTTGCATCTTTTGGGACATCTGCCTTTGAACACATAAACAGGAGTTTTATTATGTTTCAGCAAGGATGCCACTCCGTACTGCAGTAATGTCATTCATACTGTGTGTGCAGCAGTGTACATAATCCACACTATGACCTTGCTCATCTTGTAAATATTAGGTTGACATCTGGCAAGAAGTGTTGGTGACAGACATGACTCAGTGAGTTGACATTAGTTTGATGGGAAATAAAATCTCAGAAAGTTACTGGCAAGGAAGAAAATTAATGATAGAGAGAATATGTGAGCAGTTAGGTGGGGGAAAGGGCGTGAGAAACGACCTTGAATGTGTTTCCCTTCTTCATCTGGGAAATATCCCATTTCCACATCTCATCTCCTTTTCCCAGGAACATATAAATTGTGTTTGATAGTAACGAGTACACAGTAGTTGGGTTTTAGTTTCAGCACGTCAATAATAAATCTTTTACTGCGCAAAAAGGGTATTTTATAAAACAATTACTCAGTCAAGCATATTTATATTCATTCTCATGTCATAAGAAATCAGACTGGATATGTCTGCAATTATAGTAGCTGCTGTGGAGCATGGAAGTACTTGAGCTCACATGATCCAGTTCAGACAGCAGTTCAGCATCACTGCGAAGAACTCAGTGCAAAAAAACCCATTAATAACCCAACTTAATTTTCTGGAGTGGGAATTAAATTCTAACTAGTGGAAACAAGACCTGTGTTGTAGTATGAAGTCACTATAGTCTTTCTACAGAGGACTGCAGCAAAATCAGTATGTGTTCTTGGCAGATACAAACCACAGGACTTGAAAAATCAGCCAATCAGCTTGACTCCCAGGGTGAAGGCAGAAGAATTTTAGGGTTGTCTTTACCTTTTTTAACTTTAATGCTTAGGCTCAGGTAATCATCTGTCACATGATTTATTTACCTATGTATAGGCTTAAAGGCTATGTTACATACCCTAAGGTGTCCTACCTGACCTCCTTCATCCACTTCTAGAGATTATGAATCATCTGTAGTATCAGATCTGACAGCCTTGTGCAGATACGATTCATCCCATCCTAACTGTGCCCAAAGTGTTATGGAATGAGTTGTTGCCAGCGTGTGTCTATTGTCTCATCAGCTGGAGAGGGAGACTAACTGATTGGCAAACCACACCCTAAGCTCCACAAATGCCTTTAGCCTCTGAATTCCTTCCTTCAGCACAAGCTACGGGCTAGAGGCGGCAGTTCATCCAATGGCTGTGGTTGCACAGGCAAACGCAGAGAAAGATGAAAGTACAAAGAAAGGGAGAACTGGATTGGAAAAGATCCAGACATTTCACCAATGAGACCATTTCTACGTTAAGTGATTGTCATCAGTTGATTCTTTGATCAGGTCTGAGATTAGAGTAACTAATTAATTTAGTTAATGTGCTAATGAACCAAAATAAAACTAAGGAGGATTCAAAACCATTTATAAAGTCACAAGCAAAAAACAAAGACTGGCTTGATTTGGGGAAAAACAACAAACCACATTTAATTCACACAACATTAAAACATACAGAGATCAGTCAAATTCTTGCATCACTGGGCCAAGCTCTGCGTCGTGAGGAGACTCCTGACTTTTCACATGTGACACGCAACAGCCAGACATTCCTTTCCCTAATCTGCAAGATCCTTGGAATGTGGAAAACATTAACTTTCTGGCTTCTGGCCCTCTGTCTATCTCTGTCTCTTTCCCTTTCGTTTACTTGTCTTTTAACCCTTTTTCTACTCTCTGTTAATAAAACTTGTTATTTTCCTTATTACAATATTGTCCCTGGTTTTCCTTCGTGTTATAACAACTCTGGGAAATCCAAACTGGAACAAAATAACCTAAACAAGGACAGTCTTACCTCCTTCCCCTCAGGGGCAAGAAATCTCTAGCAGTTATTTTCTTTGTGAAAATATGGGGTTCATAGCTCAGTTTGACCTTCCATTCCTCAGGGTCGGTGGTTCATGTTCCTAAGGCCAGTTCCCTGCTTCAACGTGTTGTCTTCCATGGACTACAAACAGAATTCCCTTCCTCTAATTTCACTACACCATGGGTTTGCAGGCACAGTTCTCTTCTGCTGATCTGCCCCTTCCCTGGCAGTGTTCAAGAACAGGTTGGAGGGGGCCCTGGGCAACGTGGTCTACTGAGAGGTGCCCTTTTCTGTGGCAGGGGGTTTAGAACCAGATGATCTCTGAGCTCGCTTCGAGCCTAAGCCATTCCATGGTTCTTTGATCTCTGAAGTTCCAAACTCCCACTCTCTTTTCCATCACACACTCCAAGGATTCAATTAACAGGAGCTGAGTTAGAGTTGAAGTTGGAGCTGGAATTGGAGTTCAGGCTCTACGTGTGGCAGAGATACTGATGGCAAGTCAGTGAAATTACAGTTTGTCTCATTTGGGCACTGAAAATCTTTTATCTCTCATGAAACCAGGCCATCGATCACCCTACAGGGAAAAACTTCACACTCAAATAGGAGATAGTAAAGAGTCATATAGTTCCTCTGCTACAAGTCTCAGGAGCATGTGCACTATTATTGCTAATTTTTTGTAATAATTCTGTTTGCATTACTTCTGCCCCACTACTCTAGGTCGCTATCTCACCATCACCCTGGACTAAGCAAAAGCATCCCTTCGATCTTCATTTGGAAGGAGGCACTGAGACCTGACTGATCCAGCAAAGCCAGACTCCAGTAACTGAACTGATGCCCTAATGGGACACAGCTCAGACAAAACTCCTCTCTATGGTGTTGGTGAACAATCTTTGGGAATTTTGTTGTCTTTAATATACATCTGCTTGCCAATTCACTTCATGTTTACAACACCCTCCCTCTCTTGAAATAAGGGCACTAGTGCAAACCTGAGTGCAGGTCAAGGGTGAGATCCTAGCATTGTACAACAAAAAGCTGCTTTTTTGTTGCCCTTACCATGCGTTTAGGGTTGACGGTCAAATATCTGGCCAGATGGAAGAAAATGACAGCAACTCAGATCTGCCACCTGGCAGGTGTCAAAATGAGCACAGGAAGTATAGGAGAGGCCAGAATGCTTGGCAAAAACAAAATGCATTTTTCCCTCTTAACCTGGGTTCGGCTGGTTGGCATCTTGGACATCAAGACAGTGCTGGTGCTAAAATTAGATTTGTTGAAGTGAAGCAGGAATATTCCCATCCTGAGTGTTTTGTGTCGCCTCCACTCCTCGGAGGCTGTCTGCTAAGGTCAAGTGTTCTGGGTAAATTTTTATCACAGCAATGACACTCTTGCCCAGAATCAAGTCATTCTGCAGTTTCAAGTAGATGCTGTAATTGCATTAATTCCTACCCTAAGTAGCTTTGTTTTGTACTTCAGTGTGCCACTCATCAGTTTTGCATTTCTCGTTCTGAAACAGGGATGAAACTCTTGCACTTGCCTCTACATGCTTACAGCACATCAGTGCTCCTTTGGGATGAAGATGCTGCTGAAAGCCACTGTATTTTCGTTATTTCAATATATGATCATGTCTAGTTATTCACAGTGCTCTGATGTATGTCATGAGGCTGCATGGTATGTCCCTGTGACCGTACCTGTCAGAAACATCCACTTCACAGCTGTCATATGGTATATGCCATCTGCTTACAGAGCTGATGGCACTGAGCTGTACAAGAGCAAAGAAAAGGACAAGAAAAAGTCAGCAAGCTCTGGGGGAAAGAATGAGCTTGAAAGAATTCTCCCTCCTATACATTATGTATGACACAGGAATAGAAAAAATCGTTTTGGTCTTTCCACCGAAACTGCAGGTTATCTTTCATGCCTTACAGTACTTCGTGTTTACCCATAGCCACCTTTGAAAAAATGAAATTGTTAAAGCTAAAAGGGTCCATACATAAAAAGCGTGCTTGACACTAACGAAGCTTATTTATACAGTTTATTCATCCTTGCCTTTAATAATGGGAAAGACCAGAGGATGCTTAATAGTAATGAATATTCAAAAAGGAAATCTCCAGCAGACAAAGATGAAAACAATATCTGAGATCAGTGTACTGAAACTTCTAGAGTTGTTTAATCTTCAGCCTAGAAGTAGCATCATGTGAAATTGCAAGTCCTGCAGCAAGCTTTTCTAAATGAGCTTACTAATGGCTAGTGCATTAGCCTTTGAAATGGGCAAACACAGGACTTGTATTTTGAAAAGGGTAAAATAGCCTGTGCAGTTACGGGACAGTTAACCAGATTTCCAGTGCATGCAAGTGTGTTGGAGCAAATTTCAAAAGAAAGACTATGTCAGAAAATGGAGATAAGAAAATAATATAGCCTGAATTTACAGCAATATGTTTTGACAGGTAAACTTGTTATCTTGCTGTGATAAACTGGTCTATGTTTAGATGAAAGAATGGGATAAACACATCCCTTCTGACCGTCTTCTAAGCCTCACACACATTCCAAGAACAAGTTACTAACGCTTAAGGCAACAAAAAGAGGGATTATTATAATTAGTTTAGGAATTTATCTGGATCCGGGGTAGGTAACAACAGCTGACACTGAAGGAAGGCGAAGCCAGCAAAAAGCAGGTTTTAAGTGGAATATGCCCAGGATCAGCCATTCTGTGATGTGCTCACAACATCAGGGTACAAAAATAACTAAAAACAATAGTTCAGGAAACATAATAATGTTTGAGACATTGTTAATGGAGATGAAGGTGAGAACATAATGTAGAAGGAAACCGATAACCTTGAGCAATGAAACAATAAAAATCAGATGAAATTTAACAGCCTGAAGTGCCAGGTCAGGCACATGGAGACTAATAAAAAGATTTGCTGTAACATGGGGGCTGAACTGTGATAATGCAAAGAGAGGAGAAAACCCAGACTGGAGATAATCATTCACAGTACGGCCATGAGTCACCAGCATGATTCAACCACACAAAGGTTAGTACAATTGTAGGATGTATCAGAAGTTATATTTCTAGTAGACAGAAACAGATGAATGGCAAATCAAAGGGACTATACCTGGATTGTGATACAAACCCAGCAGCTTACAGAGCGTATTGTGAATGGCTATAAATATTGACAGGATGAGAGGATCTGAAGAGAATGACCTTGTTGGCCAAGGAAGGAAGAAGCAAAAGGGGGATATTTCAAGATGGAAATGAGTAAGTTTTAAAGATGACAAACGAAACTTGGAAACGATCTCTGTGTGCTGCCCTTGGCAAAAATGACTTTGAGGCACTCTCTGCAAGTGAAACAAATAGGGGCAGAGTATCAGGCAGCAGAAGCACATACAATGCAGCCCTTTCATGAAGAAGCATGATATGTCTGCCCAGGGCACCTTGCAATGTGGGTACTTGGGGTAACAGAAGACCTCAAGGACCTTTCTAGTGCATTATTGCCTTTACTCAGCTAAATCCACAGGTATCCGGTAGAAAATGTTGCCAGAGTAAGATTTGTGGGGTGTTGTTTAAGGCTGATAGGATCTCTAATTTGAAGCTCTAATTATTATCTCAAATGTTTTTCTATGAGATTAGTCAGGTAGGTAGCATTAGCTATTTATTCAGTGTTTTTAGCCCCAGCAGAAGTGAAGGAATCAAGAATCATAACTCAAACTGGCTTAAACACATCAGAGAGACATTTAGAAACTTTTTATTTCTTGTTCTGAGACAGCAAATACCAAGAAGAGCAGCCCAAGAGTGTGAAGAATCATAAAGTCATATAATCTCAGTTGGAGGTGGAGGTATGATGAGACTTACACACAGGTCCATGCTCAGGTAGTACTGCATTTGGCTGGAAGCTGTGATCCTACACCCTCAGCAGTACCCTGCCCATGAAAATCTCACAGCACCATAGTGCACACCAGGGAAGGAATAAAATGCTTCTCTCATACGATCTGGTTTGTCCTAAGCATTTGGAATATTGTGTCCAGTTCTGGGCCTCTCCATTCCAGAAGGACACAGAACTGCTGGAGACAGTCCACTGCAGTGTCACGAAAATGGTGAAGGGAGAAGAACGTCTCCCTGATGAGGAAGGGCTCAGTGAACTGGGTCTCTTTAGCTTGGCGAAACAAAGACTGACGGGTGACCTCATTAATGTCTATAAATATGTGAGGGGTGGGTGTCAGGAGGATGGAGCCAGGCTCTTCTCAATGGCATCTAGTGATAGGACGAGGGGCAATGGGTGTGAGTTGGAACATAGGAGGTTCCAAATAAATATCAGAAGGAACTTCTTCACAGTGAGGGTGACAGAGCACTGCAATGGGCTGCCCATGGGGGTTGTGGAGTCTCCTTCTCTGGAGACGTTTAAAACCCGCCTGGATGTGTTCCTGTGTGACTTGGTCTGGGTGATCCTGCTGTGGCAGGGGGATTGGACTGGACGATCTTTAGAGGTCCCTTGCAATCCCTAATGATTATGTGATTCTACAATTCCATGGTTATACTTTCAGTGGATCCGTCTGACCCTTCGCTGGGAACCTCGTACAACTTGATGACTAAAGCTGACACTTACTTTTCTGCTATGAAGACATTAGGCCAGACTTCATCCACAGCATCCCTGGGGGTCTCCAGCCTGTCCTTCACAAGTGCCCTCTGCAAGTCCATCACACACGGCGTGTTAAACAAGCTGGTGTCATCAATCTTTTCCTTAACTCGGTTGTACAGGTCTTCGACCATCAGCTGCTGCGCAGACTCAAACATCCTGGGATGCACTGAATCTACTTTGACGTCCTTTGTCTTCAGTTCTGGAATAAACTGACATTGTAACTAAAAGCATGTGAAAACAACGCAAATACCTGACCTGTCATTCACTGTTCCTAGGACAAGCCTCGTGTTACCCAGTAACACCACACTATCCCATCTGCAGTGTGTACACGCACATGCTTAGCAAGGCAGTCAGTAACGGGAAGAGCATACTGCCCTTGTCCCGGTTTGGAACAGGTCTAGGGGTAAAGACCTCTGGTTACGAGTTTCCCTCCCACCGATTCAACTCCCCTGGCTGTCTCCTCCTGAGAGGAAGAGAGACAGAGGCAACAAATAAGTCAACAGCACCTGGATGCAAGTGAAAGAAGATAACCTTTGTAACACAGGATAGTAAATACCAGTGCAAACAGAGCTAAGGCAAGCCACCCCGAGATGAAGAGTAACCCCCCAAAGCTCCTGCCACTGTGACAAGTCCTCTCTCTTCACCCTGCTACCTCCCCTGCAAGAAACCTGACAAGGCAAATGAAGCTCAAAGTGGGGTGTGGGGGGGAAGCTGCAGCCATGGACAGTCCGGCAGCTCACAGCAGGCAGGAGCAGCAGGCAGAAGGGTCCAAGCAAATGTCAAGAGTGAAGAGACGGAGAGGGAGGAGCTCTCCACTCACTCCAAACCAGAGTCCTTTTATCAGGCTGAAGGCTAGGGGGAATGCCCCTGCCATCTGAAACCTGGGTTTCAGCATTGAGGTTAACAATATCTGGGCTGATAGCTCTTTACGACTCTTAGCAACTCAGCCTCCCTGAGCAGCATTCTTTGGCTACCTGGGGTAGGGTTTTCCTTCTGCCTCCTTTATAGTTGAAACAGATGTTATTTTGGGCATAAAAGGAAAGGTGATACCCAGAATCTATTCTCCTAACCTAGAACACCCTGTCCTCTCAGACCAGAGGCCCACATCTGCCAAACGCCTGGGAGCTAAGGGCACGCTCATTCCAGCTCCAGAAGAACGCATCTTCCTGAGGAGGGAAGCACTGCTTTCCTCTCCCCGGTGGGTTTAGAGTCAACATCAGGAAAAAATTCTTCACGGAGAGAGTGGCACTGGAATGGGCTGCCCAGGGTAGTGGTTGAGTCCCCACCCCTGGATGCATTTAAAAGTCACTCAGATGTGGTGTTGGAGGATATGGTTTAGGGGTGACCTTGTAGAGTAGGGTTGATGGTTGGACTCGATGATCCCAGGGGTATTTTCCAACCTGAATGATTCTGTGATTCTGTGACTCATGGGAATGGTTCAAAGCTGCAGCTGAGGTTCAGACTCACTAAAGTACTTCTTTTCCAAGAGGGTGGTCAAATGCTGGAACAGGTTTTCCAGAAAGACAGCTGATGGTCCAAGCCTGTTAGTGTTTTAGTAGATTTGGCCAAATGCCCTTAATAACATGCTTTAATGTTTGGTCAGACCTTAATAACATGCTTTAATGTTTGGTCCCATTCAGTTTGTTGCGGCAAGCAAAGAGCAAGCAAACTGCAGCACATGGTTCTGCCATAGCTTCAGCGCACAACTCCAAAGAAAGTCACCAAACCTTTCTGTCAAATTGTTATTTGTGTTTTTCAACTCTGCCTCAGGTGGGGTTTTCTCATAAGGACTTTTTTTAATCGCTTTAGGATCTCTGGATGACAAAGGCAAAACAAATGCACCTCAAGTCCCTATTACTTACATAGTTCTTTTACCCTTCCTCCTCTTACCTTCATTGATTATTTGTTTGGCCGCCACGGCAGATGACAGATGGATTGGATCCATGAAGATGCTCTCTGTGTCGGTGTCTGATATCAGCGAATACCTGCCAATGAACCACACTGCCTATTAGGCAAATGCCTTCCACCACTGGGATCCCACCTCCATCTTCCTTTTCACCCACTCCAAAAGACAGCAGCAAGGAACTCGAGCAATAGAGATCTTTTGCTGGTAGAAGGGAAGCACCAACTCTTCTCCCACATCTCACCCTTGCCCTGCTCTACAGCCTGAGTTTCCAGGTTTCGATCATCATAGTATTACCAGGGTTGGAAGGGACCTAATAGATCATCAAGTCCAACCCCTACCACAGAGCTCAAGGCTA
>JAOXOE010000001.1:62462727-62505176 GCA_028565055.1 Phoeniculus purpureus
TCACATATTTATAGACATTAATGAGGCCACCCCTCAGTCTCCTCCAAGCTAAAGAGACCCAGCTCCCTCAGCCTCTCCTCATAAGTAAACAAATAATAGAGTCTGGATCATTGTCTGTGAAGCAGTTTCATTGGTGGAAAGTGAATACCAGGGTGCAGAGGTATCACTTAAGTAAGTCATCATTCAATTTATTCCCTCCTTTAAACTATTTTTAAAATATCAGCCATTAGTATTTGTGCATTTCACTCAGATGTGATCTCTGAGAGACCGCTTGGTTGCAACAGTCAACAGAAAGATTCCATGACTGGAAAAGCCCTTCAAGCATTCAAACACTTTGAGAATGTTTCTCATAATTCCTCTTTCCAATTTTACACTGGAAATCTCACAGCATTACTTCAGCTAAGAGCTAATCTATCCTACCTAAGCAATGAACCATCAGTCTTACCACTACATTAACAGTCAAATTAATAGCTAATACCTTAGGGTTTTGTGCTGCCTAATTACAGAAACACACACATCATATTAAGGGGCCTTTTTACTGCTACAGCCCTCACTTTCTTTGAGTTTAATACCAATGCTTACAGAACATTTTTATCACACTCAAGAACAGAGCTCTAAATAATATCCCCTGTATTTTAGCTGTTAAAATTCTCTAACGGAAATGTTAATACCATGACCTCCACAGAACACATTTAACTTGCCAAATGCTCCTCGTCACTTAAAATTTCCACCATACACCCCTAATACAACTAATCATCCTCACTCTTTCCTAGTCAAGCTTCTGGTTACACTTTGGTTATGATAGAACCTGTCTTTTCTTCACAAGATCTCTCTTCTGCAAAGAGATCCCAGGTATAACTAAGCTTGAACTTCGTTGCTCTAAGCAGTCTTGCCAGCTACACATTTCTGTTCAAATGAACTAGTACCTGTTTAAGTGGTCACAAGAATTGTTGTGAAGAGATGAATCACCTACCCTAAAACTTGCCTGACTATCATTAATAGTGGACACCCACGGAATAGTCTACTTACCAAAGAAGTTTCCTCCTAATCCCCTTTGGTTAGCACTTTACTTGTTCCCTGTTGTATAATGGTTTTTCAGTTCTTTACAAAGGCTTTACAAAGCTTTCAGTTAACCTAACATAATATACTGTAAATGAATAATCCCTTTTCTTTCCTGATCCTGTTAATCTTTTGGCCTCAGTTACATCTCACTGCTGTGAGATGCAAATGTTAATTATGCAAGAAGTATAAGATCTGTATTTTGATTTCCATCTGTCCAATACAAGTCCAGCACTAGAGGCAGATAACTGAGTGCTTTCCTATCGCCATGGGAACATGATTGCCAGGAACATACCAAGAACAACATCTCATATTAACTCCCAGAAACACCAGTCAAGTACCTTCTACCCGTCAGAGCTTCCTTTATTCCCTCATTGATTCATATTTTTCACAAACTGCTGATTATGTTCACTGTAACTCGATCTTCTTTATGACTGGATTAACTCATGTAATATCTCCCCCTCGTTAGCATTATGCATGCCAATTACATTAAGTACATAATTTATGGGGACGCAGAAGCAGTTCAAATGTTTTATTGATGCAGTAGTGAAAACAACCAAAGTTGACAAAGTTGTAGGCTGGATCCTCTTTTTCAAGGCCACACCTCACACTGGGTCATACCAGCACTCAAACTGATCCCACAGCCGGTGAGATTGGCAAACTAAGACAACAGGGAAGGCAGCAGAGAAATCATCTTTCCAAACAACAATTTCAGCAGCTCAAATCTCCAACCTGGATGATAATTAGATGAGCAGAACGAAGCAAATGCCACCAAGGGTGGGACTGAACAGGATCCTGGTTGGTGTAACTTGTTTAAACCACAGCCTTATAATACAGAGACTTTCATACCAATCCAGTCTAATGACTGCTCACCAATAAAACAGAAAAGCCTCGTTTTCTTTACTTCTCCCAGTCACAAGACGGCGCTACCTTTTCTGTCACACTAGCCCTGGTGCTCACTCAACCAGAGAGAGACTGTTTTGACTTATCAATCCAGAAGAAAATATTAACTTGATAAAAAGATAACAATATTTTTTCTAGTTATATAAGCTATGTGTAGAAGTCAAAGACTGAGAACAGACAGAAAGGCACAGGCTGAACCATGAAGGAGTGGGAGAGAATGGGGAAATGGTCTGTCCTCCATGAAACATAAGGTTTGTGTTACAGTGTCAGCTTGAGGGTGAAGAGTCAGGTACAGCAATGTGAAGTTTAAGGCTGCTAAAAGGAGATCATACTCCCTACTTAGACTTCCCACTGTTACTGGCTATGTTGTGCCAGCTTTGTCACCAAGTCCCTTGCAGAAAGGTGTGCAACTTGCCAGAATGGTAGAAAACATTCCAAGGGAAGAAAAGTCAGAATGATGAGGCTGAAGGTAAGGAGCAAGGGTAGTCCCGTTTCAGCTTCACAGTCATGTGGACTTAGCTCAGAATCATAACTTAACAGGAGTGTATGGTTATATGCTGTCTACAAAATCATGCTGCCACCTCATATACAGATGTAGGACTCATTTTGGTCAACATCACTTCTATTGGTAGCCATCTACTACCTTCTCCATGACATTAGTGACTTGTACACTGCAACATTAGCTTTCCACTTAAATGAAGTGCTGGACTGTGACCAACCAAGTGTTTTACACTGCAAAATGCCCTTACGTAAGTTTTCAGCTTCCTTCAAAACACAAGACAATGTCAAAAATGCAATTCATCAAACTACATTCAGAGAAAGCTGTTGAAGACACTGCCAAAGCATGAAGATTCAGGACAGCTGAAGCAATGATTATCTCCTAGAATTACTAGTTAGGTTTTACTTATCAACAGCTGATAGGATAGTGTGCTAAAAATGAGCTGATTTACTGCTCTGATGAAAAACAGCACACGGCTAACTTCTATCAACTCTCTTAGCAGCAACTGAGAATGAAGATATTCATAAGTTTTTAATTTTTCCTACCTACCATGGTAGTGAAGAAGATAAAATCCACCACACTACAGACTATTTTGGGTTGAACTGGAACCTATGTGTAATACTCTAACTGAGGACATCCGTGAGAAAAAAAGCTGGAGGAGCACTACTGAACTTCATAGTTTTCCTTAAGATCTTAATCTCTTTGCATACTACCTGCTTACTCAGAACAAAAGCTTCTAGTAAAATATGGTGGATAAAAACCATTCTGTAAATACTATTATACTTTTTGGGAGAAGTTGTGCGCAAACTTTATGCCCTTGAAACAACCCAAGACAGAAACGCCACTGAAGTACCGGCAGTGACTAAGTAATTCAACAGGCAACAAAACTAGCCAAGGTTCTTTACCAAAGTATTTGCTGCATTTTTGTGGGCTTTTTTTTTAATCCAGATGATAATTAAAAACAAGAGATTGCCCCTTTTGATAGAGACTCTACCCACAAAAAACGCTGGTTTGCATGTTCTAAACAAAAACAAACCAAAAAAACCAAAACATACCACAAGTAAAGACTCCATGTGTTGGAGAATCCATCTTTCTGACAAGCTTTTCTTTTTTGCTACCACGTCTTCTGAATCAAATTTTATGGCCCTACGCATCTTTCCACCCTTGTTCTGCTCCCTCAGTTCTACCTACACGATCATTTGCACAGTCTCCCCGGAACAGGATTAAAGAATTCATAGAGGTTAAAAATAACCGTACAGTTCACCAATACAAAAGACTCATCTACCTTAAGGGCACATTACATAAATACACACAACAGAGTAAGGATGAGTTTTTCCAATTCACTGAGCTTTCTGCGACAAGTATGTTTATAAAGGTTTCTTCTCCGCATTAGTTTTCCAATAATTGAAGAGGTTTACAGCCTTACTGAGTTCTTTCATTTTGTAAGAATGATAGCTGCTTCTACTTGACAGTCTACTGGGGAATGCATAAAAACCTAGTCTCCTGGAGACTGCCATGCCCCTGACAAATATGACCAACTGGACAACAAATGGAAAAAACATTTTAAGAGATGGGACAGTCAGCACAATCAAATAATGTCAACATGCTTTGGAAACCAGGCTTACATATCCCCTGACCAAAACATCCCGCCAACCTATAATAAACCTTAATAGACTCAAATATTTATTCTGAAAAGAAAATATGGCTTTTTGTCAAGACATCATCTTTTTCCTTGATACCTAGAAACTACACTGGTACAGGTTGCCCAAGGAAGCTGTGGCTGCCCCATCCCTGGAAATGTTCAATCCCAGGCTGGATGGGGCCCTGACTAACCTGATCTAGTGAAGGTGTCCCTGCCTGTGCAGGTTGGGGGTCGGAACTAGATGATCTTTAAGGTCCCTTCCGACTCCGGCCATTCTATGACTTTATATAAAGGCATATTTACTCTCCTCTTAAATATCTTTGTTTTCTCCTATTCTATAGTACTCTGCATGTTTATTCCATAGCCTCTCACCCCCAATTTGAGGGGACACAGAAATCTACCTTACTAGATTGTCAAATGCATGGTACATCAAGGGCAAGGCATAAGGAAAGAAATTCCTAGGGCTCAAAGCAGGTACAAAGAATGAAACGCTTGAAATAAGGACTGAAACAGTACATGCTGCTCTAGGAGGGCACGTCTCAAAGAACCAGATTCACACAAAGGTGGTGGGGGGGAAATGTGTACCAATTTAATCAAAAAACACTGGACACAACAGCTGACTCTATAGCTCTGGTGACCTGAAGAGTCATTTTATTAGTTTTACAGAAATACCTCCTGTTTTCAAGTTCCAGCCTCCATTCCTCCCTACTTCTCTATCTTGCCTGTAAAGAGGAGGAAACTTACACAGGTAACATTTTTGCAGGTTCCTCCTCAAGAAACTGCCTCAAATGGAGTAAGCACGATTCCTCCATTGTAACAGCACACCTTCTTCAACTTAGCACATGCTGAGACACCCAAAAAACCTGTTTTCATTCTAAAGCAGCACATCAGAGAAGCTCAAAACACATCTGAGGAAACAATACTGAAAACATCAATACATGTATTGCCACAAAAACTAGGTATCAATAGAATTTACATAAATTTTGCAGAGGTGTAGCAGGCAGAACTGCCATAGCTATGCCGAAGTATCTGTTGCACAACAGTTGTGTTTGATTTACATCTAAAAAATACTCAGTTGTTACCTGTGAAGGCAGACTACGACACACCGCAGCATGTATTTTACACACTGGCAAACATTAAAGAATGCTTCTGTTATTTTAATAACATTTCCCCTTTGTATACAGTGTACTTTTAGTACTTCTGTCTTTAGTCACGCCTTCCCTATGAACAAAAAAGAAAGCACAAGAGTCAGGTTACTTTTTCATCTAACAGCTAAATAGGTTCTGATTACCTGCAAGTCCTACTAACTTACTCTCTCACTGACTAGCAAAACAGTTGAGCTGCAGAGGCATCTCAACAGTTGACTGTAAGTAAAGCCGTACAAACACTGAGGACTAACACATTTGTTTTCCTTTTGGAAAACTGATGTTCCATGGATTGATTTTTATGTTATAAACAATTTCAGTGGTACAGGCAGGAATGGCATAAAGCACCATCCCAGATCAGTTTCAGTTTTTAAAAATGAAACAAACAGGTGGGTTCCAGTGTTAATTCTTATTAACACCAGAATACTTCCACATAAAGCAGTAAGTCAGCTAGCACAGAAAATGACCATATATGCACATTCTCCTTATGAAGAACAAGCTAACTGGGTTCTGCAGTCTTCACTAGATTAATTGCTTCTTTACCTTTGGTTCAAAGCAAGGTGGAGTTTGAACAGGGCAAAGACCTTTATGGTTTAAGTCCCAGGAGATACTGAGGTGTTCTCAGTGGAGCAAAATTTTCTAGAGAAATCACATTCTGATTTGAGAGAATTCATTTCTTTTGGCCTTTGGGGGGAACACTGCAAGTCCCATGTATTTGCTGAAGTCTTTACCTAGCGAGAACAGAATCCCTTCTAGGCTCTGTCAGATTCATGCTGATCCTGCAACACCTAGCTGTGCACAGCCACATCTGCTCACTTATTTTTAATTTTGTACATCAAGTAATCTAACTGAATCTTCTACAGAACAGTTTCCTAGTCCTTTAAAACCAGAATTCAAGAGAAACCTTCAAGTAATACTGAGTACTGTTTACTCAGTATACCTCGAGTAATACAATTACACACGGTTAAAATGCATCGTATTGAACAAAGAAACAGTTGATTAGTATTAAACAAGAGCTTATAGTCAGAAAGTCAGATAAAAGATAGGAGTGAAACAGTGTGTAGTTACATGAACCACTTCTGATACTGACAACCAGATCTCCAAAGACATTAAGAAACAGGAAAGGCATCCCGAGTGGCGCAAAACCAATTTTTATACTTTTGAAATATGAAATCTTATTATTATTCAGGAAACAGTAAAAGAGTAGAGCAAAACACAAACAAAAAAAGGCTGCAGATGAAGAAATAAATATTTATTTATTGACGAGTAACCCTTCCATTTTGAACAGCCACAAACATTTCAAGCACCTACATCATAACTGCTCACATAATTAATTCAGCAGAGCAGTCAGAAACAGCAATGCTGAGACAGCCACAGCTCAGCAATCTACACTTTGCTGCAAGGAAATTTTTCCTGAAGACAGATGCCACCCGGAGGAACAAAACCAGAAAAACAATCGGCTGCCTGACCAGAGGCAAGGCAAGGAGAGATTAGAACTACAAGCCTCTCTCTCCTCCGGAGACTCCCAGCCTGCATTTGCAGAACAAACCCACACAGCCGACAGCGGCAGCAATTTTCCAAACGAAGACAAAGCCAGTCACACTCGGGCTACTAGACAGGAAAAAGAAAAAGCAGACTGGCTGCTCAGAGAAAGGAAAGCATTCCTGTTTCTCCTAATGGCAAGCACAACCGTGAACACCACTTTCCAGTTGCCGAAGCTCACACCAATGTTCAGGGTGTGTTGGTAAGACAGGCATTTTTGGTCACTAACTGTAATTTTTTTTAAAAGTGGATTGTCAGCATTGATTCTCTGTTTAGGAAACCTGTGTTCTCTCACCTAAGAAAATTATGCCTTCTGGGGAAAAGAACTGTTTGGGCCATGCCCGTAACTCAGACTCAACAGCTTATAAGCAGCCACAAACATGACAGCTTTATTTCCTTTCTGCTTTCTTAAACTGTATGTTAGCACATATCAGGAAATTAAGGTCTATCTTAATTTAATCTTATTAAGAGTACTCTCTTCTGTTGTAAGGCTACTATGTCCAGAAACAGAATTCCAGAGTCACTGGGAATCGCAGAATCATTTAGCTTGGAAAAGACAGCCGTCCAACCACTAAGCTAACTGCAACAATGCTGCTAAACCACGTCCCTAAGCTCTACGTACACGACTTTTAAACACATCCAAGGATGGTGATTCAATCACCTCCTTGTGCAGCCTGTTCCAATGTCTGATGACCCTTTCTATACAAGACACTTTCCTAATCTCTAACCACAACTTGAAGCCGTTTCTTCTTGTCCTGTCACTTGTTACTTGTGGCAGGAGACCAACACCCACCTTTCAACAACCTCCTTGTGGGTAGGTGTAAGACAGTAATAAGGTTTCCACTTAGTATCCTTATCTTCACACTAAATAGCCCCAGTTCCCTCAGCCACTTCTCCTAAGGCTTGTTCTCCAGACCCTTCACCAACCCTGTTTCCTTCCTCAGACCCACTCCAGCACCTCAATGTCTTCCTTGTACTGAAGTGCCCGATCCTAACAGTGAATTCTGTGACGCTGCTCCAAAGCACAGAAGTCATCTCTACAACTGCCCAGACCTCACCAAGAATACCATTACTTCAACACAACATTACAGCACTTTTAAGTGCAGACACCTTGCAACTCTCTAGGTAACAGCTTACGGCTACATTTTAAGAAGTGCTCCACACCTAAAACCTCCTCCTGAGAACAGATCTTCCTGAATTCTAACACTACATACACTTCCAAAAACCACTTCAGTAGATTCCTGGTCCAAAAATTAAGCGTAGGCAAGGAGATACCTACAGAAGGAAGGAGGCAACTTCAAGGAAGGTAGAATATGGCAGCAGCGGAAAGTACTTTCTTTGCTCCTTTGAGCAAGACATTCTAAAGAAAGGTTCACATTCCTAGACTATGAAAATCCTGATTTATCAAGAGAGGAACAAAAAAAATCTATCGTGCTAACTGTATTAACTTTGGGCATGGGAGGCCTGATTTCAGACTTCCCTATTTCTAACATACAGGTAACTCCTGAGAAAATCCACAAGAGATAATTAGGCACCAATTTGACCCTGGGTACCTTTAACAAGGTAAGGCCACAACAAGAGAGAAGTACCACATCTACATATCTTTATAGAATTGCCCTTAATGCCTCCATTTATTATCTGTAAAAATCCTTCCTGCCTCACAGGATATTGTGAGGAAAGATCATGAGGCTCTCAAATACTGCAGCTGCAGTGACAATGATCTAAAGCAGAGACATGTGGCTTGATTCCAGTACCAAAATAGAGAAGATCAGCCAGACACAGCTCTGAATGCAAGATAAGTCTTTAAAAACCTCTACATTCAGATGTACAGCACAAAAAAGCCTGAAAAGGTGCTTGACACCAAAAAGGTTGTAATGAGTAAGAACAACCCAGCCTGTGTCAGTGAGGATTGATCGGGAAAATAAGCATTAGAAACCTTAAGAGTTGTAGTTTTTTTGCAGGGCAGGGTGGTTTCATTCTGTCTTTTGTGGGGGATGGCGTGTGGATTAGGTTAGTGGGGTGTGGGCAGCAGAGTGGGCTTGTAAGGAACTACATTTCACTTCAAGACAAAGAATAACATCTCCAGAAGAGCTCTCTGGATTTGCTGCCAGTAATTTGGATTGGCATGCCTGATTGTGCATTGCTATAATTTTTAGAGACCACTCAGACCTGGAAATCAAGGCCAAGAACTGCTCAGTTAGTCAAATAACTAGAAACAAAAGAACTCAGAACAAAACCTGGTAAGAATAAAGACTAATTTTATCAATTGTATCCAAAAGCTCCAGAACTGGTTCCCACTGTCTTTATCTCAAACAAAAAAACTGTGGGAGAGATGAAAAGAAAGAAGGGATGCTGTAATGAAAGTCTGAGGAAGGTCGTATGAGGGGGGAAACCCAACCCTAAAAACCCCCACAAAATGAAAAACAAACACACACACCCCCACCAGAAAACCCACATCAGAGCTGGGGACACAACCACACACAGACAAGATTATGAACCTGCCTTCATATTCCTGATGACTCAAGAAATAGAAACACATGGAATACACAAAGCCTTTTTTATTCTAATCCGGGTGATGGCAGAAAAAGGTCATTAACAACATGTATTAAATAGCTGTACAAAATAATTCAGATCAGTTTAACACTTAATAGGAGGAGGTTACAGCCTAGGTGGTGTCAACTGTTCTTATCCATGGACAGGTACCATTTGCCCTTCAGAGAAAGTGGTAAACCCTAAGGTGACTTGTGTATCTTCTCCTTTCTAATACTCAGTCAGGATAGACCGTGCCATCACGGCAAAACAGAAAGGCAGTCCTTCCTTAAACTACTACAGCCTGAAAAATTTACCCACAGAAGAAAACTCTTTAATGAATGGGGTTAAATGGATTTTGCTAAACCAAGTGCTAATTAAACATTTTGTTTTGCCTGTCAGTAGTGTCAGACAAAACCTCCCCTTCACAAGCATGACAGGAGATCAAGGCAGGGCAGAGCCATAATAAACTTTCACAGTTTTA
Source organism: Phoeniculus purpureus (assembly GCA_028565055.1). Taxonomy (NCBI): domain Eukaryota; kingdom Metazoa; phylum Chordata; class Aves; order Bucerotiformes; family Phoeniculidae; genus Phoeniculus; species Phoeniculus purpureus. Next base: position 62,472,531 of record JAOXOE010000001.1, read on the forward strand.
CCTAGTGTTCAAAACCCAACATGCCACACAATCTCTTTGCTAAAGTTTGTTTTATGTTGCTGCTTCAAGAAAGAAGTGTCACCAGCAGGTGATGGGAAGTGATCCTCCTCCCCTCCATTCAGCTCTTTTGAGACTCCCCACCTGGTGCACTGCATCCAGTTCTGGAGTCCTCAATATAAGGACATGGAACTGTTGGAGCAAGTCCAGAGAAGGGCCACAAGGATGATCAGAGGGCTGAAGCACGTCTACAAAGATGGAGTGGGAGAATTGAAGCTGTTCAGCCTAGAGAGGGCTCCACAGGGACCTTACAGAAGCCTTTCAGTGCCTGAAGGGAGCCTACAGAAAAACCGTATTTTAACAAGGGACTCCAGTGATAGGGAGAGGTTTCAAAGTGGAAGAGGGTAGATGTAGGTTTGATTTTAGGAAGAAATTCCTCACCATGAGGGTGGTGAAGCACAGGAACAGGCTGCCCAGGGGCGTTGTGTATGTTCTCTCCCTGGTAGTGTTCAAGACCAGGTTGGACAACCTGGTTGAATGCAGTGTCCCTGCCCACAGCAGGAGGGTCGGAACTAGACAGGGTCAGTCCTAGGCTGGAAAAGACCTCAGACGTCATCTAGTTCAAATCCCCTATCTGAATGCAAAAAACAAGGAAGTTAAATTTAAAATAATAATCTCCCCACAATAACCTAGAATAAGCTAAGGAATAAGAGACCCTTCCACTGGCAGAGGACTCAGCACGTTAGCTCCAGTTTCCAAGCACATGGAGTTGCCAATTGCTGTCCAGAAACCCAAGTATAAAAAAAAAAAGCAGAAAAATGCCTTTGTTTAAACTCAATAAATTTTACATTTTGTGTGATGAAGATGGTAGTAGTTAGACAGCTCCAAAGCTCTATTAGGAATCTAATAAGAAATATGAGCCGTTTGGGAAGTAGATAATAAAATGAAAGCTTATCCTGGACTGACCCTGTAAGACACTCAATGACTAGAGTAACCAACATAGCATTTCAGAGCTCCAATAATGAAGCCTTTCCTGAATGACTTAAGAGTTCAAAACGAAGACAAATCTGAGAAACTTCTAGCAGCATCAGTGCAAAAAGAAATAAATTCCATTTTTACACTACAGGCAAAAGTTTTAGATGGAGAAAACCCTTTTAATCAAAGTAGCAACTACTCAATTTGTAGGTCTCAGTTACTGTCCTTGTATGGTGGCTTGGCTTTCTAAGGGAGCATTCAGGATTGTCATGGACCTACAAGAATGCTGAGATCCTGAGAACACAGTGGCAAAGCAACAATCCTCACAAGAGCTGTGCTCAAATTAAAAATCTTAAAAACTGATAATCTATTTTAGAAGCCTCTTCCAGGGAGTCATAGTTTAGGTCAAAAACCCATTATAGAGACTAGAGGGGCATTTGGCAACAGCACAGGCATCTGCTGATGGCACACTGTTACCTCAGTTTTGAGCAACTGACTCCTCCATCTCTACACTTCTCAATCAACTTGAGGGACTGTGTTGTCACAAGGAGGCTAAGATCATCTCGCTGCTTTTCCCAAAAAGGATTCTTCCTATTTTTTTCTTTCAGGGTACCTTTCCATCATACCAGCTCAGAGGCAAACGATAACAGAACTGGTAGAAGTACACAATCAAAGGCAGTCTACAAGCGCAGTGTTAAGACTCAAGAAGCCATCTAACTTTCTGTCTGGAAATTTGCAGTTACATCAGTCTGATACCCACAAACCTTCACAGAAGCAAATCTAGGTGTATTTCACAGAATCACTGAAGCTGGAAAAGACCTCTTGAGATAATCAGATTCAGCCCATGACCTAACATCACCACAGTCACCCAGACCAGGGCACTAAGTGCCACAGCCAGTCTGTCCTTAAACACCTCCAGACACGGGGACTCCACTATTGCCCTAGGCAGCCCATTCCAGGGTCTGATCACTTTTTCCATGAGGAGGGGCTTCCTAACATCCAACCCAAACCTCCTCTGGTGAAGCTTCAGGCCCCACCTTCTCATCCTGTCACTAGTTGCCTGGGAGAAGAGCTCGACACCCAGCTGTCCACAACTTCCCTTCAGGTAATTACAGAGAGGGATAAGGTCCCCCCAGTCTCCTGCAAGCTAAACAACCCCAGCTCCCCTCAGCCTCTCCTCGTATTTCAGATGGTTTAAAGATTCCTATCTCTGCCTGTCACATTCAGTGTTTTGGAAGCTTTGGCATGGATCACAACTGAAAACCAGTTTTGCAGGTGCTAACACGGTGGTGGCAAAATCGTTTGGAAGACTTGCATCACTACTTCTTACAACTGTTCTGCTTATTTCAAGAGTAGCAATACAAATGTTTTCCACGAGGAGGCTCCACCTCAGGGCATTGGGTACTACTGTTGAAAATCTGCAGTTCCCTATCAGGAACAGAGCTTTGAGTAATTAAGACTAGGCATCTCGCTAGTATAATCTTTCATCACTTAGTTTAAGAAGACTTCAGTGTAAGCCTCCAAGTATCTTCTTATATGTTAATGGTCTTCATAGATAAATTACCACAATTCAGGCCTTAAGTCTGTTTTGTGCAGACGTATGATTGAAAATTCAGTGGTCTCTTAACACGTTCTCAAAAGATGAGGGGGAAATACAATGCTGAGGAATTTAAAAACCCGAGTTAGCTATCTACAAGACGTTCCTGAGAAAAATAGTTCTCCTATTAGTGTTGGAAGGAATACTCATCACAAGCTGCCACTCGAAGTTTGTGTTGGTAAGATGTACTTCTGTGTAAATTCTCTATTAATCTTCACAGAAATTCCAAGGAGTACTAATATTGTATCACTAAACTGCATGAGGTAGTCCCACCAACCTCTTAAACTCTTACTCTCCTCAACACCAAGCCTTGCAGTCCTGTGGTTCGCAGACTTGTCACCAGTGGTAAGTGCGTTTACACTCAGTACAGAGGACAGAGCCCAACAAAGGCACCTCTGTGCTAGAGCTTAGTAGTTAACACCAATCAACAGTTACCAACAGTTGCTGTAGCCAAACTGTGTAAGTGGCAGATGCATCTCCACAGCCACTTTTCTACTTCCAGCAGCTGCTGCAACCGTCTTGGCACAGTCAAGAGCTGCATTTGCTGCTCAGGAACAGATGACCTGCTTCCAGTATGAGTGGAAGACCACACTGACCAATGAATAGAACCAACGAGGTTTGGCTCAGATTTGTGAGGCTGAGAAAGATGACTACTGGTACAGTTCCATGACAGAGTAAGAGGACATATTTTAAATGACAACAGGAGAAGCTACATGACAAACAGTGCATGGTAAGGGGCAGGGGGAAGACAGAACAAAGGTTCATCTCCCTTACTCAAGTATCTGTAGCCGCTGCCATTAAACCACAACATCCCCCAGGAGTAGATGTACTACTGATACCTACAGAGGATTCCACCAGAACACAAGTTACATGTTCCATTTTAGACAATAGAGCCTTGCATAAAATATGGATCAGAACAAGATAAATATATACTGAAAGTTCATCAAATGCCTGCATCACATCCCTCCCCAAAGAGCAGAAAAGCCAAGTCGTCCACTTTCAAGTGTGTGAGGAAGTCAGATCAATGGCTTTTTAGGGAAGGGGGTGCATAAAACGTTGCTCACAGAGGGAGGAAACTTTACTGACCACAACTGCTAACACTGACTGTGCTAGCACACAGAAGTGATGTGGGAGGGCAAGAAAGGACAAAAAAAGGTGAAACTTGTCATGAGAAGTTAGACTTCAAGGTGGCTCTTCCCTACCCTGTCATCCACAGAATAGAGTCATTGTCATTTCTTTAAGTCTGGAATTACTATGTTGATAGCAGTACATACTCATGAAAGCATATGCTTCAAGAAGTGAGGTGGTAGAAACAAGCAGTAGTGCCAAAAATAAATACCGAGGCTTTTTCTGTTAATCTTTATATACTTGTCCTTCTCTGGAGACATTTAAAACCCATCTGGATATGTTCCTGTGCAACTTGGTCTAGGTGATCCTGCTGTGGCAGGGGGGTTGGACTAGATGATCTTTCGACGTCCCTTCCAATCCCTAATGCTCTGTGACTCTGTGTGTGACTGTGTTGCGCAAGCTAAAACAATCTCAATAACAACGCAGAACTGGAAGATGAAAAGCGAAAACAAATACCAAAGCAAAGAGATGGCTCTGAAAATAATGTGAAAAGTTGTGAGAACACATATTCCAAATTCCAAGAAATACTTGTGTGATTCACGATTTTCAGACCACTTAACCATGAATTATGCTATCCCACACCCATTATTTGTATCTTTCATGAGTCGGACATAAAAAAAAAAAAATCAACTTTCTGAACATTATCTTTTACACTATTAGCAGATCTTGTCATTTAAGTACTAAAAAGCTTAGTTGCCATTGTAGATCTAAACCCCAGTGGTTTACACCAGGGTTTCAGGGGTTTGTGTGCAGGTATACATAGCACTGTTATTTTTAAACTACTGTAAGAAGAGCCTGACCGATTTATTTTTAACAAAGCTCAAATTTTAAAACCACCTAGGTCTGAACCTCAACTGGTGTTTTTCCGCCAGAACTCTGGAACAGATACTCATCCAAAACAGAAAAATAAATAATTGAATAGGCTTCAGAGAAGGCGGCTTTAAAGTTTTGAGGTGTGCATTTCCCTGTAACTCCGATCTAGCCCTTTGTGTGTGTTTGTTTTTGAAACAAACAGGAAGACATTATGAACATCCCTGAGATAACCACGGAGGCAGCATGTAGAGAAGAAAAGAAAACATCTGTATTTCCTTCCCATTTTCTTCCACCTGAAATAAATTCTTTGGATGCAGTTTGTCCTCTTTTCTGGAAGCATTTAGACAGTATCTAATGCTATCCACCACCATGACTACCCCTGGGGCTTTTATGAGGGTGGGAACAATCAGTATAAGAATTACTAGGGACATCAAAGAGACAAAACATTTATTGAAGAGGGAAGAGGAAGAGAGAGTGTGAGGTAACGAGGGTCCTACTGTATTTACCTTATGTGCCAAGCATGCGGACAGCAATAAAAACCATGTAGGGAGCAATTTTGGTCAGAGAAAGAACACGGCAGCCTAATGGGAGGCCTTTGTTCTTCAAAAGGGTCTCCTTTTCCCCTTTTGTGCTTCACTTAATTCATGGCATCTGAGCTGCTCTTGAACTTGACAGACAGAGAGAAAGAGGGGGGGAGAAATGGAGAAAGGGGGAGACAGAGACACAAAGAAAGAAGAAAGAAAAAAGGACTTCAAAGAGTTTTCCTTTGAAAATTCAGTTGTGCTGTATGCATTGCTGAAGGTTTTAGATTCGAAAAGGGCAGAAAACATTTCATGTAATTTCATCATGGGGATAAATTGTCCAATGCTCTTATTAAGAAAGTCGGAAGAAAGGGACAGAACAAAAATTTAAAATAAATCTATCTGAGCTAAGGAATATAAATAAAATAGAATTATTCTCCTGGGTGCTTCTTACTTATTTTCATGTTAAACCTTACTCTCAATGGATCCCAATACATTTCTCAAAATCCTATCAAAAACATCTGGTTTCCAGTAGTCACCTGCAAGACATACACGTTCCACAGGTCACATCAGCATTCCCAGCACAGCAGTTTCTGCTCGGGCAGCAGCACAGCAGCATCAGTGCAGCTCAGCGCCACCTGCGGGCATCGGGCACTGTGCCCAACACACTGCTCCAAGCAACCCTTTTCAGAAAAACTCCTGGGCATTACTGACAATCAGAATTAACACATGGTAATTCCTCAAAAGACGAAGTGGCTTGCATCTAGTTATCTAAAGAAAAAACCATGAGGGCGTAACCTGAGGCAGGCTCCCAAGCTAGATCCCTTCCTCCCCACATCACTGCAGCATGCTGCCACAGCTCACCAGTAGTGAATACTGACTCTTGGAATATCATTGGCTTCTCAGTCCTTTAAATATCCATGCCATGAGCAATATTCATATGAAATAATTTATAACTGCAGACTGCTTTTCTCAAGCATCTTTTTTTGTCCACCAGACGACCTCCTCCCCTCGGTACCATGCATCTCAACTACTTACACGTCATTTATACATGCCTTTGTGAATTTGTATCTACAACATGCACACTGTAAACGTGTTTGCCAACAGCATTCATAATAAAACATGCAACTGCGAAAGAGATTTGTGTGCCACTATCATCATAAATTAATACTTGGTTTGTATTAGTTCAATAAGAGATTCTTAATGCATAAGGACCTGAAGATGTCCCTGACTGCCAATGAACCCGTCCCCTTCCTGATATTTCATTTTCTGACACACACCTGTAGCACACTATTTCCCAAGTGCAGAAAGGAACAGTAAATCCACAGTGTAACACTACTTAATGATGCTCTCCTCAATACTTGACTATTCCAAGGCCTTTTCTTCATCTAAACAAAAAAGTACCCAAAATTTTACCATTAATTTCGTAACTTTGAACACTCTCCTTTATCAAAGAGGACTATAACATACGTCATTTTTAGGGATATATATTTTATTAAACCTTCATAATGCTAGTTTGATTTACAAGTCCAAAAGGCACCAACAGACCTTGCCAATTACACCAAAATGGATGCTTATAAACTGACAAGGCAAATCAGCCTCCAGCTGTTACCAGTACAGTCACTGACACAGCAGAGTTTAGTTGTCATTATGCTTTATAAAGAGGTTGCTGTCTCACACTGGCAGCATATTTATGTCTTATGCTACCTGTAAGGTAACCTGTGAAACATCATGAAATAAAATCAGTAGAAATGCTTCTTTATCATAAGCTTGTTTCTATGATTAAGAATTTTGTTTTCTGAAGTAATTCTGTATAGCTTGTTGGTTTGTGTTGTCTTGGTTTTAAAATTTGGGGCAATTCCACCCTAAAAATTTACAGAGCTTGTAGCTGCTACATCAGCTTTGCAAGCTAGACTGGAGGTACTGAGTAGAAGCAAAAAATACAGAAGCAAAGAGCTTACACAGAGCAAATTAAATAATCCAAGATAAAAATTTAATCTGTTTTGTGGATCAGGAGTGTTTCTCAATATTAGTTACATTTATAAAACACTATGAATGACAATATTACAGCCATATAAAACAGAAAGGACTGGAATACTTCTGATGTACTAACTACAGAAATATAAAATATTACATTAGTAACTCTGAAACTTTGAACAAGAGTAAAGATGAATCCAAAGATTCTGTTGCCTTCTCTTGAAACTTATTTGCCCCCACACTTGCTTCTTTCCACGAAGTTTAACTTTGCCACCCAAAAAATCTCACACATACCTGAAGACAACTGTAGTCACAAGTATCTGGCGATGCTGGACAGCATTTAAGCTCCTACAGCTGGCAAAGCAAATATATTAATGACTACATTAATGACTATATTAATAACTATACTAATGAGAATTGTTTCAGCAAATTCTCATTTTAAAACAAATAAAACAAAATCATACACAAACACATTAAAGTTACTTTTCTTCTGCCTTTTCGCCATCTTACACATGCCCTTCTGTAAACCTTGGCTTATATGTAAGAGCAAGTCAAATGATCAGAGGGCTGGAGCACCTCCTCTATGAGGACAGGCTGATGAAGTTGGGGTTGTTCAGCCTGGAGAAGAGGAGACTCCCAGGTTACCTTCTAGAAGCTTTCCAATCTCTGAAGGAGGTTACAAGAAAGCTAGGGTAGGGCTTTTGACACGGGTGTGTAGTGGGAGGACAAGGGGAAAGAAGAAAAGACTTGATGAGAGACTGACGTTGGACATTTGGACATTAGGAAGAAATTCTTTCCTATGAGATGCTGGAACAGGTTGCCCAGGGAAGTTGTGGCTGCCCCATCCCTGGAAGTGTTGAAGGCCAGACCGGATGGGGCCCTGAGTAAGCTGATCTAGTGAAGGTGTCCCAGCCTCTGCAGGGGAGTTGGAACTAGATGATCTTTAAGGTCCCTTCCAACCCTGGCCATTTTATGATTCCCATACATTAAGTTTGACCAAAGCCTTTCTTATATTTGACTACTTTTAAGGATGGATTTAGTTAACTCTTCAATGCCAGTAACCATCACACTGTCTTCTCCCCAGAGCATTCCTAGGATTATTCATCTCCTCCATTCAGTTTCATGGAACATGCAGAAAAAAAATGGTAAGTACATATGCCTTTTTTGAGAATTTGGTTGAAATCAGCCAAGAGATAAGAAATTTATTCAAGGAACTGGAAACCAAGACACATCACTAGTTAAAAAAACAAAGTTAAAAACTAAATCTTTCATGCAGTAAGATGTTCCATTTGTAGAAGAGCTTTCTTCTGTCTTAAGCCTAAGAGTTCCAACAACCACCTTCTGACAATTCTTAGACAAAAGAAAACTGAAAAACTTGCTTTATAGAGCAGAACAAAACATTTCCAGTATACAAATAGAAAATACCATGTACTAGACCACAAATACCTGTCATGATGGTATTCACTGACAGAAAAGTCAAACCACTCCTTCAGCAGACTGGTCCTGAATCATTTTATCACATGCACACTGGGGAACAAGGTGTCAAGCACAGCTTCTGAGGAAAAGACACTTCTAAAGTGCAGGTGTTGCTTAACATTGGGGGCAACAAGCATACTACAGTAATATAAACCACTTGAACCAGTCACTGATAAATAGTTTATAAAGTAACCCTAATAAAATATACCACATTAAACCAGCATACAGATCACAAAACCTAAGTCATTCTTCATGACAGACTGGAGGCAGCAGTTGTATTATCCTTAAGTTAAAAAGAAATCTCATCTGTTTATTTTGTTAGTGCAGCTTCCAGGCATATGCTCACTTAGCTTTCAGACAGGGAATATGTATATTGTATAAATAGCATTCTTCTACATACAGAGTCTCCTGCCTCCTGCGATGTGCACAGCAATCACCTGTCTACATCAAGGCTTTCTATTTCTGAAGTCACTATGTAGATTACATATTCTATGTCTCTTAAACTACTTACTGCCCTTAACTGTGCATTTCCATAGGGAATAAATTCAAGAGAATGTCTCCAGAAATGTTGCCATGCTACCAAACCAGATAATAGCTCCCTTTTTTTTTAGTTTTACTTTAAGTTGCATTTCAGGGCTATACAAGACTCACAGTACAAAGTAAACTAACTAAATTCTCATCCTCACCCTCTTTTTACTGTCTGGATATTATTTCCTCAAACAGCAGCGCCAAACAGATGAACATGTATGAACTCTCTGCTTTTTCCAAAAACATCAGCAGAAAGCCTAACTTCAAAAAAACCCTGAAAGCAATCAGGCAAAACATTTATTTACTCCAAAGATACATTAATATCCAGTTCCTTCTTTGGAGAGAATGTCAAGCAGACCAAGAAGAGCACTGCATTAAACTAAACTAAACACAGGTTATTATGCAAAGTTCTTGACCTCCCATCCTCTCCTGATGCCTGTCCTCTTGACATTACCACTGCGCTTGCCTAGCAAGTGGCCACAAGAGGCAATCTATCAGAAGCTTGGTTCTGGGAGGTTGGCAGCACAAATAAAAGGAATACTAGTGGATATGAGAACACAGGACTCAGCTTGCTCAGCAACAGTGCACACTTGTGTCCATTAAAGAACAAACACAAGAGAACCAGAGGTACCATACTGGTGCCACTGTACGGCTCACCAAAATGGGTAAGCCAGCCTGTGAGTTAGCTATACAAAGAACATGTGAAGGTACAAGACCTCCCCAAAGAATAGATGCTCCCACTGTTTTCCTCTCCTAGATAGTTATGTGGCATCATGGGAATTGGTTCCCCTAGTTGATGTGGAGGAAAACTAACACTGAAAAGAGGGATAGATTTCCACTCAATCAGTAAATCAAGGCAGCTATATTTTAATAGCTCAAGTACTAAATAGAATACTGGAGAAGGAAAGGTATAAAACTAATAGCCAAAAGCAAGAGGATCTCCAGTGGGGACCAGATATCTGATAAACTGTAACACGGAATTGCAGTAGAGGTAGCACTTCTGCAGGATTTAGGAATAAGTGCCATGATACAGATAAAACTCATTCTCAGAAAAAGTCCATTGAGTGGAAAATAATAAATAATTACCTCTTCATTAAATTCCAAAATTCAAAACCCTCAGCTTGGTTGGCAGACATGACAAATTCTAGCACTGTTTACCTTTAGTTCCCCTAGGTATTTATATACATGCCTGTGTCAAACTGATTTTACTGGATGGATGCATCTTTCCCACCCACTCTCTTTACTTATGTGAAATAGCATAGTCCATGGAGGCAAGTCTGGAGGATACGATTTGCCCTTTTTTGTCGTTTACAGAAGAACACTTAGACATGCTTCCTTTTTCTGGCATTTTGTTCATTAGCAAGTCCAGAACAATCACTAGATTCTGCAGTGATACTAAGGCAGTTTAGTTATTTCTTCTTCTACAAGTTGTCAGTTCAAAAGTCAATACAAACACAAGTTTAGTCAATGGCTATTCCCATCTTTGCAACTTTTTCCGTAAGGTGAGAATATCAAAGGAGGAGATGCTGCTCAGGCAGCTCAGCTTTTCCTACATGCATATTCTTACCCATAGATAAACTTGCTACTGACACTAAAGAAGCAGAAGTACAGTGGACAGCTGCTCTATCAGTTCTCCCAAAGTTAACACTGCCACCCACCTCCAGCTGTGAGTTGTAAAGCTGTCCCTTTTTCTTTTGGCTTCCTATTCTCTCACAGCAGCTACTGCTGTCGCAAAAGGAAGCTTTTTTGAATGTTAGATACACGCTACCCTGTACACAAATACAGGATTAGATAGTAGCTTCAATTTTTTTTGAGTTTACGTAAGCTCCACAAATCTGATCAAGGTACAAAAAACAAGGAACTACGTATCTCAAACAGTGAAAAGAAACTTAGGAAACAGTAGCCTTGAGACCAACGGCTTCAGGGTAGTCCAAAAGCTTCAGTTAAACGGTGCTATAAAAACCACATTGTTTACCACATCTCGATTACAACACATTCTATTGTTTGTACCAGAAGAACACCATCTCCCTTATACCTTCTTTAAAATTACCAGAAGACTTTACACCTCTTTTCTTGGCATTACAACACCCATGGCAACTAAAAACACCCTTCATGCTTATTTCAGAGAAGTATAAAGACTCATAAAGGAAACTACAGCAGAGGGAATAACTTCCCTCATGCCAAGGTTTTGTTTAAACACCCATTAGCCTATGGTGCATAAAGAGTAACTAATTTCCTTTCAAGTTATTCCATCTTATTCTACTATACTGAAGTGACAATAGCAAGCATTTGACAACAGCTTCATTTTAATCGAAACTGATTAAGCTATCACAGATACATGATTATGGCATCACAAAAGCAGCAGGTCATACCAGGCAGTTTACAGATGCCACCTAGGAAGATTGTTCTTCAAATTCCTCTGACAGCTGCTTACTTTTTGTAATGCACTGCTGGTGACTCCTCACTTAGCTGTCCCTACGTATTAGTAAATGATTTGGATTAATCACAAAGGATGCTTTTAAGATCACTCACTATTAATTCAGTCAAAAAACCATGCTGCAGTAGCTTTTCTATCCGTATGGCATTTCTTTTTCAGAAAACTGATGTAACAGAGCCAAAGCTTGTTTGGTAGCCACACTAATTCTTATTTTTGAGAATTTGAAACACAAATAATATTGTCAGTGCTAGATTACTACATCTGTGATCTTTAGGTGTTGGTGAGCTCAAAAACATCCCAGAGAACTATCCAAAGGTAACCAAACTGCATGATGCAGGTACTTGACAGCACCCAAGCCTCAAAAGACAATGCAACAGAAGCTACATGCTACAAAGGGTTATCATAGCTTCAGTAACACTCTGTGAAAGCTATAAACTGAATACTGATCAACAGTAGGCTGTGTACTTAGAGGGGGAAAAAATGCAAACCTAAAAATGAAATTCAAGACACTGCTATTTCTTGGGCAGGACAAGCAAAAGAACACAACCTCTGTGTACTGAGAAACACCTTTGATCAGTGGGACATTAGGGGTATTTCAATTAATTACTGCTCGAGGAAGGAAAAATAAGTATCTATTACTGCACATTTCTTCAGTATATTTTATCTAATGACAGCAAAATCCATCCCAAACATTAAAACTTCAAGCACTCAACAAGGCAAGGAGTTACTTTTTATTATTGGGAGGATTTGTTTAGGAGACTTTTTTTTCCATTTGCTTTTTGTTTGACCTTCTGTTCTTTCACTTGAAAATGAAAGCAAATCAAAACTCTACAGCTTGAGAAACTGAGGAACATGTTAGCTAGGAAACTTGCTTAAAATGCCACTTGGAAGAAGCGTAAACTAGTGCGAAAATCTCTGAAGTCCTAACCTCAGATCTCTGAATTTACCCACACTAACATATTTAAAAGCAGTACATTAATACTTTACTTAGTAATCAACCCTTATTTCATGCTTTACTGTGGAACCTAGGTCCTCGAAGTTTTCCTTGCTCTGTCAACACACAAGTTTGTTGACAAAACAATAGTACAAAACATTTGCTTCGAACACATTCTTATTATTTTCTTTGCTCCTCATAGTTAACAATGTGGCATTTATCCCATTGAACTGGCTTTCTTATTTCCTACCTCACTCACAATATGCAAACCCCTAAATCTCAAGTACATTACATGTATGAAATAGCTTTAGCTGAGTATGTGCACAGGAAACGCATACAACCTTAATGCAGGGAAGAAACAGCAACACTTCAGGGAAGAGTTTTGTCCGAGGGAAAATCTGCTAATGCTTATGAAACAACCCCCTCAGGCAATTTCAGTTGAGACAAAAGAATCCCTAAACAACAATAAAATTTAAATTTGGTGATGATGACTAGACATCGTGAGTTGGATGCTCCTGCAATAGGCAGTGCCTCTCCTTTGCTGGCTCCAAGATCAAAGCTCAAACCTGGAAGCTTCTGAATTGGAAAGCAGAAAGACAACACCTTTAGTTTATTAAACCCCTTTGAAAGACTAAATTTTGGGGCTTTTAGCAAATTTCCACAAACACATCAAACTTCTGATTTGGGAAGGATAACAACCAGCCTCTTTGCATGGCTAGTACTGTTATACAGACTATAAAGAAATGTTTAGATATTCCTATTAATCCACGTATCAGCTTTTATTCTTTCATTCCCAAAGATCTGTAATTTTCACCAGAATCCTGATCAGACACACTGTCCCAAGATGTACAAGCAAGAATCAGTTTTTAACTATGAATGAGTTAGCGACAACATTCCGAGACTCTCTATTACTTTCACAATGTAATTAAATTGAGATATTACAGCTAAAAGAACCTTCTCCTTTCTGATGAAGAACAACTGTGTACTTAATATTGTTGCTGGATCAGACCCATTCATCTCCTAGCACTGACAGATGCTAAAGCTGTCTTGAAAGTTTTATAATGACAAGTTCACCATTTAGAAATGAAACTAATTAGTTCTACGGCTACTTCATAGGACAGTTTTATACTTAGTGATATAATTTACCTCTAGCTGCTATTAAATATCAGGTTTAAGTAAGATATTTGTTGTGTAAAGGCAAGCTGTCTCCACAGAACAGGTGACACTCAATCAAATGGAGGAAGAGTACTCATTTCTTCTCCTTTGCACATGAGGATTATTGATTATGGTAGCCTTGAGACAGAACAGCGGGTACCGAGGGCCAAAGCTGGGAAGTGTTATATCATTTCTCAACATTTGCCCATTCAGTTTTACCAGTATCACATGCTTTAATTCAAGGTAAGACTCCTCAAACAAGCAGAGCACATTCGAGACTAAAGAAGGCAGAGTCCACCTTTGAATTGCGACTCAATTGAAAGGTCATCTAACTGTCATCATCTGGAAAACCCTGGGAAGGACATTTCAAAAATCACTGGTTTAAATATCAGAATGATGCATTTTGCAGCAAAGACATATGGAAATCTGTTTCTGCTACAGCCTTAAGTTATGGCCCTCAAATGCAGCTTTGCACTGTGCTGCCCATTTACAATCACAGCTTGTAATGCATTTATAGACTCTCTATTTCTACAGAGACATTCTGAGGGCAAAAACATTTCTTTTCTAGAACACTACAAGTACAAAAGAGATTTTTATTACTGTAGACTTGGAGTACCTTTTCAAGTCAAACAGACAAAGCAGCATGCCCAACTTTTGTTTCTGCTCACTGGAAGCATCAACGCTCCAAGCAGTCTGGGTAGCACAGACTATTTTCCCCCATGCTTAAGTCTCTAATAGTACCATCTATCCTTTCTGACCAGCTTGCGTCTGGAAAATTATTGCTTGTCTAGAAGCGGCACAAGAAATTATGCAGCTTCCTGTTCAGATTCCCATTTCGAAACACTTCTTACTCAGTTACGAGTAAGAACACTCATCAGTGCTGCTGCTCAAAGTCATCAAAAACACTGGTTTTAGGGAAAGAAACTGTATACACAAAGGGTATCATCTGCCTAAACTGCTTAATGACTTCACCGCCTACAAATTAGAGTTTCCTAGCAGAAGCACAGTATTCCAGTGTTGTCCAAGCACACTAATGCCTACCCCTCATTACAACCTATCCTGTAGCTGTAAACAATCTTTCCTGGTACTTTTTAGAGACAGAAGTGTATTTCAAGCAAGGAGTTTAGCCAGGGATTTTGATCTACCAGTGTTTCAGTTTCTAAGATCACAGGTGAAACACTAAATGACTGTTAAAGCCAACAAGCAAAGTCAGGAGCCAGTCACTTCAAATACAATTTTTTTTTCCATCTATGATCCTACAACCCTGAATGATTAAGGACTTTACTGTTTCTGTCTTATGGGTTTGAGGAAGGAGCAAAAAAACCCTAACAATTACTGACAGTGCTGATACAAACATTTTCACGGAAAAAAAGTGTTCAACGCCAAAATATTCAAATTATTACAATCCCACCCCCAGACTCACAATTAGCAAAATAAAGCAATAACTGAAGCCATGCAACCCACATCTCACTCCAGCTTTTTATGCACAGGGTGGGCTGTAGTGCCCTTGTGCAGGCACTACTTTGCCTAAGCACGGGGCAACCCCTTGGCATGGCTTGATTTTTGCATTTAATTTACTTGGGCTTCAGGAAAAAAAACCAGAAAAATATTTTATTAATTTTAATAAGGCGAGATGTGGGAAGAAAAGACGACAAAACTGAACAGAATCAGAGATTTTGTCAACCAAACTAGCCAGCATCACAGAAGACAAACCTCAGAGAAAAGTCATCAAAAAAGGAATTACAGTTCTATGATAAAGATGAGTGGCCAACATAAGAGAAAAATGGGAGGAAGGCTGTGTAAGGTTTCACTTATATGAGCCCAAAAAAGAGAAAATCCATCTCTATTCATTCCTTTCTGAAAGGCCATGAAGAATAAAGTACTCCAGCTGTTAATTTTAAGATGCTTTTGCTTTTTTTTTTATTTGGAACTTGAAAAGTTATTTCAAACCAGCTCTTACAGTTTCCTCCCCTCATTAGAAAATTCTGATCACACAGCTAAAAGCACTGACACCTGGATGAACTGAACTGCTTGCCAGTGTTACAGTAGGAAGGAAAAAGAATGAGAATTCATCAATTGCACTACTGAATAAGAGTTCATTTATACAGAAAAAAATGCGCATCTTATTGAATGAAAGCAATATGAAAGGCGAACGCCTCTGCAGTGGCACATCACACTAGTATTTAAGCAGTCAAGTGTTCAGGGTATCTTTTTAAATATAAAAAAGGAACCAAATCCAATAGAGCTTCTCAGGCAAAGATGTTGGGACAGAAAATAGCCATGTTCCTTCTCCAAAGTCTGAACGCCTGCTTCCTGATGTAGATGACCCAAAAATTAAAATGCAAACCCACCAACACAGCTCAACCACTTGAGCTGCAGAGTTTTTTAATTTCATTCTGGATCAAAGAACAAAACAACTATAATGTTTGTACATTTAGTAAAATGTGAATTCCTTTATCTCAAAAAAAAAAAAAGAAAGATATCACATACAATGCTCTACATACTCTCAGAACTGAAATCATCCCTAGAAATCACACAGGGAACTGTGTCACCCCCTCAGAGCCCTGTAAGTGCTGTTTATCTCTGCCATAACACATCAAGGATACTTTTCTCCAAGCTGACTAGGAAACAACTTCCTATGTTTATCATCACTACTCTATAATTAATTGCTGCTGTCTACATATGCAAGACCGTGTTCGTTGTAAACATCGACTTTTTTTTCCTACTCAATCAACACGAGACTGAAACCAACGCAAACATCACAAATTTGGAGAGCCAGACCACATGCCAGTCCCTATGTAGCACATCTTGAAGCTGAGGTGCTGAACATCACACATAGTGCAATCCTTTCTTTAATAACACGCAGTCCTAGATAACTGCATGTGTGGAATGACAACAAAGTCAGTCCACTGACCCTAAGATTTCTTCTTCAGAGTTTGACTTTTTTCCTCAAGAAGAATTTACTCCAACAATACTTAGAGAGGTACTTCCCTGGTTGTAATGGCTATTTACCACAACGGAGACACATATCAATCCATAAAGAATATGCAAAGTATTCTTTTCCTGCTGTATCTTTCTCCAAACACTTCTTAATTGCTTAATCCTTTGCTCTTCTCCTTCCTCTCCCCATAACAAGACGTTATCTATGTATTTGGTAAGCAAGGAAAGAAGCACAAGCACTTAAGACATCAAAAAGAAAAGGGCATAGAAATATCCCCTTTCCAAAGGCCTCCAAAATTATATAAAGCAAAATCAGACACCAACAAGTTTAATCATAAAAGCTCTTAGGTTTCTGAAATCAGCCTTTCCCTCTCCATTTACTACAGAGGCAGCCCACACTTTGCTGCAAACACAGCGTTTAAAAATAACTGTATTGCCTAACATTGTATGGGGCCACCTTATGCAAAGCTATTGCCAGCGAGTTTCATTTACAGTAACACAGAATAATATCTGAAAGTTCATTAAGACATTATTATTAAGCATAGCAACATGGAAATCAATGGAGCACTGCTTCACATGTGCTTCTTGGAATGAAAATCAAACTCTACCACCCAAGTCAACACCTTCACTGACTGCACTGGGAGCCTCAGTAAGTCAGTGCCAGTAGGGTTCAAATCCGTTAGGGTTCAAATTCGTTAGGGATACATTCCTAAAACTCTTTGCGTGTGCATTCTCAAAATTTACACTTGTTTTTAAAGATAAAGTCAGACTCGGAAACGTGTTTATCCTAACACAGTAGACTTTTAACATTCCAAAAGCCCTATAGTAAGCCTTCACCTTTTCTGTTCAAGCTGGACATTAGGAAAGATTGTTTCTTTACATTTGTGCCTGAAGTACAGTACCTTGTGCTGTGCTTTGGGACAAAATAATATGCATAGTAACAGAGAACCTCAACTGCTAATGGAATGTTTGCTTCTGTAAAATCACAACTTAGTGCCAAAAGGACAGAGAATTTCTTCATTGAGGAACTACTGGAAAAAGAATCCCCTTTATTTAAAGATACACTAGACTTCTGTGTGCAAGATAACGTTTCACTATTAGAGCAGTAATTTCCCAAACTGAGGATTTGATGTCTGTAATTTAATTATTACTGTTAAAACATGATTCATTTGTTATCAATACAGTTGACACCAATAGAGCAAGCAATAAGAAGCAATAGGTGCAGTCACCATGAAAAAACCCTCATGAAGCATGGATGTTGACAGTTAATAGTGAGTTGAAAAGTTAGGCACCCAAGTACAGCCAGGGTATCACATCTGATGATTAATCTCAAAGAATCCCTCAGAATGCTGTGGCAGTAATACATGAAAAGAGGAAGTGTCGGGGGTTTTTTTTCGCTTTCTCAACAAGAGGGAAAAAAAAGCATTTTTATTGTCATAGCACTTCCAGCAAGTTGATATTAAAAAGGAGATTTCATGCCAAAGTCGGCTGTTTAATCTGATAAAGGCGGCTTTCCTATTTCCCATTGTATAGATCAAGTTGGCTACAGGAGCCACACAGAGCTTTGAGTAGCACATTTTTCCGTGAGGGCTGTATCGTTTGATCATAGCAAAGCACAAGGACTGCTGGGTAATCTGAATCAGAGCTGCAGAAAAAGGGAGCCAGGCAGCCTGCTGAGGCCAAGATAACCATGTCACCACAGCATCCTGCAGCACTCCCAACCATGGACCTGGGTGTGGAGGGGAATCACCCACCTTCACTTACAAATTTGACATGGAGGTTTGCACACAGCCCCCACTTAATGCAGTATGTTTCTCTGAAGCTCATCTATAATGACTTAATAAGTTAAAGACCGGCTCCCCTGTACTGATGAAGAGTCCTGATTGCTTTCAAAACATTAGATTTCAAATCCTTACTGCTTTGAAAGGCGATGCATAGAATGTTCTTTGCAAGAGATCTAGCCATTTATGAAGCAAATAAAATCTGCCCTCTGAAGACAGTTTTTGTTAGAGGACAAGACACATACAAAAAGGTGTCTCTACCTGTGATGCTGTTCATAGCCTCACCCAGCAGTCTAGAAGCACCAACAGGCTGGTGGGTCAGGTCACTTGATATTCAGAATGACGATAGATGAATCCATTGACAGGTTTATAATAGGTCATAAGCGACCTCCGAGTAGGATGAAGTTTAGAAGCTCAGCTTTTCACCAGGTAATACCCCTGAAATATTTCCCTGGCATTTCCAGCCTCCTAACCTTTCCACAGTACAAAGCAGCCTTTCAAGGCCCCACTTTTGTCTTTTAACTCCACTTTCACACACTCAGGTTTTGAATCCAATTTGGTTCCGGGACGTGAAACAAGTACTGCAAAGTGACCTATCCAGGCATTTTCTCTCTATTCACTGAAGTCCTGCTGAAGCCACTAACCTGAATAAAGTTTTCAAAGCTGCACCCCAAGAAAAAATCTACTACAATATCACCAATAAAGTTCTAGACCTTGAGCAAACACAAACTCAAGCTACTATCTGCCACTGTATCCTGAATCATAAGCTAATTACTTTGTTCTACTTCCACAAATTGTGCAATTCTGTCATGCACCACCAGTATTGGTAATAACTTATGATATCTGGTCCAGTCTATGTGTGTAAACAAAGCATGTAGAAGCCTGTAATGTACACTAGGCACCAACGTACTTACCTTGTTCTTATGTTTTATTTCTAAGTAGAAGCAACAGCACTGACTGAGGCAACTCCAATTGGCTTATTTTCTGAGTCTTGTGGACAAGAACATAACTGTTTCTCATAAAAAACTCTGGAGTAAAGAAAGCACTGAAAGTTTAGGGTGTTTCATTCAACAATTCTACAATAAAATGTTAGGGGGAAGCAGTGGGGTTTTTTTGTTGCTTCTCCCCTCACATCCCGTTCCTCTGCACATTAAGTTTAGGAAAGTGCAGATGGCTCCTTTTTGATCTATATACTGCACATAGCTCTGTGCCCATCCACCCATAAAAGAGAATAAGGGACATGCACATTAAAAGTTTTTTTTTTCTTTTCTCATTCCAAGCTTCCTTTTGTTTGCACACACTTCAGCATTGCAGAGGTGATGTTTTTCCATGCATTGCAAAAACTTCTGCACTCCTATTTCACTTAGAAGAATCTGCATTGCTGAGACACCTGCAGTCCAGAGCTCTATGTTCCCTATATACATTCAGTGTGCTATTAACTGACACAATACTATTTATAAATGCAAAACTCTTGTCATACAAACACTGTTGGGAAGTGAGTGATCTCATTTCCATGTGACCAAAAAGTTAAGAGTTCTAAGTTAGTCATTTTTCATACAACTATGTCACTTTGCCATTAAGTCCTTCCAACAGCTTCATCTTAGAATCCTGAACTGACCCAAGCTTGAAGAGTATTGCAGTTTGCGCCCTCTTAGTAGCTCATTAACAAAAACACATTACATACTCTTAGCTCAGCTGCAGCATGCCAGAATTCAAATTCCAAGATTTGCCTATCAGAAATTACAGGATATACAGGATAATTCTTTTCTGCAGAAAGACAACTGGAACTTCAATTATCCCATTACATTTTTTATCTTCCTTACACACTGTCCATCCCATCATCCCAAAAAGTGGGTGCTTTTCAAGTCTTCATCTTTCTTTAGAGAAAGAAAAAAGGTGAAGAGTGGAATTTTAACCTCACCTAAATGGATACATGCTCAATACAATTTAGTGCACATAAACACGGCAGCAGTAAGAAGCAGATGAAGAAATCAGACCACCTTACGTGTTCTCCTTACTCTAAAGACTCAGCGCACTCACAACATACTTGGGCTCTACATACACATACAAACTACTTTTGTCAATCTAAGCCAAAGGAGAACAGTTTACTTGCTGAGGCAAGGAAAAAAACCTTACAAAAATACCACGCCATACTACTCTAACACACTTTGCACTACTCACCAATAGTATAAAGTCAGATGGACCAGAAGTCTCAGGCAACCTTTAGAGCTGACTTGCTGGTTTATCTCAAACAGGCACGCAGTTATGTCAACAAAATAAATGTTAGTTAAACTCAAGTGTTTTTATTGGCATTTTTTTTACTTGGACTGAAATTGCAAATCACCACTTAAAAAATAAAAGGAAAAAATGCTACATACTTCTCTGACTACCAGAAAGCAACAGAGGCCAGGTTAAGAGTATGTACTGAGCAGCCAGCTCTGCTACCAGTGAAATGGAGGAGCACAACCCAGTGATAAATGGAAGCGCTCAAAGACCAGAAAACAGCTGATCATTTCCAAAGGCCGCTGTGCAGGAAGTTTCCTGGTACAATCAGCGGCTCAGCAAACCCTTAAAAGAAAACATTTTACCTGCTTTGGAAAAGAAAATGACTGAGAAAGAAGTCGGCACTGAACAAATTATTCTGAGAGACATAAGAGGACACTACTACTACCACGTTTTTGGTTCTAAAAGAACATACATTTTTCTCAGACAAAAGGAATTGCATCTGAGTGATGAAAAAATACAAGTATTTTCCTCTTCAATACTATCAGCAAAATTTTTGTGCTAGTACAGCTGAAACAGGTCCACACAAATAAAAATGCAAGGTCTCAGTTTCCTAGATTCTGGGAGTGAATTCAAAAGGTAAGTAGCAATTAGGTTTACTCTGAGAGAGAGAGATCTGGATCATATCAGTCACCATTATCACATAATAAACAAGTCACAGTATCACGCATAGATGCTTTTTGGTTTGCTAGCAAGATCTGAGAATAAAGATAAAATACACTGCAGTGAAGTCACTGTACTGAATTCATGACATCATAATTGTTGCTATGGCAACTAGCTAGTATCAAGCATAGAATACTGCCTTTACTGCAGAACCAAGCAGCACCTGTGCTGCTACAAAAGAAATGTTCTTATTCAAACACAAATCCAGTCAACAACATAGGAACTAAGATATTACTGTACGTAAATTGTCTTTCCAATATAGCTTGTTTACCTGGTGTGAGACTTTTAAAAACACTCACACACATATAAAGAGGTCTGGAAGTACACACGTTGATACAAAGACTCTTAACTGAAACAAAATTATGGTTTTTTTCTTCCAGTGTTCCTCACTTCTTCCAGTACAGTGTAGTAGTTCTCTTTGTATTTTCCCCTCCAATGCATACAAATGTGGTCATACACAACAAACCTCTACTCAGAGATAAAACAGAGGGCAAACACTCCAAACTGAAAAAGCCTTTTTCCAGTTCTATTTTCAACAAGCCAGACAGACGGTCAAACTAAAACTATCACATAGCAGCAGAACTGATAAATAACATATTCCACTTTAGAGCCCTCCCTATACCAGTCGCATGTTTTCATGCGCTCACTAAATACTATGCTTCAAATGTGCAAGGCTCTAAGAATAGTCTGATAGCTTTCTTGTAAATAAAAACATCATCCTCTTTCCTCTAAACAATCCTCTTTCACATGAGGAAAATTTGCTACTCCCAGGTCCTCACTACTCAAACATAAAAGATTAAATAATTAAACTGTTAAAAAAACCCAAACCCCAAAGCTACACAGTTGACAATCAAGTCACAATTAGGTTTGTGATGGTTGAAGTATTATATGCACAGATGTGCCACATCCAACGTTGCAGTCTGAAATACATCCCTCAGTATTACAGGACGAAAAACACACCAGAGAATTAACTCCATATTAGCTTTCTGAATAAAGAGTAAAGAGTTGTAGGTCAATAATTCCAGATAGTGTTTCACACTTCACTATTAAGAGTTGATTAGCACCAAATACATTTGTTTCAAAATAACAGACCACTTTATACTATAAAGTATTTATAGTATATAGAAGATTTATTTGCTCCCTCAGTGATTCTCAAAGAGCAATCCATAAGTTACTGCTGGACCAGAGAACACTTCCACACAACCGTAAGTAATTAGTCAGTGTCTAAACAGTTTCAGGATGCAATGATGGATTTTTTCAGCTTCTAAGAAAACACAACTGTCCTAGTTACCAACTAGACAACTGCACTTCTACATTGTGCTTGTCTTTGTTGGACACCTGTACTACCACTGTCAGGCACAATGACTATACAAAAACCAAAGGACGGAAGTACTGAAGGAACCCACCTCTCTCTCCAGTCCCTGCTCTCTTTATAAATGCCATCTCAACAAATTACTCAGACAAAGCAGAGAATACAAACAACAAAACACAGAGTTTCAGATACAGATTATTAGTAGATAGCTGTATCTCACATATTTGTCTTCAGTGTGCTCTTTATATTATTTCACACAAACAAGGCTGATTCCATAGAAATCCCCAGTTTAATCTTCACAGTATGCAGGGTAGTCAGGAAATGGCTACAGATGACACCACATTCCAGAGAAATTGTTGAGTGTGTCAAACCACTCCTCATCACTGAAGAGTAATGAACAACCTTCTGCATGTGTTTAAAAGCCTTAGAAACAGATGCTGCCTTTGGTAATAACTTGTGTAGACACACACATATTCTGCCACCAGCTCAGAAAACTCAAAGCAACACACTCTGATAAAACCTCCAGCAGATTTCATCAAAAACACCGTTTTCTCTACTTTCCTGCAATTCTAAATACAAGTTTCTTTAAGTGTCTGTTTTATACAATTCATAGACCTATTTGTGATGTAATTACAGAACAAATGGCAATAACATTCCCTTCTTCATCAGTAAACACAGCATTTCCAGCTTTCACACACAATACGAAATCACTGCTTTAAAGGTATGAAGAAAACACCACTGTGCTTGCAGTTAATTTTGCTTTTTGAAAGACCAACAGATTAACTGACCTGTTAAGCAACTAATGTCTTCTCTAAGAAAATTACGGATTGTCCTCAGATTTTAGAGCACTTCTTCTGTAAGTTTAACATGAACTTGTAGTACCAGGTTTCTTAAAAAGCCCTTCACGTCAACACTAAATAGGGGAGAATGAGAAAAGTGCTGGTGCACCTATGCAGATGGTATTTTTCTTGTATGTTTCATTTATCAGTATTATAACAGAAGCAACAACTGAAAATGTTGTGCTATGGTCTTAAGAGGTACCCACAACACTCACCAACCTGACAACACAGAAATACCACCTGTCTCTCTTCTGTCCACCAGCCAACCAAATACAGCAAGGCCAGAACTGTCATTTGGCATCCATAACTCTTTACTCCTCTATTCAAACTTTCATAGAGCAAACCCTTCCACTGTTGCAGAGTTCACCATCCATAGTAACAGAAAACTTAAACATTTAAGTGCTTAAATACAATGCTATTAGTTTAAAAAGAATTATGTTTACTACAGACATTAAAATGTGTTATAAAATGTGCCCGGCTCCACTTAAATTTTAACTATGTCAAGAATGATATCAATGAAGTACTTTTTCCCCCCCAACACAAACATAGCTGAAGTGCATTCTCAGGAAGTTTTAGGGCACTGGGCTTTAGTCAGTCCTTAGTATATTTGGAACAAGTCCCATCTGCACCACTGCACTAAACTGTGTAAGTGCAGCAACTAGGTTACAAACCAAATTAAATCACATCCCAATAAAACACAGCATTTTTATCTCTCAGAGTGGAGAGCTATTCTCTACAATGCCACCAACTCCTACTGTAATGAGAAAAGGAATAGTCTTGAAATAAAATTAGCTCAAAATTATAGATTTCTGCAGTCCCTGTTCGTAAGGATAATTCTCAAACACACCGAAGAGCCTTAGTTAGTCTTAAGGAGCAGAGTGTCCACACAGTGGTGGTTCTTTTTTAATGAAGTAGTAACAGGGCTTGAATTTTTAACACCCACTTTCTTATCTTCCCCCTTACATTCACAAAGTAAGCAAGCAAAGGAGCTTCCAGTTCTCCAGCTCCCTGGTAGGGACTAGGAAATTGGTAGGACAACACTTGGAGCACCCTTCAGCAGTTGTCTCCCAGATCTGAAAATGTGCAGACAGGAACATCACCTTTCCCAAACTCATGCATGGTGCTCCAGAGCACTTTAGGACAGAAAAATAACACAGACAATCTAAGATCAACTGAGAAAAAGCACGTAAGTTTTTTTCTTTTAGTTTGGAAGAAAATACTGAAATCATCATAAATCACTGACCAAAGATTTACCTGACCAACAGCAGACACCTAGAAAGGAGTGTAAAAACAGGGCAAGCAAAGGGATAGTTCTTTTGATTACATTCCCAAATGCCAAGAATTTGCAGCTCAGCATTTGCATGAGCCAGAGGTGACGAACAACATGCAACAGACTGATTAGCCCTGCCTCCTACAACTTAACACACTGCAAAACAGTTTAAGGAGCAAAGGTTAAAGCCAGAAACACAAGTTTTGCAAAATGGGTTTTTTTGCAAAACCGAATAGATTCAACTTTGGAAAAATCTGAGGTTACAGTTTACACTTTTCCACCTGTGTCCTCATTTGAGAGCTTTGACTAAAAGTCTGTCCTACAGCTGCTGCTACATTGACACTTTTATTAGGGCAGTGGCTAGCAAAATTCAACAGGCAGCAGCACAGCCTGGCAGCCGATGGCTTCTTCACTACTTTGGCACACCCATCGTAACCAAAGAGAAGATCCCTTGGAAAAGAGCTAGCAATAACACAAGACAAACAATGTACTGTGCAACTGATTTGAAGTCAGAAACTACCAGACATCAGACTAAGTAAATATACTGTAAAAGTTCAAGAGAGTTGAGAATGAAAGATAATCCTAAATGCCCAAGTTTAACTAGCTTTGCTGCCACAAACTGCCTGAAGTTTGCAGTATGCAGACTTGAGTATCAAGTAAAGATAATCTTAGAGAAAAGGGAAATAACCTTCAGACTGCATTCCTCATTTGAGATACTGGAAGTAGTCATTACAATTTATATTGTGTAGTTTGGGTCAACGCAAATTCAATAAAAACAGAGAAGTAACACTGTTCAATAGAAGTTCAATAAATCTTGAAAAGATAGTCTTTCCAACACCAAGAACAGATACCCTCATTCAGGAGTAAACATTAGAAGCAGAAGTTACTGCTCCCTTCACCCTCCTACCTTCAGCTTCCCCACACAATCTCAACACATTTCTGCCAGAAGTTAGGACAGTTTTACACAGGCTCTGTCAAAACAGACAATAGTTGAGAAAGTGATGGCCCAACACTCTTCCTGCTTATGATCACCCTTCTTTTTGGCAACAGCCCACCCTTAAACTGAATTAAGCGTAACCTGTCATCCACAGGTACGATGACAATGCAACTCAGACAATCCCTCAC
Organism: Phoeniculus purpureus; assembly: GCA_028565055.1. Classification (NCBI taxonomy): domain Eukaryota; kingdom Metazoa; phylum Chordata; class Aves; order Bucerotiformes; family Phoeniculidae; genus Phoeniculus; species Phoeniculus purpureus. The sequence goes on from JAOXOE010000001.1 coordinate 62,498,282, forward strand.
TCACTGATTTAAATCAGAATTATCTGAGCTACTTTAGGCAGCTTAGATCACAGTCTTTACTAACCCAGCTAATTTTAACTGAAATGGATTATACAGTACCCGAATGGGCAGACCCACCAATAGATGCAGGGGAACAGGAAACTCCAACAGTCAGAAGCAATAATGTCTTCCACTACTACAGTCAGAGGTAGAAGAAACTGTCCCTAGCCTAAGATTTCTGGTACTTTTTCCATATCACATGTGTATATGCATCAGAGGATGAGGTGGGAAACTCACTGATAAGTTGGTAGGAAGCAGGGAGTAACATATCCCTATCTTTGCAGCCTAAGGAAATTCAAGTATTTATCTATATGTACATTTGAAAATTCAAATAAAAGCAATAGCCTACTAAAGATTAGCAGATAAGATCAAAATGATAAATAATTAGGCATCTTTGCAACAGGATTCCTGGAAGAATTCAGCAGATTGTATGAACTAATGATGTGGAAATAAGCGATTCATCAAACATCTGAGTCATTTCTACCTGTATTCACTGTATACTCCTCCCCCTCAGCTATATCCAAGTAGTATAAAGCTACAACTTCACACTGCTATGGTCAGGAGCAAATTACTAAGTCACATGGTATTTTTCAAATAAAACTGAATCATCTAAAGGACAAAGAGAACAAATAGCAAAGGAGCTCACTGCAAAAAAACCCGGTGACTTCCAGCAAACCCTTAAAGAAAAAGAGCAGAAAAACAGTAAGCTACATCTCCAGCCCAGGGATCTACAGGTTTTTCTACACTAAATGTCTGCAGCTATATTTACTATTTTAGAAAATTAGCTGTTCATGTCTTCCTTTTCCAGACGTTCATACACTGTCAAATATGCTACATATACTACTTCATTTCTATACAACTGATTTCTGGGAAAAAAACCTGTAAGAAATGACAAGCCAAAGGTTCCTTGTTATAATATCACCATTTATAGAAAAGAAAAATGTGTCTCTGATAGTGTTAAATGACTGAAGCAGTTATGAGTTTGGGGTTTAAGGTTGTCTTACAGGGGTATCAGTCCAAACTGCAGCACATGTAACAGTGTCTGTAATTTCCCAAGCACTTGTGCCTGGATGTCCTTCTAAGCCACAGCACTTTTTAGAGGTGTCACACCGTAAGTAGCACTAAAATAATGGGAGCCACTAAGGGCCTCATCCACAATTTTTATTAAAGAGTTTCTGCCACAGTTACCATTAATGCAATTGTACCTGTGACAGCAGAAACCCCACCAAATTTTCAGCACCTATTGGTTTCTAAGCTATTATTTCACTTAGGGGTAGTTTCATCACCAGCTTCAGTGATCCATGTACAGTCTGCTCACAGAACTGAGCATAGTGCTCAGGACTATGCATACCCTTAACTTCCTTTGGGCCAGTACCATTTTAGATGAACTTGAGCTGATCAACTCAATCAACTGTGGTTTCATGGTGGTTTATGTCAATCTAAAAGCAAAGCCACCTAAAGTGATCTGAGGCTAGTTTTCCACCAGGGTAGCAAGTTAGGGTAAAGCATGGAAACAAGTCAGTGCTAGGGCAGGTTCAAAGTAAGTGGTAAGATCACATGGCTCAGAACATGATTCCCAGTTTATACCATCATGAAAACCATCAGAGAGAATGAAATTATGAAAAGACTTAGGTCAACATGCATGTTTCTTGTTTCCTTTCTTGACTGGTCCTGCTATTTGTCTAATCTCATTGTAAGCCAGTTCAGAGAGCTAAACCAACAAAAACACTATTCATTATTTTGGCAAAGCTTGTTTTCTGCCAATTTAATTCCCTGAACTAGCTCGGCAAAGGAGTCAGGCAAGCATCTGCACCAGTGCAGATGAGGGGGCAGGAACGCACAGGGAGACAGGACAAGCCCAGGCTGATTTAAACTGTCATTGAACTGCATACCCTACAGCAGATCTACATCACATTGTAGTTAGAACTGACAGTAATCTGTGCCTTTACAACAGGAGGCCTTCATCGCTGATGAGAGTACACAAACAGCACCAGCAGTGAAACATCCTAAGCAGAGTTTAACCTGAGCACGAGCTTGAACGATCACATGTAAAGGCAAGAGAATCACAGTACTCTCAACTTTAGAAATACTAGAGAACATAATCTAATTATTCCCCGAACACCACTTCTGTCAAAGCATGCTCTGTAATTCCCACCACACAGATTGAGCCTAGAATTAGCAAAACCAGGGACAATCTCAGTATCTCGACCCTGGAAATCCTCTATACGAAACAGTTAATCACTCATCTATGTTGTTTATTAACCCCAAACTAATTCAGTCAGCCAATAGCAGTGTATGAAAAACTTCTTTTGAAAAGATTTTGTAATATGGAGCTCAATTTATAATGCAGTTACGTTGACAAATGAGGACATTTCCTAGACAGTTATGAAATAAGAAACTAGAGAAATTAATGCTAGAGATCCTAAGTAATCACTATTTTCTACAGAGAAAATTAAAGGTGCATGAAGCAGCACAAGGGTCTATTCACACAATTAGGACATTTAATGCAAGTAACTATAGAAAGGAAAATACACCTAAGCATATTTTTCTCAGATTAGCAATCAAACAATTTCAAGTGAAATACAAGCAATTACTTAATACACAGTAAGACAACCAGTGTCTTCCCTTATCTGCTCAGCTCAGCACAACAAATCCCATGCTTAACTAGCCCTTTACAACAATGTAGTAGTACATTAGGAAATGAGTGGGGAAATGTGTTAATACAGAAGTAAATCTCTGCAGAAGTAAACAACCAGCACTGTAAGTCTAAGTCTACCCAGCAACATGAGATAGTCTTTCACTCACACACCCAAACCAAGCACAGCACAGTTGGGACACACAAGCCATATTTGATTTTGTTGCACACCACCTTTTGACAACAGCTTTGTCACAGAGATTCAAAATACACATCATTATAGACAGTCGTTTGCCAGGACTGTCACTCTCAAAAAAAAGCAAAGCTTTAAGTGCAAGTAGCAGACTGCCTCATTATTAGCCGTATAAAACACCAGTATCAAGCTTATTGTCCTGCTGTAATCTGGTTTGAAGTCTTGAACTCCACAGGAGCAAATATCTGAGGAAAATAAATGAAAACTTATTTCATGCAATAAAAAAGCTACTGCAAATTGGACGGAAAACCAGGAAAGAAAACCAACCTGTCTACGGAGAAGATGAACATTACTCAAAAGAAAGAAGCTGGATGACAGATCAAACCAAAACATTGTGGACAGCATAGACAAAACATGCACACCAAAATTCTCTGCACCCTCCCACATCTGAACATACAGAGCAAAAATGTGCTACCCTACAAGTGGAAATTTTGAGCAAGTGTTCAAAATCTCATTTTTCTGGGAAATACACTACTACAAGTGAGCAGAAGCAGAAATAATTCTGCATAAGTGATTCCTTACACAGAATATGTTCTGTTTATTGGACAGACTGAGTTAAAGGCTACCTCCATTCACTCCCATCAAGCGAGGCAACTGCAGACACCACCACTATTTGCTAAGAGTAACACTCAGAAACTAGCCACATTCAACATTAGGAAATTGGTATTAACAGTTATTGCTTGAATTATTCCTGCAGGCTAATCTCTCAGAAATTGTCAGTGGCAGCAAACCTGAGATTGTTTTTTTCCCTTCTTAAACCAACAGGGTGGAAAGCTCAGATTCTATCCCCTTCCTTCTCAGGAAGGAGGAGTAAGCTCTATCTCATTTAGTTGTTAAATCACCATACTGACACACACCTACTCAATTCTGATCCACATGCAGAAGTATGACTTAGCTTAGCCTATTTTTCAACTAGCTGTTAGACTGGCAAGTTTTGGTCAGCTCTGAAAAACAACAAAAAAACCACACCAAGAAAAAAAAGCAGAACCATCTTTATAACTGAGCAGAGGTATACTAACAGAGAAACGACTGCACAGGGCAGATGAGCCTTCTTCAGTCCATCCCAAATAAAACCTGAAAGGACAGCCAAAACAGGAGAACCTACTTTCCTGGTAAGAACTAGGAAGTACTACAACAGCAGCAGAATCCTCCACTCTCACCGCAACCAGGCAGTCCATAGGGAAGAAACAAAGTTTATTTTAGCCTCCCAACCACCACTGATAGAAAAGGTCATAGAAGCAGCTTAAAAATCAGACACCCAACAGTGAAAAATTAATGAAAAATATCTTTATTCAGTACTGAGAAGTAATACCCAAAGTCTCAGTATCTTTCCACAAGTGAACCTGATGCCTGGGTCTGGAAAAAGGAGCTTCCCACTAACACATTACTTTTTGGCTTCACTGCAAAAGACAGATTTCTATCCCCATCACCTTCCAGCAAAATTTTAAACTGTAACACAACCACACAGACATGTTCGAGAGGAATACACCTGTATTTTGGCATGTAGACACCTGAATTCAGAGACCTAAACCCCCAACTCAGCCATAAGACTGCACAAGGCCACTGTCCAGTATTCCATTCTATAAAAATTACCAAAACGTCAGCAACAAAGAAATTTGTTTGCAAGACACAATGTACATTTTTATCATGCTGGATAAAATATCTACACTCTCCGCAGTGGTTAAATTGCTGCTATAAAGGAAATTGTCCTCAGATAAATGGTTTCCCTATGAGAAGGTTTCAGTGCTACACCTCACCCCAGGTCAATAAATCAAATTAACTGCACCTTGTCCTCTGGCCAATGACATCATCGGCTTGACCACATCTTGTGGAACGAGTGCAAAAACATATGCTATTTAAGGCATGAAATCATATTACTGCTTTTTGTCCAGCCAGCCTTGTGCTGTTGCTCTGTGTAACAGTCAGTCACCTGAACAGTCTCATTACCGCTTCTACAGATTTTTTTTTCTAGTATTCAAAGCTTGTCTTCACCAAGGGTGAAGAAAAAGGATAAATAATCCAAGTTGTTATTTTTTAAATCAAAGTGCTTTTCATTAGCTGCAGTGTGGTACTTGGTGACAAATTCAATTTAGAACCAAACTACAAAATAAGCCATCTGCATTTCCGCCTGAACTCTCTTTCCAGTCATGTTTCAAAGATGTTTACATGCTAATCTGGCACTGCTACTCTGAAGTACCCTGCTGTTCGGTCCTTTTTCTCCACAGGGTGAAAACAATGGTCACTAATGAAAACCTATACAGCTTTATCTGAAACCCATCCCAGCATAAATATTTTCTTTTTTTTTACTGCTTCTTTTTAGTAAGGTAGTCCATTTGTTTTCTTTCTAAGTAGACTAATATCTGGTTCAAAACTTAATTATTCCAGACAATTTAAGAGGATTAATTTCAATTTTCACTTTATGTTCTTATGACACATTCACAGAAAACTTATCTTCCTTCCTAGACCCTGTACTGTCTAGTAGTATATTCTGTCTTGAAAGTCAAATCTAAATGAAAGGAAAAAAAAACCACCACCAAAATGACCCAGAACAGTCAGCGGTACAAGCAGTGACAAAAGCATCTGACACACTGCTCTGTTAAACTGCATCCACGTTAAGCAAAAAGGAGATGAATAAGATTATCTTCAATGTATTCAATTCTGTTTGTGGTCAGAATCAGGAGGAAAGCTGTTCAGATTTTGAGTGTGTCTTGTGTAACTCTCTCAGTGTCAGCAAAGGTAAATTAGAAACTACTCTCCTTTAAGGAAAAGAATCAAGGACAAAGGGACCAAAAATGCCCAAGCCTCTGAAAAGCAGATATGAAAGGAACAGCTTTACAGTCTTGAGTTGCTATAAATTAAAAATAAGCTCCTTATTTAAAAGACATGAGTGTTTGAGAATCTATGAGCAGATCTGATGCTGCTCAAGCCCCAGGAGGGTTTTGTTTTTGCTGGCAGGGGTGGAGATGGGGGGGTCATTTTGGTTATTAGTAAATAAATCAAGCAGCAGAGAGTGAGGCCTAGGCGCCTGCCAGAGGAGCCAGGGCCTAGCTCTCCCCCCTCCTCTCCTCACACAGCCTGGGTTTGATCTCGGGGCCCTGTGGGTTGCCAAGAAAATTTAAAAAAAGCAAGAGAGCGAGAAAGAAGAATCATATTGAACCACAAAAGCACATGGGGCGAATGTAAAATATAAACACGGCGTTGGGCTCTGAGTGGCTGTTATTAAAGGTCTGAATTACTAAACATGAGAGGCGGGGAAAGCCAGGCGGCCATTTCAATAATATAAACCTCCCCGAATTAGACATTATTCAAATGAGGAGGAGAGGGAGAGAGAGAGAGCGCGCCAAGGAGAGGGACCGGACCCGCACCCTCAGTGCCAGCCCACCGTGGCGCCCTGGGCGAGGGGACGTGGGACCAGTGCCCCGCACCCCGGGGACCTGCCCCAGGGCCACAGCACCCTACTCCACCCACCACAAGCCCTCAGGGCCGTGGGGAGGCAAAGGGGGAGGAGAGCAAACATCACTGGGGCAAACCCAGCCGTCGGGGAGGGGGGAAAACACGCCGCCGGTGGAAAGGGGCGCGTAGAAACTCTGCCCACAAACCCCCGCAAGTCACCCCACACCGAACCTGCCCTTTGGGGAGGGGGAGAAGGTTTAAATCAAAAGCTAAACCACTCTCTCGTCCTACCCCGCCCCGAGGCCATCCGCACCCATCTACCCCATGCCTGCAGGCCGCGGGCTCAGGGGAAATAACCCTGACTGGGGGGGATGCGGCTGGAAGGGGTAATGAGAGGGGAGGTGAGGAAACCAAGACTTTCTGCCTCACCCGGCCCCGCCGAGGGGCCAGCATCCCGTCTCCCCACTTCATGCGGTGGGGTGAACCAGCCCTACTCGGGGAGAACCTCCCCACTCGAGGGGTCGCCCAACACCCCCTCCCCACCCTAGCGGGCCGTGCCCCCACCCCCGGCCCCC
>JAOXOE010000001.1:62505276-62529833 GCA_028565055.1 Phoeniculus purpureus
GCGACTCCACCACCTCCCCGGGCAGGCCATTCCAGTGGCCAATGACTCTCTCAGTGAAGAACTTTCTCCTCACCTCACTTTTGTGGTGAAGAAACCTACTAGCAGCTTTATAAGCAATCCATTTATTTACACCATCACCACCATCTTCATATCAACAAAGCATCCACCTAGGGGAGCAGAGTCAGGCTTCCAGTGAAGCAGATGTAATACTTCTGTGATAACCAACTACCTTTGAATAATCAAAGTCTTCCTGTTTAACAGCTCAGCTGAGGTGAAAATACTCTTTAAAGCTACACTTTGGAAGCAGATCCACTGGCAATGCTCTGCTTTGAGCTGTGCTCAAACACAACAGGAAGACTCAATTTTCTCAGAAGTTTACACACACCCTCCAGCTACAAGGATTCTATAGGGATATTTAAAATTCTGTTCTCTTGATGCTGTTTATGATTATGAAATATTTACAGCCCATATTTTTTTTAAAATAAAGTTTTATATCATCATAAACCAGTATTAAAATACACAATTTTTCCACACAAGAAGAATTTATACCCCTGCTATTGGAAATACAATGGAAATTATAAAAAGCCTGAGATGCCAGTAATAAAGCACATTAATAAGCGAGCCAAATTCCTTCTGACTGACCCCATGCATTGCTAGAAAACATCCAGCCTCTCAGATCAGTATTGGGAACATTCAGTCACTCTTAGATGTATTAAAGCCTTGCACAAAGAATGAGGAAACAGCAACACAAAATGAAATACTGTTAACTTCATCACAACTCCAGAGTTTAAAATACAACCCTCATTGAATAAATAGTTTTCCTCATACAAGGTAACTGGACTTTTTTCAAAGCAACAAGAATAAGCTCCTTCTCCTCAAAATTTCCTCTTCCAAAATCCTATTCTGAGCTCAGAGAATATTCTGAGTTAAACTATTTACTTTCCACTCAGAACTATTATTTCTCTTGCTTCCAAAATAAACATTAAATTACCTCCAGAAAGGAATTAAAGCATGAAACAGCACAATTGAGTTACAGTGGCTTAACAAGCTTCTTCAATGGCTTACACCTGGCCACATCTTAGGGATGTACTAGAAGGCACGCAGGCCCTGACACAAACACTATCCTGCCCTAGTCAGATTTCAAGATTCTGGTCTAATACAAGAAGTTGTTACAGAAAAGCCAGTTAGCTTTTTTTTTTTTTTAATGTTGAGAAATTACACTTCTTGTTCTTGAAAACTGTTGTGAGAGCCTGAACAAAATCAGTCGGTGGCCCACATTTGTCAGGGAAAACTTTAACCCAAAAATAAATGACAAAGTTAGATGTGTCACAGTTACGTTCTGCCAGGAAAAAGTGGGACTACTTATCGAGAGCCAGCACCGCTAGAACATCCATAACATCAGAAAAATTCTGATAGAGGAAGTGGGGAAGAAGAGTCACATTCGAAGTGTGGGTAGTGCTCTGATACAGGAGGTTTGGATAATGCCCAGCGTGTACAGTAGGGTTAATGACAAGGTAAGAGTCTTCCCAAGCCTATGAAAACAGTAGGCATTAAGAGTTTTGTTGTTTTCTTTTTAATTGGTTTTTTGGGTTTAATTCCTGTAAACCAGTAAGGAAATTTTGCTTCTAGTTTCCTTTCAATTTCAAGAGAATGTATTTGTGTATCCATTCGTTATTTCTTACCTGTGTTCCCATCCCCACTCTCCATCGATGGTTTACTGGTTTCTGACGGATTGTTCATTCTTGAGTCTGCATTAGAACAGAAATAAAGATAAACTAACACAGGAAGAAAACCTCCACACCTACTCATTCCTTCTTGTCCAAGGGAAGTACTGAGCATCAGATTATTTCCTATGTATTTAACCTCCATTCAGATTGTACAGCACAAGAAGAATGACAGAACCAGAGCACAATACTGAATCTTCCAGACAAATATTGTTTCAACTTTTTGTGTGTCATTATTCCCATACATGAAAACATGTTGTTAGGGGAATAAGAGACAGCACGCTGGAGGGCAAAGATAGATAGATAGACAGACAGACATGTAGACAGATACTTAATGTTCAGTACACTGAAAGTCACAGAAGCAAAAAGAAGGAAAAACAAGCCCCAACACCATGGTTTGATCAACACGACCTGCATTATTCTTATGCTAGGGGATTTTTTCCCCTGATAAGAAATTCCATCATTATAATTAGATGCCATTTTTCTAATACTGTGGTTTTATTTTTAAGGAATGTAATTGACATTAAGTTATTTTATGTTTCCCAGATATTTGGGACCTTATCCCTCTCCATAACTACCTGAAGGGAGGTTGTAAACAGGTGGAGGTCGGACTCTTCTCCCCGGCAACTAGCAACAGAACAACAAGGCAGGGCCTGAAGATGCTCCAGGGGAGGGTTAGGCTGGATGTTAGGAAGCCCTTCCTCATAAAAACGATGATCAGACCTTGCAATGGACTGCCCAGGGCAGTGGTGGAGTTCCCATCCCTGGAGGTGTTTAAGGACAAGCTGGATATGGCCCTTAGTGCCCAGATCTAGGTGACTGCAGTGATGTAGGTCATGGCCTGGGCTTGATGATCTTAGAGGTCTTTTCCAGCCTCAATAATTCTGTGATTCCATTTATGCAAAAGCATATAAACATTAAATCATTTCTCTACCTCATCCCTTTGGATACATCTACTGAAAAGTCTGCTCCTGGTTTCAAAGCTTGTCATCTGACTATACAGCAACACAGAGGTCTTCTGCAGATGGCAAAGAGCGGATACAGTTTCCTCACACAGGAATTTATACCCATGTTGCGTGTACAGCATCAGCTCTGCAGCTTAGCACACTTCCTCGTTCCATTCTACCAACCCTCAGCACACCACATTGTCACAAACAGAATCTCAAGACAGACCAGTTCACAAAACGAAGCATAAGCAAATCCTTAAGCACGTTCTTTCATTCCCATAACGAGTTAAATGCAAGTTCTATGAGCTCAAAATGAACACTTTACTTCACCATATTCTCTTGCTAGGTGCTCATACTTGTCAAGTACTTTCATCAAAGCAGTGCCTTCCAAAACACCAATGGGCTGAAGAAGAATACAGTTAACAGCATTAACTGCATTTTCCCCTGAGGAGTTTCCAAGAATGCCCTGACACTTCACTGCTTGGCAGCCTAAGAGACCTGGAGATGAGAAGCTGGACTACAACTGTGTACTATAACCTGCTCCTGCCCACAGAGACCAGTGCCATCCCCAGGTGTGAGGAACCAGAGGCAACAGCAGCAACAGAACACAAGCGTTAGCCAGAAGTAGCACGTGGACAGGGTCTGAATGAAAACCTGATGAAGGAAGGCTGCAAGTTCATGGTGGGAAGGGAAACGAACCAGTTATAAACGCAGCATACATGAGAGAAAAGATAAAGAGACATCAATCTTGGAAAAACACCAATAAGCAGTTCAGAAACACAATTTAAGACACAAATATTTTTAAAGCAAATGTTATTTTCCACAGAAACAACTGCTGCGGTTGAACCCAGAAAGGCCTTGAAAACCCAGAGGACTATAACAAATGGGATTTCTCCCATGATGAGTTCACTCAGCCTCTCTAGAGGCTTGTCAGGCAGTTCTCATGCTTATGCTTCAACCTTTCAAACGTCAGATACATGTAGCTGAACTATCAATATCACTATCCGTATAAAGCCAGACATGTTAAACTGCTTTTTGAAAGGTGGAGTGAGCAAGGAGAAACTTTACACCTGAGTGCTGTTGGCACACACTTCAGCAAAAGGCTGCAAGTTTTTCCCATTCCTCACAGCCTCTGCTCTGCAGATTCAAGCAAGAAGTTCACAGTCTTAAATGACACAGCTCCATGGAGGCTGCAGACAAAACTTACTGCGTCCTGGCTCCATATTTTGTAGTTTTCCACAGCTGCACTGAATGAACCACACTCCACCAGCAGAACATGGGTTCCACTGACTACACAAAAATGTTTGAATGAACCACACTCCACCAGCAGAACATGGGTTCCACTGACTACACAAAAATGTTTGCTTTGTTGAGGTGTCCCTCTCTGATGAAAGATCTGTGTGTAAAACAAAGTATGATTCTACCTAGAAGTTGTGTGTGCTTTATTGCTGTGGCAACAGCAGATTTATTTGAAGTGATTACAGGCAACATTCATCTGATAAACAGCATTAGCTTGTTCTTTGACACGCAGCTGGCTACTGAAATTAGTTTAGGTTCAGAGAACACTGAATAGGAAACTTTGCTTTGGATACAGCGTCCTCATCCAACAGGAAAATGAGCAAAGGCAGCTTAGACGATAAATATATTTAGTTGTGGAACTAGGCTAACTTACAATCAAAGGATCATTCTGGTTGGAAAAGACCTTCAAGCTCATGCAGTTCAACACTAAACCGTGTCCCTAAGCTCCATTATCTACATCACTCTGAAACACATCCAGGGATGGTGATTCAATCACCTCCCTGGGCAACCTGTCCCAGTGCTTGATGATCCATCCTTTCAATGAAGGATTTTTTTCCCCAATGTCTAATCTAAACTTCCCCTGGCACACCCTCAGGCCATTTCCCCTTGTCCTGTCATTTGTTACTTGTGAGAAAAGACTGACACCCACCTCTCTACAACCTCCTTGTGGCTGTAGACAGCAATAAGGTCTCCACCCAGCCTCCTTTTCTTCAGATGAAGGGACTAGTTCCAGTACCCTCAGCTGGCTCCTCATAAGGTTTGTTCTCCAAACCCCTCACTAACCTTGCTCCCCTTCTTCAGACCCTCTCCAGCACCTCAATGTCTTTCTTGGAGGGATGTGCCCAAAACTGAACACAGTAGTTGATGTGTGGTATCACCAGTACCGAGTACAGGAGGAAAACTGTATCTCTGCTCCTACAAGCTACACTGTTTCTGATACAAGCCAGGGTGCCATGGCCTTCTTGGCCACCTGAGCACACTGCTGGCCCATATTTAGCTGATTGTCAATCAGTATTCCCAGATCATCTCTTTCTGCCAAGCAGCTTTCCAGACACTCTCCCCTAGGCCTATAGCTTTAAAACTTACAGTGCTATTGGAAACAGGATGCAGTTCTTAAGCTCAGAGCACAAGGACAGCCTGAACTAATGACAGACTGACCACACGAGGGAGGAGCACAGGTTGAGAAGATCATCGCTGCATCACATGGGATCCATTCACTGAACTATTTCAGAAAGCTCTTGCAAGCAGCAAAACACGGGGCCTCCTGTGCTAGTTTGTCACAGAAACAGGGTACAGGATGCCAACTGTGGAACAAACAAACTGAACCCAGACTGGGGACACAACTGTCCTCATAGTGTCAAACAGCGACTGTTCCTTCACCCCGTATGAGGCAGCTCACGTAACAAACCGTCCTGCATGACAACAGGTTTGCTCAAGACCAAGTTATAACTCTACAGGCTCTTTCCATACAGCAACCGAGACACGTTTTCCTGTCAGGCTATGCTGCAAAACGCATCTCTTTAAAGAAGGTTTTCATTGCTTCCTAGTAGTAGAAATACACATAAAGTTTACTCAGCTACCAAAAGCACGCCTAAATATTTTATTGTAAAGATTCATCCCTGACAAAGACCTCAAACATGGCTATTACATCCAAGCAGCAATTTGGGTGAAGAAAACATCTTTCTCCTGCTGCTCAGGTTCAAATTAAGGAAAGCATCCATCACTGCACTACTTCTTGTTCAATCTGTGGCCCTTCTGCATGTAAAATGTCACGAACAATGCCGCTATTTCCATTGCAAATGGTATGGCATACATCTGAAGCACAAAACTGCTACCAGCAAAACAGGCACATGTCCGCGGGATACTAAACCCACGGACAGTCTGAGAGTCATTATACGTCAAATACGAAGATTATTTGGTTTGTACGTGCTCATATGATTTCTGCCTTTAAAGTTAAAAGAACAAACAAATGAAGTGGGCTAAAAAAAACCCCAACCAGCAAACCATAAGGCCTTCACCTTCTTTTTACTTTAGCTCTTACTCGGGTTTTAAATAAAGGCCCTGGGCTACAACTTCTGTCAACATTATCTGAAAACAAACCACACAGAACGAAGGATTGAAAGCAGCAGGTGCATGGCTGAAATCAAACTCTCGGGAGTGAATACATTCAGTGCTGCTGCTCCACTAGCAGGGTTGAGGGTGTCACAAGGCAGTGCTGTGCCAGGCTTTCGCACACCCTCAGTAATATTTCAAAGGAAAGAAATAGCAGACACTGGACCAATCTGGAGAATTTGGGACTGTACATTACTAGTGAAGCACTGAAAATCTTTACATGGAATATATCTAACTATTTCTTTTCACCCATGGAAGTCAAACTACCTAATACTCCACCAGCACCAGTATATGTGTATGGAGAAAAGCAAGTTGAATGCGTGTGAAAATATGCCAAGATTTCCTCTCGAAATCAGTTATTTTTTAGAAAGCACTTGATATTCAGATATCTGCTTTAAAATTCACTGTCCAAAATGACAGTCTCTGACATACAGATTCTCGCATGAACTTCCACAGCGCAATCAAACAACAAAGGGAAAAATTATTCAGTGATATTTGGGGAAAAAGCCTTGAAAACAAATAGAACCTATTATAAAATGGTATGATCCAGTATTATAAATAACTAAAAGACATGAAGAAGAAATGGTGGCGTATCTGTTTTGCTGTCCTGACAGAATCTTGGGGCAGGAAATACCTTATCCTGGTAACCTTAGGCACAGCTTGCAATGGCAGTCACTGTCCACTTCACCTTATGCATGAAGAACCTCTTTATTACATTGAAAATGCACAAACACAGTGTACATTCTGGTGGGGAATGGCTCAATACCACTAATAAATTCACTGAGACTGGAGCTCTCCTTTATTTTAGTGCTTTAAAATCCGTAACACACAGATACACGTGTCAAGTCCACTGTCTGTTAGAACCAAATTGCTTCTCAGATTGAAATCCTAAAAGCAGAAGGTCTGTATTAATATCATCCAAGCCTAGCAGCAAATCTCTCCAGTGCACACAAAACAAATTCTCCTAAAGCAAGGGAAACAAGAAGAAAAAAAAAAAACCCACAACAAACCATGTATTTCCCTGGTACCGATTTATCTTTCCATCTACCAGGCAGCCAGCTACTTGCTGCCAATTCACTGGTGAGCTGCAGCCTTACAAACACCTTCTCTAGCCTCTGCATATGTGATGAAGCTTCTATGCATAGTCCACCTCACAGCCTCTATTTCCATATTAAGCACTCATAAAAAACAGCTGAGCTGGTACCCACCTAGAACGTAGTCGCTGCAGTCCAGCATTGCTGTGGTATCCTCTACAGGTTCAGACAGTCCAAGGAAAGGGAGAATAGCAATTTCTATCAAATCTACGCTACTGCTCCTGGATGAACACGAAAGGGAGTGGGGAGGTGGGGGAAGAAATACAACTTCAGTTACACCATACCAATCTTCAACTGAACAGGGAAACTTCAGTTGCTCTGTGGAGTTTTAGTCTCTCCTACTAGCTGTGTCTGACATTGTCAAGGCGACTGAAGCGTGAAAAGTTCCCCTTTTTGTAATAAAATAGAAACAAAGATTGCAGCTGGCAGTTTCCATAATGAAGCTTAATCAGTATGCGCCTGATTAGGGCCTTATGCAAATCTCCTCTCGTTAGCACAGCAGCCAGCACTTTGAAGTCCATGAACAATTCATTTGCAGAGTACACTGAAAGCACTCCCTGCATAATTTAAATCATGGTATAAATATTTATCAGCTCATTTGCATATTAATTGGCAGTGCATGAAGGGAAAAATTATCTCCCGAGTGCCAGCATAATAATTAGGGAACAAAATGAATTTTCTTCCAATAGCTTGGCTTCTCAGCCCTAACTCCAGCGCAGTACCACAGGGGAGCAGGGAGGGGAAGAGACAGAACTCTGTTCAAATGCCACTGAAATGACACGTACAAATTAGAAACAACTCTACAGACTTAAGCACCTTTAATCTTATTCCTGCTGGCAACAATAACTTCAGTAATAAAGGGGATTTGGAAAAAGCTTTCTACACAATCCAAATAATCCCACAAAAACAATTAGCAAGGTAGAAACTGAACACAAAACTGTGAAACCAGTGCTTGCACATCTGCGTGGAGTTTTCCACAACCAAACGTGAACTGTCACAGAAGATCCTAGGCAGGAAAGAGTACCATGGAGGCAAGGAAGCAGGACGATTCCCTCTAGACAGCTAAAGAGCTTGGTGATTCATTATCGGGTAATCCCTTTGCCACGGCCAACTTAACAGCAGTGGATATGTTAAGTATTGTATAACATTTGACACCCACTAATCTATCCCAAGTGAAATCAAAATAGATTTAGTCTTTTGCTCTCCAATGACTTCCAAGAAAAAAAACCTGAAATCTATTACTAATCCCTTCCACAAACGTAGACAGTAGAGCTAAGCAAAGCTCACCGCCAAGCCACGCGTTTTGAAAGTGGCACTTTACACTCTAGCTGCATCCTTGAGCCATGCAATGATACACAGAACACGCTTGCTGCTATGACCACAAAGTATGCAAAAGAACTGGAAAATTGAAAAGAGGCTTAGGCTGTGGAGGAATGAGTCTTCTTTTCCAAAAGCAGTCCACAGAACTAACAGTAGAGACAAACTATGAGGGTAGATTACACCATTTCAAATAGTTTGTGTACCACTCAGGCATTAGAGTCCTAAACAGCAATAATATTTATATAAAAATCCAAAGCTAATATGGAAATCACAACATTTAACTGTCCACATCCTGATCAGGAAAAGATAACGTGATTATGTAGGTGGCTGCTAGACTAAACCACCTGCTTCCAGACGTTAATGTGAATTTGAAAAGTTGGGGGTTTATTTTCTTCTTTTACAAAAACCTAGCTGTACTTTTCTTCTCATTTCTGAAGTGAATTCAAGTACCACCACTTTAAACAAGAAGGAGTGAGAGAAAAGGGACTTCTCAATCATTCAGTACTGACTAGAATTTATTTCCATGCTTGACCTATTCTTCTGTTCAGGTTCATATCTCTACTTAACACAAGATTTCTCTGCTATATATTTAACATGAGTGATCTACACTTGAAAAAGACTGCAAGATGGGAAGGTGTTCCCAACTGCAGGGAAACAACTGCATGTACTGAATAGGTTCTCCTAATACCTCGTTTCCAACTTGTTTTTCTAGTCATTCACAAGTCCCATTGAGAACTCCATCGCACAACTCCACGGTTCACAGACCTTCAACAAACTTCCCTCTTCCACGCAGGCTTCTGGAGTGCACGGGGAGATAGTCCAACCGCTTCTTCAGAAGGGTGTAACAAGCCAAGCACTTCACAAAGGAAATTGCCCATTTAAAGAGCGGCTGAGCTGAGGCAGTCAGTAGCACAGTAAGATGGCAGCAGTGTTACCTTTGGGATGCTTTTAAAAGAGAGTCTGTGCTGAGCTGGTTGAACCCAGGTGCAGCTTCAAAAGCACACGATTGCAGGAAGTGACCGTTAAAAGCAGGCACATGTGTAGTGATGGATGACTTGTGCCAAACAAGAGACCAAGCAAACAACAAATAAAGGCCAAGGAAAGACGTGCCTGAAGCAGTGCTAGGGAAGCATGCTGGTGGTTCTGTGGTGCTCCGCATTGTCTGCCCTACCAGTGCTGCACTGACAGGTAACAAGGGTGAGGCAGAAATTTTAACTCCGTTCCCAACTTTGCCATTCAACCTGCCCTACGCACACCAACCCACACATAAATGCTTGAAGGTTAGACTTGATGATCTTAAAGGGCTCTTCCAACCAAAGATATGTTTTGAATGGTCACTTCTACTGAACTCTACTGAAATAAAGCCTTATACATTAAATTTTCAAATTAATAATTGGGGGGGAAAATGGTATTAAAAAAGGTGACAGCTTCTGAAGGAAGATACAAAGATACAAGGATGCAAGCAGAAAAAGGTCTGGACAAGAACAACGCACATCACCCTGCTTCCAAACCAATGGTGAAACATGCCAGGTTTACTTTCTGTTTAGGTTCTTTCAGGCTCTTCCTGTTGGATTCTTAACAATAAAAGTTACTGAAACAAAATTGTACTTCTGGGACTCGCATTCAAGCAAAATACCACTCTGAGATTTGCACACAAAGCTGTATGTTTCCTCCAAAGACACCTTTGAGAAAGCGGTGCACCTAGTGATCATCGGTGCATAAAACTCTCCATGTCTCATGCAACTACAGACATGTCAAAAACCGTTTCTCTCCTCTTCACACAATCCTACAACTCTTACACAGACGATTTTTTCCAGGTAATCCTATTCATACTTTTCCTTAAAACCAAAGGAACTAAGCCACTAACACGGAACCAGGTATGAAAAAGGCAAATGTCCTTCAGAATCTGCAGATAAGGCTTCAGCAGTCTCTTTTGAGTGCATTTTCTCTTCATCCTTTATCTGTCTTCTATACCTTCCCATTTCAACTGAATGCTTTTGCTCTGATGTTTGCCCCACCAATAAGTCACTTTATTTAGTTAGTTCTAATGATCACACTTGATCTCTCATACTTTAGTTTTCAGAAAGGAAATCTCAATTTTGCCTGCAGGCTCTACAATTCTTGGGTAGACCTCCTTTTGCATCTTTTTTCCCCACTTACTATGCCCAAACAAATGACTGTAAACTCAACAAAATTATTCCCTAGTGTCATCTATTACAAATAAGTATTCTAGACAGTGAGAGCTGTTACAAATCAGGAGCAAAGGATATTTAAACCCTTACCCTCAGACGGTTGGTTGGTCTCACTTTTTATTTTAGTTGTCTTTTTTACCCAACATAAATGAGGCAGAATTAAAGGGATAGAGGGTGACATTTTTATCAATAGTATTCTATTCAACACCTTTATTAGGGAAAAGAATCTTTGGTTTTATACTAATATATAGAACATACCTATAAAATGTCATTTACTACAACATGCCTTCAATGACAGCTAGGAAGTTTTTGCCTCTAGCCAGCTGTGACAAGCATGACCTTTGTAAACTTCGTGGGCTCACTGCTTCCTCATACAGCACAGCAAGATGAGCCAACAACTCATTACTCCCCTTTTAAATGGTGCTGCTTGGAATGACGGAAAGAAAGGAAATGAGGTATTAATTGTAGCATATTAGCATACTGCCTTCATTATTGTACTGGTGTCTAGTACATCTTATCTGTAAGACACACTGAAGACGACTGGGCAACCAAACTTTGACAATAATGCTTAACTAAGCACAACATTAACGAACACTGGCAGCGTGCTGAGTAAGGCTACTTACCACACCCTACACTAGCCAGCACCAGAGACACAGCTAGCCCTAAAGTGATATTACGCAGAGCTATTGTATTTCAACTCTGAGCCTCTATTCTATGAGCTACATGAAATCTAATAAAAACTTGATCTCACACAACTCTGATGCACTATTAAAAAAAAACTGCAAAAAAATCACATCTTTCAACAAAATAAACTGTTAAAGTTGGCACAAACCTCTTCAGAGTAATTACGGACAGACAGACAGAAGCCTGTGCATAGTCAGGGCCACAAACTAACCTCTAATTTTAGCCATCACCTTTGACTTTGGGTAACAAAATTGATTTTATCTGAAAATCGCCAAGTTTGCTCTGAAAGCCAAAGAGCAGTTATCTGGAAAAGTCAAATAAAATTGGCCTGGTTTCAAATTACCAGTCATTACGCAATTGCTATGAGTTGGAATTTTAGCCTACATCTAATTTTACTTGTCTCTCAGAAGCTCAAACCATAACGATTCTTTCAGACTTTCAACCACCCAAAACGTCTTTCCAAACTCTTCCATGTTGCTTTTTTGAAGAAAGTTAAGTATGGAGACAGACAGGCAGAAATGTGAATTCATCAGTGCAGGACAGTAGATACTCACAGCACCTGATGCATTAACATAGCGGTTTGTGAGTTTGGTTTTTTAGGTCTACTTATTTCTGTCTGCAGAAGGTAACAACTACCATGATTCAAGTAATTTTTTTACCAGTAAGAAAACTGTGGTTGTGACAAACTCACAGCACAGTTCCACCATAAGAGGAAGGGGAAAAAATGGGGAGAGGCAGCAGGAGGTAGGAAAGAAAACAAATGCACTACTCAAAAATTACAGCATCAAATAAAACCTTATTTGAAACTCATGGCTAATTCTATCATCCTGGTGCATCATCTGAACACTTCTGCCTTCCCCTTAGTGTGTACTAGGCACAGAACATAAAAAACCCTACCTGTATTACATTCAGAGAAAACATTTTCTTTCCTTCTGTGGAGTGTTTTCTTCTCAAAAGCAAGGGACATAAACTCTGCACAGTCAAAACTGCCATAACATTCATGTGAAAGCCACAGAGTATTCTGATCACTTAAGGTCTTTACATCTCCTGAGCTGCATTAAAGTTGCTGCACATCAGCACTTCAGTATTTGCAGGAGGACACTTGACTCCTTTCAATGTAACTGCAAGTGAACAAGGAAAATGAGCAAATCATGCTTAGATGCCATCACACTTCAGGTATGGTTCTACATTACTCTACAGGCACTATTCTAGCAAAGTCACATGTGAAAAGCAGTAGCCAAAATTAAGCAGGACTTGTTTTTAAAAAACACACAAAAACTTCTAGAAATATGTAAACGAAATGTGAGGATTTCTTCACATTTATAAGGTTCTCCCTTTACAATTACTGTTCTGTGAAATCTGAACTTCTTCCCACTGACAGGTGCTGACCACGTGGAGCAGATGTCTGCTGTTTTATTAGTAAACCTCTTACATTTTATTACTTTGACAAGTTTTGCATGCCTCGCATTGCTTTTCAAGAATGCGGCGCAGAACACAATGCAGAAAAGGACTGAAATGAAGACTGATGTGAAGTTTCATGAACAAAACACAAGAGAGGGCTGAAGAACACAATGAAGTAAAACTTCAAAATGTTATCAGAATAAGAAAAAAAAGCAATACAAGGGCACAGCAGTGCTGTAAACCAAAAACACCACACCAAAAAAAGAAAAAAAAGAGAAGCACAACTCCCCAAAAAACCCCCACCATCGTGAAAGCCAGCGAGCTTTTATGAGACGCTGCAGCTTGCGGCAGCTGGAAAACCTTGAGGCTCTGCCAGGTGTCAGCCACCACAACGAGTGGGGCAACCCTGAAATTCCCCTGGCAGGGAACACTAGCCCATGCTCATGCGTTCCCTGGAACTAAAGCGATTGCCTCTTCCCAGTTGTGTGCTGGGATCACACCTTCCACACGTGCTGTGGCTACTGAAATAGCACGCACATTTGAATGGAACAGGCAAGCACATAGCTCACACTATCAAAACACCAAGTAATGAAGATGGCATCATTATCACTGGATGCGTTCAAGGCCAGGCCAGATGGGGCTTTGAGCAACCTGGTGTCTCTCCCCATGGTAGGGGATTGGAAGTAGATGATCTTTAAGGTCCCTTCCAACTTGAATCATTCTTGTTGGCTTCAAATCGTTATTGCAATACTCAAATACTTGGTATTTTTAATGTCTAAAACAGTTGCCAATATGTAAATCACAGCAGAGTGGAACTGACATACTTAGGTCAGGCTCAAACACACAACAGCGGTATTTGTTACAGCAGTTGTATGATCTATTACATTTTGGAAGCATTAACATCGGTGCATTCCAAAAGCATTAGGATTGCCTCCCGTGTCCACCCACATAATGGGGCAGGCCCTCACAGCTTAAAAACATTATTTTTAATCTCACCTGTAAATCAAAACATAATGCCTAATGCAAACATGCCATTTCTGTGTTCTCCACTCTGCCAAGTAGCAATTACCAGTCTAGCCTGATGAATAGGGGCTCTCCACAAAACAGACTAATTCGGTACATGACTTAACCATGCAATTCAGTTCAATTCAAACCACAGAGTCTCCATTAAGTCATTAAGTACACTACAGGTCACTCTCAAAATAGATAAATCAAAGTCACAGGTTTAAGTTCATCATGATTTCTGCTGGAGCCAACAGGATACAACAGCAGAGCCAGCATTTAGCTCTAGTTAGCACTAGAGAGTTTGACAAACAAATTACTAGGAAAAAACACGTGTGAAACATCTCATGGTATGAATTCAGGTTGCACTGCCGTTATCACCATCCTTTGCAGAAAACTGCTTTTGCTCTCTCTTCCTTAATAACTATCTCAAATCTGAAGGAGGATATTGCTTTAATGCCCTCAGCACAGTGATCCAGACACTATTAACACTTGTAGGAACCACAAGACATGTCATGAGAATGCTTCTTTCTGAAGCTTAAATTATTTGATCTCAAAGAGGAAAAGGCCAAATTCCAGACAAGCTGCTTTGTATGTTACAAATTGAACAAAAAATTGCCAGATGTAAGATCTAAGGAAAAAAACGCAGTTATTCACACTGCAGACACTGATGCCATCCATCAGCACACCTATCCAAGCACCCATCACTGCGGATGGGCAGAGCTAACATAAGCTTGCCTTTGCTATCAGTCAAAAAACAAAAAGCTCCTAGGCATCTAGGTCTTTAATTTACGGTAATTTAGGAACAGTGGAAAGCGAAAGCCACAGCACAACTACACATATCAAGCATTACACACATGAGCTCTTCCAGGAAACGTTCACAAGAACAGTTTTGCCCTTTTAGCAGCTATGCTGTGCTGAAGTAGAAAGGCATTGATTAGTTTTTCCAGGAAACAACCACAAGTACTGGTTTTCTAGCAGCAATTCTGATGTGCATGTGTTAGGTACAACCTGTGACAGAAGACTGCGGTTTGCAGAGGATATGCTAGGAAGACACATTTTACTTGCAGATCCATGGATGTACACCACTGCAGACAGGAATACTGTGTTTAATTCTCCACCAAACCAGAGCAGAGGTAAACTGGTTGACAGCCAGCTGAACAGGAGACAGCAGGGTGCCCAGGTGGCACAAAAGGCCAATGGCATCCTGGCTTGGATCAGCAACAGTGTGGCCAGCAGGACTAGAGATATCATTCTCCTGAACTGGGCACTGGGCAGGCCTCCCCTCAAGTGCTTGGAGGCACTTCTGGGCCCCTTACTTCAAGAAAGAGATTGAGCGGGTGGAAGGGGTCCAGAGGAGCAACAAGACTGGGGAAGGGACTGGAGGGAAAGTCTGATGAGGAGAGGCTGAGGGAGATGGGGCTGTTTAGCCTGGACAAGGGGAGACTCATGGGGAACTTTCTCCCTCTCTATAACTACCTGAAGAGAGGTTGTAGTCAGGTGAGGTCACGGCACTTGTTCCAGGCAACTGGTGACAGGATGAGAGGGCAGGGCCTGAAGCTGCCTGGGGAGGCTTAGGTTGGGTGTTAGGAAGCCCTTCCTCACTGAAACTGTGATCAGACATTGGAATGGACTGCCCAGGGCAGTGGTAGAGTCCCCATCCCTGCAGATGTTTAAGGACAGACTGGCTGTGGCCCTTACTGCCCTGGTATAGGCAACTGTGGTGGTGCTAGGTCATGGGCTGGGATGGATTATCTTAGAGGGCTTTTCCAGTCTCAGTCATTCTGGGATTCTGTAAACTGTTCTTCACTGCCCCATTTTCTGAAGCTTATTTTGATTAGAAGCTTTGGGTTGACAGACACAGAACAAACATCTCAAAAGACATTCATGATGCAAATCACAAGGTAAAAGGAGTCAATTGAAATAATCAGGTCAAAAAGTCTAACAAAAAATACGTTAAAGCGACACCCAGAAGGCTTTATTCTTAGTTGCTACTCCCTCAATAAGACACAAGCACGCGTATCTCACTGTTTTAACACAGAAACTGTATGTTAAGAATAGGACACTTAATTTAGTGTGCTAAATAAACATCTGTCAGCACTACAGCCATGGGCCAGGAATGCTGAGTGAGAAAAAGCCAACGGTACACCAGAAGCTGCAGCTCCACTCATCCCCACTGCTGTAACTTGTGCTGCCACACACATAAGAGAACTGATCAATGTAAAAACTACTTCAGGTGCAAGGCTAAAGGACAAACCCAAGTGTGCTTCTTAACTCAAATGCAGGAATGTTTATTCTGTTGAAGCACAAAGGCAGCAAGAAGGCAGGAATAAACAACTGGCCAAAACTGTTTTAGCAGTAATTTTACCTTTGAATTTTTATTCCCTACAGATTAAACACACTTGTATGTTACACATTCTTCTTATGAACTCTATCACACAACTTACAGGACAACCAGCTGAGCAGGAGCCAGCAGGGTGCCCAGGTGGCATGAAAGGCCAATGGCATGCTGGATTGTATGAGCAACAGTGTGGCTTAGCAACATAATTCTCCTGTACTGGGCACTGGCGAGTCCTCCCCTTGAGTACTGGGGACTGATCTGGGGCCTTCGCTTCAAGAAAGAGATTGAATGGCTGGAGCACCCCAGACGAACAATAAAGCTGGGGAAGGGGCTGGAGGGGAAGGCTGATGAGGAGAGGCTGAGGGAGCTGGGGCTGTTTAGTCTGGACAAGGGGAGACTCAGGAGGGACCTTATCACTCTCTACAATTACCTGAAGGGAAGCTGTAGACAGGAGTGGGTCATGTTCTTCTCCCAAGCAACTAGCGACAAGGTGAGAGGGCAGGGCCTGAAGCAGTGCCAAGGGCAGGATTAGCCTGGATGTTAGGAAGCCCTTCCTCACGGAAAGGGTGGTCAGACAGTGGAATGGACTGCTCAGGGCAGTGGTGGACTCTCCATCTCTTGAGGTGTTTAAGGACAGACTGGATGTGGCACTTAGTGCCCTGGTCTAGGTGATTGTGGTGATGTCAGCTCATAGGCTGGGCTGGATGATCTTCCAGCCTCTGTAATTCTGTGATTCTATAAACAGAATAAATCAAAATTCCATAACAACTACTTATTTCCTCTTTGGGACACTGAGTCTTCACCCTAACGTCAACAACTTGTATCAATTAGCATATTAAGACACGTTCATACTCCTAAGCGTCTAACCCTACCATTCTGAAAACAGCTTAGATGTTCCTCTAGGACATTCCTGCAGAAAAGTGCCAGGGAGTTAATCATCCCAGTGGAAGAAACAGCATAAAGAGCCAGCCAGTCTTGATCAAAAGGCAAGAAGATGTAATAAGGACAAACAAGCAAGAAAGAACATAATCATCCTAAAAAAATCCAGCTACGAACTGCAAGGGAGCTGACAACTGACCACTGCTGCAGACGTGAATGAAAATGGCTCCTCAGCCTTCCTGGGACATCACAGTGACCAAAGTAAGAAAAGCATTTTGATATTGAGACAAAAACAAAAATCCAAGCTAAGCTCTCCAGCAACACTCAATGTTGCACTGACATTTTATTATTGCACTAAGCTGAACTAACAGGCCGTTCTCCAAGAATGACTTTATTCCACACTGTCTTCACAATCAGAGAGGATTACTTGTTAAAAACGCAGATAAAGTTCACAATTCTTAACAGTTCTGGGATTTAATGAAGTTAGTCAAGAATACCAAACCCCTTCTCTGACATTACATTTCCAACAAGCCTCACAACACTGGCAAAATACATGAAGTAAAAGGCTATGGAATTCAGAACCCCGCATGAGTCTGCAAGAACCGTGAATAGGAGCAGCTTTTCCATCCAATGTGACAGTCTCAAAAGGAAAAGCCCTTTTTTTGCCTTGCCTACCAGCTAAGTCTACACTCCTCTTTTCTTCTTTTGAATTTTTCCCAAGTTAAATTGAATGCAAATAAGCCAGGTGTGGTCCCCAGAGCAGTAATCTGCAGATAGTCCCGACTGAGTTCCCATAGCAACTTGCACAGCTGGCCATGAGAAAGAGGTTGTATCTGCATCATATTGGCTACAGAGTTTAAACACTCAGTGAGTGAAAACACCAATTACAGCATCTTGTAAAGGCAACATCAACTAAAAAGCACACCCATTTTTCCTTGATTAACACGCAAAAACAAAACTCTGGATATGCTCCGAGTTCAGCAACTGCTCAGCATGCAAAGTGAGGAACTGTTATTTACAGGAGGCAGTGCCTGCGAAAGAAATGGCTTCTCTGTTCTGCTGCAAGGTACTGAAGTGTAAGAAATGCTGCCCTATTTAGAAAATACCTGTTCTGTAAATTATCATCGAGAATACACAGCTGAAAGAGAAGTCAGAAACTCAAGTACAAACCCTTCTGGTCAAGCTTTGTAAGACTTCCACAGGAGAGTAGCACATTCTCTCTAATAAGAACTCTGTAATATTTCCAATTGTAACTGTAGTCATTCTCGTGTTTGTGACTGACACACAATCATTTATCACGTACAAATCCTTCCTTTCATTCCTTACATACAAACAAATCTCATTTTCTAGTCACTTCCCTCCTTTCTGGGTTCTGCACATGTAGCCCATTGCTTTTGCCTACATCCAACGCCCCTCTACACTTCACTCCAGCCTTCTCATTGTGCCCTGTCCCATGTCTGCCAGCTAAATGAGAGAGCTACTGGGCTGTACTGATCAGCCATAAGCATGTACTATTGCTCTATTGATCCAGGTAGCAATACAGGCAAGGACTATACTTCCTCTGCTTTCCGTGTGGACACGGATTCAAGTAAGAACAGCCCTACATGCTTAGGAAACAGGGCTTGTGTTCCCCAATTCATATCCTACAGCTAGTCAAGAAGCAGAAACCAAAAGCTGATGCTTAGGCGAGAATGTGGGAACACAGAAGGTATATAAGACAATGCCCTCCCAAATTAAAACTTTCAGGACTTTTGTAGGCAGAGGATATTGATCAAACATTAAGTAACCCTCAGTGGACTCGCATCTCTCCTATGAACCTGCATCAACATCTTGTGGAACCCCTGTAAAACTTCTGGGAGCCAGGTGGCAGGAAGAAGTCCCACAGTTTAAGCATACAATGAAGAAAATTCTTTTTTATTCTGTTTTGAATCTGTCATCTTCTGTGGCACTATTTCAGTTTCCCCTACTTATTACACACACGTGCGCAAAATAAATCCTTTATGTACCCTTCCATGACACTTCACTGACTTCTGCTGTATTTCCCCTTAGCTCTGTCTTTTCTAGGATGGTAATCGCAGACCTACAGAGTTGTTCATAAAAAGCTGTTCATTAATACCTACAGTACAATCCCTAATGCTGCTTTTCTTCATCTGTCTCAGGTAGGGACAGAAGAGCTCTGCACAGTACAGTACTGTTGTGGTTTGAATCTGAGAGAGTTTCTTGCCTGAGGCATTGGGAAGTTGCTGTGGCAACCTGTGAAATTTTTTTCAACTCTGTGAACTGGTACAACTGGTCTGACGCTTCCTGTTTCTTCTAGTTGGAGATACACAGGCACTGTGCTGGGCATGGCAGCCATCTTGCCCTGGGAAGCTGCAAATGAACATTCTCCTCAGAGATCAGCAGAAGGAAGGTTTTACCTGTGACCCATTGTTTGCTGAAACGGAGAAAGTTTTCCCCCTCATTCGTGGCCACAGGAATTAACAACCTGGAAATGAAAGACTGGCTTGGAAGCACATGGTACAAGAAACTGGTCCTTAAAATGCCTGACACTGAAGGGCGTTTGCACAGACTGAATGTCCTCCACCCTTCCACAACTAAAAAGAACTGCTGAAAGTTTCCCCCCTTTGAGGGAGTGGAGATAGAAGCTCACTTACATGAGAACATGTGATTAATCTCTGTATGTATTTGTGTGCAGGTTCTTATGATCTGTAGATTAGATGTCTTGGTTTTTTTCCCCCCCAAATCGAGCTAGTTTTTAGAGTTTGCCTGCAACTTTCATAAGTGGTTTTGAACCCTCCTTCTTTTATTTTTGTTTTGGCCCATTCGCACACTAACAGAATTAACTGGTTAATTTTGCCTCAGACCTGATAAAACTAATCAAGAAACCACAAGTACCCAGGAGAAAGAAACAGTAATGGATTGTACACGCCACTCTTTTTTCTTTATATTGCTTTCAAAAGTCCTAGCATTTGATTTGCTTAGCTTTTAAATACTGTAAATATTTCCACAAAAAAATCACAACATGAAAGATCTCACACCTAGAGCATTAGCAGTGCCCACGTTAGACAAAGTTCTCTCTAACTTATTTACCAGTTTCATGAAAACTACGGGAGCTTGGTATCATCGCAATGTAAGTTGTTCAATTTGGGTACCACTCGTGTACCATTTATGAGGGAGAGCAGCAAGTCAGACAGCAATGACACTATGAAATCTGTCTTGCATAGACACAACAACATAATGAATATCTGTTTCCAAATGAGCTGGCACTTGATAAGAAACAGACTCAGTATCAGTCATGTTCTGTTTGTGCTAACTTCAAAAACTGCTTGTCCTTGTACATGGCTTAACCATCACTCTGCAAGCGATCCCTCTTTTCCAAGGAGGGCAATGCAAGCTTACCCAGAAACATTCCATTTCTAACTAGGCAAGAGGCCACCATTATACTAGCTGTCTTGTATGACAATATACATTTGTGTATGAAAGGGGTAAGATAAGCAATAGGAGCAGCTTAACGTGCATATTGGAAGTTCACTATAAATTTTATTCATCCATCAACTTAGGAGAGACATTGTACACCTGTGAGCTTTATCCATCACCCCACCTGTGGGAACTAGCCTTAATCCATCACCAACTTGAAAGCCACTAATTTGCTTAAGTAGTTTTAGTTCTCTTCTCTACCCTTTCTGCATTCCCCTCCAAATTTCTTTTCAGACTAATCAGCAGCACTTCAAAGAAACAGCTGAGCTAGTAGCATTAAAATGACCAGGGAAACACAAAGCTTTAACAGGGCACAACCACTGAGCAAGTGAAACATGTCATTTAGTGTCAAAAATGATGACTGTAAGCCCCTCAGTTGAAAAATACAATTCACAACTCATTAGAAAATGAAAAAAAAAAAATTGTATTCCCCCTATAGGCTTGGCATAAATTTGCCCTTTAAGAGCCATGCCATCATTAACAGTCCATCGTATGTTAACAAACTAAAGTTTATTAAAAACACAGTTAAACAGCAACACTTCAAGCGGACAATCAAAAACCAAAGGCTCTTGGTCTGCACTGCAAGCAATAGGGTTACACAATTTACAGAAAGAATGAAACAGAACATACAGCTGGCAGAGCCTGGAATATAAGAAGCTGAAAAATGAAGAGATTTTACACTGAAAGTGAACGTGTAATTTTGAAAGAATTTCAAGTATAGTACCAATTAATACTGGAATGACAAACATTTAATCAGGTGTTAAGGAGAAGACACTCCAAATGCAAACACGCACACGCCTGCGCGCACACACGTACACACTCTCATTCGTATTAATCTTTTATATCCACAAAGAGGAAGGCTTTGTATATGTCACAAATACAGCAAATGTAAGCACATGCTGATTCTATCCTCTGCAGCATTCATCTCCTACAGTGGCTTCTATTCATGACAGCTGATAGAGGCTGAGGACAAAACTCTCAATGGAATTGCCCGCATGTACCTGGAATGTCATTGGGCCAAACCAGCACGAACCCTACACGTGGTACTTGCTTATAAACAATTTAAATTGGAAATGAAAGAGAAGGCATAATACAGGGAGGAGTGAACGTTTTGACTTCTTCTCATTTTTGTAATAAAGGGAGGCCATTAAGCGCTCCTGTCTATCTTGGGCCTCAATTTCAGGTGACGGATTAGATTAAGAACACTGTGTTCTGATTAACACACTCCAAGAGACGGAGCTATACAATTCTCTTTGCTTTAGCTATTGCCTTTAAGCCCCTTTTTGTCAGTGCATGGAATACTTGAAGACTGGAATCACCTTGTATCTGTAGCCAACAATGGATCTTGTTGAGCATCTTTGGCCAGCTAAGAAGCTTACTTAAACAGAAGTCCTCTTATGTACTGTGAGCAAGCCACTGTTCACTCAGTCCAACTTAGTTTAACCAAAGAATCTGAATTTTAAATTCCATTTGACAGGTTTTTCACATGCTGAATTAATCATAATTCTTCTCAGAAACATCTTTGGTTTTGCTAGCAACAAATCTGGTGTTTGAAATTTCCTAGTGGCATCATCATGGTAGTCTTAACTGTATTTATAACTCAAGTATTTTAATTGATACCACAGGCACAGTTTCACTCTAAAAGACATTTTCTGGATATAACTGATCAGAACGCAATTTATTTTGAAGTCTATGTATTTCAGATGCTACCTGCCAGAAGTGGAATCTACAAGTGCTGTTAGATGTACAGCAGACACCGTGTTTGGCAAAATTAAAATACATGGCTCATTTCCCAGAAAAACTGTCAAATCTTAGATCCCTTTGTAGTAACTGATGTGGTAGTTGCAACTCCAGTCTTTGCCTTCTCTAAAAACTTCACCAACTTACATGTTTCTTCCTGATCACCAGCAGATGCAGCAGAGTAGTTGCTAAAGAGACAGAGCTAGTGGATTTTGACTTTCCATTAGCAACTATATTGAGATTTTTCAGTTATCCTGTCTGTAATCCTTTTAGTATGTGTTACTATTGATTTTGTATCACTTTAATTTGGTAATCAATGAAGTAAGCCATTCTAAATCAGATACATTATAAGAGAGTGCATTTTATCAATACAATTACAAAACAAAGCTTTAATCTTAACAAGAAGTGAAAAAGCTTACAGCAAATTCATCTGAAAACACTTTCTCTCCTAACCCAGAAAATTGTGTGAATTGACATTAGATTATTTTTATTGACCAAAACCTGTCTATAGGCAAATAAAATTATCTAGTCACTCAAGTAAGTGCAACTGGTCTCTAGCTTTTGAGGTAAACCTGCCCTGTTTTTTTTTTACAGTGTTCAGTCACTAATTTTTCCATCCCTCTCTCTGCAGCTTCCTTGGCCACTGAACATTTACTAACATCAACAAATTAGAGATATTCCTCTCCAGCCCTAGCAAATTACAAAATGCCAGCTGCCTCATCCTGCAGATTTTAGAAAACCAACTCCTACAATCTCAGGCATTCTTCTCCATCCCTGTTCACATTGAGAACTGTATTTTCTCCTCACTTTTAGGAAACACTTATGATCATTCTCCAAAGCAGGTGAGTTTCCAATAGAGTTCAAAAACCTTCAAGATCACGAAGTCCAACTGTCCATCCTACATGTCCCTAACCACTAAACCATCTCCTGAAACAGCAGGTCTACCTGTTTTTTGAACACCTCCAGAGACAGTACCTCCACCACTTCCCTGGGCAGCCTGTTCCAAAGCCAAATCACTCTTTCTGTAAAGAAGTTTTTCCTAAGATCCAATCTGAACCTCTCCTGGTGCAGTGTGATCCCGCTTCCTCTTATCCTATCACTAGTCATAAGGGAGAAGGCCAACACCCACCTCACTATAATGTCCCTTCTCACAGTTGTAGTGAGCAATGAGGTCTCACCTGAGCCTCTTCTCCAGGTTGAACAGCCCCAGCTCCCTCAGTCTCTCCTCATAAGACCTGCTCTCCAGACCCATGATCAACCTAGTTGCCCTTCTCTGCACCCTCTCCCAGCACCTTGATGTCCTTTATATGTTACAGTTATGAACATGTATGACCCTCTCCTGATAAGCAAAGACAGTAGTTTTCCATCACACAGCTTGATTCAGTAAGGTTGGGGAGGAGTGTATGGAAGATCCCGCAAAACAGGTTTGTAAGTGTGCAAACTTGCTAGTGATCCACAGAGATCATAGGGTCTCACTTAGGTTGACTTTCTGAAAGACATATCAATTCCAACCAAAAGGGCAGTGGAACTCACTGTTTCCTGTTTTTTGGGGACTTGGTGTGAGTTTCTGGAGCTTCTTTGTCAGGAAACAGCAGTGTTTAACTAGCACAAGAAGTTGTTAAGAAAAAAGCAGAAAGTGACTGAGGAGCACGGAGAAAGGTGTTGCCGCTTTCAAAGGCAAATTACTGTGGTAGTCCACTTTGCCTCATTAAACACTGTCTGCAGAAACACTCATTGAGTCTCTTCAGTTGGAAGAGACCTTTAAGATCATCAGGTCCAACCACTGACCCAGCATTGTCAGGTCACCACTAAATCACGTTCCTAAGTACCAGGTAGATCCTTCATCATACTATCATAGTCATACCACAAGTGTAACACATAAATTTTCAATGGAGGCATTACTTGAGCTTTATCTGCTTGCTAAATAACATCAGAAGAAAACATATGAGGGTATTACTTCAAACAATTCCCTGTCTACTTGTAATACAACAGATTGAGAAGTAGATACTGCAATTCCACATGACCACATCAGACCGTGCTTCCCAAACCATGGTGCTTTCTGTCCTCATTTGCCCACAGAAAACACAGACTGCTTCAGAAGAAGAGTACAGTGAACAAACTGATGAAGCTGTAGCTAGAATTCATGGTCTCCCAAGGCAGAAAAAAGATACTAAAGACCAGACCCCTGATCTGGGGGACAAGCCATAGGAAATATTGACTATGTTTGTTTAAGTAAACTTTTTCCAAGAAACTCTATAGGACCCTTTTAAATCATAGAATCATTAGGGATTGGAAGAGACCTCAAAAGATCATCTAGTCCAATCCCCCTGCCACAGCAGGATCAC
>JAOXOE010000001.1:62533692-62545503 GCA_028565055.1 Phoeniculus purpureus
GATCACCTAGACCAAGTCACACAGGAACACATCCAGGCGGGTCTTAAACATCTCCAGAGAAGGAGACTCCACAACTCCTCTGGGCAGCCTCTTTCAGTGCTCTGTCATCCTCACTGTGAAGAAGTTCCTTCTGATATTTATGTGGAACCTCTATGTTCCAGCTCACACCCATTGCTCCTTGTCCTATCACATTCAGAAGAGCCTGGCTCCATCCTCCTGACACCCACTCCTCACATGTTTATTTATTAATGAGGTCACCCCTCAGTCTCCCCTTCTCCAAGCTAAAGAGATCCAGCTCTCCTCAGCCTCTCCTCATAAGGGAGGTGTTCCACTTCATCATCCTCGTTGCTCTACGCTGGACTCCCTCCAGCAGCTCCACGTCCCTCTTGAACTGAGGGGCCCAGAATCTCTTAGAGGAAACCCCTGCACTTGGTTTCCACTGGACTATTCCAAATCCTGCTAACCCTCACTGATGCAAGTTTTTCCTGCTGTTTGGTGAGACACACATCTTCCCTTTCGCTGGATCTCATTATTCCTAGGTGCAGTGCTTTGTGGATGCCCTGATTATGTTTCCTGTGTCAAAAGTTTTTGACTACCAACCTCTGCCTCCTGCAAAGCCACACGGACTTGTTTAACTCCATTTTTCCCTGAGTTCTTTCTCCCTCTGCTTTGCATTTTTGTGTCTTTTCTGAACAAGCTGGTCTGCATCCTCTAGATACCGAGGCTTCCCAAGCAGCACGCATTCATTCCCTGTGCCTGGAAAGCTGCGATCTAAGTGAGCAATACATTTCTTTAAACAGAAAGCAGCAGCAGATAGCCTGGTTCAGTGACAGAGCAGCAAGGAAAGGCAGTCTATTCTGTGAGGTACTTCTAGATGCTCGGAAAGGCACCTCTGCATGCCAACCTGATAAAAGTACAACACGAGCTGTGGTCCAGTCGTGCTGAGAGCCTGCATTTGAGACGCCCGAGATGAACAGTGGCTTTGTTGAAGCTGGCAGTGGTAAATCAATACCCTCTGCAGATTGGCAACTGGTTACTCCCACTGACCAAACAATGTGTGCGTCTCATTACAAAGCGTAAAGAGATTTAGTTGAGTAAGGACACTTGTATGCAGAAAGCACTGGACTGGATCAGGAACGGGGTAACCAGCAGGAGGAGGGAGGTGGTGGTGCTCCTGTACTCTGCACTCGTGAGACTGCATCTTGACTACTGGGTACAGTTTTGGGTGCCACGGTATAAGAAGGACATCGAGAGTCTGGAGCAGGGCCACAGATGGGCAACAAGGCTGGGGACAGGGCTGGAGAAGAGGCCCTGTGAAGAGCAGCTGAGGGAACTGGGGTTATTCAGTCTAGAGAAGAGAAGGCTGAGAGGAGACCTTATGGCTCTGAACAACTACCTCAAAGGAGGTTGTAGCAACGCTGGTGCTGGTCTCTCCTCCCAAATTACTAATGATAGGATGAGAGCAAATGGCCTCAGGTCGCATCAGGGTGGGGGTTAGATTGGATCTGAGGAAGAAGCTCTTTGCTGAGAGAGTGGTTGGGCACTGGACCAGACTGCCCAGGGAGGTGGTGGAGTCTCCATTGCTGGAGGTGTTTAAAAACCGAGTAGGTAGAGCATTTGACACCATGGTCTATGGGTTAGGGAGCTGTTGGGATGAGGGCTGGACCTGACGGTCCTGCAGGTCCCTTCCAGCCATGATGAGCCTGTGATTCTATGATAACACCTTGCTTCAGTTTGTGTGGGTTTTGAGCTCTTTTAAAGTTTGCCACTGTAAAACAACAGAAAAAACCCCATGCATCTGCATCAGCTGCCAGTCTGGCAAGTGAGATTTGGGGTCTAGATTTTTACAAGTGATATGCTCATATTAGCAAGTGATATGCTCATATCTGACAAGTGATGATGCTAATATGAGCAAGTGATATGCTCAGTTCTGACAAGAATTTGGTCTAATGTTTGGTTTTTACTTCCTAACAGGTGAAAACTTCATTTGTCACTAATGGGGCAGATAAGTCTTATCCCTGTCACTACATTTTGAGGCCCCATATACGAGTGATAAGATATCATGAAGGTTTAATGTAAAAGGATTTCTATATAAGACTCATAGCTGGATACACTGTGGCCTGGATAATGTGAGATTTAAATCTGTGCCTGTACAAGCTGCTGTAAGAATAAAGTGTAGGTGTGAGGCAGCTGTGCAGTGTGAATGTGATAATAAGTTTTCCTTACATGACAGCTCTGTGCCTGTTCATCCTTACGAGTGCCATGTTGCAAACTGCTAAAGGCATTTAAGTGTCTGTAAGTCACCAAGACAAGCTGTGTCTCTCTCAGGCACTGCAGCACCTATGGGGAGCAAGAGGGCTTCACTGGTAAAACAGGTCCTCCATGCAGCTTCTGTATGTTGCTGCTGGGTGCAGCTGTCATCCCAGCTCCCAAATTCAGGCTGTAGAGACAGCGTTTTATGGGAAGAAGTATCTAACTCTACAGTTGTTAACCAGTCGCGTGCAAACAGAAAGGAAAACCACCCTCAGGTTGTATGGGCTTGGTTACTGCCATGAAGACACCAGTAGTCTCCTAGCAGCACCTGTTGATAAAGCAATGCTGATGTTTCCCCTGTTCTTCAGATAAGCAATCCTGGGAATGTATGGGAAGGCATGCATAATATGCTGCTCAACAGGAACCTCTCCTTCCAGTTAGGCTCTGGAGGACAGGAAAAAAGGCTTTTCCAAAATGCTGTCACCACGAGCTGGGAAACTCAGATCATAGAATCATGAGGGATTGGAAGGGACCTCGAAAGATCATCTAGTCCAATCCCCCTGCCACAGCGGGATCACCTAGAGCAAGTCACACAGGAACACGTCCAGGCGGTGACCAAAGAAAGGTTGAAATGGGGAGTGAGAGAGAGGATGGGTTCAAAAGAATCATGACACAGGAAAAGCTTTAATTCTGGGGTCTCCAGTAGGTACAAGAAAGGGTCACAGTACAGCCCATGGGAGTTGATGTTATTCCTTTCAGTCCTTCAAGAATGAGACCTGATCCAGGCACTGGGATGTGGAAGTCTGGCATGCCTGATCCTTTCCAGGATCTTCTGCTGCAGACAGGCTAATTGCTGTCAGGTAGTTCCTAAACCTGCCCAGACCTGAGGAGTGAACTGGTACCTCTCCTAGTGCATTTAAACACCATTCCCTTCACCTAGACCAGGCTCTCTGTGTGAGTGTGCAGTTTTGAAGAGTTTGGGAGGCAACACTGAGAACAAGCGTATTGGAGGTTAGAGCAAAAAGAAGAAGAAAGTGGAAAAGGAATACTCTAACTTTGGGAACAAAAGCCAGAAGCAGAGCTTCTCGAGGAAAGGAAATGGTTTTCTGGCAGAGCTACCCATGGTGTAATGCCTGTACTTAATCTTGATTCTACAGCTGCAAGGGTGGGCAGGGATCCCACTGAGCCCAGCTCACCTTGGTGTGGCTTAGTCTCCTGCTTCTCTGAGGACCATAACGGTCACAGATGTCAGCCCCTACATGTGCACCATCCCAACTACACTTTCCTCCGTACTTCCACTTCAGCCCTCTTAGGTGACAGGTCACATGTCCTTAGCTCAGTTAACAGGCCAAGTGCCTGTGCTGAAAGAAAGATGCCCTGTGGTTTGTGTGAGGGCACCACTACTCCTGGAAAGATGCAGCAACTGGGATATGGGACCTGGAAATGTGCTCAGTTGTGATGTCTGGCTGCCCACAGCACAAAGGAAGAGGTGGCTACTCACCTCTCCTCGTGATGGAGGGGATGTGTTTGAACACGAGGAGGTTTCTGCAACCTCACACTGAGACACGGAACAGCTGCTTGGCTCCTCAGTAGAGGAACGGGGCAGGACTCGGGGCCTCTGTGTGATATCCTCACCTGACACAGGAGGGGACTTTACTGAAAAGAGCAGTGGCCCCTTCGCTCCCCAGATGTCCCAGGTGAGAACAGTGTGGTATAAAGAGAGCACAGGGCTTGGGGCTTGGAGTTGTGTCCAGTAGGTTGCCCAAAATGGAAGTGGTGAAATGAGCTGAGAACTGCTTTCAGCTCTGGAAATCCTTTCCTTCGCTGAAGCCAGTGTAGAAACAGGCAAAATGAAGATGTCACAGAAAGAAATGAGATCAGTTGGTAGGCACAAAGAAGAGAGCCTTCCCAAAATGAATCTCATTGCTGCACCTTCACAGCTTAGGGAGCTAGGAGTCCATTGCACCATAGGGAGCCACCAGAGCGAAACAGTCTTGGATTGCCTCCCTCTGCTGTGTGAGTAAAGTTCAAATGTCTCTATTCTCCCAAGCTCCTACAGAGAGGCTGAGAAGAAGAATGCTATGGCCGCTGCTGAGTACGGGCTGCAGAAGGCCACGTGCACTCTCAGTGGATGCCTTAACTCACAACATCTGCAGCAAAGTTTAGTGCAGCTATGGGAATTGGACAGCCTGGACTCAATCTGAAGATGCAAACTAACAAACCCACACGGCCATTCCCAACCCCTTATGTACTGTGAGTGTGAAAGGTGCTTAGCGGCTGCTCCTTTACAAGCGGCTCCGTTTTGCTCAGCACCAGCTTTACTGGTTTTTATAGGAACTCCTCAGCGTGTGATAGAAGTGTCAGGATTTCAAGTTCCTTTCACCAGCCCTAGCAATGGAAAGAAAACCTAATTCTCAAATCTATTTAGTATCAAGAAGCTGAGACTTCAGAGAAAAAACCTCCAGAGATCAGCAGACTCACAAAATCACATGAAACACAACAACGGGGGTTTGCTGCCTTTTCCTTCCTTGCTGGGATTTTGAGTGGTTGCCGTTACTGCTTTCACTGTGGTACCTTCCTGACAGCAGAATGGCTAAGACTGTGGGTACTGGCCCCTAAGGGGCAGCAAACCTGCACTAACTGCTCTAAGAAAGTGATCCCAACTATCCTGCTTCTGTGGGTTTTTTATAAATAGGGTCTTCCTGCCAGAGACGTGATTGAAATCAGCCGGCTAGTTCAGCCCTCTGCCCTTTTGCCCCTAATGCTGGTAATCCTCAAGTGTCCCACTAGAGCAAAAAACTTGCCAGTCATGCCAGCAGGAAAGCAGAGAGCAGCTCCGCCTGCCACTGATGAGGCAAGTGGGGAAATGACAGAACTTCTCATTCCTGTTACCCATGACCAGTAAATCTGTATTTAAAGTGGAACGCTGGTGCAAGTCTCCAGGTCCTGCTCACACTGCCTGTGAAAAGCTCTCAGGAAGAAAGAGGGCAGAGAACTGGCAGGTGGGAACTCAAGCTCTTGCTTTGGCTCTGGTTTTGTCTACCTTTGGGACATGAACCATGTTTTCGGAGGTTAGAGCAGGAAAGGAAGACCGAGCACACTACTCAGAAATATCTGGAGTTGAGATGTTCTAAAAACACAAATGGATGCGGCGATCTACAGGCGATCGGGAAATAACGTCATTCGGGCAAAGAGTGGGAAGCAGAGGCAAAGGGACAGAATTGAGAGCTGGGTAAATACTTCAGAGAAGGTTCCTAACCATCAGACCTGCTGCACGAGTCCAAGTGTCTCCCAGAAGGAAATGGCAGGTCTGTCCCTTGTTATTCTCAAACATCGCTGCAGCAGACAACAGAAAATACCTGAGGGGTGCAGTTCTGTGCGTGTAGGGGAGAAGGAGGGTGTGGGAGAGCATCCTCAACGTGCCAACGCACCTGCTTCAGCCCTAGGTTAGTCTTTGCTGCACATGTGGCTCCCTGTGCGGGGCAACTGTGGCAAATAAAGAGCTCAACTCCCCTGCCCGCTGAGACATCGCAGGATTCTACTCAGCAAAAAATAACGAAGCAAGCGCTAACAGTTACGGCTCCAGGCTCTGCGAAAGCGACAAACCCTACAGAGCTGTGCATTTGTTGTGCCACACACGGTCTGAGCCGAGCTGGTTTGATCACAGCTTGGCCCTTCCCCACACCAAATCTGTTTAGTTTGCTGAGGACATTTCTGGTCGTTAGAGAACGTTGCCTGTTGTCTAACCCTGGCCCGCGGGTCAGGCCAACACAGATAACAAGGACTGTGATGTTAGCACCTGGATGTTATCAGGACTGCCCAGCTGAGCTGTGTGCTGGAAATCTTCAAAGAAAAGTGGTAGTGGTGCCTAAAGCACAGGGTTCTCTGCCTTTGTTGCCTGCAGTGGGGGCTGCACCGACAGACAAAAAGCTTCTCTGGGGAGACAGTGTAAAGTGTTCAGTAGGATCTGTGTTTAGCTGAGAGAAATACCAAAAGTCCTCTTTCGTCATGTGAGGTTTTGCTGATGTTGTAACAGCCCTTCTGTCTCACACCCCCCTTTCTAAAAATCAGTTGGGCTTTTTTTTTTTCCCTTGGACACTTAAAGAAATTGTTTGAAAAGTTGCTGGATCCTATTGCTGTGAGCGAACCAAGCACCACTGCTCCCATTTCATATGAATGAGAAAAGAGGGGAGGTGAGCTGCCTTACCCAAGACGGTGCTACACAGGGGAATGCCTGGACTTAAACATCAGGGAACATCTGGACTTAAACATGTCCACCAGCCGTGTGCCCACCCAGAGGCAAGGACTCTGACTCTCTTGAGCTACAGGTCATGCAGCATGGAGAAGGCGGCTCAGGAAACCCTCTGTGGGCATGCTACTCATTTGCCTCACCACAGCAACAGCTCTCAGGCTCTCTTTCCTCAACCAAAATGTTCTATTGGCAATGAGAGTGCTCAATCCATGTGGAATGAGGTGGGGGGGGCACACCTCTTAGGGACCAAATCACAGCTGCTGTGGTGTGGGTTGGCTAGGAATCCACCCCAAGGAGCCTGCTAGTCCTGTACAGTTTGCTCACTCCTCTTATGTCCCCCTTTTAACTGAATTTTAAAACCTCCTTTCAACATGACACCTTTTAAAATGCAGCTCCCTTTCTCACCCCAGAGACTAAAGAAAGTAAATTGCAGCCCTTCCTCATTCCCCTTTTGGAGATGTAGTTCATCCCCATACCATCCCCTTACTTTCCAAAGCTGGACTAAAACCCCCTAAATATTCTCGAGGTGCATGGCAGGGGCTGCAGTGGGAGGAAGGGCATTTATCTGAACCTCAGCAAAAAGACCTTCTGAGCTGCCTCTAGCAGAGAAATGGCTTTGCAAGGTGGAGCTAACGCAGATCGAGAAGCCAGGCAGAAGCTAGTGGAAATAAAAGTTTTCTTTACCTCCATGTCCTGCAAGAGAGAGGTGTCCTCGGGGCGGTCTTGCTTCCCCACCCCTTTCCCTCTTATCTGTGGGAAAACTTCAGGCAAGCCAGGGCAAAATCGCACCGTTGTGGAGGGTCTGTAATATCCAAGCTCCTGCTCAGCTTGAGCACTGACAAGAGCCCAGTGAGTGGCCCTGCACTAACGAACAAGGAAGAAGGGCGGGTGGGTGAGAGGAAGGGAGGGAGGGGAGAGGAGGGGGAGGCAAGGCAATCAGGGTTTAAATTTAGACACAAATCTAAACAGATACTGTCCTTCCCGGAGTGCTGGGCTCATGAGACAACAAGCAGCAAACTCCACTGCAGCACCCACACTTGGGGACACCATGTGCATTTTCTCCCCTGCTTTCTTTCTCCTCTTCCTTTTTTCTATCACTTTATCCCCCACATTATGTCCTCACTCTGTTTTACCTCTGCTTCTCTCCATTGCTTGCAGTTGCTCCCTGGTGTCTCCGCTGGGATCTCTCCCCTGTCTGCACGTACCTTGCTCAAGTCCGCAGGGTCTCCTGGTTATTTGTGAGAACTCTCTTCTTTCCTCTAACTGCAGTTTCCCTTCTGTCTTCCTTCACACTTGCAGGTAATTTCAGTCAGCTGTGGCCTGTCCTTAGAGTAGCTGGAGAGGCAGAAGAGGAGCAAAGCGAGGATGATTATTGTGTTTGAACAGAACTTAGGGCTTTGGTGTCCTCGTGCAAGACTGGCTCCACCAGAGATGACAATAATATCAGCAGCACAGGTGATTCCCCAAGGAGAGATCAGGGCTCCAGTGTGAAGAGCGCTGCAGAAATGTGGAGACAAGCAGAGAGTCCCCAGGCAAGGTGTTGCTAGCTAGATCTAAAGCAGGACTCACTCTTTCCACCTTGAATTTGTGTCTCACGTTGCCAGGTCAGAAGGTGCAGGATGTTCTCTCCCTTCACAGGGCAAGGACATGCTTGTGCGCTGGTAGTGAGAAGCTTCAAAAATGAGATGGGGAAAAAAAATCAGTCTCAGAAATGTTTTGCTAAGGTTCCCCTTTCCATTTAGATCTCGGTGTTGGAAACTAGACTTAGCAACTGTTTGCATATGCTCCTTCTCAAGAATTTCAGTCCCCACCTCTTGAGAGCAGGGTGGTGCAGAGGAATTTGGAAACACTCCCTTTGTCTTCGGATGGCTGCCTTGCCTTGCGTGCAGCTGCAAAGTGACTCAATGTCATGTTGGGATGATACCTCATAGGCAGAAGAAGGTTAAAGCATCTTTTCATGCTTTTTCTTTGCAGTGAGTCACAAGTCCCTGCTGGTTATGGCAGAAGAGGTTCTGGAATGGATTTAAGTGGGACAGTCATGATATCCCCGATTATTGTTGTTACTGATGAATGGTCTCGGCGTGGTTGTTGTTGCAGGAGTTAACTGTTGTTGCACTGCCTGCTGTAGGACTCCTGTGGAATTGGCAGATTTAAGCAACGAACTCCTCAATTCAATACACAGTGGTTGTGCAGTTCTTAGCCAAAAATGATAGGCTGAGTTGCTGTAATCCGGAGATTAAGCAAGAAGACAAGTTCATCTTCTGCTGTTGAAAGCACCGCATTAGTTACAAACCCTGCTGCAAGCAAACAGAAGATGCTGCAACTATTGACATAAGAAAACAGATTTAAAATCCAAAATAAATGCAAAAAGGAAATGCCGTCTTGATAGGAAATACTACTGATTTCTTAAAGTCCTGATGATTGTGTGCTCAGAGAGGGGATAAGGACCTGGGTGAGGAGGGGAGGGCAGAGTGCTTCAGCTGCCTGCGCTCTGCCTGCTGCCAGGACAGAAGGAGCACCTCGCGCTCAGGGAATTCACAGTGGACATTGGTCACAAGTGGTGCTGTCAGGATGTCTGCCTGTCAGAATCACACACCTGCAGTCCTAGTTTCATGCCACTCAGGGTCTATTTCAGCATTTTCTTGCTGCTTCCAAGGGCTGTACTGTGAAGATTTTCTCAGGTCTTCAAGACAAGAAAGCGGCTACGGCTTTGCCCACGCGATTAAAGCAAAGGTAGCTACAGCTGCCCCACCACATTTCTGCACTCTGTTCATTCCTGTACAACAACCACCTTGCCACAAGGCAAAGCTTTCTTGCCAGCAGGATTCTCAAATGTTCTACACACACAGTACTCTATAGCATAATGCTAAACATTTCTTCCGGGAGGATCAAGGAGAGGATGCACTGAAATACACGGTGTGTTTTTCTCCAGACAGGTAGACATGAGGTGTGGATTTGCTCTAGAGTTTCTTGTTTCTAAACTGAAAACCACATGGAAACCCGAAGAAAACAACACACAGGCTTTAAGTGCAAGAATCTTGTGACAAACATTACTGAGGGAGGTTTTACTGAGGAGCTGGGTGTTTCACATGATGTGTGTGTGCAAGCCTGAATGTGAGATATTTCAGGGTATGACTTTATGCATGTCTGTGTGCACTGCAGTTTATGGACCCTCTGGGACATCACAGTGTCTCTGAGACTAACTTGTTTGTTTATTAAAAAAACCCCTTTCTACATCTGTTCTGGTCCGGTTAAACAATGCAGTCATCACAGCTGTGATTAAGAGACTCGGGGCGGGGGGGGAGTGGAATTTCACTTGAGTGGGAATTGTGGACCCCTGGATTTTGTGCCTTCCTATCTGATTCTTTTCAAGACGTGGGAGGCCAAGCCAGCAGAGTTTTCACTTCAGACCAAATGACTGGTACTCCTGCTGCAGGCAGCGTGTGGGGGAGAGTGCAAGGAAATCTCTCACCCTGGCATGCCTGCTGAAGGGGTAGCGCAGCTAGTCCTGCCCTGCTTAGGAGCACCTTGTGTAATATTTACTGGCCTCTCACTATTTAGCCTTCACAGATCAACGAAAGGAGACAGAGCAGAACCTCTGAGGGCATCTGAAACGTTGACTCTGGTACTTGTGTCCACACAGCAAGCTCAGTCAGGTGTGTCTGTGCAGGTGCCAAATCTGGGAAGGTCTGTTTGTCAGTGCAGTGGGTGAGGAAAGGGTAGAGGGATCTGCGGTCCCTGCAAACCAGATTGGATCTCTGTATGTTGTGGAGGCATTTGTGGAGGGTTTAGTAGAGCACACCTGTCAGTGTCAGTATCTGAGACTGTTGTGTTCACCTCTCTGTCTGTCTTTGGCCACTGCTATCCACATAGTTTTTCAGAATTCTGAAAGCGAAGGTCTTTTACCCCCTGAAAATGGGGTCTGAACCCTTCTTGCTCCCACTCAAACGACTGAATTCTCAACTGAAAACGAAGAGGGATAAGGTAACTGCAGAAAAAAGCAGTTGCATTTCAAAGATCAATCAGCTCTGAAAGCCAACATCCTGTTTTGGGGTAGGTTTGCACTTCAGCTCCTCTGACAATGGCAAACTGACAGGAAGTGAATGTGAACAGCATTTTCTATGGGAAAGTCTCCTTCTGACACCACCATTCTGTTGCGTTCTGAAGTATCTCCTCCTGC
Source organism: Phoeniculus purpureus (assembly GCA_028565055.1). NCBI lineage: Eukaryota > Metazoa > Chordata > Aves > Bucerotiformes > Phoeniculidae > Phoeniculus > Phoeniculus purpureus. Next base: position 62,544,378 of record JAOXOE010000001.1, read on the forward strand.
CGACCCTGCCCTCGCCCCTCGGCATTAAGCTAACCGTGCGGATGCTGAGCCTCACCCTCCTCCTCAGAGAGTTATCAGCAGGAAATGAAGTCAGCTGGAACGCTTTGTGCCATCGACATTTCTTTCCTCTATTTCTGCAGCTGCAGCGAAGCCCGTCGGAGAGCACACACGCACACACACACTCGCGTGCCAGCGCCTGCGTGTGCACACAGAGCAGTGTGCGAGGCACTGCGCACCCTTGAGAACTGATGTGAATGGGAAAGCCCCATTCAGTGAGCTTGAATTAAACGAAAGGTCACGGTCACAAGTGGTTCTCGGTAAGCTCTGTTGGTCAGGAAGTGCGAGGCTCTGGCAGTGGCCACATAAAAAAGTAGGTGATTGAGACTAACTGAAAGATTGAATCATTTCACATGTTCCAGGCTGCCAGCCTGCACCTGAGTGCTAACGTCATGGTTCAGATTAACCAGGATTTTTAAAGCCTGTCCTCGAACAGCCCCTCTGCTGGGGCTGTTCAGCCTGGAGATTGCTCTCTGCAACTACCTGAAGGGACGTTGTAGTGAGGAGGGTATTGGCCTCTTCTCCCTAGTGACTAGTGATAGGACAAAAGGAAATGGAATCGAGTTGAACACGGGGAGGTTCAGACTGGATCTCAGGAAAAACTTCTTCGCAGAAAGCCTTGGAACAGGCTCCTCAGGGACATAGTGAAGGCACCATCCCTGGCAGTGTTCAAAAGAAGTGTAGACATGGTGTTTCGGGGTTTAGTGGTTAGGGGTTGTAGGGGGGACGGTTGGACTTGATGATCATGAAGGTCTCTTCCAACCTTCATGATCCTTTGATCCGCCTAACTTCAGAGAACAAATGGAGCTGGAGCATTAAGAGGCATGGCTGCGTATTCATACAGCAATGGGACAAATAACAGCGGCAGCCATTCACAGCTTGCTTCTAGTCTGAACAATTCCTCTGCCAGGCACTAGTTTTAATACACAATAGGCTTGAGATAAACAAACAAACAAAGCTTACTCAGGTGCTGACAGAATTCATAGAATCACAGAATCATTAGGGATTGGAAGGGACCTTGAAAGATCATCCAGTCCAATTCCCCTGCCACAGCAGGATCACCTAGACC
>JAOXOE010000001.1:62545603-62570183 GCA_028565055.1 Phoeniculus purpureus
AAGGTCTCTTCCAACCAAACTGATTTTGTGATTCCTACAACCTCTCTCTTCCCCAGGACAGGTCACTGGGAGGGAGGGGGGGTCCTCTCAAAGCAACAGAATGGGGTTTTTTTCTTCATGAAAGCACAAATCTGTACATCTGAAAATTCTGGTAATGTTCAAACTACAACAGTGGTCTTGAACCCACCACAGGGGTGAAGGAAAAAACAGACTTAATTTGTAAAAAGAGTGTTGGATGTCCACTACAACATTTCCTTTTCCTCTGTGAGTTGGGAGAAATTGTGACTGATAGATGGTGCTGCATTTGTGTTTGGGTAGATAGAAATGTAGTGCTTCTTTCAAACCTGAGAGCTGGCAGCAGCACAGTAACTGTGTGTGGTACTTGAATAGTTTAATAATTTTTTTTCCGTAATTCCATTAAGCAGAATGTCTTGGATCACCAAGGATGAGAGTTCTGAGGAAACCTTACGATGGAGAAAGATACTAATGATGAGTTAATCCAGCACTGAGATGATAAAGAACAATTTCAGCTGCAAGTATTCTTGCAATATTGACACATAAATAATCCCATAAAACTGATGCAATTATTCTTCCCGTCTCTCCTTCCTTCCTTCCTTCCCCCAGTTTCTCAAAATACAGGCAAAATTAGTTTAGTGACTGCTACTGTATAGAGACAAGAGCCAGGGTAACATGAGGCTGGGCCTGGCATATCCTGGCATGGAAGCTGACTCCACTGTGTGGTGACGGGTCCAGCCCAGCAGCATGGGGCAGATGAGATGTGTGATGCAAGCTCTGGAATCTCCCCTTGCGCTGTGAGGTTGATTACCTTCACGGCCTCCAGTGGATGAAGTAGCCACATGTCCTCCTGTACTGAGCACTGGGGAGGCCCCATCTCGAGTCCTGGGGTCAGTTCTGGCCCCTCAGTCACTGCTAGAAGGACACTGAGACCCTGTGAGGGCAGCCTGGCCAGGCTGCCCATGGCAATGCTGGAGTCCCCATGTCTGGAGGGGTTGCAAAGCTGTGGAGATGTAGGGGTGAGGGACAGGGGTCAGCGGGGATCTGACAGAGATGGGAGAACAGCTGATGATCTTAAAGGTCTTTTCCAACCCAAAGGATTCTAACTTCTGCCCTGATCAGCATCAGTAGGTTGTGAGAAGACCTCATCATGTAAACAGGTCTGTATCACAGCATCATCCATAGAGGAGCACAGCAACGTCACCACTGCCTGGTTGTAGCAGGTTGAGATTATAGGGATGAATTTCTTTTGGCTGGGGTTTGTGGTCTGGCTGCGGTGGTCAGCGGCTGGGCACGTTTTAGGCAGGTTTTGCTCACCACCAGCGTAGGCCGCAGCATCTGGTTGCCGAGGGCTCCTCCGGAGCCTCTACAGCGAGAGGCCAGACACGGCCGAAGCAGATGGGCACAGAAACGCCCCCGGAACGTTTGTGCCGCAGCCCCAGCCCCAGTTCTGTCTCTCTCCCCCTTCGGTCCCCGCTGAGGCCGAGCCGAGAAAGGCGGCAGCGCTCGAGTGTTCCTCTAGAAGGCAGAAAACCCCCTTCTCATGGTGGCTCGTTGGTCTAGGGGTATGATTCTCGCTTAGGGTGCGAGAGGTCCCGGGTTCAAATCCCGGACGAGCCCACTTTTTCTTTCTCGTTCTCATTTTGCCTCCCTCCGACGCTCCCGCGGTGCTTCCCCGCCCGTCTCCCTCCACAGACCTGTGAGGAGCTGGCGTCCTCCGCCGCACTCCCTCGGCGGCCACCTGCGGCTCCTCACAGCGCGGGGCGAGGCGAGCGGGTCTGGCAGCGGGACACGCTGCTCTGGACTGTAAGGAGTAAGGGGTGACAGATCACGAGGGCTGCGCCCTCCTGCCTCATTCCTCCAACTGTCCCCGCAAGACCTCGCAGCCGCTCCCTGGTCGCGCCCCGGCATCAGCTATAGTTTCCTTCTCTCAGAACCCACCCACCTGCAACGGGCGGGCCCGAGGCTCAAAAACGTAGAGGGGCGCCGCAGCGACAAAACGTGAGGTCGCTCTAGCGACCCCACACCCGCGGGCTCGTCCGGGATTTGAACCCGGGACCTCTCGCACCCGAAGCGAGAATCATACCCCTAGACCAACGAGCCGCTCTCCATTGCCTCCTCCCCAGCACAGCACTTCCCTCCCGCCTAGCTCCAGCTCTAGCTCCTCCCGCGCAGCCTTCCAGCGGGCCCGCCCGCCTCCGCATTCCCGATGGTCCTGCCCACCGCTTCCATTCGCCTCCCCGGCGGTGGAGGCGGCTATGATTCACCTGCCCCTGCTCCCGCTCAGGGTAACCCGTGGGCGACCTTTCCCCCAACTCTGCGGCTCCGCTCGGCACAGATGACACCGAGTCCCCGGGGTGAGCAGCAGCCCCCCGCAGCGATTCCCTGCGCGACTACCGCTCCTTCGCCCTTCCGAGGGCCTGAGAACAACCGGCCCCGTCAACACCCGCCTCGCCAGCCGGGCTCGAAGCCGGGCGAGCTCATTCGCAGCGGATGGGAAGGGGGGGGAGTGGGACACGTCCACGCACCCCCCCACCCGAGCTGCCTTGGTTTAGCCCGCGCTGTGCCGAGGCGTTGGGTGCTGCGAGGGGCTGCTGGTGGTCCCTTTCAAGCAAGTGACCCGCAGTGGCTGTCTGGGCGAAAGAAGTGGCTTTCAAAGGGGCGTTTGGCTGCTAGGAGAAGAGCCTCAGCGTTGGGAGCGTGTTTGGCCAGAGGAGCCGTTTGATTTTTGAACCCACGCTGTGCTACTTCTTCGTCTGGTGCTCAGAGAAGGACTTGGGGATGGGGATGGAGCAGAAGTCGAACAGGAGCCGTCATAGGATCATCGCTGGCAGCCCAGAAAGCCAACCGTGTCCTGGGCTGCATCAAAAGAAGCAGTCACGGTCGGGCGAGGGAGGGGATTCTCCCTCTCAGCTCTGCACTGGTGAGTCCCCACCTGGAGTCCTGGGTTCTGGAGTCCCCAACATCTGGAGGACACAGAGCTCCTGGAAGGTGTCCAGAGGAGGGCAACTCAAATGAGCAGAGGGCTGCAGGATCCCCTCTGAGGACAGGCTGAGCAAGTTGGGGTTGTCCAGTCTGGAGAAGAGGAAGCTCTCAGGTGACCACCTAGCAGCTTTCCAATCTCTGAAGGGGCTACAAGAAAGCTGGGGGAGGGCTTTTGACACGGGTGGTAGTGAGAGGACAACCGGAAAGGGTTCCAGACTTGAAGAGGGGAGACTGAGGTTGGACATGAGGAACAAATTCTTTGCTGGGAGGGTGGAGAGATGCTGGAACAGGTTGCCCAAGGAAGTTGTGGGTGCCCCATCCCTGGAAGTGTTCAAGGCCGGGTTGGCTGGGGCCCTGAGTAACCTGCTCTAGTGAAGATCTAGGCCTATGCAGAGGGTTTGGAACTGGATGATCTTTAAGGTCCCTTCCAACCCCAGCCATGTATGATTCTGTGATTCATCCCTGAAGTGCTATTTGCAGCTGATGCTTCCTGTCACCCTCAAGCTTCCTCCTCAGGTTTCTACACTGTTGTAGCACGTTCCCTTGCATCCCAGATCTTTCACAAAACCCTACTCCTCACATCAGTGATTGCTCAGTCCTTACCCACCCAACACTTCCCCATGGCTCACAGCACAAATTAAGCACAGTCCAGTCAAAAAACAACCATAAAAACAAGGTCCCAGCCAGACACAAATGGCCAAACTACAACTTGTTGTGCTGCCTTCCAGTCTCCACTGTATTCTTGCTCCATTTTCTATCCTTCCCCACACAGTGTAAAGGTCTTCTGGATGGCGGTGACCTTCTGAACAGTGGTGACCTGGGCAGTGCTAGGTCAAAGGTTGGACTTGATGATCTTGAAGGTCTCTTCCAACCAAAGAGATTCAGTGATTCTCTATGGTTTGTGCCTACTTTTTTTAATCTTTCAGACACCATCGACACTGAAGGATCTGCATAAATCGTATCAGATTTTTCTTGCCAAGGGCATTTTCCTGTTCAACCACCAGTGTTCTCACACCTGTCACCATGCACTCCAGCCTCAGCAATTTGACAGACAAGTGTGGGTCTGCACAGGCACTCCCACCCTCTACACCAAGCAAAGCTATGGGATACACTTACGTCAAAGTTTTTGACTATACGTCTTGTGGGTACCAAACCACACTGCCCAAGCCATTGTTTCCCGCTTGTATGGATGGGGCAAGTACACATGCCTACCATGTATCTTCTGCCTTTGTAGTGTCACGATGCCGATAGTGGCCAAAGAGTCATCTAAAATGGCTCTAACTCAGCCTGCTGATGGGCACAGGGTTTGTGCACTGCCCGAGTAAGCATCACCCCAAGATTGTTTCAGCTGAGAAACAGGCAACTTGCAGAGCTGTCAAGGATGAAGATGGTAAAACAACATCTAGCACAGAACGTCTCTGAACTGTGGATTGCCAGAAGCTCGGAAATCTCACAGGATAAAGGGCTGAGAACTGAGGTTGACACTTGGATGATTCTTTTTTCTGATGGGAGACTGCGAATGCCCAGCTTCTTGTGGGGTGTGTGGAGAAAAACACTCCCCTGGCTCTCCTCCCTGAACTCAGAAACTTAGAGAGACTGGATTGGATAACAACAGGTGTCCGCTTCAAGGGGGAAGTTATTGATGCAGCACCACAGTTTAAAAGGGAGGCTGCTTGCAAAGAGCCCCCAGAAAGGACAATGTGTGCATCGTCTCTGTGGGACTCGCTGTGGACAGGCCACTGCGGTTTTCCTGGCATACAACAACTTGACAGAACTGGCTGGACTGGGATCTTGGCCTGGGTGGTGAGTCTGTAGGATGTTTTCTATGATAGATTTGGGTGGGTCTTCTTGGTCCTGTGGCCATTTTCCTGCCTCTGGGATAGGCAGGGAAATCCTCGCTAGGATATTTCTAGCCAGTTTTTTCCTTTGCTTGCTGTATGATTTCATCTTTGCATTATAATAATAAAATGTGTGTTCTGCTGATGGCCACGGTCCTTCAGCTGGGTGACAGAACTGTCAAAACACAGGACACATCACTGTGCCTTTGGTTTCTTATGCTTCCCTTGAATAAGGTTGCTGTTAGAGCAATGGCACTAGGCTTCATGGCTTTGCTTTCTTCCCTTCCTAGATACCCGATAGCTGCAGGGCTGGAGCAGGGAACATGACAGTCTCCAGCATCACTGCTTGCCCCAAAGAACTCTTTCCTATGTGCATTAAGCACATTGGTCATTGCTGTTCCCCCAAATCAAAAAACCCCACCACAAATTAAATGAAAATATAATGTTAAGCTGTTCCAGCGGCAGTTGAAATCCCAGCCCTGTTTTGCCAGCTACTACCAGCGCTCTCCCTCCTTCCTCAAGATCCTGTATCTTTCCACAAGGAAACACATGGATGGTTTTGGTTTGATTCCACCATTTATTTCTTCTGTTTCTCTCTCAGATTTCCATGCTCCTTGCTCAGGACTCACATACTTATTCTCTAAACAGGCACACATGTATCTGTACGTACAGTAAGGCACAACCACTCACATCCAGATGGGACACTCTGCTGAGAGAAGAAACAGGGTACAGTGAACGATTGCAGCCTGCCCTGGAATACAAGCGCTAACAAACAGATTAAATGGATTGAAAGGCAACAACGCTTCACAACATGGCTCAAAAAGATGTAAGGGTCGTGTCTGCCAACAAGTCAGTGCTACACAGGAGAGAAAATGGCTCTGGCTCTCAGCAAATGACACCTCCGTGCTCTCACCTGGAAGGGCAGGGCAAAGAGTCACTTCTTTCCTAGCAGTTTCAGAGCACAAAAGGGGATATCCTTCAAAACCAGTGTTTCTTCCAGCAGTGTTCTGTGGCAGGGCCCACTCCAGGGCAAATGTGGGCTGTTGTGTAAAATGCTTGTGCCTGTCCAGAAGCATCTCCAACTCTGCTCAGCGTAATGGTTGCTAGGAGGAACTTTGTGACGGATGAAGAGGAGCTAGCTGATTCTGCCCTCGTTCTTTGCAGTTGTGCCTGTGTGGCTGGGTACTAGGTGTCTGACAGCATGTCCAAGCACTGGCCCCTGGCTGTTCACACCACCTAACAGCTGTCTGACTCCTTGGCTCAGCTTTTGATAAATCAGTCTTGGGGAAGCCTAGACGTGTCCACACCACAGTATGGACATGACCCTTGTAGCCTTGAAACAAAGCCCCTTTTTATTCTTCATTAGAGATACAACTTGAAGCGTTACTGTCTGGAAACTGGCCCGGTGAGGGTCTGTTACCTGTCTTTCCCCAAATAACTTATTTCTTGTGGGCAACAAATACTTTCCAAATGTAAAAGCTTGTTTGGCTTAGCAAGACCCGTGATTTAACTAGTACCCAAAGGGTGAATGCAAATCTAGTACAATGCCTCATTACTTAGGAGGGACCGGCTATCTGATGTTAAGTGATTCATACTCAGTCAGGTCATACAACTGGAAACTCAGCCATCCCTTCACTGACCTACACACATACAATCAGATGTTTCCCATAAGCCAGGATGTTTTCTACGATGAGTAGAAACGTTCAAGGTGGGTGCATGCTGAACATTTCAAAAGAGAATTAGAAGATTGGATGGAGTTTGGAAGAGGGAAGACTGGTGGGCAGGCGGCCCTTCCAGATCTGGACCGAAGCCCGAAGCTGGCTAAGAAAACTTGCCCTACTGACCTACACAGCACATCTTTTACGTGCATCACACCTCTTGGCTGTTACTTTCCACCAGCACTAAAAACACCCCAGCGCTGAAGCACACAGAAAAATTACCGACCGTGGCTGGCTGTTTCACAGATCAATCAGCTCTGCTCCCACTCCAAAGGGATTTTTTGCTCTGTGAACTATGTTCAGGGCTCACACTGTCTGCCCTACAGCATATATGAAGGAACCATACCTTGTCCTACTGTCAAAACATTATTTACTGACATTTGAACCCCCAAAATATGTCAAAAGAAGCTACCAAAAAGGCACCATACATGTATGTATGCAACTGATTAACTCCATCTAAGACCAATGCAGGTAGAAGAAAAGACATTTTGGAGCAGGATGAAGGAGCAGAGGACCCAGGACAGGTGGTGGCTGTTGGCTCCAGGACCGCACATATCAGATCTCTCAGTCTCCTAATATCACTGAGGAACATCAGCCAACACCTCTGTGTTGAACTCCACAGTGTCACAAGCCAGTCTCTTGTTCCAACTGTCCCAAAATATGAATGTTCAAAGCAAAGGGCCAACAAGCACCCACTCAGGTCTGCGATGAGTGTGGACCTTAGGGAATATCTGTATTCTGCTCCTCTCCAGCTGCTGAAGGTTTTCCAGTAGCTTCCACCTTGATTGGGTTAGATGGCTCCTAGTCACACGTTTAGTCTCCTGTGCTCTGATTTGGTACGTCCTTTTCAGAAGGGAAAAGTAAGGAAGTTAGGAAAAATAATCACAGTTCTAAGTAAACACAGCGCTGGGGACTCTGTGACCTGGGAGTACTTGGGCAGTTCCCATGTTAGGAGGCAAAGGCAAGCTGCAGCCTGAGCACCAGCCTGCTTCCTTCAGTTGCTCCTGGACAAACCAAGCGACACCTGAAGCAGGGACAGGTAGTTGAGGTGGAATGAAAAGTTTCCTCAAGCATCTGTGACTACATTATCCGCGGTTAGAGACCACACATGAAGCTATGTGAAACGAGCCTCGCTTTAGCCGGTGGAGAACCCCTTTAATTTCGAGTGGCAGAAGCCCGTGTTTGCAGGCTTCCAGGGCCCATCAGGAAAATGCTGTGTGTGCCAAGACTATTATTTCATGGTAAAGCTAACGCACACGCAGAGAGAAAATAAGTATGCATGTATACCTGAGTGTGCATGTACAACTAGGTGTAGGTCAGGAGCCATAATGAGATAGTACATACATGGTTACTGCTTGGTTGCTCCTTCTTACTGCAGATACTTCAAAATTCTTTCTAAACAGCAACTAACCAGGGTGCCTGCTGAGCAGAGCCTCTCTGTTCACTGAATCCAGAATTGGCTTTGCTTCTTCTCCATCCTCTCTCTCTGTATCACCACTCAGTAGGGCTGGTTGTTTTAAATACCCTGCTTTGCAGCCTTTGCTGGCCTGAGATTTGATCTCAGGTGTGGAGTGTGGGGAGCAGCACAAACGTCGGTGTGTTCTGTCACAGTTGCTGTCTTCATTAATAAGCAAAACTCTCTGGTATTTTAGGAGCCAGCACATGCTGACTAGTCTTACCTGTGCATCACTGTTATGCTGTGCCCTGGTCCTGAGTGGCTGACACTGAAGACTCATTGGCAGTCTCTACATCCACTCTGTCCTGCGGTTGTTCAGGTGCCAGGGGTGTTTCTTCAGTGTCTGAAGTTCTCTGGGCATCTGTGCTCTCACTGCTCTCCTTTGCTTCAGTTTTAGCTTCAGCTTTATTCTCTTCCTGCTCCTTGTCCATCTTTTCCTGCTCACAGGCACTGCCTTGCTGCTCTTCTCCCTGGGGACCCTCACATACCTCCTCCTTGTTTCCAGAGGGAGGCTTGGGAGAGTTCTCCACTCCTGGAACACCACAGCACAACGTGTCCTCCTTTGCATCCTCTTCGTGAGTCTCGCAAGGAGTTGTCTCCTTGGCCTGGTTTTCCTCCTTTTCCTCACCTGATCTACTGGATCCTCTCCTTGAAGGTGACTTTTCATCAGACCCTGTCTGTTTCTTTTGCTCTTTGCTCCCTGTTTCTGCCTCCTCTGTCTTGCCCTTGGGCCCAAACACATCATCCACATCTTCTTTGGCACCATTTTCTGGAGAGATGTTGACCCCTAACTCTTCCCCATCTCCATACTCAGACAGAGATCTTCGGAACTTCCTGGAGGGTGGCCTGCGCTTTATTGACCCCCGTGTCCGCACCTTGGAGGCAGGAAAAGCAGACATTGAAGCAGTCAAGAGGGTGGTACTGGAAAGCAGGAAAGTACAACAGAGAAAAATACCATGGGAACTTGGTTGCTGCCCTGGTGACCTCACTTTTTCTGCTCTGATACTAAATGGTAGGGAGATGAGGGCTCCTGGCTTCTGGAAGACTACTTTACAGGACAAGCAGCTCTCTGATATTTGCCTCCTTCCCTTCTGTAGAGGTAGTGTGAGAGGTCACTGTCCCAACTTAAACAGTGGCTTCCCGTCCAGAACAGACCCTAAACCCAAGGACACTGCATTCGTTATGCAGATGCTGCTGACTTTGGGTTTCTCAGCCTTTCACTGGCAGTTTAGAGGTTGAGGAAGGAATCTGCACTCCAGCTGATGATGGTGAATGCAGGTTACAGCTTTTCATTTAAGAGCTGACACACATGGCAAACTCTTGTGCTCTTGCATGGCTCCCTAAACTGCACCCCAACCACCTCTGACATTTGCTGGCCACCTCCTCAACAGTGGTTGCTGCCCATGTACTAGCCACCCTCTTACTGCTGACCAGAAGTGATGAGATCCTGCTACTTCACCCTTTATCCATTTGGCCAAGAAGGCTGTGGGACCGTGAAGGTCTATGTGCAAGAGGGCAGAGGGGACACGCCACAGAGCTATGCTGAAAGGCTATTTAGAGCCCGGCACATAGATCTCCTCCCTTGGCCATGAATGGGCACTGCCATGGTAGGACTGAGGGCTATGACATCCTCTTCACCCCTAAGTAATAAGCAAGCCTTATCCTGTTGTAATGGAGAAATCCTAGCACATACCCTACCTTGTTATAGAATTGCAGCTGAGTCCCTTCTGGGGGTTGATCGAAGCTGACCGGTGTCTCATTTGCGTCACTGGGCTGGGACTGAAGCCCTGGGCTGCTGGGCGTTGAGGGAGGAGTGCTGAATGGAGAAGCCTGGACTTTCAGACTAGGACTTTTGGGAGACGCTCCCGGCAGCAGAGCAACTGGAGCAAAAGCCAGATTGGCCTGCAAAGAAAAGTCCCCGTCACGGAAGGGTTCTGCGTGCTGTGACCACGGGGAGGAACCCTTGCTCTCGCCACGGGAGCTGCCTCAGCTCTCAGCTGTCATAACCCGCATACCGTACAAAGATGGGGATGGGTCTCTCCTGGTGACACTGTCAACAAACAAGTCCGGGCAAACAAGTTGTGTCGGGACATTTGCCCCTCCCCAGCAGCTGGATCTCAGGCCGTATCCCGTATCCTTTTGTCATTCTGAGGCACTTAGGGATTTTCCAGTGACCCGTCCAAGCCAGCACAGTGGCTGAACCAGCAGAACAAGCAGCCAGCAATCACTTTGGGAATTAAACCAAACCAGCGAGTGCCGAGCGGACCTGGCATTTCAGCCCTCGCATCTGCAGGTCTTCTGAACAATCTGCAGCTGTGAAGAGCGCGAGGGCCATGCAAAGAAGCAAGTTGGGGATCAGCACTGACAAAACATCAGCCTGTCAATAAGACGCTCGTCAGCAAAGTCCTTGGGTGCATGATGAGGGACAGTGCTATGAATAGGCTTACGCTGTGTCAGGGCCAGCAGCAGGCTCTGTGCTCTGGAGTCGCACGTGCTGCCAGGAAAGGTAGCTGGCAGCAGAAGGGCACTGTGCCTGTGGGCAGCAGGGTGCTGAGCTGCCTCAGCAGCACGAATCACGCGTTGCGGAGTCAGACAGAAAGGGCAAGAAGCACCGTGTGTGTTTGTGCGTAACTGAGGGAAGCAGGGCGAGGGAGGCAAGGAGCTTCTAGGCACACCACGGAGTACCACAGCCTGGAGCTCCCCAGTAGTGACTCGGTTTGGTTTAAACTGCTGTGAACAAAAAGCTGTAAGAAGCCTCAGCCAGAGTTTCCCTCACTTTCTCTTGTGAGCTGCATTTAAACTGAGGCTCCTGCCCCTGCTCCCTACCCGAGCTGTCCTGCTGCCAAGCCCGTGCCCATTACCAGCTGCGTACTCCCCAGATCTAAGTGATCCTGAGCCACGCGCTCATGCCTGAGGATCACTGGGCTGCTTCTGACACTGGTTATCACCATCAGAACGGCTCTGCCTTCTTTGTTTGCATATGATGGGCCCTTGTTGGTTAGGCCACTGCCCTGCCTACCTAGCTGTCACCCTTGGCTCTTAGATTGACTTCTCCTGTGGCTGCTCTGCAAGAGAAGTAGCTCTGACAAATGCCAACCAGTTTTAATTTGCTGGGACAGCCACGTGGGCTCTTCCAGGACCTACCTGCAGCTTTTCAATCATGGGGGAACTTTTCACCTTGACCTTGGGAATGGGACAAGTACTTGGGGACCACTTCTGCAAAACAAAATAAAGCACAAAGAAGTCACAGTAAAGTAGATGAGAAAAAAAATACAATGACAGCAGAAAACCTGGAAGAGATGAGAAGAAAGTGCCAATATGGGAGCAAATGAAGACTCATAGATTGTCTTCACACCAAGGTTTCTTTTTGGCTTTCCTGACTTTGCTTCCCTTTTGTTATCTGGCCGTCCTAGGGCTCTGCACACACGTACCCTTCCTCTGGGAAAGAAGGTGATTGTCTTCTTTCTGGTTGAAGTACCTGAGTTCAGTGACATCTCACGGCTCTGCTGCTGTGAGGTGTCTCACACAGCACACGGTTTCCTCTGGTATTATTTCAGGACCAGGAAGATTAAAATTCTACCTCTTAAAGGGCACAACCCTTAATGTTGGCAAACTCTGAGGACTACACTGAGGACTGTTTGTGACATCAAAGACTTTCTGTGACCACTTGACTGTCACAAACAGTGAGCAGTTTCCTGAGCAGAAACTTCAGTGACCAGCAATCAACTTATTCGGACTTCCTCGTTCAAGGGTGCTGTGTGGAGGTCACCTCAGCACAATATTCTCTGGCTATTGCTGACTAAACAGCTCTTCGCTCTGGATTAATTATTCCTTTTTTTTTCTAAGAGGGAAAAAACCTCAAAAGCAGAACGATTATGACTTTGTACTTAAACCTCTAGAGCTCATCCGAAGGGAAAAACCAGCACTGATGCTCCCTGTGCTTCCTGCCCGCTCTGCTACCTCCAGCCCCGTTTCTCAGGAGAGAACAGGTTGCAGAGAGGAAAGACCTTGTCCCCCTGTTAAGTTGATACTCACTTGCTCATCATTGTCACTTGTCTCCGTTTTGTGGGAAAACAGTGGCAGGGAGCATGGTGGTTTCCTCCGAGTTGGCTTGTGTGGTGGTACCTAAGAGAAGAAAGCAACCAACTCAGCAGCAGGGAAATACTCATTTTTAAAAAGGATGCAAAGTTCAAGTGCCAGCGGGCACCCTTGGTAAGTGACTTGCTTGAACAGCTTGGCTGAAGGAGCATTTCAAAGCATATAAGCGTGTGGCCAGCAATAGCAGGTGTGCTTGTAGCCCCTTGAGCCCAGCCCTAGTACCACAACACTTCAGGCTTTGTGCAAAGGACACTCTTGTAGCTGTGGACCATGGAAAAGACTTTTCAGAAGCTTCGTATTCAAAGCATCCTGCAGGAAACCCGCTCACACTGGAATACCTTGTTATTGATGTCTTTCCTGTCTTACCAGGATTTCCTTTCATAGGAGTCTCCGCTGCCTGCCTAGTTCATGGTTTTCCCACTTTGCATCTGGTACATTCTAGGGGAACAAAGCAGCTTTCTGACTTTTCAATATGCCCTGTAGTCCCACTTGTTTCTCTATAATGAAGAGGAGCCCCTCAGAGAGACAGGGGAACAGCTGTAATTTTTAATTGGACTAAGAAATGGATTCTTCAGGGGAGAGGAAAGAAGGCTTAATGGCAGGGACACCCGTTCCTTCTGAACGTCCTTGGGCTCTCAGAAGCTTGACAGAGCTCACTGGAAGGAAGAGATGCACAGTGCAGAACCCATGGAGTTGCTTGTTTGCAATCATTGCCCAGGTCCTGAAGCCCGCCAAACCGTCTCTATTTTTACGCCAGTTTGTAGTCTCCTGCCAAGCTGTTAACACACTTTCTATGTGTTAACAGACTTGGATAATATTGTGGCTCTTGGATAAGAGCCACAATACAATATTTGTATAAATTTGTTACCTTCAAAGAGGCTGACATGTGAAAAGCTGAGTTATGGCATCTTTGATCTTTGTAGATTTGGCTGTCTTGGGGGATCTGTAGACCTGATGTCACTTATCTTCTGGTGGTGCTGCACCCAGCCGTGGCAATGCTGCATCTCTAAGCAGCCAAGGGCAGCCCTACCATTATCCTTAATGTCACGCCAGGAAGCAGTAATATCTTGTCGTATTGAAACCTCACCATCAACGTCACCTAGTGATAGGACAAGGGGCAGTGGGTTTAAGCTGGAACATAGGAGGTTCCATATAAATATCAGAAGGAACTTGGTCCCAGTGAGGGTGATGGGGCACTGGAACAGGCTGCCCAGGGGGGTTGTGGAGTCTCCTTCCCTGGAGACATTTAAAACCCACCTGGATGTGTTCCTGTGTGACTTGGTCTAGGTGATCCTGCTCTGGCAGGGGGACTGGACTGGATGATCTTTTGAGGTCCCTTCCAATCCCTAATGATTCTATGATTTTGCAACCATGAAATGCTGCACTGTACCAACAGAAATGTATCAGAGGCTCCCTGCTTGATAGGCTCCCCTTTGCTGACATGGGTCAAGCAAGGGTTAAAGACCATCCATTCAGCCATTAGTCTGAAGCCAGTTTGAGAAAGCTGGAGAGGAAGTGACAGATGGCTTGGAGAGAAAAGACAGGAAACTTTGTCCTCCTCTGTCTCTAGAGAAAATGAGCTTCCCCCCACTGTGAGGCCCCTTCACACTGCCTTGGCTTGGGAGCAGCTGAGGTCTGCAGATAACACAAGAGAGGTCTGGGAACCTGCTGCCTTCTGAAGGGTGAGGGGCTTAGTGCAATTAAATCCCATATTTTAAAAAGAGGAAATTACTGTAATGGGGCAGATGAAGCAGTGCACTGGGTGGGAAAACTAGAGTGGACTAGAAGGGGGGGGGAAAAAGGGTGGTTGGGAAGAGCTTAGCTATTCCCATCCTGGGGTCTGGCTATGGGAGTGCTAATGTCTGAGAGAAGGTGGCAAGCCAGCCCTGCAGGACAGAGGTCACCATGCATCCAGCCAAAGACTGGAGGGGTGACAGGGTGGATCCCAGCCTGGGACACACTGAAATCAGCTGAGAAGCAGAAGGAAGCGGTTCGGTTTTAAAAGGGCACTGACTGAAGTAAACAATAAACATTTTGTACTTCTAAACAAGTAGGGGGTCTTCTAGTCAACCTCTTAATCCTTAAAACCCCTGACTTTCCTTTCTTCCTAAGATTGGTATTCAAGAGTTTTGCTTCTCTGAAGAAAACCAGCTTGTGAGCGAAACCTTGGCAGAGTAGGTTTTCAATAGAATAAAGCTTCAGCATGACAGAGGTAGAGGCACAGAGTCTGGAGTGTCATTGAGACAAGGTTAGGAGGGCAAATGAAGGGGCAGCTTCCCCTTGTAGATCTGTGCAGAAGGAATCACCTGGAGGAGATCTTCTCTTGTGAACAAGCTGCTGGTGACCTGCTGCCTGTTTCTGTGCTGTGACCTCTGTTTTCTGCAACTTAGTGTTAGGTATCACATTGTTCATTGCTGCCCTCTGCCCACAAAAGCCAGCCCAGACAGCACCTGCTGTCTGCTGCTGCCAGGTACATATATGAGTCCCCTTCCAAGCTTTACAGTGTCTAGCTGTCCTGAGGCATGATTGTACTGAAATACTCATGCACAGCTCAATACTGCATGGAAGACACCGTCATAACTTGCATTGCACTAGGAGACGTAGCCTTTGCGAAGAACTGAAGTCAAGGTGGACCCACGCTCAGATCAGCAACACTCCTACAGGCAGAAGCAAGTGCCTCCTTGCCCATTTGATCACCTGCTGATGGCTGCAGAGCTCCTTACCTCTTTTCCAGGGACATTGGCTGCTTGCTCTTTGAATTTCCCTGCTAGCTGGGCCACTGAGGGTGATGCCGACTTGTCCACCTCCAAGTTGGTCTCTGCTGGCCTGTTCTGACAAATTTGGAACAAGAAGTTATGAGCAGAGGCTGGGAAGAGCAAGAAGGGTAGAGAGAAGCCTGTACACGTGTTGTAAAGTTCAAGAGCAAGCATGGACTCACAGCAGAGTATCTCACATCTGGCATCAGTCATCCAGGCTGAAGATCAAGAGGTTTGGGAAGACAGGACGTAGCAGCATTTTCAAATATCCCGGAAAAGCAGCAAGTTGTGAGAAGCCTTTCAGCTTTAGCTGAAGAACCTACCCTCAGTGTTTGCACTAGAAGCAAACTAAGTATTTCAAGCCAAGTGTCTGTTCCCCATCTTTTCCTCACAGTGAGCAGATGGTGCAGGGCAGTCCCCATACACCTTCTCAGCCTTCCCATCCCTTTTTAACTTCCTCTGTCACTGGTGCACTTCCTTTTCAGAGAATCATAGAATGGTTTAGGGTGGAAGGGACCTTTAAGGGCCATCTAGACCGACCACCCCCTGCAGTGAGCAGGGACATCTTCAACTAGATCAGGTGGATCAGTTAGTCAGTGGTTCTGCTTCAAGAAGCCACTTGCTGTCCTTGCAGCACGCAGGCATCTGTCTGGGGATGTCCCTGTGCTGTTCTGCTTTTTTGGCAATGAAATACTCAGGCGGGTGAGGGGGAGGGAGGAAATACCAGGGCTGAGAGAAGCTTCCCCTCCCCTGGGTCAGCAACAGGCTGAGAAGTGCAAGGCTTGTTGGAGACTGGGTGGTGTGGCTCTTCCCACAGCACACAGCCCTGGTGTCATCCCACGTTCACCTTGTTTCCTTTGCTATGCCTGTATCAAACAACATGAGAGCCTTGAACTGAAATGTGATGAAAGGAAACCTTTGTTCTTCATCTCTTACACCTGATACCAGGGAAAACTGAACCAGAGGAAATGAGAACAACTAATCAACAATCCTTGTTTTGTTAGACATGGAGACCTCAAAACAATAAACCATCAGCAAGGAACCTCCTACCCTCACAGCCTGTAGCACCACCAGCACCACAGCAAACCACTCTGCCTCAGCACTCTTCTGCATCTCAGTCAGAAAATTTCCCCAAAGGCTGTTGCTAGAGGAATACATTTCTGTTTCTCCAAAGGCTCCAGCAGAGCCCTTCCTTCTCCCTCTACACTGCTCTGCCTGGGAAGAACCTAATGTCTCATTAACACAACCACTCCTGCAGTATCACTGGAGGTGAAAGGCCCCACAAAACACCAGTCTGGCCCATATGGGCTATTTCCTTTGAGTCACCATAGCACAGGGGCTGGAGAAATGCCTGTGGAACTTGAAATTATAGGGATTTCTTTAGTCTCCTTGTTTCTAGAGTAAAAGCAAACGGAGGGGGTTACACTAGGGATTATCTCATCACCCACAGCTTGGAGCACTCTCTGGTTTGACACACCTGGCAGAGAGCAAAGTGGCACTGGCATTATGGAAAAGGGCCTTTTGCTTTCTCAGAAACCTTTACATAAATGCTCCAAAGAAACTTCCTTCTTCCTCCCAGGACCACAAGACTGAGCCTGCTCTTGTCTGCTTCCAGGATCCTGACTACATCTCTCCCTCCTCATCTTCCCATCCAATTTTGTATGCAGCTAAAAAGACTATATAACTGAATCATAGAATCATTAGGGATTGGAAGGGACTTCAAAGGATCACCCAGCCCAATCCCCCTGCCACAGCAGGATCACCTAGACCAAGTCGCACAGGAACACATCCAGGTGGGTTTTAAATATCTTCAGAGAAGGAGACTCCACAGCCACTTCCAGTACTCTATCACCCTCACTGAGAAGACAGTCCTTCTGATATTTATATGGAACCTCCTATGTTCCAGCTGACACCCATTGCCCCTCATCCAATCACCAGATGATATTGAGAACAGCCTGGTTCCATCCTCCTGACACCCACCCTTCCCATATTTATAGACATTAATGAGGTCACCCCTCACTCATCCAAGTTATCAAACCATCTCCTCTCACTGAAGTTCCAGCATCTTACCCTTATCTTTTCGACCTTCATTAGAGTAACTAACAGGCATAGGAAATGGCATATAAGGGGAATGGAAGTAGCAATGGGGTGATCAGGTGCTGAGATGATCAGGGCAACCTGCTGCACACAAAAAATGAAGGCTGTGGTAAGGGAGAACAGTTCTCACAGGCAGGCTGGCTCCCTGTCATGCAGGGAAAGGTAGCTTGGAATGAGGAAGGACCAAAGAGTGAACCTGAGGAAGACTGGGAGACTTGTCTCAGCTACCAGCACCCAGGACACCTGGGCATGGCAGAACAGACACCTGAACAGACAACTGAACCCACTGAGGCTGGGGAGCTGCAGATGCTCAGTGTCTGTGGTGGAAGGGTTGCCTCCCTCACAGTCTCCTTTTCTTCAAGAACTCGGTTCACAGCCCTTCACTTTAACCCAGAAAAGACACTGCACTTCCTCTTGGCCTCTCTGACCTCATGTTTTGATGGGGTGGTTGTGCATTTAATTTCTCTTTCTTTCTTTTTCTTCAGTTACAGTCTGCAAACACAGTCCCCTTTCTTTGGCTTCGATCAAAGCTCTGAGGCTGGAATGATTCCACACTCGCCTTGTGCTGCTGGTCGCAGTCATCGATTGCCACGCAGCTCTCACCAGTGTGAAGCTGGCCGGCCAGGGCGCAGGAAACAGTGAACATGCCATTCTAAGATTAGCACAAGTAGCCCATGGGCTGTGTCCTCCTGAAGCTGCCAGCTGCAGACTCTCCAGTTACACTACATGTTTTGCCCAGGAAAAATCTGTTCTCAGATTCCTTCTGGCAATTACACTGCCCGAGTCCAGCTTTTGCTGCAGCTTCTTCCCCCCCGCCCCCCAAACCGGTCTGTGGGTGTCTGTATCTTCCAGTGAAGGAAAAGTGCTGCTTGAACGCAAAAAGTTCCCTTCCTTGCACTGCAAGGAGAGCATCGCCTCCCTGACTTCAAGGAGCTGGCAGTCCCCTTCCCACCAGGAGGAGGGTGGGAAGCCTCCCCTTCTCGCTCTCATCCCAGAACCTCCAGACTCTCCAGGACCAAGACACTGCTTTTCTCACTGCAGCTCAGTGCTGGCTTCCTCCTGCCCCATGACACTAACGCAACCTCTCCCTTCCCTGGTCATCTTCCCCCGCCCAGGGACACAGCCCAGCATGTCTGTGAATAAGGAAGAGAAGCCTCTCTGCTCTTTTGGGGACAAAAAAATCACTCAGTTTTGCACCCTGCAGCCAGCTACTGGTTTTTTCCTTTTCAGAAGAGACGTGTGATCAGTTAAACCCAGAAAGCAGAGGGAAAGAACCTACTGCACCAGTAATTTGGTGACTGCTAATCTGAGGTCTCTGTTACCATTAGCAGTCGGTGTCTAAGCAGGCATCGCGTACACGAAAAACGTCAGGCAGAGCGAGCAGCAAAACAGGAATGGACTTGCACCATCTGCAAAAGAGGAAGAGCTGCGGCAAGTTCTTCGCGAGGGGGTTCGCTTTCCTCTTCAAGTAACCGTATAAAATTGATGAATCTTCAGATTCAGTTTGCAACTCCACCTTTCCTCGCATTTTAGAACTGAACCTGGCTCCTTTGGCCAAACTGGACAAAAACAATCCCAGAAGATGTGAGGGCTCCTAAAGCTGCCTGATGTGAGGAGTAGAGATGTCTCCCACGGAGGGCCCCTCAGGATGGCAGCATCTGCCTACCTCAGTGATGTCTGCCAATCTCCATGGATCCACTGTGGGCACCGGGTGAGAGAAGGTGTGTATGACCTGTTGGAGAGCAGTATAGGAGAAAGGGACCTGGGGGTCCTGGTGGCCAGCAGGATGACCACAAGCCAGCAATGTGCCCTTGTGGCCAAGAAGGCCAAGGGCATCCTGGGGTGGATCAGAAGGGAGGGTGGTTAGCAGATCAAGAGAGGTTCTCTTCCCCCTCTACTCTGCCCTGGTGAGACCACATCTGGAATCTTGTGTCCAGTTCTGGGCCCCTCCGCTCAAGAAGAGCACAGAACTGCTGGAGAGAGTTCAGTGCAAAGATGATGAAGGGAGTGGAACATCTCCCTGATGAGGAAAGGCTGAGGGAGCTTTAGGGTGGAAGAAAGGAGACTAAGGGGTGACCCCATTAATGTTTATAAATATGTGAAGTGTGGGTGTCAGGAGGATGGAGCCAGGCTCTGCTCAGTGGCATCTAGGGGCAGTGGGTGTCACCTGGAACAGTGGAGGTTCCACATCAGTATGAGAAGGTGAGGGTGACAGAGCACTGGAAGGGGCTGCCCAGGGAGGGTTGTGAAGAATCCTTCTCTGAAGATGTTTAAAACCTGCCTGGATATGTTTCTATGTGACTTGATCTAGGGGATCCTGCTCTGTCAGGGAGATTGGACTGGATGATCTTTCATGGTCCCTTCCGATCCCTAATGTTCTGCGATTCTGTGATACTCACAGATTGTTTTTAAAGATCAGGCTCACTTGAACTGCTGCACCTTTCACATTGCCATTGGAGCCTGAACAGAAAAGAATTAAGTGTTCACACAGCTCACAGCACAATAATTAAGAGCAAAATGATTCAGTCATTTAACTGTTTAACTAAACTAGTAGATTCAGATGAGACGTGTCTACTACAGTGTTTCATCTGAATCAGGATCACACTTCAGAAGCAAAGTCTGGCAGAACAGCCTTAGGGACCAGACTGCTCTCCAGGGGTTTCCCCAATGAACTCCATGCCAAAGGGCAGCCAGCCCACAGTGTCAGACTAGAGCCTGTCCACCATGAGACCCAGAGAAATTCAAAAAACATAGGTGCTTAGTACTCAGCAGTTACTCTTTTGCCCCCTGAGTCTGTTCCTTGTGCTCCACGCTGTTTTCTAGCGTAGATACTGTCATCTCTCATGCCTGGGTCTGCTTCTAATCCAATGTTTAGATAAAGTCAAAAACATGAATAATCTTGGGACCTAATTTCATGCATGGCAATCTGCCTAACATGCCCTTTTTGGCACGCAGTGTAGGGCTCCTTAGTTATGCCAACCTAAATTTATGCCAGCCTGCTAGCATATGTACCTAATGCTAAACTTAGACCAGCTATGAAACTGTCACGGCCTCAATTCTTCCTCGTCTAGAAACTCTATCAGTCTCCTCATTCAAATGCTAAATGAATGCAGCACACTCCTGACAGACTGAATGTCATTTTACCCACATTTGAATGTCCATGAGTGAACTGCAACAGTGGAGAACCAGGGTCTGCATCACTTCTGTTTGTCAAACAATCCTGTTGACAGTTGCCATTAGCTGCTTATCCATCACAAATACATGCAACTGCTTCAGAAAACTGTCATTCCCTGTGACCATGGATTTCCACTTGTTCTACAACATAGACTCCAGATAGGATTCTCAAAGCCATCTAAACTGTATAGAAGCACACATCCTATTAAATATCAGTGTGGTCTTTGTTCTTAGCAGCTTCTGAGAATCACAGGATCACAGAACATTAAGGATTGGAAAGCATCTCGAAAGATCACCTAGTCCAATCCCCCCGCCACAGCAGCATCATCTAGACCAAGTCACACAGGAACTCCACAACCCCCCGGGCAGCCCCTTCCACTGCTCTGTCACTCTCACTGTGAGGAAGTTCCTTCTCTTATTTATGTGGAATTTCCTGTGTTCCAGCTCACACCCATTGCCCCTTGTCCTATCATTAGATGGCACTGACAAGAGCCTGGCTCCATCCTCCTGACACCCACCCTTCACATATTTGTCAACATTAATGAGGTCACCCTGCAGTCTCCTTTTCCCCAAGCCAAAGAGACCCAGCTCCCTCAGTCTTTCCTCATCAGGGACACGTTCCACTCCTTTCATCATCTTCATGGTGCAGAGTGCACTGGACTCTCTCCAGCAGTTCTACGTCCTTCTTGAACTGAGGGACCCAGAACCGGACACAGTATTCCAGATGTGGTCTCACCAGGGCAGGGTTGAGAGGGAGGAGAACATTTCTTGATCTACTAACCACCCCCCTTCTGATCCACTCCAGGATGCCGTTGGCATTCTTGGCCACAAGGGCACATTGCTGGCTCACGGTCATCCTGCTGGCCACCAGGACAACCAGGTGGGCAGAATGAAACAGAATGCTTTTGCACTGCCATACAGCACGTAAGTTTTGCTCCTTACTTCTACTATCGATTTGTCACACCGTGCTCTACGGTTGAAAATAACAGAAGTAGTTGGTGTTTTCTCCCCCAAAGGCAGCTAGCTCTGCAATAGCTGAATTATAATAAAGCCCGTTATATATTCAGTATTTAATAGTTCAACCCTTGGGCAAGTCATTAAGTTGAGATATGGCAGAGTATTTTTTTTTCCAGACCACATACAGGTTTATTTTTTAGTAATCATAACCTAAGGTTTTTAAACTATATTTATAGAACAGGAGCTATAATTCATCATCAGACTCATATGTCTTTCTGCATGGTTATAAAGACTTAACTCACTGTGCATTTCATAGCGTCGCTATAAAATACTAATGGCATTTTGTGTGCACTTTTCAGTCCCTTTCAGCAGTTTGCTTCACAGATCATTAAGAATCTGCCACTTACTTTTGCCCATTTCCCCACTACTGGAGACCATCACATCACATAGGTCGCTTTCCTAAACAGTTGAATTGCCTTTTTTGAACACATGCTGCACGTCAGCTTCACCTGCTGCAGCCCCACAGGAGACCCAGGCGAGCTCAGACATGATGAGGCTTCTTGCCACCATCATACCAACAGCCAGGTATGCCCACACCAGATGGTAGGCAGCTTTCCAAATCACCCAGGTGAGTTTCTTCATCCTCTCACACTTCTATTTGTGGATGGAGCAATGAATTCACAGGTCTGCAACAGCAGCAGGTGGTGTAAAACACATAGAACTTGTCACCAAAGAGCGTAAGGACATTTTCAGGGAGGTGAGATGATGTCTTCGTAGTGATTCTCTTCAAAACAAAGGGTGCTAAGAAGATCTGATTAAAGAGGCACAGTCTGAGAAAGATATATCAGAAGCCTTGGCACTGAAAAAAGAAGGGAGGTTGAATAGTCACAGCCAGCATCCTGGGAAGGTCCTCAGTGCATAAGCTCTCAGATACCAACCCTCAGGGAAGTTTAAGAAGACATTGCATTAGGATTATTTTGTGAGCTAGCAGCTCAGTTATCCAAAAACTTCGAGTCAACCATATGAACTGCAGGATATTAGAACTTCCACTCAGTTCTAACTGGTTTCTTCATAATGAAGCCATGGAAATAAAACTACTGAACACCTTGAGAGGCATAATGGAGAGTATATAGGATAGCTTTTCCAAAGGTTAATGGAATCCTTCTGAAAGTAACACTCAGCAGAAGGGGAGAGCATGTGCAACATCTAAAAAGCCTTTGGCAAAGTTTTTCATAAGAAGATAATAAGAAAATAAAATTGTTGGGCAGGATAATAATCTGCCAGTTCAGAAGCAGGGTGAGAGAACAAATGGGGAACAGAGAGTGATCAGCTTTTCAAAGGAGGGCTGTTAAAATGAAGGTATTTAAAGCAACTGCATTTGGTTTTCCTTAATGATCTAAAAAACCACCAAAAACCCGACAGTGATATGGGAATAGCAAAACTTAGAGTTAACAGCTATGAAGTAATCAGCCAGAAAGGCTGGAGGGGTTTCTGTAATACAGACATTAAAGGCATCGCGGTTGTAAGTTTAATGACCAGTCTCTCATAATGAAGGAGGACGGCAACTTTCAAGGTGAGCAGAAAGAGTATTAAAAAGCAGCAGAGGGAATATTTTTTTCATTTAGTACTGAAAAATAACAGTGTTCAACTATGGAAAAGACCGGTCCAGCCAAAGAATTTCATCCTTTGTATGGGTAATGAAGACATTCCATCTTAGTCCGTAAAAGATAGCCTTCGCACCTCACGCTAAGTATGAAGTTGGGAAAAATTTCCCCACCAGGTAGGTTAGTGTGCAGTTCACCTTTATAACTGCCTCCAGTTCAATTATGCTGGTGACAGAGACAAGAGCATGGAGCCAGGCTCTGCTCAGTGTTATCTAATGACAGGACAAAGGGCAAGGGCTGTCAGCTGGAACAGAGAAGGTTCCACATCAATATGAGAAGGAACTTCTTCCCAGTGAGGGTGACAGAGCACTAAAATGGGCTGACCAAGAGGATTGTGGAGTCTCCTTCCCTGGAGATATTTAAAACCCAACTGGATGTGTTCCTGTGCGACTGGATCTAGGTGATCCTGCTGTGGCAGAGGGATTGGACTAGGTGATCTTTCGAGGTCCCTTCCAATCCCTAATGTTGTGTGATTCTGTGATTAGCACAGCGCACGCACTATAAATATCACTGGATGCCCTACGGAAGCATCTTCCTGAAGTCGATTCACGACATCACGGAGCCTATCCTTGTACCCCTTTACTCTGCTCTCTAAAGCGATATAAATATGCACGAGTGCAGCAGTCACAAACGTGAAGCCACTCACTCAGAGTGTAATAAAACCTTGAGAGCACTTTAAAAGTCAAACTCATGGCCACCTTCTGGAGGACGCTCTTTGCATTAGAGATGTCAGGTGTCGTAGGCAGCAGGCAGTATAAGACAGCAAGTTGCAGAGGGGTGAAGAAATATGGGCAGAGCAAATGAAAGTGAATAAGAATTGAGAATTCATGCACATGCCTGTTTAAATAAGACTCTTTATAAAGTTTAAAAATGCTCAGCTAAATAAATATGTATGAAAAAAGTAAGTTTAATCTTATTATGTAAGGAGTGTAGACAGGATGCCATGATATCACCTTTTCTGCTGAAGGCAAAGATGACAGAGGGCAACACAAGGCACAAAGAAGGATATTTAGCAGTGTCACCATAGGAACGATTTTGCAGAAGCATGTAGGCGCAAAAGAGCCTGAGTGATGGAAGGATATCGGCGGGGTTGGGGGGGAAAGCCAGTAACAAACATCTGAACTGTAAAGTCAGCTCCAGCACACTATGCCTGGAAGACAGGGAGAGCTGTGCCATGCCTCATACATGGTAAATGAAAATTAACTGGAAACACAGTTCTGTTGAATGCAAAGACAGTGCAGATGCAGAGCGAAACATGCAGCAACCTGAGAAGGAAGTGTTAAAGCAATCCAGAGGACTATGCAATGAGAAAAAAATGCTTCTCTTCCACACATGGTGAAACCAGCTGGCAGGGAAAGCAAGCTGTGTTTCCTCGGAAACATAAAAACAGAAGTGATGTGACTTGCAGTCATCTGTATTTTCTGACACAGCAGTAGGACCTGTATTAATTGATCTTAGCGCTGTGCACATTTTACGCAAACCGGAGTAACTGCTCTGCAAAGAGCAGCCATTCTGCTATAAAATCAATACAAAATAAAACATTGGCTCTTCAGACTGTAAATGCAAAATCAGCTTTAGTCACATTTTATTTTCATTACGATTTGGTTATGAAAATGGGTCTGATTCTTATATTGTGTGGATAGTTGTATCACAAATCCAAACTGGGATTTGTAGTACATGTTTGTGGAGTCTCCTTCTCTGGAGATGTTTAAAACCCACCTGGATGTGTTCCCGTGCAACGTGGGCTAGGTGATCCTGCTGTAGCAGGGGGATTGGACTGGATGATCTTTCGAGGTCCCTTCCAATCTCTAATGTTCTGTGA
>JAOXOE010000001.1:62577136-62620491 GCA_028565055.1 Phoeniculus purpureus
CCACCTGGATGTGTTCCTGTGCGACTTGGTCTAGGTGATCCTGCTGTGGCAGGGGGATTGGACTAGATGATCTTTCGGGGTCTCTTCCAATCCCTAATGATTCTATCTTTCTATGATTCTATTCCTTGTGAACGCCTGGGGTTAGCCTTACATTGTCAGGTATTTGCAAGTACAGCTTGTACAAGTCACTTTTTTCTCAAGCTGTTCAGGAAAATAGAGGGACAACCCTGAAACATATATCTCTGCAGGAAAGAGAATCCATGGTTGCCTCTTAGCTCTGCATCGTTTAATACCCGTTGAAAATACAGAATTGGAGCTTTAAACATAAATACTAAGCTCTGCAGAGAAGAAGATGGTCTTATTGTTTGCCTACAAAGGGCCATGCTCACCTACAGGGCTGCAGAAATCAGAATAATAGCAATGCTTTAAAGAAAGTTGATACAGGCCAAAACCTGGCATTAACTAAATTCTAACAGCTGCTGCATTGAGTGAAATCGCACCAGAAGAAATAAACATTAGCCATCCTAGTGAAGGAGAGGAAAGGACCTCCAACTACAAAGCTGATTTTTGCCCTTTATTTGTATTTGGCTAGTTAGGCTGAAGATTTAAAAGCCATTTATGAAAATCAAAACCTATTGTTCCCCCCTTCCCCTTGCCCCAACCATACGTTTTAATCTTGTTTGCTTTACCGGAGGACATGATGAAAAACTGGGAAGAACAATGTGGCAATGATTCTCCTGAATGGAAATGAAGCATGAAACATGATTGCTCTGCATGCACGTGTGCCACAGGGAGGTGCTGGATCAGCCTCTCTCAGCAAAAAAAACCCCAAATCGCCACATTTTTCTAGGATCTTCTTTTTTCCTCCAGCATCACCTTGAGCATAGAGCTTTTCTGGGCTTCTTCATTTACCAGACAGGAGTGACACACACACAAAATCCCTTATATTTTGCCTCGTATTTCTCCTCTAATTTGGAGTACCACTATCCCTTTCACCTTCCTTCGTCACGTTAGGGGGTCTCCTTAGGAGTGCCACAGCACTATGCCAATACCAGCACCCTACAGTGTGGGAAGTCAGAAAGAAAAACAAGACGATGTGCAGCCAGAAAACACACCCTCCCTGAAACGCCACTTGGCTCAGCCAGCTGTTGGTGGCAACATTTATCTCCCGTGAACTCCCCCATGGTTCCTGTCCTCAATTCGAGGGCTGCACTGGGTCTCGAGGAAAGCAAATCAAACATTAAAGACTTTTCTTGAAGTAGTTTCTCAGAGCAGGCAGCATCCTTCTCCAGTTAGAAAGTGGAGATTGATGCCAGGACTGAAGGAGTTCCCATGAAGCTGATGGATGGGATCTCTATGGTCCTTTCCCTGATTCTGCCACTGACACTAGTCAGGGTATGTTTTATGGGAAAGACAACAAGTCTGACTGAGGAAGAACAAGCTGCTTGGCCTACAGAAACTGAAATCAATAATGGTGAAACTCGCTGTTTCCAGGTGCAGGACTCATTAAATGTCAGTGTTTCACAGAACGAGCAATGTCATCAGGAGTGTGACACTTTCTTTGTTTGAATAGTTAGACTATTTAAACAAAACAATCCACGGAAACTGAGCAGAGCGAGCAGTTTGTTGGCAGAAAATGAGCCAGTATCTGCTCTTGAAATGCCAAGTCATTGTCAGGATGTTATTGAAGCTGATATTTGAAAATCTAGCAAGAGCGTTCTCTTTAGATTTTGCAGAACACTGAGAAACATTCACCTTAGAGAGCAAGAGATCTAACAGAGGTGCTGACAGCCTTATGGTGACTTCGTTTGCCACGGGTGCTACTGAGCATTTAAATACTTAAAAAATCGTGTTCTACTTTTCTTCCACCTCTGCTAGTCTCTGAAAGAAACTCTGAGAGAACTAAACGGAAGGGAACAAAATTCTGAAGCTGCAGCAATAAGACATCTGAATACAAATAGGATCAATAATCATGAGAAGTCTTAAGTATGAAAAGTGTTTAAGGGCCATAAAAGAAGATTTATCTTTTTCTCATGTGGTTTAGACCTTTAAGCTACAACACAGGTAGACTGCCTAGGAAATACATAACTCTGAAGGAAGCTCATAAAAATCAAGCTCTCTGACAAAGGCATTTTCCCAGAACTTGATCCCAGACAGACAGCTACTCTTCATTTTGGAAGCTATTTACTGTGCACTGACAAAGTGTCCCATGTATGCTTCCTCAGCATGTGAGGAAACGAAGCTGGAGTAAAACAGCTTCACTGTGTCTGTGAACAGACACAGCCAAGGAAAGCAGATTCCTGGGTTCATGTACCTTACAGTGCAGCTTCAGGATCCTAGTCATGCTTAAGTTTTTTAAGCCTGGAAGATTCACAGGAAGATACCAATAGGTCAAGAATCATGTTCGTATCTCAGTTATGTAATAGTTTGCAATCAGGTCTTTGCCCAAGCCAAGATGCTTTATCAGTATTTGCGGAATTCTGCTGCTCTCTGCAGTGTGTCATAACAAATCAACACTTGCCAAGCGCTTTGAAAAGAGCTCTGTCACAAGGACTGACTTGTAATTTCTTGTTGCTGACACATGCCTTCTGTCTAATCTCAGGGAAGAAATACAGAGGAGAATAGTCGCACACCCCTTGTGACTTCAGGTTTCGGCTCCACAGCCCTGTTTTTGCCATCCAGAAATGCTGCAGGACAGGAGGCTGGATGGCACAGGTCCAGCTTGTGCAGAAGCTGTCTTCCAATGGCACTGGTAGCGTGCTGGTCAGTTGTGTAATCATCTCTGCAATGCATGTTTCAAAACCACTTGCCTGCAGCTCCTAGCTTATGATCTTGGCCTGTGTACCCTCTTCTCAACCTGCTTTGGAGTGAGCGGTCAAAACAGCAGGCTGTGAGTGCCCACTGTGCACTGGGAGCCACACACAGATAAAGGCTATTGCTCTACCAGTGCTTAGGCCACTGCATACACTGCCTTGTGATCCTGTGTTAAAAGATATGTATGACTACTAAACCAAACCGACTTCATTCACCATAGGCTCCTGCAAAGTCTGACTAGCCTATAAAGCAGAAGGTTTTAATTTCTTCCAGCTAGCTGCTTAAATAATATATATTGGTACTACCCAGGTATACTGATGATATCTTCCTCATTTGGAAGAGTGACTGCATCAGCAAACAGTTAACACAACATGATTATTTACCCTCAAATTATTGAATCAATCCCAGCAGACATATCTAACTGAGAACCATCCAGACCTATTAGAAGTCAGCAAAACCAGATTCCCTGTGAGCTTGTTTGGGTTTCAAATTTCCAAGGCTAATTCTTCAATAGGGCACAACTACCGTTTTAATATGTCAAAAGGACATAATTGAAATGAAAGCTGGTAATTATGACATGTAGACAAAACCTATGTTAATGCATGCAGATCTACTGAAATTCAGTTTTATTGTAGGTCAATGATTTAAACAGATTGTGGTAATACCTGTCTGCAACACTTCCTTTCCATCCTTTCCTCCTGTTTAGCACTCTTTCCTTCTCTTGCACCCTTCAGATTTAGATAACTATAATGACTAAAATACACCAAATCATTATCATAATGTGGTTCAGTGGGAATGGAGTATTTCACTGATTTTCCTGCTTGCACTGTAAGAACCACTGCATTCAGGAATTCAGAGGAGCAGACAGTGAAGGACATATAATGAGAATGTTTTGTGCTACAGCCGCTTTGTGCATTTGCATCCTTATAGTAAAATTGCATGATTGCTCTTACCCCGTTTTTATTTCTCAGTGCAACGTTTAACGTCTTTCAGTCATCATTAAAATACCTGGTTTCTTTCTTAACAGCAAAGATGTTCAAGTTGTAACTGTGATGTTACTAACAACTCCTACTTTTTTCAGAGAAATACTGTTTATTAAATTATACCTGAGAAGCTTTAAATGTTTTTGAAGTTTGTTATAAGGGTGGACTTTGTAAAGACAAGTACTGTAAGTCATGTATTTTGTGCATAGAGACATATGATATAGAATCATAGAATCACTAGGGATTGGAAGGGACCCCGAAAGATCATCTAGTCCAATCCACCTGCCACAGCAGGATCACTTCACTGGAGAAGTTATAGAATCAGGATCACTCTGGGTTGGAAGGGACCACAGGATCATCCAGTTCCAACCCCCCTCCCATGGGCAGGGACACCCCACCATAGATCAGTCTGGTCAGAGCCTCATCCAGCCTGGTCTTAAACACCTCCAGGGATGGAGCCTCAACCACCTCCCTGGGCAACCCATTCCAGGCTCTTACCACTCTCATGGTGAAGAACTTCCTCCTCACATCCAATCTAAATCTACTCATGTCCAGCTTTGCTCCATTGCCCCTAGTCCTGTCGCTACCCACATATGGTCTTAAGCCTACCCTCATCATCTTGGATGAACAGATAACAACCTCATTATTCAGAGCCACAGCATCAACCTTGCCAAACCCCCCTTCTTTCACGAGTAATCCTTGTCCTACAGACTCACATCTAAGCACAGTACTTTCAGTCGTCAGTGGTATTCCTCTACCCCACAGGAAAAACAGACTGCCTGTCTCCACTGGTTTTTGGTCAATATCTGGTAAGGAGCCTGTCTAAACTTTGGCCATTGTTCAACGAATAGCTCAATATCTGCTGAGTATTCGCAGTTTTGTAGTAATCTGAGACTGGCTTTAGAAGGGTTTCATGAGGCTACTGGAATGGAATACATGGAATTCATATATACAGCTAAAAACCTTTGATCTTCTGGATCCAGTATCTTCTTGATTGGGTTAAAGGACTGGAAATAGAGGTATTTCTTGTAGAAACTTCCTAGACTACTCGTGCTGTAACCTTAGTAAGTTACTTACTTGTTGTTTGAACAGAGTGAGTGATTCTCTGTGGTGTCAGTAATCATTTAGCCGAATGAACCTCACCTCAAGTGTCCATTTCATGTAGGGAAAGACATTTTCTTTCCATAAAGACATATCTTGATTTTCCTTCAGCTATGAAAAATAAATATGGAATATATATAATCTTGTTATTATTAGCTTTTAACATTAATTCTTTCCAGCTTCTGCCAAAAAATGGTCTGCTAGCCACTAATAACGTTAATCATGGTAAAATGAAACAAGGGTGAATTGCATATCTTTCTGTCAGCACTGGTTCCTGAAATTGCCTGGCTATCACTAGCACAACTGGTATTTTAGCTATTAGCGTGAACAATGGAATTCTTTTCACTTCAGTTTTTACATGCAAAATAGAGCATACTCTTGTCGGAATTAACATTTCAGTACGGAAAAGTTGAAACACAGGAAACAGACAAATTCTTTAGACAATTTAACCAATCAGTTAAGAGTAATAAAACACGACCTTTCCATCAGTTTTACTAGATCTCTGATTTTTGCAGACTGCTAAATAATCCCTGTTCAAAAGTCTTAGCAGTGGAATTGCGACAGTAGTGGCAAGGCTGCGGGATGCAGATAATGATGTAGTTGGTTTTACTTTTCCACATGTGCAAAATTCAGTACTCCTTTTTAAAGCAATACAGACAGGTAAGGATGGATGGGGTATTTCAGTGTGGCAGTGCTGAGGTTTAAATCAGCAAATCAATATTCAATTGCCTTTTATGGTTCAAATTAAATGACCTTAATTTGCAAGTTTATGAGGTGTTATTTGAATCTGCAAAGAAAACATTAATGAAAAAATATGAAGACTTGTCACTTTAGCTCAACAGACTGATGTCTACATTCGCTATACAGAGGGACCAAGCAGACATGAGTTTGACCAGTAACAGTCACTGCAGATTTCACAGCTGCAGCTCAGGTATAATCCTTTCAGCGAAAGACCTCTTTACTAGCAAGCAACAAACACAGGGTTTAGACTGAGCCATCTTATCTTGTGCACCACCATCTCAATTGCCTTTAAATAACTGGTAGAAGCTTTCACTGCTGTGTTTCTGACTCTCTGCTTATTTTGATAGTCCTGACAAAATCAGGGGCAGAGGTCTATTCCGCACTCCTTCACATCAGCACACTAGAGAATGTCCACCTGATGTTACACAGCGCGTACACAACACTGCTAATGAACCTTAGTATTCATTTCAGTGAGATGCTACAAGCTTGAGAAGTGGGCCCGTATGAAATTCATAAGGTCCAGCAAAGCCAAGTACAGGGTCCTGCACCTCAGTTGGGGCAATCCTTGGTATCAATACAGACTGGGGAATGATCTGAATGAGAGCAGCCCTGAGGAGAAGGATTTCATGGTACTGGTGGTTGAAAAATTTAACATGAGGCAGCAGTGTGTTCTTGCAGCCCGGAAAGTCAGCCATATCCTGGGATGCATCAAAAGAAGTGTGGCCAGCAGGATGTGGGAAGTGATTCTGATGCTCTACTCCACTCTGGTAAGACCCTAGCTGGACTAGTGAATCCAGCTCTGGAGTCCTCAGCACAAGAAAAACATGGATGTATGCAAGCAGGTCCAGAGGAGTGCCATGAAAATGACCAGAGGGCTGATGTACTTCTCCTGTGAAGAAAGCTGAGTGAGACAGTTGGGAATGTTCATCCTGGAGAAAAGAAGGCTCTGGGCTTTATTGTGACCTTCTAATACTTTAAGGTGTCTTATAAGGAAGATGCGGACAACCATTTTATCAGGACCTGCTTGAATAGAACAAGGGATAATGGTTACAAATTAAATGAAGGTAGATTTAGACTATATATAAGGAAGAAAGTTTTTACAGTGAGGGTGGTAAAACACTGGAACATGACGCCAAGAGAGATGGGAGATACCCCGTCCCTGGAAATATTCAGTATCTGCTTGGATGGGGCTCTGGGCAAGCTGATCTAGCTGAAGATACCCCTGCCTATAGTAGGGGTTTGGGCTAGATGGCCTTTAAAGGACCTCTCCAACCAAAACTACTCTATGGGAGTAGTACTCAATTTATGATTTTATGATTATATTTCAAATATATGATGCCATCATTACTATTTCAAAGAAAAAGTGCTGAGACATTAATTTAGTTATATACAGCTATGCAGCTTGTAGTGCCTTGCTTTGCCTCTTGAGAAGTTTTTCACAAGGAAGATGAGATAGGCCTTTCCCTTGTCTAAGAAGAAGAGAGCGTTAAACAGACAATGAAGCCTGTGAATCTCATCAGAAATTAAAATGTGTGTAGGGACCTTAGAAGTTATATTGAAACTCTGTGAACCAGAAGTAAGCCCAGACAGTGGGGTGACATGCTGAATGTCTACACTATCCCCTAAAAGGAGCATTTTTATATACAGAACACAAATTGTGCATGTGGTCTTGAGGATGCTACATTTTTCCAAGTTGGCTTCTGAAGCAAACATCATCAGGATGCTCTTAAAACAGAACATCATCAAGATGCTGTTGAGGATTTTATTTTGAAATAGCTTCAGTATAGCTTCAGTATAGCAAGAGATACTTGGCATCCTTGACCCTGGATGAAGAATCTGAGTTACTGAGTTCTGTACTTCAGGTGCAGGATGGAGCCTCAGTGAAGAAGTATATGGATTACAATCAAAGAAGGGAATAGGTCGAAGAGTAACGTGACAACAAGCCTTCCAGAAATCTCACATATATTTCAGGAAGGATTTATTTGATCACAGGAAACTTGTTTGACCTGATGGCTGGTGTTCCTGGTCTAACAAGTTTCTTAAAAAGAGATCAGACCATAGAATAGAGAAGTTACTTCAATACTTTGAGTCAGAACCAGCCTGCCTTACTCTTTGCACTCCACTATGCACTATATTCTTTTCTAAGCCAGTTTACACAGAGTAAAAGGCCTGAAACTAGTTAAATACTAAGCAGATTAAATACAAAGACATCAAGTGAGTAAAACCGATGTGTCGAACATGTTCAATAGACACCTCTGCCTGTAAATAAACTGGAAGATAGCTCTGCATTTTTAGGCAGAATTGTAAAAGGCTCTGTCAAAAATATAGGATAAGTATGTCTTGGAATAAGGTCTGTAGACTTAATTTCTTTATCGCTGTTACCTGTTGGAATGAGTTGTGGAGTATCACAATCCCACTGTTTAGTCACAACCTCAAGCACAAAGAGAAAACAAGACTCGGCGTGCAAGAAATGGTGTCTAGCTCTACGTTCACACAAAGGTCTAATTCTGACACCTTGTTTTGTAGGCATGTACGTTAGTGACACCATACGATGCTGCCTGAATACATTAGAATATGGGCTAAAATATATGCTTCTTTTAAGGCTGACTAAGGGTTAATACCAGCAAATTTAGCCATGAAGGTGAAGAAACAGCAAATGTTATGCAGCTTTAAAGAAAAAAGTGCAGTGAAATGTATGCATCTTCCAGGAAGGCTATTCTAGAGTAGGTTTCAACAATTCCAGTGTGATCAATCTGCAGCAGGTTCATTTCCACGTCACCCTTTTCCCCCTTTCTTGTAGTCAGTCACACATCTTCCCTCAGTGTGGCAAGCAAATCTTCTTTTTTTCTTTTTTGTTTGACACAGATATTCTTCCTCCCCCTAAGTTTGTATGCACATGGGTGTCAAAGCAGAAAGGAACAAATTTGAGGATCAAATCCTGCTATCACCTTATCTTTGACCTGGCTCTGATTCAGTCCTTTGCTACAACACACATGCCTTCCACTACTGTACATGAGCCATGAAGTATCAAGGTTACTTGTTAGATGCAACTCCAGGTAAGATTTGCCTTCTACAGTGCGATCCTGTTCCCATCCCAATCAAGAGCAAATGCACAATTTTGTGCTACCACTTTAGCAACAGAATATCTGTAGGATGTGTACAATGGAAATCCTACTAAAACTTCAGATTTATGTAACAAAAGCTGCAAAAGTACTTATAGAACTGTTTGTGCGTTACAGTACTGTCGGTAATGAGAAGGAACTAAGTAAATCTAGGTTAATAGATAAGGAACTAAGTAAATCTAGGTTAACAGATAAGGAACTAAGTAAATCTAGGTTAATAGACATACAGAAAAAAAGATAAATATGTTTTTTTCCTTAAATAAGTTTACCTGTAATGCTGAGATAGCGCAGAACAAAAAGGCAATGAGAGTGGACTCAACCCTTTACGCGTCACTACAGAGCTTGGCTAGACAAATATGCCATTCTAACCTTTTCCTTAGTGATACTAAAGAAAACAAGCACATTTATACCAAATAAGGTACCTATATATCTCCAGGGACCTGGCGAGGTGAAAGGGTTAAATCATGTTTAACCAGAATGTATACTTAGTGTTCTTTATCTCCCTGGAACTTGTTAGCACTTTGAGGACCAATTCACTAAGACTGAATAATACCATGAATGACATCAGCTTCCGCTAACATGCAAGAGGTTACTATGGTAATGGAGAAAGTTTTTAACAGTACAAAACAAGTACCATACTTGATATATTAGCCAGCCAAAGAAAGCAGTCACACATAAACTACAGCATCTTTCTAATGAATAGCCATTTATGCAGCATGCATGTTAGCAATTCTGCAGAGTTCCTCTGAACATCAAACTGTTGGCAGTTAGATTGAAAAACTTGGCAGATTTACAAAAGTGTTAACATTTTGTTTTCAGCAGCTTGTTGGTTTTTTCTTTTGGAGCCCATAGCTTCAGCATATTAACAGAGTCTTTAGCCAATGCCAACCAGGAAGGTCTCTAATGTGAGCTTAAACGTACTTACTGTATGTGCACACTGAGAAGGCAGGATATCCAAGCCGTGCAAGTGACTCAAAATAGACTTCTTTTTTTTTTTCTTAATTTGAGGCAGAAGAACAGATGGCTTCTTTGTTAGGTGGTGCTTTCTTTTTTATTTGCTCACCACCTTTTCCATAAGAGTTTAATCCACAAAACAGTGCAGCATGTTTACTACAATGCAGAAGCCAGAAAATCTTGAATCCTTCAGATCCTGTCAGTGCACACATATGTCCATACGTATTATTTTTTTACTGGATCAAAGCCAGCACCAGACCAAAACACATTAATATCCTCTTGTGACCGTAAAAAATAATTAAACAAATTAAAAATAAATCTTTCAGAACAGAGGCGAGATATTACTTCCTTGTTCTTTCCACTTCTGAAAAGAAAAACAGTGACTTTTTATTTTGGATGGGGTCCTATCAACAGTTCTTTCTTTATTACAGGGGATGTGACCTCATTAATGTCTATAAATACTTGAAGGGTGGGTGTCAGGAGGATGGAGCCAGGCTCTTCTCAGTGTCATCTGGTGATAGGACAAGGGGCAGTGGGTGTAAGCTGGAACTTTTTCCCTTTAAACTCACCCTCCTTTTTTGAAGTCCTCTGAAGCCACAGATCACCAGCACCCCTTGAAGTGGTACTGCAGCCTGGAACCCCACACATCAGGCAGGGAAGTAATAACCAGCATGAAACCAGCCTAGAGAAGTTCAGGTAAATGCCTCTTTTTTTAATATATGGCTTTGTTTTGTAAAAATTCTGGAAGAATTACTTTCAGCATTTCAGATAAAGCTTTTGAAAAAAACAGTGTCAAAACTGTGCCATATAGTTAAAAAAACAAACAAAAATCTCTACTCTTACCTGAGCCTTCACAGGCTGGGTCTGCATCCCAATGCAGTCCACAACTGGTTGTAATGTCACCAGTACATTCTAAACTGGAACACCACTTAAAGAGGGAACTGGAGACTCATAAATTTGGGGAACCTCAAACAGAAAATAGAAGATAATTTTAAAGTCAGTTATATGCTGAAGGATTTCCCTATACCCGGGGCAGTTAGCACCAGAATGTTAGCACGCCACCTCCTCATTGTTCTGGTTGAAGAAGTATTTCTCCTTCTATCAACATAATAGCTGCTTCAGGGTGAGATTCAGGTCTGAAGCAAGGAGATCTGTTTTTAAAGTCCCGAGCACCACGAATACAATGGACCTTAATCTAAGGTGCTCTGCATAATATATGAGCTCTCATTACACATTCTGGACTTCAAAAAGGCACATTGCTTCTCTGGGTGTTTGCAAACAATGCCACAAAAACTGCAGTGGTCCCCTTGTTCTTGCTTCACTGCAGAAGGAAGGTCCGCGTTAAAAGCAGGCACTGACCATACTGACTTCTGAAACAACACCACTTTAAAAGATCAATTAATCGAGTCAATGTGCATCACAGGGTCTGCGATATGTCAGCGTGCACCTGTATCCATCTTGATTCCTGCACCCAGTGCAGTTTAAATCAAAGAAACGTGTTCATCAAAAAATGCAGGTTCACATCACTTCACGTTTTTGTGGGCAAGCACGCACGCGGAGCGCCACAGGAACTCCTGATGCACCCTGTTCTATAATACTGGTTATCCTTCCTCATGCCATGGCTGACGTGTCTGTAAACTGCATCTGATTTACTTAAAGTGCTCAGAAAGATGAGTGATGTGGGTAATGGCACTGCCTCCGCAGCACATCAGCACTGGGCACCAGCACCAGGTTAAAAAGATTGGCTTTCTTGGTAGCGTGCTGCTGTTGAAGTGCTGCACAGGATCAAAACGTTATGAAGCAGCACCAAAATGCGAGTGAATGAACTAAGACTGAAGACAAACCAGAGCTGATACCCACAGCATATGCTGCTTCTACAGCTCTGCCAGGTCTACTCAATACTTAGCGGTATCAGCTCAAACAAAGTCTCTTTGCCACCTGAGGGTCAACTCTCTTTTGTCCAGGTCAAATCAGCCCACTGGGAAGCACTGCTCGGTTATCTCACGTTGACACTCACAACAAACTTCTGACTGTGTTTTCCTTAAGAAGGAAGATTAACTACCTACAGAGACAGTTTACAAGTCCTCATATAACTATTACAAGGTCTTAGGGTAGGAGATAGAGGAACTACCATCAAGTTTAATTTTCTATTAAGACTTTTGACATTTGCTCCTGGCAATTTCTTACACGGCTGCAGTATTTTTTTCCTCCAGCTACAATTGATTGCAAAGCCAAGGATCAAGGATGAAACACAGGCCAGATGCAACGGGCTCGGTCTCAGACCGAATTCCTCCCAGAGCTGCAGGTGTAAATGACACACCTTTTGCTACAGAACCTCCGTTGCCAGCTCGCAGCCTGGGCCAGAGGCTGAGGCCATTCCACACAGCGGCAGACACATTTTGGGGGTGTCATTTTTTTTCTCTGAAAACTTACAACTAGTAGGTGCCTAGTTGTAACTGAGGACCTGACTCAAGACAAAGGACAAGATCAAGAGCAACCTTGCAGAACAAAAACAGCTCTCATCTCTGGATGGGAATTTATTACTAAAAAAGGAACCCAAACTCCAAAAGCACAAAACTAAGGATCACTACTTCTCCTACAGCTTTCTTTTTAAACGTCAACTTAGCACAGGGCTGCAAAACAGCCGTCTCTATGGAGAAGCAAGAAGACCAAAGGTCTGCAGCTCTGGTTTTCTGAAGGAATCGACTGTGGACACCCACCTTCAAAAACCAAGTGGAGCAGTCAGAAAAAGGGAACAAAGTCACCTGCATTTTTAGAAGTGAGCGAGCAGAGAGTATTTTCACATCCAGAGCACAGAAACCTTAAGAAGTAAATAGACATCATACAGGGGATCTGGACTCGCCAATCAAAAGGAGGGTTTCATTTGTTTTGTCCCACAATAGGGGAAAGAGACATACAAAGAGAGAAGACTGAAGCACCACAGGAATTTCTTGTATTGATACAAAGAAGTGGAAAGGGGAAGGTAATGTGATAATCGATCAAATTTCTTGAGGACTAACTGACTAGACACAGTCACTTATATACGAAATCCTCATGTTAAACCTTCCCCTGTCTGCAGTGCTGAAGGTCCATCAAACACCAAAAGATATCTTAGCGAGCTGGAGGTTAGCTGGCAAACCCTCTTTCTCTCCCCAGAAGCAAAACCCTTTCATAGTGCTCAGTGAGACTCTTTCAAAGTGATTACCTAAAGTAAAATGGTTAAATGTGCAAATTCTTTACTGTCACACACAGAGTTTGTTGAATGTTTGACTACAACCTTCCTCCAAGACCATGCATGTGTTCTGTGGTTCCCTGCTGATACTGAGCAAAATTATCAGACCTTCCCACTAGTTCCCTTAAAATTTGAGGCACGTAAGGACAAACATTCCAAGGCAGTGCTGTGGGATCCAAACAAAGTGACTACATCTCTGACTGCCAGTCAAAGCAATTACTCAGCATAAAGCTTCACATTTGTGTCGATACAGTCTATTGATCCACAAGGAACTGGAAGCAAAGAATTAGAATCATAGAATCATTCAGGTTGGAAAAGACCCTTGGGATCATCGAGTCCAGCCATCAATCCTAGTCTAGAATCTCACCCCTCCTTGAAGGAGCACAAAGAAAGAGATGGGTGAGACAGCATCAAGTGAAATCCAGACCAACGCACCCTTTGGAGGTAGTAAAGTATCCACAGGTTTAACTCTGTGTGAAAATTCTAGAGGAAAGTTGTAGCCAAAATATTTCCAACTCCAGTTCAATGGGAAACAATTTGGTAAAAAAAATTGTCCTTTATGTCACACCAACATGAAATATGTCAAGATCTATTGATTGGAAGCATTTGCTACGATGTTTTTAGAAAAATTATCCATTTGGGAGCTTTTCTGGTGGGTTCATCTTTTAACCTGGCAGCCACCTCCAAGAACAGCGGCACTACTGCTTTTCTTGCCCTCCTCCCACACGTGAGCAGGCACCTGCAGCCACCATCCCTAGGATAATCACACAGACCTCCCGGATTTACTGGTTTCCAAACATTCTGAGAACCCCCTGCACAATTTTCTAGTGTGGGAAGTTATTAAAAATTGGTTAACTACAAGTTTTAACTAAAGCAACAGCCGCTGTTACATCAAGTTGTTCCGTAACAGAACAGACTGAGCCACAGCAAGTCAAGCTCTGAATGTGTGGCACAACCCTTCCACGTAACTGAGCCACGTCTCACCCGTCACCACAGAACAAGCACAGCTAGGTGTTATCTCCTCAACAAAAATACACTGATGTGCCACACCACACGCAGTTCGCTCATTTTAACAGTGTCGTGACAGAAGTTGGATCACAGTTTATGCTTTAGGGTTTGCCTCTGTCTTCATCTGGCTGCTTCTCCTCTAACTTTCTATCATTGAAAACAACTCCAAGGCTTTCTTGCAGTAATTTTTAAGCTCAGTAAGACAAAAGAAATAGGATGGGGAAATGAAAAGTCACTTCAAAAAAGGAGAAAACTCACTGGGGGCTCTGGCTTGTTTACAAGTCTTTTCAGTGCACCTGCTGTGAACTCACAGCACCTAAGAGAGCCAAAAGTCAGTCTTACCAACACAGAACGTAAGCTACACCAAAGCCAAGCCTTAAATGCCATCACTGGATACCATTAACACCAAGTGCAATTTCAAGCATGTAAGTGCCTCACTCTAATGAGGAGACAGTGATTTCTTGATCAGCTGCTCCAACAAACATCACACACACCTGACACCATGCACCTAGGGAAACTTCTCCACAGAGTATCACTCACGTTTACACTCCAAAGGTGTTAGATAAATGAAAACTGTGAAGATTACTCTTTTCCTAATCATGTGATGATAACCACCACCACATGCACAGTCAGACAAGCAGCAAACACATCAACTGTCTTGCTCCAGAAGAGAAGCATCTCAGCAAACAACAGCAGCACAAACTAGAACTACATTAGCTGCTTAAGAAACCTTGACAAATGACAACCTGATGTCTGAGGATCCTGTGAGGAGCCCTTAGAGGAGGGCTGATCAGAGGAAGACGACTGTGGTGCTGAATCCTCAGCTAGCTCTCGCTGTCTCTGTTGTTCTGCCTTCTTAAGCCTCAGCCGCTGTAGACCCCTACGGATTATAGCTAACTCAGGTCCCATTAACTCTGACAAACAGGGAAAGGGGGAAAAAAAAAGTATGTAAAAAAAAAGCAGCATTAAACATACAACACACAGAGCAGGTAGGAGGGGTTAGGAGACTGACCAGAGAGTGTAATTACAGTGAAAACAAAAATCAAAAGAAATTTACTAACATGCAGAAATTTTAAAACACAACATTGAAATGGTTTTTGTCTTTCTAAATGCACAAATAATAATTCAGTGATTTTGTGATTCTATGAATGGCAGGCTTTGGGTCACACAATGGAACCTCTTCCCCATCTCCAACACTTACACAACTTAACATTAAGAATTATTTAACAAAATAGATAGACTCTGATGGACTCAAAGCAAACAGAAGCATTCATCTTCATGTTCCTAACACACAACAAATGAGACTATTCGAGGTACGTAAGATGCAGTAGTCTACAGGCAAGTTTCAAAATGAATGCAATAGCTTCCTGATGTGGAAAATTTAAAAATCCCAAGCAATATTGATCAAAACAAACCTGGGTCTGTGAGAACAGAAGGCAGAGCAGCATCTAACCAAACAAATACATTTTACTGTTAACGCATTTTTTACCTCAGACATTCCCAGTGGCTGAGGACTCAAAGTTTCCAGACTCAAACAAAGTCTGGAAACAGTCTTAAGTGGTCCTACAGAGAGCACAACTCTTTGCATCATACACACACATATCTCAGCATTGTTCTCTTAGCGATTATTCTTTCAGTTCCGTCTTACAGACGTCCCTGTTCTCACTGCTTTGCATTCATTTGTCAGTTGCATTGCTTTGGCACGTATCAGTCCACTGTCTAACCGACAGCACTTTTTGCAGACCAGTATAAAGCTACGTGTCCAAGTTGTGTTTTATTGTTTCCACACTCTTTGTAGGTTTCCTCCACTTTCACAAGTGCTGTCTATAAAACAGATTGGGTCCTTTTGAGCGATAGCTGAAGCACAACACTGACCTGAACCACTCTCCTCTATGAAAGAGCAGGGTGAGTAGCAGGGTAGAGAAGTTAATCGAGATTCAGATCTTCACATCAAATACTTTAGCTAGTTCTGCTATGAACTACTGCCCTCAATCTATTTAGATCAAGAATAAATCAAGTATTTGTATTGAGGGCACTCTGGAGTATTTTGTATATATGAGGAAATCTGCAAAGAAAACAATATACTATGAAATGTTTAAAGGCTCGAGAGCATTAGACTGGCATATAAGCTTTCCTCAAAGCAAACCTTCACATAGAGTCTGTAACCCCTGTTCCCTCAGTGAGACAAGCAAATTTAAAGTTTTCTTTCATAAAAAGCAAACCAAGTCAAACGAACAGAATCCAACAGGCCAAGTATTAGTGGCAGCCTGTAGTGAATATTGAACAGTCGTGGGCTCTAATGTCTTCAGACTAAAATCATTTCTGGGAAATACATCTGGCCAGTTTACAACCGAGGCAATAGAACAAGTAGGAGAATTTGCTATGAACACTCTTCATGGATTTATGGCAATTCTAACTTCAGTCTAGAAAACGCTTTTAAGGACATCTCAATGACTTCTAAAATCGCAGTCCAGGGACAGCTACAATTTAAGACGTATGAACTACAAATCAAAACGTAAAGACTTCTACCCTACGTTCAATGAATCTCAGAATCTCTAAGCAATTGTTTATTTTGCCAGCAAATTGGACGAGGAAATAGAAATGGAAACAAAACTCAGCAATTGCCGCTTTCCCGTTCACAATTCAGAAGGGAAGTTAACTTCCTACCAGAATGTGTATTAAGCTTTGTCCTAATTAGTCAACTCCTCTAAGCCCCTCTCGCCCCCACAGTAATAGTGTGTGCCTGGAATAGTAGTTATGAGGAAATGTGTATGATTAACATTGAATACTTTTTTCATATGAGACTGAACAAACACAGAAAAGGCTACTGAGACCTTGGGCTTATCTTGAAGATTATTTGCAACTCATTCAAATTTTCCAACAGCTTTTCTCTAGAATACGTATTCTGGTAGACTTATCCCAACAAGCTCCAAACTTAATCATTTGTGTACAGTCTGTATTTGGACCGTGCTCTTTTTAGAAAGATTAACTACATAATGCAGACGTAGCAGCTCAGATGCTCACCACACCGCCCAGCAATATATTTCAATTGTGATAGATAAGCAAAGGTATCACCATTTCAAAGTCAGGAGTAGCACCATCTCTAGAAGTGACTGATGGAGAGCTGTTTATAAGCCTGTTCCATTCTGTAGTATGAATTCACGCTCCAATTCTAATTAAGTCACTACCTGAAAACATTTGCTAACATTAGTCTTCATTTGCTAACTCATTGTTACGATACTCCAACTCTCACCTACCACCTCTTTTTGCAAAGTGATCGCTGAACACCAACAATTTGCTTTTTTCCATTTTTCAAAATGCTTCCTGGTCATCCCTGTTACAACATAGGTCTGCCTGGTCTTCCTACTCGGCCTCACTGTGTTTACATCGCGACTTCTATTTCCACTTTCCCTGTCCTGGCACCCCCAAGATTTTATTCACCTCTGAATGCAGCTAAACAAACTCAGAGAATCCTGTTCTTGACATGGAGTGCAGTGCTTCCACGTTTAGAGGCTAGAGACTGTGATTAATAAAATCTCTGAGCCCTATCACGAATTACAAAAGACTACAAACCCAGCAAAACTGAGCTTCGCCTCTCCCTAACCTTGCCCAGGTTACTTATGGTACCAATAAATTTAGTCCATCAGAAGTCCTGTAGACAACAGAAATCTGTGACTGGTCCTAACACCAAAACCTGCCCACAATGAAGAATGCCAGACTTGGGGGCTTTTTCAGAAGGGTTTGTAGCTGACATGGAAGAGTGGTGGAAGCTTACTGCTTTTTTAGAATCAGCAGACAATCTGACCCCTGTGTTTAGGTGCAGTCAATGAACGTTATCAAATGGTGTACAGGACCTCAAAGTACCCCCTGCCTGGGAACAAAACAGCCACCATTGCCCCTTTCAAAACTGAGTATACCCAGAGTCTTAAATCTGAAGTCACACTGGGAAAGAGGAAATGCTCTTAGAGAAGAACTGGATTAAGAAATAAACAACTTCAGGTTCATGCCAGCAGAATAAACTTTTACTTAGAAATTCATACAAATTTAGAGGAAAAAAAAAGGGAAAAGACACTTTTAGTCTGTATTTGTTCTTTGACATGCAAGAAAATGCATTGCCATTCTAAAAATGGGTTTAGTGCATTATTATTATTATTGTTATGCAACCCACAAAGTTTCAATGGTGCAGCTTAAAGCAATCATTTTGAATAGGGGACACACTCCCCTGGCTAGTGTAAGCTCCAGAATATACCAGATACATCACGAAATAAATAATTAAAGCAAAACAAACACCTGGTTGGTCATGGTATGGGTGCTCTTTGGTATCTATCCCTCTGCACCCAAACATACTGGCAGCTCAGATGGGTTACACTGACCCTGATTTGGTTTTTTCTGTGTGCATTTGTGAAAAACAGGAGACTGCAGTAAACTGTCACAAACAATAATAAAAAACGGGTGGCTAAAGAGTCTGCCTGTAAATAAATTCTCTAGCCTTCACTCATTCTACCCAGGGAAGCTGTGGATCCCCCTTCCCTGGAAGTGTTCACAAGGAGAGCTTGGGATGTGGCTTTGATCGACTCAGCCTAGTGACAGATGTCCCTGCCCATGGCAGGGTGGTTGAAACTAGCCTATCTCTGAGGTCCCTTCCAACCTAAACCATCCTAAGGTTCTGTAACTAAATGAAACAGTA
Source organism: Phoeniculus purpureus (assembly GCA_028565055.1). Lineage (NCBI taxonomy): Eukaryota > Metazoa > Chordata > Aves > Bucerotiformes > Phoeniculidae > Phoeniculus > Phoeniculus purpureus. Next base: position 62,595,779 of record JAOXOE010000001.1, read on the forward strand.
CCTGGACTGTGCGCATTGTTCTGCTTCTGCTCACTGTTCATTTTGTCTAAACAAGTATCAGACCTATTGTAAGGCTTTATAGGACAAGAAAGATTTGTTTGATAAGTTTCAATTTACGTCTTTAGCTTCCTCATCTTTCTCACCTGTCCCAAAGATGTTGGCTGCAGCAACCACAGTACACCGAACGGCACACTGTTCCTTGGGAAATCACTATCCCTCCCTTACTGCACAACACCCAACTTAAGGCATAAAGTTGTTATCCGTCAATTTTTCCAGTGTCAAAGACCTTGACTTTTTACAAGAGAATTGGCAAGAAAACCAGATTTTATAACATCTGTCGTAAAACACAGATGAGTTCCTGCAAAGTGTACAAACTCCAAAACAAACAGCTACTCTAACTTATTAATCAATAATGCAGTAGCAGGCAAGGTGAACCCTGTCTGTCCATGTACTTTCGGAAAGCAAAATCACGCTGCTGACTCTGGAATGTTGAGGATGTAGATACCTACTGAAGAAAACACTGGCTGCTTCCTCCAATTTTAACAGGAATAGGTGCTGCTATTCATTGCACTGATGCTGCTGCAGCCAAATCACAGCTGAAGAAGGTGTGATGTTGCTTACGCTCCAAGACACAACTTTAGGAAAAACAAACAACAGCTTATTTCTATTTCAAAAGTCGTGGTCATCCCCTTTGATTCCTTCTTCAGACAAATGCATACAGTTAATTGTTTCTACTAGTTGTTTAAGCCAAAGCTGTGTAACTTGGCAACTACGAAATACCTCGTCTCCCTAGGGATGTATGCATAAGGAAAAAGACTGAGATCAGTTACCCAAAATACCCTAAAACAAACTTATTGAAAGCATTTTCCACAAACAATGACAAGATGGATTTCTTCTCACCAGACTGATGGAGCACAGGTTGAGCTGAGGCCCCTAAAGAAGGCCTCTGTTCATTATCAGGAGAGGACAATAATGAAGTTGAAGGGGGACTTTCTGTTGAAGATGATGTCGAAGGAGCTTGGGCTGACATTGTCGAAGAGGAAGATGATGGGGGTTGTTCAGTACCATCTACTTCCATTGCGGTTTCGGATTCTGTATTGGGTGGCACGTTACTAGCGCCAGGAGCATCTGTCCGATTAGTCCCACCTTCAGTTTAGAAAAACAAAAAGGCAAGAAAAACAAGAGCCCAAAGGTAAACTTTCTGTGCCTCCACTTGGCAAACAAATGCACTCCGCTGCTCTTCAGAGCACACTACAACTGCTGAGTTTACACCTCAAAAAGCCTGAGAGCCAACTGGCATAAGCATGGCTCCTACTGCAATGATTACTCTTGAAAAGAAGGAAATCACCTCTGGATCGTGATCTTCCTCGGCCTCGGTTGCTTTGTGCAACTTCACTAGCTTCTTCAAACCATCTTGACAGCATGTCTGACATCCTCTGCATTAGAGAGACATTAGGACTTTGCTCCCCTGTGAAACAAATGATGCTGAAGTTGTAACTACAGGTTTACCACAGCGTTCATTTCCCCAACCCCCATAAAATACACCTACACTACAAACGGTGTAACTAGTAGTCACCTAGTGAACCACCTACTCTTCTCAACACAGCAGTCCAGCAAGAATGGCACAGTATAAAACCAACAGCTCTTCCTCCTTTTCTCTTCTACAACTACCTGGAACTGTTGTACACGTGACACCGGGAAATCTGTGTTTTAAAAGGAAGTTCTAGCTAATTGCACTATAACCAATCGTATCATTAACGCAAGAGCAAAACTTGAGTGCCAGTTATTACACAATCAGCAATTAACATCTCCAAAAGGAATTATTCACGACTGAGCTTTTCCTTGTCAGCACCATTTAATGCAACAGCAGAGTTCTTCAGGATTCCTCATCTTCTCTCATTTTCACATTCTGGATCAAGTGTCAGGACTGCAAAGGCCCTCAAGCAGCAAAACCCTCTATGTACTTTCTTTCAACATAACTTGAAGTATTTCCTTCCAGTTTAATTTCTGGTTGTATTACACATAAACAACATTTGTTTTAAGAAAGAACACAGAAAAAAAACCCACTTTGTAAAGAGCTGTTCTCTCTATGAAACACACTCCTATTGCCCGTGTCAGGCACAGAACCCTACTCTACAAGGGACATCAGGTTGATACAGCCTGACACTTCTATTCTAGTTTGGGGAAAATCATGAAGACAAGAAAAGTAACAGAGAAAAGCCAGAAAGAGAAATGGTAATCAGAACCACAGAATGACAGAGCATTAGGGATTAGAAGGGACCTCGAAAGATCATCCAGTCCAATCCCCCTGCCACAGCAGGATCACCTAGATCCAGTCGCATAAGAATACAGCCAGGAACACAGATTTTAAACTTCTCCGGAGAAGGAGACTCCACAACCCCCCTGGGAAGCCCCTTCCAGTGCTCTGTCACCCTCACTGGGAAGAGTTTTCTTCTCATATTGATGTGGAACCTCCTCTGTCTCACTGACACCCGTCGCCCCTTGTCCTATTGTTAGATGACACCAGGCAGAGCCTGGCTCCATCCTTCTGACACCCACCATATCTATTAACATTAATAGGGTCACCCCTCAGTCTCCTTTTTAGCAAGCTCAAGAGACCCAGCTCCCTCAGTCTTTCCTCATCAGGAACACGCTCCACTGCCCTCATCATCTTTGTGGCTCTGTGCTGGACTCTCTCCAGCAGTTCCGTGTCCTTCTGGAACCGAGGGGCCCAAAACTGGACACAAGATTCCAGATGTGGTCGCACCAAGGCAGAGTAGAGGGGGAAGAGAACCTCTCTCGATCTACTAACCACTCCACTTCTAATCCACTTCAGGATGCCCTTGGCCTTCTCGGCCACAAGGTGAGACAGACTTAGGGGACCCAGAACAAATACCTGTAGACCAACATCCTGCTAGACTGAAATGGAAACACAACCTTAGCTGAAGAGTAAGATGAGTGACAAAGCACCCTCTGCCATGTGATCATATCCCATTTGCTGACACTAACGCATAGCCTTGGAAGCACTCTAACTACTGAAACCTCAGGTAACTGAGCAATATCTACAAACATAAAAATACAAGCATAAAGATTTAGTCACTACACGTGTTTTATAAAAGAGTGAAAGAGTATTAGAATCCTATTGCTCTGAACTCCAGTCATCTTGTGTAGCCATCACACAGCACTTTATTTGTAACCTGACACAGGCTCCCCTTGATTTACATCAGCCTGACCGAAGTAGGAGATTCTCCTTGTAAGAGTATTTTCAGTTCAGACATGTTTTTAAAAAAAACAAAACCCAAACCCCACAAAAATCACTGCAGAACAGCAGTTCTGTGTTAAATTCTAAGGGAAACACCATGAGACCTGGCTGATTCTTCCAACATGAGCAGTTTAAGCTGAAGCACTTATACATGTATTTCAGGTATACTTAAGACAAATTGGAAAATAAACCCAAAACAAGCAAGAAATGAATAAAAAACCCCAACCACAGCAAAACCACAAGCAAGGACAATGCAGACACCTTACCATCTCTTTCTCGTTCACTCTCAGGCCTCGCCCTTGGTCCAGTATCTGACCAATCCCCTCTTAACCGTAAACGTTTAACAGGGGGTTGCCGTAACTGGGGGGGGAAGGAAAAAACCCAACAAGAAGAAGAGAAAGACGTTACAAACCTATTTGCATTGGGCAGTATAGAATTCTAAGCCTAAATAACTTCAGTCACCATCTCTTTTTCATCGTAGAATTGTTTTGGTTGGAAGAGACGTGTAAGATTACCAAGTTGAACCACTAACCCAGCACTACTGCATCTGTTTGTACTTTATTGCAAGGAATATTCTTTCGGTGGCATGAAAAAAATAACAGAGAACATCAACTACCAGAGTGATCCTTTGCTGGTGTTATAACCTTAAGTTCACACAGCTGCCTTATTCAGGAGAGGGAAACCAGAAAATAAAGACAGCCAGAGTGACAAAGTATTTTAAACAAATAATTAACTAGGTAAAGGTGCAAATTCTGTAACACAAGCCACCTCTCACATTTCACACTGTGAACTGCAACATTAATTTAAAATCAGTTTAAAAGGAAAATGAACTGATCCATGTGTGCCACAAAAAAACCCCATCTTCATCACTTGCCTCTTCCCGTCTTTCTTCAGCAGAAGGAACTTTCAGTTCTCGTGCTGTGTCATCCTTGGGATCAAACAAGTAGATGTAATCTGAAGAGTAGCTAACAAGTATCTCCTGACCGTCCTCACTATAACACAGCGACGTTACTCTGCAGGATTTGTTATTCAGATGAGGAGGCACGAAACGTGCCACCATTCCAACAGTGCCCCTACCAGCATAATTCCCTGTATTCAAGAAAAAACAAAAAGAGGAAGGGATGAGGGAGGAACAGGGAGAGAGAGAGAGATAGAACTGGCACATTTGTGACAGCTTCAATACAGCACTTACTTAACAAAAGATGACCACATAGAAGCTAGGTATCCCGTACTTTCTGGATTAGCCTGAATAGTGACACATCAGATCTTACTAGTATTTTGTATTTGTTCACAAATGCTATCTACATTATTAAAAACATGAGAGAACACCACACACAAATGTATTCACGTCCCACATACCCATCACACAACAGTGTGCAGATGCTGTCTGTCAAACATAGTGGAAATTGAGATTTTGGAACCCAAGAGCATTTGCACAATAATAATGCAAATCTGTATCTACACACAAATTAGAAAGGAATTCATGATATGAAATGTAGGCCATACACACATATCCTCTTTTCTACCCAGAATGTGTTTAAAAATACTAATTTTCATTTGAGACATAACAATATTGTCACTTTGAATGGGTGGTGTGCAGCCTGGCAGTACTGGGTGACAACCAGTTGAACAGGAGCCAGTAGGGTGCCCAGGTCACCCAGTAGGCTGATGGCATTCTGACTTGGATCAGCAATAGTGCGGTCAGTAGGACCAGGGATGTTATTCTTCCCCTGTACTGGGCACTGGGGAGGCCTCCCCTCGAGGCAGGTGGTGGAGTCCCCATCCCTGGAGGTGTTTGAAAAAATAGACTGGATATGGCACTTACTGCCCTGGTCTAGCGATTGTGGTGATGTTAACTATACAACACATTAGACTTCCCACACTCCCCTGACAACTCACCTTCTAGGCATTAAATCAACCTTAAATTGTAGGGTTACAAGACAGACTACCTGTAAGAACTAACACGAAGAAAAACAAACTGTTCCAAAACCTCATAGTTTGCCATGACATCTGCTTGGGTATCTGTTGTGCTTTAGTATGTGGAACAGCCTGTGCTTGACCACAGTCAAGTTCAGAGTTCATCAGCTCACACTATGTAAGGACCGAAACAGAAAGTTTTTAAGTGAAAATCAACAGTTTTCTACTCATAGAACGTTTCACCTCTTAAACGAAACAGAAACCCAGCAAAACAGACAAACCCACAACAAAAACCAGAACACTGTGAGTGTCTCCAGAAAAATTATAATCTTCAAAACTGTCTTTTTCCTTTCGCACCATAGGCTGCCATACCCAAATCTACTGTATTTCTGCACTGTTACAGTGCCAGAGAAGGCACTTAGGGTCTTTTCATCTATCTCCAATATCTGCTTCTTAGGCAGTTCTCACATAATTTTACTGACCACTGTGATGAATGAAAGAGATCTTATTGGACCTTTTAACATTTTTATGTTTCTTGAGTGGTCTTTACTATTTCCTTTCTGTTCCATCATAGTCATCAACCAGACAGTGCTGTGAGCAGGGACAGATTTTGTGACACTAAGTACTTGCCTGACTGTACGCAGCACTATGTGTATGGATTCACGTGTCCAGACAGACACCGATCATTCGCGATAAGAAACAGATTATGTGAGACCCACATAACACGCTTTTGCTAATCATCTGGTTTTTCATTTTAATAAAAATCCCTAGGTAAGCACAGATCACTGAATCACAGACTGGGTTGCAAGGACTATTGCTATAGTCATCTAGGAACACGAACAAGTGTCTTGAATTCTTTGTTTCTGCCACACAGTGGGCTGTGTCTCTATTGACTTCATCTGTGCAGGTTATCAAGCCACCAGATCACAGCCTGTTCCTCATATGAAGCATGCAAGCTTCCACCTGAAGAATCTGCAGCTCTCCAGTGAACTTTTGTTAGCTGTAGCAACAACTACTAGAGACAGGAACGGACTGCATGATATTACAGAGTTCCTAAGACCCTTTTAGCACAAGAGGCAACACATTCTAGCATGGTGAAGTTCAAAAAGGTAAGAACTTTGTCAAAATTCTGCTGGACCACTGCAGGTTGCAGCCACTAACTTTTCTGCTTGTCAGAATCACATTTCAAGACAAAAGATGTCACAAACCGTCTTGTTCTGCGTTTGTATACAATGCATTCTAAGGTAGATGACGAAGTTTAAGCTTGCTTACTTGGAGACGTCTGTGTTTGCAAACATTTTAGAGTGCAATGACTTCGTTACTCCAAAGCAGCACAGTATCAGATAAAACCACACTTCATTGTGCATTACACTTCAGTAATTTAGCATTGAGGCAAAGTCTGAAGTTGGAGCTGCAGATGGGTAGAAATGCTTGCTGTAAGGTATGGTTCCTACCTGTTGCTCTTGTGCCAAGCATTCGCCGGTCATATATCCTCACTGAGCTATCAGAACACCCCACAGCGAGATAGTACGGGATTGGCGGACAGATAGCAACAGACGTGGCAGCACGCCGACAGTTTATTAAAATATCCTGGAACAAACAAGAAAACAGCACTCAAATCACAGCTCGGAATAGCTGCGGTACAACTCCATTCTACACTTTGGGACACAGGAGTCAAGGAGTTTGAGAAAACTAGGTCTGGCCCTCTGAAGAGACGCTGTGAAGACATCAAACACGAAAGTCACTGCAGCCAAGAAAAACTACTTAGAAAAGAGAAGCAGAGATTGACTATAAAACAAAGGAAGAACAACAACAAGAAGAAACATTGAAGACTGGTGAAGCATAACTACCATAGATTTAATGATCTAGCTTGCACCTTGGATTTTCCTATGGAAACCACAGACAACTGTCGAGCCAGAAGAGTATCAAACATGCACCAACCGTCTGAATTAAGGATGAAAATAGATTTAATCTATGGGCAGGTAACTGGATAGAGGAGAAGAAAGCAAGTAAGCCCTAGAACTGGTAGGCAAAATAAATCAAGAGCAGTAATACACACTTTGGTGTCAGTTTACCTTCCTCCAATTTAACATTAAAACTGTTTCTGAAATCCAAACATAGCGGACAGCGTGAATACCTTACCTTCTAAGGAGCAGTAACAACGACTACTTTGATCTAGTACAACTCACTGCCAAAGCTTTTCTTATGGAGTGACAAAAGACACTCAAGAACACAAGGCTGCAGACAACTTGAGATGCTCTTCAACTCTGCTCTCTAAAGTAACTAATATGAACCAGACCAAGATTCAATTCCGACCATTTCCTACCAGATCTGAAGCCTCACACTGAAGTTCATAAACTAAAAAATTCCAAACGAGATATTAAAATAAAATCTCTTTGGCTAAAAAGAAAGAAAAAGACTGCCCAAACTGTTTTTTGTTTCTTGGGAAACATGTTGTCATCTCCACCAACGACCCTGAAACCTATCATTTCTCAAAGCCTTACCAGAATTCACATCCTATGTTTGTATGATGTACAGCTCTACATTTAGGTCACCGTTATTAAAAGATTTCACTCTTACATCTTTACAATCTTCCTTTGTGCAACTTGTTTTGATTCGAGTATCAAACCATCTTACAGTGCCATCTTCGCCACAAGAGAGGAACGTATAGGGATCATTTGGTACTGTCATAATCTGTTAAAAAGACAAGAGCAGTATTAACACTTCCAGAGGTATCACTTCATTGAAAACAAGAGCGACAATGTCTTAGCAGCTTTAAAAACTGAAGCCATGACAGCTCAGGTAAAGGCTTCTACTGAAATCAAGAGGAAAACTGAAAAACAGCTGGTTTCTGCAAGAAAAGGTTTTAACTACTGAAATTGAACTCTGGAATGTTACGTAAGATTAAGTGTAGGTAAAACCTTACAGTTACTTCTGTTAACTTTTAATTAGTAACATATTGGAAAACTGATTGCAGTAATTATCAGTTTGCTGGGATAATTCAAGAGAAGCTCAGTTTATTCTCTATCAGGTCACAGAAGACAGCAGCAAACAACACACTCAGACGTCTGAATGATACGAAAGTACTAGATGGCTTTTATTCCCATTCAGCCATTCCTTTATAGTCAAAGTAGACCCCTGAAGCACCTATCCACAGAAGGCTGCTACCAACCTACCCTCCATCACTGTATTTTCTTCTTTTACTTTTTAAAAAGAGCACTGTATCTCACTGGTTTCCTGACCTCAGCCCTGCTGAAAGTAGGGAAGGCTCAGATGGAGTTTCACACGTGTCGTGCTTCTCAAGGCAGCCTTCTTATGACAAAACAAAAAGGAAACCATAACATTAAACCTAAATTCCACAGGTCAATGAATGCACAGGAAACATCCTGTTTCTACATACTATCCCTTAAATACAGACCAGAAAACAGTGTGGAAACTGGCAGTATTTTTATATTCCTATCAGTAACCTCATAGAAATGGGCAGAACTATCAAACCCAGTAACGCTAATTCAATACAGAGCCGATGTGTGATTCTCTAACACTATCAAACAAATCATTCTTCCCCCACTCTGAACTCTTCTTAAAGTGACTTACGGGTATCTGACAATCTCCCCACCTAAAGTGGGATTACAAAAGTCATCTCTGCAGGGATTAGCATTTCTTTTTGTAATGCTCAGCACCTTGACCAGCCAATGCACTCCATGCCAAATCTGACTGCTGACGAGTTTAACAGACAGAACAAAGCCACCGTTTTAGTAACAACAGAACAATAAACTTTGGAACTATTACCATTATTCCTTGAAATACTCAAAAGTGTTTTTCACTACACGTTCACTCTAATTGATTTTATTAGTGTAGTTACACCAGCCAGCAACTGTTCTTCAATCCACTAAAGTTATTCCAGCATTTTGATGGAGAGCTCTCACTGAAAACATGCACTTTGCTCCAAGAATGTAGGTGAGCACCAGGTAACACAGAAAGCTGTTACCTCTAGTAGCTGTCTTTAGTTTTTGTTCATACTGATGGTGTTTCACAATTTATGTGAGATTGCAGCAGTACAGACCTTCACTTGTGTACGCCAGCTTTTATGCTTAAAAACACACCCAGTGCTTCATAAGTGCTGAAACAGTCAGGAAGTGCTGACATTTTTACAAACTTTACAAATGGCTTTTCTTTCATTTTCTGAGTGTACAGATACATGACCATTTTACTGTACTGAAAACATGAAGGTAAGAGTTGTCCGTGAAAATACATTATTTTTCTGAAATGCAATTAATATGAAGAGCGAAAAGCAAAGCATTTGGCTGAATAAAAACAAGCTTGTAATCACAGAACGGTAGGGACTGGAAGGGACTTTAAATGATCATCTAGTCCAAATCTCCCAACCACAGCAGGATCACCAGACCAAGTCATAGGAATATGGCCAGGCAGGTTTTAAATGTCTCCAAACAAGCAGACTCCACAACCCCCCTGGGCAGCCTCTACCAGGGCTCTGTCACCCTCACCGGGAAGAAGTTCCTTCTCAGATTGATGAGGAACCTCCTCTGTTCCAGCTCACACCTATTGTCCCTTGTCCTATCATTAGATGCCACTGAACAGAGCCTGGCTCCATCCTCCTGACACCCGCCCTTTCCATATTTATCGACATTAATGAGGTCACCCCTCAGTCTCCTGTTTTCCAAGCTAAAGACACACCACATTGTAGCATTTTTACTGACATTATCTACAAGCCAAAGGTAATCAGCACAGAAACTTTTTCCTAGAACAATACACAAAGCCCTAATGAAACGACATTTCTGATGTAACCTCAATAAAAGTTTTAATCCTGCTTGTTCATCATCCCCCAGAATTATAAACCATTGGGCAACTATCTCAGTTCATAGTCTACACAACTTTCCTCATTCTTCTGGTCCAGTGAATCTTTCTACAATGTCTTGAACTGTCACCAAGTCTGAAGTGTAGCACAAATTCAAACCATGTTCAAATTTAGAATTAGTACCTCAGGGGCAGATTATGTTAGGGTTTGTTATTTAAAGAATCCAATGAGTCAAAGTCCTATATTTAAGCCCATGATGTGTTTACAGATGGCTGGGCAGTAACGTCACAATATTTTGACATTATTTTCTCACTCCAGAGACCTCAGTGACAAAGTTATGTCAGAAACTGTAGCTGTATCTCAGCCATTTGCTGAAAACCCCCAGCTATTTACTCTACTGTACTTGGGTAAGACAAGGCTAACAAAAGCAGCATTTGCTGTGCCATGCAATATTATAGGCATTTAGTGTTCAAATATCAGGGTTAAGACGCAGTAAACAGACTCTACAGACTTTATAAAAATTGTTTCCCAAAATGTTTTTAGAATTTGCCTTTTTCAAGACTTTAAGAGCCCAAATACAGAGATGTTAAACCCCAGTGCAAAACAGACTAAGAAGTTACTACTTCTTAAAAGAAGTTACTACTTAAAAGGGGCACAGTTGTTAAAATAGCCAATGTCACAGAGGGGTTCTTAGATTCCTTCCATTAACTGTGTTTAAAAACAGTACAAACTTGTAAAACAATATCAGACCACTGTCATTCAAGGCCAATACTATCCTCTTGTTAACACTATTTGCTGAACACACATAATCTCCACTATCATCATCAGGATTGTGCAATACACCAGTGAGGTGATGTCTAGATTCTTTTCAACTAGCAATTAAGAAACATGCTGTGCTTGTACCAATAGTTCAGTAACTGTCATCCTGTACAGACATTAACAGAACTTGCATTTTGACTTGCTAGGCTGTCAGGGTCTCCACGCTTCCTCTAAAGTATTTTTCAAACTGTTTACTGTCTGTTTTGACACGTGTAATTTGTTGGACCTATCAAATTTACCGTCTGATTTAGTTATCATTACTGATGTCAACACATCGCAAAGAGACAAACAGCATCTTGTGTAACAGCAGAGAAGTGTTATGTTCTAACCTCTGCTACTTCTCGTGACCTTTAAGCAGAACTGGCAACTCCTCACACTGGGTTTTCCCAGTTTGATCATTGGTTTGCAGCACCACCTGGTGTCAGCCGCTTCATGTAACCAACCAAAGGGTTGGTCAACCCAAGCTTGGACAGATCAAAACTTAATGTTGCCACCACAGTGACTTTTCACCATGACTTATGCTGCCACCAGCTCTTCTGCAGTACCCTGTGCAGCCTTCCCAATCTCCATGCACCCAAACTCTGATGATGCTTCTACTGCTACCTTCACGTCTTCAGCAAAGCATCCATAACCATTCTTCTATTCATATGCTCAAAAACATGTTCTATAATACAGGTAGCTCTGGAACAGAAGCACTAGGGGAGACATATTTCCTCAGAAAGATCTGATTGACAGTTCCTCTCCTCAACAAGGACACTCCAGTTTTTAAGAAACAGCATCTCAAGGCTCCACACATTCTCATGAAAAGGCAGGGTTTGAGAGACAGAACACCCAATCTGCTGCAGATTTCCACAGACTAGCATACAGACTACTACATCAAACTGAGAACTGAGACAGTTTAAGCTTCTGATCCAGGACCACACAGACTGACTCTATTCAAAGGAAACAGCAGTTTCTCAGTTGAAACGAATCTCAAAGATAAAAGCAGATGAGGCGAGCCTGAAAACTTGAAAACACGGTCTTGTAGTAAACCCAGGCAAAACCCAACCAAACCAACCAGCACCACAAATCCTAGAAACAGAGTGAGTACCACAAGGTTTGCGAGACAGAGCTACAAAGCCATCCTGCAGAGAGGAAGTTTACAAAGCATGTTGCTTGCTTGCCTCTTGATGTGAACAAACCTTCTAAGAGGCTTGAAAACACTGGCTCTGAATGTACACCTAGAGAGTTGACTTAAATACAGAATGGAGAAATTAAGTTACTCATACATGCTGAAATAAGCATATCTAAGCAGGATTAACATTGTGAAAATGGCATTGTCAAAAGTTGTGTGTGTGAGAATAATAAAAGTGCAAGAGAGCCACTTGAACCCCCCCCCCCAATTCAGAAAGCAAGTCACAGCACAACTTAAATCCATCCTGCTCTGCAGAGGATTCTTTCAGTGCAATGTGTACGATTCTTTATACATTTAATGGCATATTTATTTCTACATAAGAAATCAGTCTTAATAACACTGCCTTTTGGCATGTCCTGCATTTAAATCAGACAACACCTTTCCCTTTTAAAGCCTACTCTGATAGGAAAAAAACACAACTAAAGGAAGGTTCTTTTGTTCTTGCTGGTGTAAAACTTCCAGCAGTCTGGGCAACAATACAAGACAGCAGGTACTCTACATATCTTCATGTTCTATCGCTGTGGTCGGGTACCTCATAGGTGGTTCCATAGTGGCACGTATACTGGCATTGTCTGTTGGTCTCCGCATCTTGTTCAACATTAGTGTAAAAAATCACTCCATCTCCAGAACAAGATACAATCTGTTTGTCATTGGTGCACGGTAAGAATTTTGCACTGAAAATATTGGCCCTGTGTCCTGAGCGAATAGTTGTCAAAACCTGAGGAAGAAAGAGAAAGGAAGACTCTGTCAGTCTGCTATTTTCAAAGCAAATTGAGAATGGGAAAACAGCACAAACTTTGGTACTACAAACACCATTTATGCACAGGCTACCAGTAACCCGCACTTCAATACAACAGAACAAAGCAGCTGCCATTACATCAAATTTCTTCTAAGGACAAAACAGTTTCATGAAGGACATTCACTGTGCACTTGCACAAACTAGTCTGCAAAACTGTAGGACTGAAATGCAACGGCCACCCTCTGTTTTTAAAATGCTAGTTACACAACGCATCAGGCTGCTCAACGTAAAGCGTTAGTCCAGGGCGATCGTACAGCCAGCCAGCATGTCGGGGAGAAGAGATTTAGAAGGTCTGCAATATCACAGGTCAAGAAGACTAAAGTGTTTTAAACACAGCCACCTTTACAGGATTTAAAAATGGATGCTGCTCTTAAAATAAACTCACTTTGAAAAGGAAAACTGTATTTTTATTTATTCTAAAATAAACATTTAAAAGTGTGATTACTGGGCAATAAACTAAGACTTGACTTAGTCTCAATGAATGTCATCTACAGTACAGCAGAGTAACATAAAACCAACTGTGATGGTGGTGTGTAAGTATTTATTGATGACTCTCTGTATTTCAATCCATAGTTCTTATTCATCTATCAAATCTGGAAAACCCCTCCATATGCTTTCCTGTGCACCAGTGAGCACTATTCTTACCTTGTTTCTCTGACCTGCATCATTTAAACCAAACTATGTTTTCACCACTACTGACAGGAAAAAGCTGTCTACTAAGTAGCTTCCAGTATGCATCTTACTTCCAATTTGCACGCAATTAACTCAGTTTAGCGGTGGAAATCGACACTCCAATTACTTCCAAATTGGGAAAAGCTCAAACCTGTACGTCCTTCACTTCTGCTTTCCACTGTGGTAAACTGAAACAGCATTCAGAGACATACTCAGCTACACAGAATGCCAGAATTATTGAGGCTGGAAAAGGCCTCTAAGATCATCATACATAGTCAGTAAACTTTTCTCACAGGCAGACCTAACCTCGTCTTGCCTGTTCCTCAGTTTCCCTTCTGTGTTGCAGTAACAAGAATTATGTGCAAATCCTCTTCCATTCCTTTCTTGACTTGCACTGCGCATCCTTTTCTACTCTGATCATCTTACTTCCTTGGAGAGAAAGAAGCATGAAAAGTTCCTAGTGCCTAGACAGCAAAAAAGATGAGAAATTCTAACACCCCCAAGAGCCTCATGTTAGCTACACAGAGCAAAACAATACCCCCTTCCTTACTCATCTTACACTGAGCATTTTACTACCAACATGTAACCAGCTACAAATACTTCATGGCTGAGGAGAAATAAAACATTTCAGATGTTCTTCAAAGGACTTGACTACCTGTAATAATTCAGACATCCCTGTACTTTCTGCAATTGCTTAGAGTAATAGGTTACTCAGAAAATCACTTGAAGAGGGAACAAATCCCTGAATTCAAACAGCATCTCTTAAAAGCACAGAGGAAATACTGGGGACAGGATGGCTGGTTCGCACAGCAACCCCAGTGGCTTGCATACCAGCTCTAATGATAAGCACTTTCCTCCAAGGAAACAGAATTTCTGGCAGCTACTCCGCTGTTTTCTTTAAGCCTGAAATGTTCAAGTTTGGTATCCAAACCAAACTCCTTTACAATAAGCAAATCAGAGTAATTTCTGAAGTCACATTAAGAACTAAAGCCATTTTAAAAACAAGTGGGTTTATTTCCACTCTGGCTCACTTTTTCGTTAAGCAGCCTATTGAAACAAACATACGTCAAGCATCCGTGGGCTACTCAGCTTTTCAGAATGCTGTTCATTTATGGTTCCCACTCAAGATACTCAGCACAGCATCATTTATAATCCAGCCTTTTTAATAGCACTTCATTTGAAGAGGTCAAAGCCTCTCTACAAGCAAACCTAATGGAACTCCTTCCTGAAGTGAAAAGTAGCAATCCTGATGCCAGAAAAGCTGTAATCCTTCAGGCCCACTAAGAACCCTCTCCAAAGCCCCTCCAGCACTATCCTTATGCAAGCCGAACCCTTTCTCTCCCAGATGGCAAACCAGGCTAAAGATCCTGAGCATCTGAAGGACTCACAAGAATCCTGTCTCCACACCGGTATTACCTGGAAGGTCTCAGGTTCCATTTAAAGTCTTTGAAAACTGAGTGCTCACCTGATGTAAGTACATGAATTCCCAGGCAGAGCTTCAGGTCCAGCTCTCTCAGCAAATCTCTCCCTGCCCCCAGTAACGTGATGCCTAAACCAAATAAAATCAGGAGAATCCCCAACAATCATTCCTCTCAACTGCGCCAAAGTGCAACGAGGTGTTTATTCTTTTGATTTGGACTTGCAGTTACCATTAGAAATCTCAGTAGCACATCTGTCCTCAGATGCCAGCTCTCTAAGTGTATAACCTTCTGAGGGACACTACACAGTAACAACTCAGACTTGCACCTGGCCATAAATAACACAAACTGGAGTGACTTGCATATATATAAGAGTTAAACAAGATGAAGTCCTCCCTCATTAAATATTTCTACTAACAGAGGTAACTATATTGATGGCTTAAGCCTATGTGAGCTAGCTAGAGTAGCAAACAACAGGTAATATGGTGATAAGGACATTTGCTGAGATGACAGATCACAGTAGAGTTCTGGTACTGACACCCACTTACTCCCTTTTCCTCTATTGATTCTGTTATTCGAGCCAGAGAAAACAGGCTAACACAATTGCAGCAGTCCTTAGAACTTGCATTTCTAGTACATTTTAGAAACAGCACTGATAATTAATTATTTTTGTGAGTCCCTGTTGTTCCATAAATGCATTTGCATACACTGAGGGAAAGAAAACATGAAGTGAACTTCCTCTGCTGTTATGTATTTGGCTTAAGTGCAGTAGGGGAAAAAACCCCGTTAAAATCACCCCATGAAAGCACAAATTGCTTCAGCTATTGAAGTGTTAAAACATTTTAATGCCATTCTCTAAGATAGTAATATAGCAACTACCCCAACAGTGTGATATTAACATAAACTCTGCAAGATATAAAGTACTGAACACCCTTTACTTGCCTGGAAAAGTTACGTCTGAAGACCTCTCCTGTAACACCCACTTTGCATTATATCCTTCTTCTGCTTCACAGCTGTCTTAAGATACCTCCTCTTCAGCTGAACTCCAAGGCCAAGAGAAACTCTGGTCTAACAACACTGATCTGAGCTTTGTCAGACGGACACTAACAGTTGAAAGGAAAAAATACAGTTTGGAAGCTACGGCACTTCTGGGGACGTGAGGAAAAGGGTCGTCCTTACCTACCGGGTCAGACAACACTCTTCTGCTGTTCTTCCCACCACAGCTCCTCATGAAGGCAAAATACTGCTGCCTTAACCTTCTGTTGAAACTGCCTTCCACTACACCAGCCTGAGGTTTTGAGCCCCCATCACATTCAGCTCTTCAGGGTTTTAGTTCTCAACCTCTGAGAAAGTGTGGGAGAAAGGACTTCACTGAAACACTGACGCATAGGCTCCCCAGCACTGAAAGAGATGGTTCAGAGCAGCTCCTTCAAGAGTAAAGTGAGGAGGAGATCTGCTCTGTGATGGATGCTAGCTGACATGGCTGGAGGCCACTTGACTGCCTTGTACCTGTGTGAGTGTAGAAGTGGAAAGGCAACACCTTCTCCTTCACAAACCTGTTTCCTGTACTCCAGTGCAAATTCATCTCAACCCACACACGGCAATGTCACATCAAACAGCAACGAAGCATTTTAATTAAGAGAAACACTTCAACGTTACACAGAAAGACAACTGTGTATTACAGACAGCAAAACCTAATACGATCTTTTCAAACTAAAACGAAGCAGAAAACAATTTATCTGACTACAAGATTTCACAAGAACTACTGAATCCTGTTGCTAATTCTGACACTAATCTGATGTGAGACCGTGTTCCTTTTGTGCTAGACCACCTACCGTAAAATGAGATAATACCTATGCTGCAAGGGATTAGAGGGTCTAAAGAACCGGAGCTTCGTTTCCATTTATTGACGCTATAAAGCGCCTGGTATTACCTTTGTTAGAATACCTAAAAGACAGCATCTTGAAAAATACCTGAGTATCATGAAAAATAACAACTTAAATCTCATTTGAAAATCATCAAGTACCCAGAAACAAACCTACCTTTCTGCTGTAGGGGTTAGTGATTACCAGATTGGTGTCATCTGAACCAGACAAAATATACTCTCCTGTATCGTTCCAACAGATTGTGTTCACCTGCACGGATTAACAAACAATTAGACTGGTGTTCACTCAGTCTTCAAATATTATAACATCAACACTCATCCAATACTAAAGAAAACAGTTAAATTCAATTACGATGATGTCATTTCTAAGCAGCTAACACTGGAAGAAAAAAAAAGGTGGTTTTCAAACAAATTGATAAGGGAATCACCTGCTTCACCTATGGCAGCCCAGCCACTCCCAGTCTGCTCTTGGAGAGTCCACAAGGCAAATTAAGCCTTCTCACAAAGGCCACAGCAGCTGTAATTTTACACATCTGGATGCTTTAATGTACCAAATCCAATCCAGAGTTCTCCAAATTTGAACTGGAGAGCATCTCAACACTCTTGTAATTTCATCCAGATTCCAACTATTCATAGCTTTGTGTACTTATCACTGACCACAGCTTCTCAGAATCTTGTGAAAAGCACCACAGAATCCATCCCAGACCACTTTTGAGAAGGGTGAGTACGTTGGGAAACACGAACCCTACAGTGAGGTACAGAATCATGTCGGGAGAACTTCACGATACATTTCCTTATCAATTCTCCATTTCACGAGATTGTGCTTAATAATGTGTCAATGAAATAAAGCTGTAACAGCACTCAAAGCCCAGGAAGCTCAGAAAGGATCATTAGAGTGACCTGTCCAAGCAGCTCATGCGCAAGCATTAATCACTGCATGCATGACCATTATTATGTCAAGTAGCCTCTAAAACAGTTTTAAGTGTCAAAATGCAGCCATCGACATATTCTGTTGGCAGAATAGCTGCCTTAGTGTGATGTATTAACGTGAACTATATCGTTAGTAAAAAACCTACTTCATTCTAAATCCTTTTCTTATTGTTTTCCTTTATTCAAATGTCTCATTCTGAGGCTGAAAGACAAAAACCTTTTTGTTTAAAATAAACACATCCATTTGAGTTACTATTTCAATCACAAGCTTTGCTCCAGTTCTCAATCACACCAAGCTGCAAAATCAGAATGAGCTGGTTTGGCTGGATTACATGGGCAATGACCTGACATAGAGGAGCTGTAAATGAACTTTTGCCACTCAACAACCCCAAAAGAGGTTTTTCTAGACATGCCTATCACAGAGTTAGTTCAGTGCTCAGCAACAGACGAAGTAATGCGAAGAGTAGTTCAGAAAAGCAAATGCTCTGCCAGTGTTTGCTGACAGTTACATCCATGCGTGGCAAATGCGTCTTCCACACTATGGGGTTTGGCTTCGGATCTCACTCCCACGAGCTCCATTTCTATTGCTGCTTGTTTGAAAAGAAAAATTACGAAAAAGAATGGACTCAACCTTTTTTACTGCAAGAAGCAATTAATGTGTAGTACTCTGGGAAGAGATAGAGCAGAAGCTTGAGAAATCATGAAGGACATGGTTAGAGAAATAACTTTCTGTTATCTTTACAGCAAATGGAAGGTCTTCAGTGGCACCACTGCACAATACACACGGCATTTTATTACAACTGGACTTAACTGTCGTGAAATGGCCTGAACACCAGAAGTGGAAGAATATACATAGTCAAAGTAAAATGAAAAAAATTATCAGAAACAAAAATGCCTCTTTCACCTCCATCTGTGCATTAAACTGTGATGTGCTCCTCAGAATACACTTCAACTTCTGCCTGCTTGCCCATCCCAACTTTCCTCAGAAGTCTGTACTGGCTACTTTCAGGGACAAGCTTGCGTAGCTACTCTTATGATTTTATACCGCTGGCTGTTACCGATCACCAGGAACCATGCATCCAGCTAGTCCCTAGGTACACAGACACAGAGATCATGAGGGGTTGGATGGGACCTCCAGAGGTCATCGAGTCCAACCCCTCTGCTGCAGCAGGACCATAAAACCTAACACAGGTCACACAAGGATGCATCCAGACGAGTCCTGAAAGTCTCCAGAGAAGGAGACTCCACAACCTCCCTGGGCAGCCCATTCCAGTACTCCTTCCAGTTACCCTTACAGTAAAGAAGTTCTTCTTTATGTTGAGGTGGAACTTCCTGTGCTCCAAATGACACTCATTGCCTCTTGTCCTGTCACAGGGCACAAATCATAGAATCATAGAATCATATGATGAAAAAAGATTGTCTCTTTCTTCTTAATACCCAGCCCTCATGGATTTATAGACAGTGATAAGTCCCTTTGTGACCTTCTCCTCTCCAAACCAAGAAGTCCCAGGTCTCGCGGTCTCTCCTCATAAAGCAAGTGCTCTAGTCCCCTGATCACCCTTGTGGCCCTCCATTGAACTCTCTCAACGAGATCTCTGTCCCTCTTGAACTGGGGAGCCCAGAACTGGACACAATACTCCAGCTGTGGCCTCACTAGGGCGGAGTAGAGAATGTGAAGAATCTACGAAGGTCCATCTACCATTGAAGCAACCTATCCTGATAATGACCGTACTTGAAAAAACACAGCACAGTAGTACAAACACAAACCCTAAGAAAGTTCATTTTTACACCCGGTACTTTTCAGGCAGAAAAATACTATCATTGCCAAATGTTAATGCAAGGATACAACAGCAGAAATAAGACAATAAAACCCAACACTGGAAAAACAAGGAAGCTGCCCAAACAAATAACAAACATGACACGGGAAAGAGAAGTCCTAACACAAAAGTTAAACTGCAGAAGGTTGGGGTTTGTGCAAAAACAGCATCTGAGGGACAGGAAAGCAGAGAAAGATGCAAAGAGGAGACATGATTATCACAATTGCAACGTCACAAGCCTACACATGACAGCAGTTATTCTCCTTTTAAATTCTGATTTCATTGCACCAACTGCCTTAGGGTTGAACCAGTTTCCACACACCCTAACCAGGCCAAAGTTGTTTCAGAAAAAAATCTCAAGGTAGGATGATAGTATCAAATGTGAGCTTTTTATTCTGTTCTAAATCAACTTCGCAGCATTACTGTAAAAAAACAAACAATAAGCAAGTCTTCCAGTGGAATAAGCTTGCTTGCTTTCTCTAGGTAACGCTGATTTTTAAGTAAGTGATCAGCCAATTCACTACATTTCTCACTGTTGACTACAACCTACTGACCAGCAGTGAGTATCTTCAATAAATGTGCATGCAGATCACCAAAACTCAATGTTCAACCCCAACCCTAAGAACAGAAGAGAGTTCTCGTGCCACATTCCATGGTGTCAAACCCACTATTGAAATAAACTTGCAAAGTAAGGAGTAGTTAAAAAATTGGTTTTTATTTCAAAGTCAATTTGCACCTATCTGCCAGCTTCTCAGAAAACCAACATCCAACAAAAGAGTGTAACAGGTGCTAGTGAAATTTGAACTTCTTGGGAAAACATGCTACGAGCCAAAAGAAAGGCTATACCAAATGACAATTACTAACACGATGAGAAAAATCAAACCACATATAATGGTTTGGACTGGAAGAGACTTTACACTGTCATTCTCATTTCTTTAAAAGAAATGGGAAACTGATGCATTTTTTTTTTTAAGTCAACACTATCTGGACCAGAACACTGAACCCACAATGGCAATCAGTAATGCAAAAGTAGCTGACTTGCTTATAAACAGCAATTCCAATCCTTGCCTTTCCCAGCCTTACTAGTCTCTCAAAAATACATGCAGGTCAAAATTACACTTCTGATATCAAGCCAAAAGACTTTTTCTTTAAAAACCACTTCTGCCGTGGTTATCAATTATAAGCTTTCTTCATGTAAAGCTACAACGCTAAGCAACTCAAGACAAAACCACATTTATTTCAATAGCTCAGATGTGGAAGTGTAAAATGTCTGCTTACATTTCCACCTCCTGCAGTGCATCTCGTATCCTTTCACTTTTCAGCCATCTCGTACAACAAAGACAATGCTTTAACAATCATGGATTTCCTCTCTGCCAACAGTACTACCGCCACTTCTTTGCCCTGTATCTAGTTCAATTAAAATCTTTCGTTCAGAAGAATATGACTTACAATAGTTGGACCACTCTCCAAAATTAAGTAATCAAATTAGCAATATTTCAAGTTACGTTAATGCTTTTCATGGGAGGCTTAACTGTGTTTTGATTGTCTCTTTGAACACGCACGTGGCACTTAATCATTTCCTTTTTAGACTAGATTCAAAACACTGATACACAGCTTTATGTCAAGAAAACACAAACACAGTGTGGAACTACTAAAGCAGCCACTTCAAGGATTAAGAATAGTTTTAACCAAAAAGAGAAGCACGTTCTTTCCTGGCATAGCAGGATGCTGCGTTAAGGTACAGGAATGGGATTTTGTCAAGTGTCAGATGTTTAAGAAGCAGCAGACACCTACCGAATTCAGATGCAGGTCTCAAAAAGCGGAGTTTTCCAGCTCACATCAATAGCACCATAGTTGCATCTTTAAGTTAAAGAACTACTACTGTGGCACCAAAATCCTAATTTAACATCTTTCAACGAACAAAAGAAACCAAATGACTTACACATCCATCATGCACATTCAAGGTTGCTTCAAGTTTTAATCTTTGGATAAATTCTCTTCTCCCTGCAAAGAAAAACACCGATTAGACACTCATTTAAAAGAGCGCCAGTAAAGAAGTAATTAAGGCCATGCTAACGGGTGCTAATGGGTAACTCCTACAAATAAAGACACAAAATACAATAATATTAATTTTTAGAGAATGCATATATATATATATAAAATACAGAATGTAAATCTTGAAGCAATTCACAAAACCTGAGTACTTTTCTCTTTACAAAATCAGCATCAAGATCCCTGTCAGGTTTTGGTTGTTCCCACTATTAATACCATGTACAGGCTTTGCAACAGTCCAAAACTGTTTCTTCTTCCCCTTCTGTGCCACCAGAAACTGAATTATTTAATTCTGCATGGGTACTTCAATACCTCATCTCTCATATTCAAGTAATGCATGTTTAAGAGAGGGATCAAGTGATAGAGCTTTTATTGCCAAGATCATCTTACTGGACAGTGGAACACAAATGAAGTTTGCTTTGGAACCGCTAAGGTGAAGAAGAATAAAATAAAACAAACCGAAAAGCGCTGCCATTTGAAATTCAACAATGACCACCTCCCTGTGAAATGTGCAGATGAAATTTGGAAAGCCATCAGGATAATGCCCCACCCATCCACTTTCACCACACATTAAGCACTAACCAGTGTCTCAAGGCACAGTGCCACCCACAGTACGCTAATCAATACTTTTAGTTTATATGAAGCTAGAGACTAGAGGACCATTTCCAAGGGCAAGCGGAAGAAGCACCACCTCGAGTCACTGATAATGCAAATTTAAACCTGGAAAAGCGAGCAGGAGAGAAACTGCAGCTGCTTCCTTGTGACTTACTGCTTCCAAACAATCCACTGTGCACATCATCAAACCAAACAGCGCCTCGCCACTCCCCTCTGGAGAACTACTTAACTTTGGTGTTTGGACAGAGACGCACGTATACACAGCTCTAATCTCACTTCCAAGAGCAATGTCTCGTGTTCCCCGCTCTCAGCTGTTACAACACTGTTTAGATGACACTTTTCAGTTCAGGAACTGCTAGCCAGGTGCTTTCTACATGGCTACTTTGGCAGAGGAACACACACCTCCCTTTTGTAAATTACTTAGTCAATGAATTTGTAAGTCTTTTGTGAGTCTCCTCTGGAGACGTTTAAAACCCACCTGGACATGCTCCTGTGCAACTTGGTCTAGGTGGTCCTGCTCTGGCAGGAGGATTGGACTAGATGATCTTTCGAGGTCCCTTCCAATCCCTAATGATTCTATGATTCTATGAAGAGGCAACCAACAGTCCACCTGTGGCTCGCTCACCTCACAGCCTGTGCCACCCTTTTCTGTGGAACGTAATGCTGAGCCTACAATCTGCAGTAGCTGCAGCGCAGGGCTGCTGCCTGTCCTACCACCTGTGCTGCAAGAGCAACTCTGGAACACAAGTGGTGTGAAAGGGATGGGCAAAAGACCTTCCTCAGCTGCAACAGCTCAACCACCATCGAAAACAAATAAATCAGTGGGGATTGAGAATGAGGAGACAAGAAGGTGCAGCCCTGCCGGTGTCCAGCATATAGCAGCGACATCAGAGGAAGATCGGGCAGCACTAAGTGAAGCAGACAAATGAGCATCATTAAGGAACAGCACAAGAAAAGGATGCCAGATGAAAGGGATGAGGAAAACAGTCACATAAATCTTTACCCGCTCCGTGCATCATGTTAATTTGCATGGCTGTTATTTTTGCGAGGAGATTTTTTTTTCCCAAGGACTACTCTGTCAGTTTTCATTAGCCCCTGGACCAGTAAACCTCTGCCAGCAACGATGACCTCCATTTCTCCTCCCCAAAAGGTGCCATTCTCACACTTCAGGTCTTGCACAGCATGCTTCCACTAGCAGACCAGAAAGGTTGCACCTAACACAAAGCAAGGAACTAGAGCCTCTGACGACGTACCTGTGATTCCACTGACTGCAGTGGCATGTCACTGATTTATAACAGGTTGCCATCGGGCATCGAATTGCACTAAAAACTAACAGCAAAGATTTCACTGTGCCTATTAGAACCCTCCGTTAAGGGTTTGAAGTACAACAGTTCCATGTAATTAATGCAGTTCATACCATATAGTGTGGAGATCTCTCTTGCTGTTCCCTCATCTTTCATCTCTTGTTTTAAAGACATTGATTTATGAGTTTACAGCCTCAGTAAATTGAGAAAGCCTGATGCTCAGACTTCTCACACGTGACTCCGAGCCTCATTTCTCAAAAGTACTGCATGCTAATTTTGACAGTTACGCTAGATTTAATTAGGAATCGGTTTTCCAACAGCTCAAGCACTGCAACGTTATTTTGTCAGTGTTTTCTTCTTCTATGCTGAGTTCAACATGGACTGAACTGCAGCTTTGAACGTTGTTTTGGTACATGTAAGGCAGTGTGGCAGCTCTGACTTTATTCTCAATTAAAAACAAGAAACACCAGTAAGAAAATGCGTAGAAAAACAAAATCCCTTTGAACGATCCCTTCCCTCAATAAAGCCTTCCTTGTTCCCTAATTCCTTTTCCTTTTTCACAGAGACCTGTAAAGCCACTTGTAGAATATTTCATGATAATGATATAAACAGAAAGGCAAAAACGAGTTTTAATGCCCTCAGGATCATTTGGCCTCAATCAAGTAACTTGAAAAGAAAGTTTCTAAGCAACAACACAGCCAACGCACATAGGATGAATCGCTCATCTCTTTAGCAGTATCTGTGACATGTAAGTCACCGTGATGGGTAGTCCATGCTCTTTGTTCTTTCCTATAAGTCCAAAAAAAATGTTTTCAGATGAGTGGTTGGTTCTAGTCCTACAAATCTTTCTGAGACCTCTTTGATAAATACTGCTTTCTTCAGGCATCCAAGATACAGCCCTACCTGTGTCAGGCCATTTAGCCCCATTTCGTGCAATGGATGCAAATGAAGTGTGTAATCGTGTCTTGTCAAATGCATGAAAAACAGCTTCAGGACTTTCTAGTCACAGGAGAAAGGAGAATGCACAGAAATACTTATGCCTTGTCTACCTCTGAACCTGAATGTATAGGCTAACCTTAACGTTTTGTAGGTATTATACAGAATCACAGAACATTCCAGTTCTGGGCCCCTCAACTTAGGAAGGACATTGAGGTGCTTGAGCGTGTCCAGAGAAGGGCAACGAGGCTGGTGAGAGGCCTTGAGCACAAGCCCTATGAGGAGAGGCTGAGGGAG
>JAOXOE010000001.1:62620591-62642872 GCA_028565055.1 Phoeniculus purpureus
CGACCCAGATGCAGGACCTTACACTTGGTCTTGTTGAACTCCATGAGGTTGGCTTGTGCCCACCTCTCCAGCCTGTCTAGGTCCCTCTGGATGGCATCTCTGCCCTCCAGTGTGTCTGCTGCACCACACAGCTTGGTGTCGTCCTTTTTGAAAGAAACAGAATCACAGAACATTAGGGACTGGAAGGGACCTACCAGAGCAGATCACCGAGACCAAGTCACGGAGGAACATATCCAGGTGGATTTTGAACATGTCCAGAGAAGGAGACTTCACAACCCACCCAGGACAGCCCGTTCCAGTGTTCTGTCACTCTCACTGAGAAGTTGTTCCTTCTGATATTTATATGGAACCTCCTATTTTCCAGCTTACACCAATTGCCCCTTGTCCTATCACCAGATAACACTGAGAAAAGCCTGGCTCCACCCTCCTGACACCCACACCTCACATAGATATTTATTTATTTATTAATATCTATTTATAGATATTGATGAGGTCTCCCCTCAGTCTCCTCCAAGATAAAGAGACCCAGCTCCCTCAGCCTCTCCTCATAAGGGAGGTGTTCCGCTTCCTTTATCATCCTCATTGCTCTATGCTGGACTCCCTCCAGTGGCTCCATGTCCTTCTTGAACTGAGGGGCCCAGAACTGGACTAAATACTCTAAATGTGGTCTTACTGGGGCAGAGTAGAGGGAGAAAAGGGGATGCTGTTGGCCTTCTAGGCCACAAGAGCACAGTGGTGGCTCACAGTCATCCTGCTGTCCACTAGGACTCCTCAGTCCCTTTCTCCTACACTGCTTTCCAACAGGTCAGTCTCCAACCTAGACTGGTCCCTGGGTTGTTCTTGCCCAGATGTAAGACTCTACAATTACCCTTGTTATATATCATTTCATTTCTCTCTGCGCAGCTCTCCAGCCTGTCCAGGTCTTGCTGAATGGCAGCACAGTCTGCTGGGGTGTCTGTCATCAGCAAACTTGCTGTCAGTACTCTCTAATCCCTCATCCAAGTCATTAATGAATAGATTGAATAGTACTGGTCCCAGCACCATGTCAAATACCTTACTGAAGTCAAGATAGACCATATCCACCGCTCTGCCATTATCTATCCACCTGGTTATGCCATCATAAAGGGCTATCAGGTTGGTCAAGCATGATCTCCCCTTGGTGAAACCATGCTGACTGTCCCTAATGACCCTCCTGTCCTTGCTGTGCCTGGAGACAGCATCAAGGATAAATTGCTCCATCACCTTTCCTGGGATGGAGGTGAGGCTGACCGGTCTATAGTTACCTGGGTTCTCTTTCTTACCCTTTTTGAAGATTGGAGTGACATTTGCTGTCCTCCTGTCCCTAGGCACCTCTCCTGATCCTCATGACTTAGAAAACATGATGAAGAGTGGCTTAGTAAAGTCTTCCACTGTCTCCCTTAGCACGCACAGGTGCACCTCATCTGGGCCCATGGATTTATGTACATCCAGTTTGCTCAACTTATCCCTATCCCAGTCCTCATCAACCAGGGCAAACTCCTCTTTTGTCTCAACTTCCTCTGGAACCTCAGCAGTCTGGGGCTTGATATCAGGACAGCCCCCAGAAGTGTAGACAGAGGCAAAGAAGGTGTTCAGTATTTCCGCTTTCTCTGTGTCCTCTGTCTTCAGCGCACCCACCTCATTCAGCAGGGGCCCTACATTACCTCTAGTGTTAGTTTAACCTGCAATGTATTTGAAGAAGCTCTTTCTGTTGCCCTTGACCTCCCTTGCAAGGTTTCATTCCAAGGAGGCTTTGGCTTTCCTAGGTGCTCCCCTACATTCTCTCACCAGAGCCTCATAATCACCCCAAGTGGCCATCCCCTTCTTCCATGACCTATATATAGACTTTCTTCTTCCTCTTCAAGTTACCCAGCAGCTCCCTGTTTAACCACACAGGTCTTCTGGCTCCCTTCCTTGACTTCCTACCTGTTGGAATGCTCTGATCTTGGGCTTGAAAGAAGTGTTCTCTGAATGTTAACCAACTATCTTGGGCCCCTTTACCTGCCAGTACCCTATTCCCATGGGATTTCCTCTAGCAATTGCTTACAAAGGCCAAAGTTGGCCCTCCTGAAGTCCAGGGTTGTGATTCTGCTTGGTATTCTGTTCCTGTCACATGAGATCCTGAACTCCACCATCTCATGGTCACTGTCCACCTTAGTACACTAAATGCAGAAGTCTATGGCAACAAAGCATAGCCTAGAGTTAAACAGTTGTAAAAAGACATTAAAGATCTTGTCAGTGATCTTTCTGCCACCAGATAAGGTGTTACTGGCATTGCCATTTGAACAGCAGTGACAGTTTCCTTATGGTGCCAATGCTAAAGACCTGCTTGGAGTGCTGTGTAGAACTGCCACAGGGAAAAGCTGATGAAATCTGTCAAATACAGCAAAGACAGCAAAGCTTTCTTACCAGTTCCAATGCTTATTCCCATACTTACAAACAACATGTGTCTTATGGCTCCTAATTGCCTTTTGAGACTTAATTGCTTAAAGTTTGGTATAGATATTTGTGAAAAAGGATTGCTTGCTTGCTACTGTGTAAGGGAAAAGCTATGCACATACTAAGCACATTCTGTGATGGAGTGTCGTGTATTACTGAGCACATCATTTATTATCAAGTACAATAAATACCAAACTGTGCTGGATGACTATTTTTTATACTACCCCACTATTTCATGACACCCTTCCAACCTCTAACATTCTGTTATTCTGTGAACCAAATATTAAACCATATAAACCTGTACCAACTACCTGAAAGGATATTGTAGAGAGGTGGATGCTGGTGTCTTCTCACAGGTAATTAGTGATAGAACAAGAGGGATTTGCCCCAAGGTGCACCAGGGAAGGTTTAGGCTAGGTATCAGAATAAATTTTTTCACTGAAAGATCTGGTTTAGTGGTGAACTTGGTAGAGTAGGGTTATTGGTTGGACTTGATTATCTCAAGGGTTTTTTCTAACCTGAATGATTCTATGATTCCACAATTTGCATTTTTACAATAAAGTTATTAAAATAAATATCAAATTACAGAAAAATATGAAACTACTTCCAGTTTCTTCCATGTACAATGTCTAGAATGATGGATCTACTTCTATACAGGTTATGTAGCTGTATCATTTTCAACAAGCGAGTCATTCCGCTAAAGCAGTTGACTAATCACTTCATTATGGAGCAGGGAGTGGAGAGGAGAGGGAGAGGGAGAGGGAGAGGGATGTGTGCATATGAGTGTTTACAATCTGCCATGAAGAATATACTGCATTTGGCATGAAAAACAATACTAATTATTGTACATGGGATCCCAATTACGTTTGTTAAAAACAGCTAAAATATGTACTTAAAATAAGCCGGTACAAACCATGAGTATCCTAACATGGAGATCTGAACAGTAGGAGATAGCAACAGCTATTTTAACTTGTCTTTTCCTTTTATTAGTGTCAATCCAAAAGGGTCCAGAAATATCTCTCTTCTGATAACCAGCCACAACACTGTGTCTCTTTTTGGAATTATCCTTAAAATAGCGGCCCTTGAGGATTACACAGCTGCCCCCAGCTCTTACCAGTAGAGATCTTGAACTATTTTTGAGGCATTTGAAAATCTGTCTCCGTAATCTCTTGATTTGACTTGTAATTTTTAATGGAGGGTTTGATCCTGTACAGAATGAATGCAGATACACTGTCCATGGAAAGCAAGGTTAAATGTGTTTAGAGTTGCCAGGGCATGCAGGAGCGTGTTTCAGCACCGACAAGAGCTGTGCTCTCCGGCTCAGAAATCACATGTCCCTTTGAGACGAAGGCATCTTACATTCTTTGGAATGCTCAGTCTGTTAGCCAAAGTTTCTAACAAAATTCAGGACTCCAGACAGCAAAGTTCAGTCAATTAGTTTGTAAGTAAAATGCTAGACAGCACTTGGGAAAATGCTACTTCTTTTGGAGAAGAGAGATAACATGAGACATCTTGCCTAGAGGCTGATGCACAAGAGGGTCAACATATATATCCAGCCATGCTTCTTCACACTAACCAATAACAATCATTATGTCTCTCCCAAAATCAGTTTTCACCACTTCTTGTCACTGTTCTGACCACACCACACAAATACTTTGCTTACATTAAATACCAACTTGTACCAAGTACTGGTACAAAAATGTCTGGTTGTAATATCAGTGGAGTCATCTTCTCAGTCTCACCCACTGAAATCCAAACTATCTTGTAAACTAAAGACAAGTTTAGCCTAAGTAGAAATCACTGTGGGGTTTATACACAATGTGAACACGGTTCACAAAGGACATTGACACATCATTTAAACGCAAACACTGCAGAAAGACAGGGTACTGTCTACCAGGCTCCTCACTCACATGATGAAGCAGGTCAAGACTACAATTGGAGAGCTGACACCTGAGTGAGCTGCACACAAGACCAGGCAGGCTAATTGTAGAAGCACAGAGATCCAGCGTCAGAGCAGGATCAGTACAAGAGCTGACTAATAAGCAAATGGCGTTAGAGATAGACATCTGGCCTAAGCCCTTGTCTCCCTGGGAAGTGTAACAGGAACAATCTAGAAGTGAAGGGTGAGGTTGCTTGTGACTTGAAAATGTCTGTTGGTTACCAGAGTTGCTTAAAGTGACTGCAAATGGGCAGGTGAACTGTATATTCTCTAACTTTACCCATTACAAAGCATCAACTTCTTGATATTGTAGGTGTGTCCAAACTCTTACCCTGGGCCTGTGGCAGATGGTAGGTGGCCTTTTGTTTCCTTTGGTGGAACTGTGCAGCCAGCCAGCCATACCAGAACTGGCAAGCAAGATTACATCATTGCAAGAGCCCTCACACACCCATCTCCTGGCTTTCATCAGTGCTTCTGGAAGCAGCAAGAGATACCTGTAATTCCTACAATATTCACTCATAAAGTTGGTAAAGGTGTTTCAGCAAAGGAAACATCCATCCGTGCTCCTAGTCCAGAGTCTACTGGAATTACTGAAATTTCTATGCTGGCCCATATTTGTTTGAGTAGTGGAGATCCATCTCTTGGAGACTTTGGAATGAGAAAGACCATGACATTACATAAAGGGTAACAACAAAGCAAATAGAAAAGTCAAGGAGAAGAAAAAAAAAAATCTGCTGCCTCCTTCAAGGTAAGTTTAGGATTTTTTTTAAGAATCACAGAATCACTCTGGTTGGAAAAGACCCCTGGGATCATCAAGTCCAACAATCTACCCTACCTTACAAGTTCACCCCTAAGCCAGATCCCGCAACACCTCATCCAAACAATCTTTAAACTCATCCTGGGATGGCGACTCAACCACCTCGCTGTGAAGCCCATTCCAGTGCCTGACCACCCTTTCTGTGAAAAAAATTTTCAACGTCAAGTCTAAACCTCTCTAGTTGTAACTTAAACCAACTCCCTCTTGTTCTATCACTAATTACTCACAAGAAGAGACCAGCACCAACCTCTTCACAATGTCTTTTCAGACAGTTGCAGAGAGTGATAAGGGCTCCTCTCAGCCTCCTCTTCCTCAAACTAAAGAGCCCTCTTTCAATCTTTCCTCATAAGATTTATTCTCCAGGCCCTTCACCAGCTTAGTTGCCCTCTTCTGCACCAGCTCCAGCACCTCCACATCCCTCTTGTATTGAGGTGCCCAAAACTGGACACAATACTCAAGATGTGGCCTCACCAGTGCCCAATACAGGGGGATGATAACCTCCCTACTCCTGCTGGCCACGTTATTTCTAATACAAGCCAGGATGCCATTGACCTTCTTCGCCACCTGGGCACACTTCTGGTTCATATTCATTTCCCTGTCTATTAGAACCCCAGGTCCCTCTCTTACAGACAGCTCTCCAGCCACATCTCCCCAACCCTGTATCGTTGCATGGGGTTATTGCGGCCCAAATGCACGACCTGGCACTTGGCCTTATTGAAGCTCCTGCCATTAACATTGGCCCATCACTGCAATCTATCCATGTCTCTGGCAGATGAACACTCCCACCTAACTAGGTGTCATCTGCAAACTTACTAATGATACACTCTATGTCTTTATTAAGATCATCAGTAAAGACGTTAAACAGAGATGGTCCCAACACCGAACCCTGAGGCACACCACTTGTGACAGACCACCAGCTGGATTTAAATCCATTGATCACCACTCTTTGGGCCCGTCCATTCAACCAGTGTTTTATCCTTATAATAAATGAAGTCATGTCAAGACGAAGTTTAAAAATCAACAGAGAGTCAAATTCTGATTCTGCAGCTGGAATAGCATTGCAATCAAAGGAATGCCAAAATACACTCGCACACGTGACAGCAGAGTTGTGTCACTTTGGTCAAAAAAGATATCTCTTACCTCCACAGAGCAACGATCTACTTTCATGAGAAAGCAGCCAGTCATGGTAGCAAAGTCATAAATATTTTCAGTTGTGCTCTTCCCACTCCAGGTCTCTCTCTCTAGGAATGTTTGCCAGACCTCAGGTCTCAGCAGTGTCAACAAGAATAGCTCCACAGTATTCAGCTATCCTCACAGATTTATGCTTGTTTACACAGCTGATTATTAGTCCTCATATATTTTATTTTGTCTTCATAATCCAGAGCAGTGCAGTCTATTTTCATGAATCATGGAAGTGGTGACGCAAAGGCTCAGACAAAGCTTACTAATATAAGGCAGCTTTCTCATTTTACCTTTCATGAAGGAGAGTCAAACTGTGAATATCCCATGGAATACTCCCTTTATCCACATGCAATTTAGTTAAATGAAGAAATAATCATCCTAGTGCCCAACAGCACAGAAACAATGTGGTAATAAACTGAGGGCCTCTGGGTAGCTTTTTGATTTTCTACAGAGCAAACCAACTTAGGAATTGATGGTTCATTTCACTGTCTCAAAAGGAATTTGATGACTACGTAATTCGCTAATTGCTACTAGACTATGCAGTTCTCACAGACACCTTAATCACATTCTCAAAGAATCTTATTCTAATCATATTTTTTAATTAGTTCTGTAAAGGAGACAATTTGAACAGTTTCTCTTACTGATACACTAAACACAAAAAAGCCCCTTGCCGTCAAGTATTTAGTTCTTTTTTATTTCCTAAATACAACAGAAGAAGTGAGCTGCAATTAAGCCTGACATTCAATTTTAAGTGACATTGCTGAACAGAGTTTAAGTAAACTTCCATAGAAAGGATAAACTATTAACCACAGTGCAGACATGTGCCGCTTACCTCCAAATCCAGGTCTCAGTGCAAAGTCATGGTCCTCTATGCGAAGGAGCTGCTCAGATTTAAGTGGCCGTACTTTCGTGCTGTCAAGTTTCTTCATTTTAATTTCTCGTTTGCTATGTTTTTATTAAAAAAAAAAAATTAAGAAATGTCATTGGGTTTTTTCCTTCCTAAGAGTGGTGGTTAAATGAAACGGGGACCCAAGAATACTGGACAGTTGAATGTAGTATGACAAGGGAAAGAACTATGTGAATAAAGTTGAAGCAAGATCTATTGGAAGAGGTAGGGAAATCAGGCACGAGGATGGCCAGATCCATGCCTACATACAAAATGTCCCAGGAAGTACATCCCTCTCTTCTGTCCCCATCAGAGATTGTATCTATCAGTATATAAGAGATTATAACTGTTTGAAAAAATACTATTCACATAACCACTTTTAAATCAGACTTAGAAACACCAGGTATCCACTATTTTAAACCAGCACATACAGAAGACTGAGGGAACTCCTGACAGTCTTCAGAACACACTGCGAGCTTTTACAGAGTCCTTTGCTCCATGGCCACTCCCCAGTAGGATAAGTGGTGGCAAGAAGGAGATTTGTGTTACACATTATGAATACCTTGGTGACAATAGCGGAACATGGGAACACACCAGCTGGGCAGGTTTGAGACTCCCGTCACACAGGCTATTTCAGAATAGCTTAGACATACATCTGCAAGGATGACTTAAATACAGCTGCTTTGCAACAGGCAGGGGACTCTCCCTAGATATAACTTCTCTCACACCATCAAATTGAGTTAGTTTTGTTTTTTGCCTGCAATTCGTGTTTTGTTTTAAACCTTCCCTGTATTGTTTTTATTTTGGCCCATGAGCACATGAACTAAATTAATTGCTTTAATTATGTCCCGGGTTTTTTAATTCTGGACAACATACCTGGGGTAGCAGCAATAAAGGGAACTCTGACAGATGGTGTGGTACTGGCATACTGCTGAGCAATGATGAGTCTGTTGGTCTCAGTAAGGCACACGCTCAAGAAATTCTAGTTATAATAGTTCTGCTTTCTACAGCTGTATTCCAGGCCACATTTTACATTATGTAAATGAAATGGTAATCTATAATTAAATTCTAACAGAGGTTACAAAAAGCACTTGAAGTGTTTCAGATCACGTAGGGAAGACACTCCTGCTGGTACTTATATAGGAAGTTAATGAAGGTATGAGCTTGTCAGATGACAAAAAGTGAGACACACTCTGTGGACACTTCACTACTCAATGCTGTTATATGGACTCATGGCTTGATGCATTGGTATCTGACAGAGCTCTCAGAAGCTGTTAATCACTGCCTACAAAAGCAAAGCAACTGATTCTGAATTCATTACCACTAGATGAAGACATTGGCAGGCTTTTAAGCCTGCTTCTACCTAACCTCGAATACCTAATAGGGAACGAAAGATCAAAGGTCTGTTCAAGAGTACTTGGATCATTTTTGGTGAAAGCATTAACCACATAATGCCATCAGTGTAGTTCTACAACCAGTGGCATTCACAGGACTGGTGTGCTTAGTATCCCATCTGGTCATCTTCACAGTACCAGTTTATCAATGTTTGTACTGGTTCAAGAAGGAATCAGACATGGTCATGGAGAATAAGTGCACTGAAGACCATTAAATCTGCAGAAATTTTATCATAGTATCATAGTATTACCAGGGTTGGAAGGGACCTAATAGATCAAGTCCAACCCCTGCCACAGAGCTCAAGGCTAGACCATGGCACCAAGTGCCACGTCCAATCCTGCCTTGAACAGCTCCTATCCAACATAGGATGGGAAATTTGGTGACTCAATACAGGTGGGAATACTAGAGGGAAATATCTGTTTGCTTTGCCTTGTACTCTTCCAAACTTGTGCTTACAGCCATTGTTGGAAACTATAGCAGATGGACTTTTGGTAAGATCCTAGGGCACTGTTCTTCTGTTTTAATGTCCTAAATAACTAACGATATGGTAAAAGTCCTTGGTAGGAGATGGAGAAAGGCTGAAGCACCTCCGAGTATCTGGGAAGACGTAAACACATTTCCAGCACTATCCTCATCATGACGGATTTTGAAAAATCCAAAACTCACGTTTTAGGAAGGATAATTTGGTGCGGTTTAGTTTCAGTTACATTAATTTCGTATCCAAGATACTGCATTTCCTTTATTGCTGCATCATGGGGGTAGTGGGAAAAAATTTCTAATCATATTCAAAATGAAATAAGTTTATGGAAAGAATATTTTCATTAAAAGAATGCCCTAGATTTAACAATGGCCATAAGCTTTTTTCCAGTGCAATGTCCCCAAGATATTCTAGCTACTACCAAATCAAAGGTATCCAAAAAATGTAGAAGTTACCTAGCAGTGTGATCTCTTACATGTTTTAACATATTCATCAAGTCTTGAAGCCCAGATAAATGTAATAATCAAAACTGTACAGTTCCTTCTCTCACACATGCATAAAAATGCTTTCCTAAGTGTTCAGTAACATCAGCAACACATACTGTCGAAAAGCCTAATATTTTGACAGTCAAATGTTTTGTTCTTTGCGGTAGGAAATGGACCATGAGAATAATCTCTTTCTCATGTACTTTTGGTTAATGCTTTAAAATCTTCTTTACAAGAGAACGCAGACAAATAGCTTTGGAGGGAGAATTGGGTTACTCTATTAAAACAGTGGAACTTGTAGGTTAAGTAACATTTTCACATGGGATTCTTTTTAAAAGGCCACCCATTTAACCAAGGCCATCTGTCAGCTGTGTCCCTAATAACCCTAGTGCTGGCTGAAATTCTTTCCCCAGAAAGAAAGAGGCTGGTGGGAAGTCGGACTCCACTGCAATGTATTGGAGGATAATGCTGCCTTTAGAACAAAACCAGAGAATCAAACAAAGAGAAATAAAACGTATTTGGATCCTTTCTACGGAAAAGCTGATTTGCAGCTCTTAAGCTTTGGGATATTCTGTGGCTCCGGTTCTGTAGCTTTCCTCTCAGTTTGATATCACTAGGACCTAGGAAATTAAGATATGGAAGGCCAAATATTTGCCTTGTGTAAAGAAAACTGCTGCACCAGTCAGCATCTGCAGAGAATGCAGTCCTGGCATTCTCACTTTTCCATTTGCAGACTTCTACCTGTCTCACAGGATTGTCATATAGATCTGTTAATAAAGGTCTGTGAAGACAGAGAGGATGCTGCCACAACATTGTTACTTCTGTTCTGTGGTAAAGCAAAGCACGTGCAGCAGGATGCTATGAAATATGCTGACTCGTGCCCCTGGGCTTCTCTCTTGCTTTGGGATTTTTTTCCTATCAGTAGTGGAGCAACTCCCTTCGGCTAGTGCAGAACAGCATAAATGCTATCAACAGTAGCATATGCTTCGCTTTTACCACTGACAAAAGTGAATCATCTGAACCTAAACCAGACATTTATCATCACTACAACAACATAAAGATATTTAATTCTCTTTCTGTTTGACTCTTAACTGCTTCCTGAGACTAGCAAATCACCTGGTTAGATACTAGGTTGATATTAGGGCTAGTTCTTGTGTTAATTTTCCTTAACATGTGCTATTGTACAAATAAGCAATGAGCTTCCCTGCTCGTTTTAATAGTGGACCAAGTACATAGGAAATTTTAACAGTTGTATCCCTTCTCCTTCCTTAAATTAATCTACTTACCGCAATGTCTCCCACCTCTCAACAAAGAGAGATTTTGCTTGTTATTATCACTCACAGTCATCAGCCTGTTCACATACTATTAGATTTACCTGTAAACACTGAGACCTCACAAAGGAGATGTTAAATTTAATTTGTGGGGAAAAAGCACTAACACTGCACAGAAACTTATGTGTTTCATTACTCATTTCTAAATGAGCTACTTGTTCGGAAAAACTAAGAAGAGAGACAATATTCAATGTGTAAAAGCATCAGTATATTCCAGGAAGGGAATAAACTGTGTCATCACTACAAATAAGTTTCAATTCACCTTATTTAGTACCATAAAAATGTCTTTTGTATCTTGATAGTGTAGCTGCTCTGCAGTTTAGGTAACGTCCCGTCACTTTAAAACAAGAATACTCGGTACGACACAACGGTAGCCTGGTATCACGCAAGCTAAAAGAGCTGTCTGTGGGTGTGAGTATGTACATACCTGCATATGAAGCACTCATGAAATCACAGTATGAAAAGTCTGGTTATGAAAAATTAATCAATACTTTATCATCTCTGTTTTGGAGACACCCTACTAACACTATGCACACTATGAATCCAGAAACTGGCAAAACAGGACAGTGAACTCAAAGGGTGTCTTGAAAGGTTGCTGACAGCATATAGTTTACCAGATTAACATAGAGAGAGACTATATTTCTTACCTGTTATGCTTTCTTAAGAATGGGAATTGTTGCCGATGATGAAGATTGTGATGCTGACTTTGAGAACTGTGTAGCACTGCTGTTGGCCACAGGCAGGTGAATAGCAGAAGTTTCATGACCAGGACCATCTCTTCCAAAAGAGGAAGGCACCTGATCAGCCAATCCACCTCGCCGACTTTTTATTTTCAGTGTTTTTACTGTTTAGAAGCAGCATAGCATACCAAGGATGCACGTGAAGCAAGGCATCACTGAAGACAGAAGACAGGGGCATCTAAATTCTGATGTCTTCGCCAAGTTTCCCTCATATTTTGGCAAATTCCTTCAGCATACATCTCTGCGGCGTCCACTGTCAAATCAGAAGCACTTTGATTTTAGAAACATGTGAGATACAACAATTTGTTTGTCCAGGCTGCAGTCTGATCCATTGCTCCCACTCTTTCAGCATAGGCGCATATTTGAATTCTCCATCACCCACTCAGTAACCTCTTCAACATAGCCTGTGCAGGCAAAGTGATGTCAGACATTTAATCCCCCTTAAATCCCACACAAACCATACAAAAATCTGCTTTAATGACAAAGGTCTCTAAATTAATCTTGCTTTCTGTATATGTGTGTATCTGCTCACAGTAATTTTCTATACAGATCAAGCTCTTTCATTAACTGGCTACATTGTCCCATCTTCCCAACCATTAACATAATTTCTGTCTCTGTAATCTGCAGCAGCAAGCATATTCTGCCTGGAGATACAGAACTTCTGGACAACACATCACAGAACAAGCCCAAACTAAAAATGAAGGCTTGTTTCAACATTTCCCAATAATATTTTGAAATACCAACAATCTTCTTTTATATTTTGCTAAGCTTTGAATTTACCCACAGTTTACAAGATATGTCTCTGAGATTCAGTATCCTTCCACTATCCCTAACTTTTACCTTTATTTCATTTAGCCTGTCCTGCCTGTCTAACAGCAGACTTGAATTGCAAAACACTTTATTAAGCAAATGTTGCTTAAACAATAACTGGAGCATATCTGCTTCTCCGGTGAAAGAGAAGATTACTTGTAGGCTTAGAACTGGGCAATACTGGACATGCCTTCTTAAGTGACAAGAATTAATAATTTTCAAGCCATCAGCAAGATCAGTAATTACCAAAATTGACAGTGCATGTTTATTTTTATCTAGAACATTAGAAACGTAAGACTGAAAGTCAGAGAAATGGAAATACTCAACACCTACCTAACAGATGTAGAAGTAATTTGGGTCTCCCAGCAGCACCCTTCTTCCTAGGTAAGAGAGTTGATGGAAAACAAACCCAACACTGTCTGCTGAGGCTGTTACCATTCCAGAACACTGAGATAATCATTTTGTGATGTGGGCAGCTGCCTCCTCTGAAGTTCCTTGAGATTCCCAATTAACCTCATTTGGGCTAGGAAACAATTCTCAGGTGCAATTTGTTTCTAGGAGAAGGTGACCAAATGAGAGCAAATTCACACTGTTTTTTTCAATTTGCAGTTGAACAGCTATCTGTGACATTAAAAGAATGCATGAACTCTTTCCAACCATGCATAAAGCTTTAACAGTGATAGATGGAATTCCATGGCCTAAATCAAAGGCTTTCAACGTGATTACCAATCTCATTCTATGTCGTGTATAGTTTAATCCTTTCCTATTCAGCAAACATATGGAAAATCATTTGTGTCCTCACCCAGTGAAAGGTAGCTAGTACTTCCAGCTGTATTCCAGCAGGTCTGGTGTACTCCCAGGGGGAAGTTTCTGGAGAAGGCAAACACAAGCTGTAGTTAATAAAACTTTTAGAAGATCCCATTAATTTGCACTATCATTTGGGTGGAAAAGGGAAAAAACCAGCAAGCAAAAAATGACCATTAAAAATAAGTAAGTAAAGATTGCTTTTTGTATTTGTCTCCTAGCTGGAAAGAGAATGCACAGAACCTCTGCTCCAGGGATACAGCAAAGACAAATCAGTTGGCTTTGCAGATTGACTGGTGTTCCCCTGGCCAAGCTGCATATGGATGCCTACCCCTCCAGAAGCGTATCAGCCAAAAGTGTTTAACTTTGAAAGAGGCAAAGATGTTATTTTTATTCAGCTATCAGCATCCTGCTGTTTGATTATTCCTGTCTGGAGAGAGAACTTTACCACCAAGCTGTGGTGCTGAAAAGATTGCTCCATGGAGGATTTCCAAAACATGCTTAATGGTCCTTTGACTGACCCAGCTACAATAACAAAAAAAGAGAAAGGGCTGGATGCACTGACATAATCCATCACCTTCACTCCATTGATATAATAGTTCTATATAGTACCTTGAGTGTGCCTGGCCTAAGCACACAGAACATCTAAGCCCTACCCTTGGCTACGGCACATTGCCAGAAATTCATTGTCTATCCCACCCATGCAAAGTGTTCAGGAAGAGCCCCTGCAGAGGGAAATGAGGAGCACTTCCATTAATGGCTGTCTAATAGCAGTGAGGACAACCAGATGCCACCCAAAGCAACAGGATTTCTTCACACTAGAGTTGCTTTCATTTCCTCTGAGTAAGAAAGCATTACACAGAGCCGATTACAATGGGTATAAGTTGGAGCACAAGAAGTTCCATCTTAATATGAGAAAAAAATTATTTACTGTAAGGGTGACAGAGCACTGGAACGGGCTGCCCAGGGAGGTTGTGGAGTCTCCTTCTCTGGAGACTTTCAAGACCTGTCTGGATGCATTCCTGTGTGATCTGTTCTAAGTTTTATGACCCTGCTTCAGGAGGGGGTTGGACCTGATGACTCCTGGAGGTCCCTTCCAACCCCTAGTGGTCTGTGTATCTATGTATCATCATTAACTACCATTAAATAAGCAGGTTTATCTACTATATGCTTGTCAGTAATAAATTACAAATAGATTCCTCTTTGCAGAAGAAAAAAGACAGGATAATACACGTTGGTTATACTGGGCAAGTTGTTGATAGGTCCTTGTGTTTAAACACAGACCTTTGTCTCTTTGCTGTCATTAAAACGTGTCTTTCAAATTATCCTGCCTCTGTAGCCCATGAAAAGTTTGGAATGCTTGTCTTCCAAGGACAAACCCCAGTGTGTGGCAACAAGTGCATAAGCTCATTGGAACAGTTTACAAACAGCCAAGCGAGCAAAAGAAACAAAGACAAACACACCATCCAGTACAAAAAATACCAAGTTGCCTTTGTTTAATAAAGAATCATATTTTTGAAAAATACCCCATAGTTACAGGTAATTACAGACATCTCTCCACCACAGATCACAAGGCAAAGCAAACTGACAATAGCTATTATAAGAACAGGAAGAGAAAAATGCCAGGGATTAAGAGGTGTTTCAGAGCCTGGAATTTTGCACTGAATCTGAGCACATCCAAAGGCCATTTTAAACACATGGAGCTGAAGCACTACAGCACAGTAACACCTAGCAACCTGTAACTTAGCTGCAGCGAGAAGCGATGCAACTATGTGGAACAGGGCACATAGGTTTACCTGGCAGGTATTTTTTTATTCTCCATACTAAGGAAACAAGAGGCAAAAAACATTCCTAGGAGTCTCCTGAGAGGTGCTTGTTTCTGATGAACAACCAGCAAGTCACAGAAAGCAGATTAACCAGAGCAGTGACTGTGGGAGAGTGAACATAATAATGCAGCATCTTGCTTTTCTATGGTAACAGACTCAGAGTGAAGCCCTTGGCATTTCTATTGTGGTGACTTGCAAAAAAGCCTAGCCAGAATTAGAGACACATTATCCTGCTTATATTAACACAAATGCCAAAGCAAGTCAAAATACAGTATCCTCTCACATTCCCTGATGAGACAAGTGAGAGGAAAGCAAAGACTGAGCTTTATGATTCTGAGCAGTTTGCAGATCTCAGAACAGACCTGCAAGTGCTTCACTTGACACTTGGGGTAGCATCAAGCTCCTATGGACTGCTCTTTACCAACTCTCTTAGTAGGGGTGGCAAGTAAACATTCTTTTCTGTCCCAAACTATCTAAAGTGACGAACTGTGTGGCCTGGAAAGTTGTCACTAAAATGGCAGAAGACTGGAGACCAAATCCCACTCCTGAAGCTTGTCCAGATTCTTACTGTCTTCATGCATTGACTATTCATCCTTAAAACTGTAGTGAGTGATCCTGACAAGCCCATTCACCTAAGAAAGATGCATTTTTCCACATAAAACAGCCTCTTTATATCAGTCTTTCAGTAGATTAACCTGTTTGGGCAGACAAGGATATTTTCCCCTTTTTCTTTAGTTTACAAAGCTCAGGTTTCTTTTCACTGTCAAACTGTGGTGGCAGCAAACTTGTACAATCAGATACTTGGTTTGGAAAGGTGACATGAACAACAAAAACAAAACAAACATTTCCTTGAATTCTTTCAATTTTCTATTTCCAAAGCCTCTAAATCAGGGATTCTTTCCCCTTCATCATTCTGCCTGGACAGAACAATCACTGAATTAATTTCATCCCTAAATCCCTTTACTTAGCTTCTACGCTAGCAATTCTGCAAGTAAAATAATCAGTTTTCCTGTCTCTGATTAAAGAACAATCTGCATCTTGAGGGTGATCGCTGGAAAAATAAGCAGAGACATTTTTCTTAGATTGACACGTCTCATGAACTCAGTGGCAGAAAACTTTGCCTTTTCACCACCTCATCTTGATCACAGGCCCAGAGTACAGCTACCCTACTCTTTCATTTATGTCCATCTTCTCCCAGGAGTAGCTTCCAGAGTTCTTTATGTCTGTAAGATACACTATTTTAAAATCTTTCACCCTCTTTCACAAGCGAGTGAAGATCAAGAGGATGACCCATAAGCCTGAGGCAATTCACAGAAGACAAGGTTTGCAACAGCATGGTGTATCCCCACAAAGTAAGCTAGTTTGCCATGTGGAGGAGCTGAAGGCTGTGCCTCAATCTGAAAAGCAACATGCAGTGCTTCAGATTTTTTCTCCTTTCTTCCTCAGCAACCTGGCAAATACCACTGCCTCTCAGCAGCACTTGTCGGTCAGGTCCTAACCACTATCTGAAGTTCTTCTGGCTCATTTGTTCAGCCTGGAGAAAAGGAGGCTCCCAGGAGACCTCGTAGCAGCTTTCCAGTACCTCAGGGGGGCCACAAGAAAGCTACGGAAGGGCTTTGGACATGGGTGCATAGCGAGAGGACAATGGAGAAGGGTTCCAGACTTGAAGAGGGGAGATTCAGGTTGGATGTGAGGAATAAATTCTTTGCTGTAAGGGTGCTGAGATGCTGGTACAGGTTGCCCAAGGCAGTTGTGGCTGCCTCATCCCTGGAAGTGTTGAAGGCCAGGGGCCCTGAATAACCTGATCTAATGAAGGTGTCCCTGCCTGTGCAGGGGTTTGGAACTAGATGATCTCTAAGGTCTCTTCCAACCCTGGCCACTCTATGATTTCCCTCCACAAACCAAACCAAAACAACTTCGCAAATATGTTTACTCTTTTCTTGCTGCCACAGGGATGCTTATGAAGTATTTTCTGCAAAAGGGGTAACAGAACAAGCCCAGTTTGTTGAGCAGGAGTCAACAAAATCTCCGTTGGAAATCAATCTGTGAAATGTATTGCATCTCTGCAAAACTCCTTTCTGTCACCCGTGAACATGAGGAGAAAAAAAGTCATTGAAGAGTGGGAAAAAAATTGCCTTTCAGCTTTGGCACTGCAAACTTTTTTCATCTCACAGTCAAAACACAGACAGATTTATTGATTAAAGTCTAATCTCTACTGGTCGTAAAACAGCTTCAGAAGCCATCAGACAAAATTCAGTGTGGCTGTTTTCCAGGCTTTTCTTTCCCTGTGTTAACTTCCAGAGAAACATATGTTAACATCACAGAGCAGGTGCTCTTCAAACTCAGACGTTAATTATCCAAATGGTATTCTTAAGTAAATAAGTATATAAAACTAAAATATAAGACTTTGCAAGGGTTAGCCATATTTATGTCTTGTAAGGTTTTATCAGCCTCTGTTTTCCCACTGGCTGCTAAAAGTATGCTCTTCTAAATCAATAACCATTTAAACAATTCAATATTTATGTCAATAAATTAAAAATACACTACTTTTTTTCTACATATTTGGATACTTCTCAAGGCAGAATGGGCAAAGGACTGAGACAGACACATATAAAAACAGAGAGAATGAGCAAGTTTTGGAAAAAAAACCAACTGTTAAATTCATGTTGGTGTCTGGCAGAAACAATAGTTCCAAGAAGAAGCATCTAAGCATACAGAAGAATATTTCCCTGGAGAATTTACAGAGAACACCACTGTCAGATTTCTTCCATTTCTCCTTCACACACTCTTTTGTTCACTTGTGTATTAACAGAATCATGAAGGAGAGGGGAAGCTAACTGACGGACAGCAACAGGGAAGGCTGATTTGAAATTTCCTCAATGCATGAGAATGTTGCTGCTTATGAACTGTTCCTTCCCATAATTTCAATAAAAATTCCTTAAATCAAGGCACACAAAACCAGGGCAGAAATGGGAGAAGGTTTATTCTGTCTGCTGAAAAATGCCTTGTGCTGCTAAGTAATCCCCCAGTCAGGAGACCCTCAAGCCAGACTATCCCACAAGATCACAAGAATGGTGACCCTGTACCTTCCATTGTCTTTTGAAACACATGGTGATGCCAGCATTCAGTAGGTCTCTTACCTTTCTGTGACTGACAGGCGAGGCCAAAAGGAACGTGCATTAAATCAAATCCTGTTTGTGAGATGTTGTCCATGCTCTAGCTTTCCTGTTCATTATTTCCCTGTTAACATAATGCTATACAAATGTTTGGGCTGTCAGCTTCAATACAGGTATCATGGCTATGCTATGTTCCTTCTGTAGAAGACACACATTGCTGAGGTCACAAATGAAATGGAGCACCTTCATTACATGACTGCACACAGATAATCACCTAGGTTAGAAACGACCTTCAAGATCATTGAGTCCAACCATTAACCCAACACTGACAAGTCCTGTACTAGACCATATCCCTAAGAAAAATGTCTACAGAACTCTTAAACACTTCCAGGGAGAGGAACTCCACCACAACCCTGAGTAACCCATCCTAATGCCTGATAATCCTTTCAGTAAGGAAATTCTTCCTAATAGCCAATTTAAACTTCCTCCAGTGCAACTTGAGGCCATTTCCTCTTGTCATAGAATCATTACGGTAGGAAGAGACATACAAGTTCCTCAAGTCCAATGATCTACCCAATGCCACCATGCCCACTAAACTATGTTTCCAAGTTTCCAGTGTCTTTTGAGCACCCCCAGGGATGGCGACTCCACTACTTCCTTTGCCTCATGACTTCTCACTTGGGAGAAAAGACCAACACCCACTTCTCTACCACCTCTTTTCATGCAGTTGTGTTCAGCAACAAGTTCTCTCCTCAGCCTTCTTTTCTCCAGGGTTAACCCTCCAAGTTTCATCAGCAACTCCTCATTGCACTTGTACCCTAGGCCCTTGAGCAGTACACGTTCTAGTGCCTCAGTCATCCCTTCTGTGACTTCTTCAGTGTACAAATGATAGCTGGTACAGTCCATCACAAATGGACACAATCACATAAGGAAAAGGTAATGTTAGGTCATTGGCTGGACTTGATGATTTAGAGGTCTTTTCAATAATTCTGCAATTCTGTAAAACGTATCAAAGACAGGCAGAAACAGAGGCAGCAGAAATGAGAGGTGAACAGAGAAGCAAATCTGCAGCAACAGATTGTTCTCCCTTCTCTGCCGCCTCACCACTGGATGCTGACAGGGGACCAAGACACAAGAATCCTTCTTTCCTTTTCGCTTCCACAGGAAGCAATGTGGG
Source organism: Phoeniculus purpureus (assembly GCA_028565055.1). Taxonomy (NCBI): domain Eukaryota; kingdom Metazoa; phylum Chordata; class Aves; order Bucerotiformes; family Phoeniculidae; genus Phoeniculus; species Phoeniculus purpureus. The sequence continues at coordinate 62,640,035 of JAOXOE010000001.1, forward strand.
GAGGTGCCACTATTTTCAAACATTACAGAATTATTGAGGTTGGAAGAGACCTCTCAGATCATCCAGCCCAGCCCATAACCTAACATCACCACAGTCGCCTAGACCAGGGCACTAAGGGCTACAGCCAGTCTGTCCTCAAACACCTCCAGGGATGGGGACTCCACCACTGCCCTGGGCAGTCCATTACAATGTCTGATCACCCTTTCCATGAGGAAGGGCTTCCAAACATCCAACCTAACCCTCCCCTGGTGCAGCTTCAGGCCCTGCCCTGTCATCCTGTCACTAGTTTCCTGGGAGACGAGCACAACCTCCACCTGTCTACAATCTCCCTTCAGGTAGTTGTAGAGATGGAGAAGGTCCCTACTGAATCTCCTCTTCTCCAGGCTGAACTCCCCCACCCCAGCTCCCTCAGACTCTCCTCATCAGACCTTCCCTCCAGTCCCTTCCCCAGTCTCGTTGCTCCTCTGGACCTGCTCCAGCCCCTCAATCCGAGGGGCCCAGCACTGCCCCCAGTACTCGAGGGGAGGCCTCCCCAGTGCCCTGGACAGAGGGAGAATGACATTCCTAGTCCTGCTGGCCACACTATTGCTGATCCAAGCCAGGATGCCTTTGGCCTTTTGTGCCACCTAGGCACCCCGCTGGCTCCTGTTCGGCCGGCTACCACCCAGTACTCCCAGGCCCCTCTCTGCCAGGCCTCCTCAATTCTGGAAGCATGTTGACAAGAGCTTGCGTGTGTATATAGGTATAGAGATATATATATAGTGTGTCTATATAGATGTGTGTATATATATAAAGTATATATATAAAGTGTATATATACACACATATATACGCTGGTTTTTTCCCCCCAGAAGTGCCCTCAGGCAGCGCCTCCTCTGCGGAGGCCACAACGCCACCGGCCACGGAACCGCCGCCTCCCGCCGCGCCCGTCTGAGGGGCCCTTGGCGCCGCTCGCGAGGTAATGGCGGCGAATGGCCGCCAGGTGGCAGCGCCCGCCGCGCGCGGACATCGGCTGCGACAGCCCCGCCCGTGCTCAGGTGCCCCGGCGGGCAGGTGGGAGTGGGGGGGAGTCCCGCTGGTAACCGCTGTGGGCAGCTCTGGTGCCCCCAACAAGGGTCACGGCTTCCCCTGGCGGTTGCTCTTTCCTTCCTGCCGCTCCGGCTGTGGGGAACGAGGAGGGCTGGGGAGGGGGCAAGGAGAGAAAATGGCCTCCGATGGTGGCCGGCGGCGCTGGAGCGGTAGGGACCGAGTGACACCAGCAGTGGAGGGGCTGAGCTGGGGGTCTTCATAAAGTACAGGCTGATAAAAAGAAGGGGACACAGACGGAGCTAAAAACCACACAAAATCCCAGCAAACCATTTCCTCTCGTCCTATCATCAGTAATTTGGTAGAAGAGAGCAGCACCAGCCTCGCTACAACCTCCTCTGAGGTAGCTGTAGAGAGCAAGAAGGTCTCTTGTCAGCCTCCTCTTCCCTAGACTAAACAACCCCAGTTCCCTCAACTGCTCCTCACAGGGGCTGTTTTCCAGGCCTCTCCCCAGCCTCATTGCCCTTCTTTGGCCTCTCTCCAGCCCCCCAATGCCCTTCTGAAACTGTGGAGCCCAAAACTGGACCCAGTGCTCAAGGTGAACACAGAGGCCTCTCACAGAGACTGATTTCCCACCCCTTAGCACAAGGGTAAGATGGCTGTGGTGACCACAATCCTAATTCATTCAGCATTCCGTGGTGTGTTACGTGGTGTAAGAGACCACCAGAAGCCATTTAAAGTTGAAGAAAAGGTAGCAGCTTCATAAATTACAACCAAAAGCTGCAGGTGAACTTTAAAGATGGGCTTTAATCACACTGGTGGGAAATAAGACACTAGAAAAAGGTGAAGATGTTCCTTAGTAAGAAATAATCACACCTTTTTACAAATAGTGTAGTATTGGTAACAGCCTGGTTACTTTTTGTAGACTAAGAATATTTTGGCGGTGGTACACAGGAGCAGTCTGCTCAGACGTGGTGTTTGTGGCAACAGAGACCCAGTTCAAAGCATCAGTATCTGTAACAGCCTGCAGCAAGGAGCTCCACAGCCTCATTTTCCAGCCCAGGGATTAATACCTCCTTGAACTTCTCTTGAATGTGCTACTGCCACCGCCTTTTACTGTAAGTCTTAGTGCATGGTTTTGTTCTTAATTTATTTGTGATTGCTTGTGTTGGAGATCTTACATAAAATATTCATTCCACTAACTGCAAAAGGTCCAAATTCCTCTGAATCCTTTTAATTGACATTGCACGTTGGGGGACACAGCACCCAGTCTGGATGCTGGTTGTGCCATCAGAATCAAACACATACTCTGTTGTATAACCTGACCCAGACAGAGTGTCCTACTGTCTTATGGCCAGATTATGTAAGGTGACATACCATCTGCACTGGTATCTATGACCCGGTGCAGGTGGCATCCCTCTGCAGCACATGCTTAAAAGGAGAAGAGGCTCCTTACAGCCCACATCCTTTTTCTGCTTGTAATCTGATCACCTTAGTACAGCCATACAGCAATGGTCTCTGTCTATCACCAGTATTAGCAAGAGTGTGAAGATACATATATGTTGGAAATAAGCACCACAGGGGTTTTGCTGATGTGGGAGGCAATGTAGTAGGCATTTTTCCCACCACACTTCCTAAGTTGTCAGGTGCAAGAACTCAGTATGACTTGAAAACTGAAAAGAGAGGTGATGTTAAATAGCAGGTATGAGATAGTGTTTTGCTTTGCCTTCTACTTTGTTAGTCTTGAGTGGTCACATTGAAAAACTTTTCCAATAATGAGAGTAAACAAAGTTTTGGTTTACAGAGAGCGTCA
>JAOXOE010000001.1:62642972-62671734 GCA_028565055.1 Phoeniculus purpureus
ATCCTGCTGTGGCAGGGGGATTGGACTAGATGATCTTTCAAGGTCCCTTCCAATCCCTAATGATTCTATGATTATGATAAAAGAATGAGCAAGTACACTTGGACAAAAAGTGTTGTACCCCTCCATGGTGCAATTCAAAGCCAATCCACTGGCACAGAGGTGACATATCCTGATAATACTTGACAAGGTTTCACACCTTGCATGCCATTCAAGGAAAGCAGTTCAGAAACCCCTATCTGCATAATTTCAACAGACACACACAAATAATCATTGAATCATTATGGGTGGAAAGGACCTCCAGGATCATCAAGTGCAGCCTTCATCCTAACAGCTCCCTAACCCCTAGACCATGGCCTCACATGCTCAAGCTACTCAGTTTTTAAACACCTCCAGGGATGAGGACTCCACCACCTCCCTGGGCAGTCAGTTCCAGTGCCCCACCACTCTCTCAGCAAAGAACTTCTAAGATCCAATCTAAACCTCCCCCGACACAACTTGAGGCCATTTCCCCTCATCCTATCATTAGTAATTTGGAATAGACCAGCACCAGCCTCACTACAACCTCCGTTCAGGTAGTTGTAGAGAGAAGGTCTCCTCTCAGCCTCCTCTTCTCTAGACTAAATAACCCCAGTTTCCTCAGCCGCTCTTCACAAGGCCTGTTTTCCAGCCCTCTCCCCAACCTCTTTGCCCTTCTCTGGCCCCGCTCCACAGTTTTGTGCAATTTTTTTCCTGAAGTTCTATTTGAAAAAGCAGTTTAAAAAAAACTCCTTCATATTACTGCAGGATTCAATTTTGCTCTTCTTGCAGAGCACTGGAACATTAACAGGCAGTGAAAAAATATAAGCTATGCTTTAATTAATACAGTCTATATATAGATTTCAGCGGGTCATTGATGTTAGCTACCTCCCCTGGATTTAGTGGGGACAGAGATGAAGATATGTCTGACTCAAGCAAAGGATCCCAAATGATGAAGCATGCATTAATTATATTCAATGAAACGAACCAACCTTGAACCTCTGAGGCTGATGAAACTGTATGGTTGCCTTTTTCTGGTCAAAATCCTTCTTCAACTGCATGTAATTCACTTTGCCTTCTTTATTGAGAACTTTCTTCTTTCCATTCACACATCTGCAGATATTGACATCTCGCCCATAGTACAGACCCTGGCTGCACAGTTCCTTCAAATCTGATAACTGGAACAGCGACTGGTAGTAAGCAGCCAGCTGCAGATCATTCCTCCGAACAAGCAGTGGCTTTTGTTCCCAGTACTCCTTGAAAAACTTCTCTGGCTTGATGGGAGAGATGAAGCTCCCAAACAGGCTGTCTGGGTTCTCAAAACTCAAGACTGATGGAGAACAAGCTGCTTCCACTTTTGCTCGTTTACATTGCGGCTGCATTTCTTTTCCCACTTCAGCATGCTTCCCTCCTTTCTTGGGCATGTTCCTGTTCAAGAAGAGACAGAACAAAAACACTCAACCAGTAATGCAACCTCAAGGGCCCAGAGCATATTTTCTTGCCTTATCTAGTGGGATATCAGAGCATGCTGGCAACAGCTCTGCTTTCAGATGCTCGTATGTTCTCAAGCAGCAGGGAAAGTCAAGCCCAGTGCAGTCTCAAACCTCAGCAAACTCCAAACGACTCTACTTGGAGCCACTGCTCAAAGGAATTTACTGACAACGTGCAGAGTGGGGTGCAGAGAGGGGACAGGATCAGAAACCTGTACCTGATTAGACTTCCTTGAAATGCAATAACCTTGGAGGAGACAAGCAGTGAAGGCTTCCCAATGACTTCTAGCCAGAGCACGATGGAGGAGGCCATAAAGCACTTCTGAGTGTAGAACCCAATCATTTAAAGGCATAGGCATGGTGACTCTTCAGGTAAGCTTTCCTTTCAAGCTGTCTTGTACGTTATAGACCCAGCATCTACATAGCTATACAGCTACCTGACCAAAGGTTTGACAGGACCTACAGAGAAGGCAGCTACTGTGGTGAGGGGATGCTGACACCAGTACAAAAGCATGCACTAAGGGCTGTGCAAGAACACAGTGAAAACACAGGAAAATGGGGGACAGAAAGACAGAGGCCAAGTGAAGGAATAGATCACCGTGAAAGAAGAAGGAGTATGTCACCAGGTTAATTTCCAAATGGTTTAGCTGCTCAGGAAAATTAAGGCAAAAATCAGGTAAGAAAAGGTACACGCAGACATGCTTGCAGTGCCTTTATGACTGCACCGGAGGAGCTCAGAGAACCAGGCAGCAGTAAAAGCCTGCCTGAGAAGCCACGCACCTAGACAATGAGCCAGCACCAAGCTGCCTAACACCACAGCTTGCCTGCTGGGTCTGGGCTGGCCTACTCAAACTGACTCTGGGCGTGTGGGAGCAAGTTTGTGAAACCACCACCAGAGTCAAGGCATGCTGACTGCTTTCGTTTGCAAGCAAAACTGACAGCCCAAAATGAAATGCCCTCATTTATTAAGATGCTTTTATGCAGATCCCTTATGAAATCTTCTAAGCACCAGTTCTGCTATTCACATGCAGTGCTAGGTCCTCCTTTGCAGCAGCCACTCCTGTAACAGCCTGTACAGGACCCTCAGTCCTGCATGAGGTAACCCACATCACTGCCTTCCTGAGAGGATGGGCTCTTCAAGCAGCAGCAAGCTCCAGCTCTCCATGAGGCACAGTAATGCTTAATAGAAGACTGGAACTCAGCACTCAGCTGCTAGCAATCCAAAGATGCTGCTGGTGCTGACATCTATCACTGACAGCCCCAAATACCAGCAACATAGTTGGAACCGCCAGTTTTGAATTCCAGGCATAAATCCATCAAATCTACCCTCTCAGGTCACACACACTGTATTTACTCAAGTTAAATCAAGGTGTGTACTGCGGCTTGTTTTAGACAGGGTGCTGTTGGTAGCATTTTGTTAGTTACTGCAACTGTAGAGCCAACAGAATGGTTTCAGTTGGAAAAGATGATCTAGTCCAAACCCCCTACCATGGGCCAGAACATATTCAAACTGGGTTCCTCAAAGCCCCATCCAATGTGGTCTTCTACATTGTCAGTGAGTGGGCACACACAACTTCTCAGAGCAACCTGTTCCAGCATCTCACCACCCTCATCACAAACACATCTCCCTTACACTTAATTTAAAGCCACCTCTTGCAGTTTAAAACCACTGCCCCTTGTCTTGGTGCTCCTGGTCCTGATGTCTTTTCTTACAGCGTTTAAGTACTGGAAGACCGTGGTGTTCTCCCTGGAGCCCTCTCTCCTCCAGGCTGAACCCCGACTCTCTCAGCCTTTCTCCACAGCAGAGCTGTTCCAGCTCGCTGACCACTTCTGTGGTCCTCCCTGTGGACCCGCATCAACAGCCCTATGTCCGTTTTGTGCTGGTCACCCCTCGGAGCTGGCCACAGTACCCCAGGCGGGGTCTCACCAGAGCATAAGGGGACAACCACCTCTCTGGACCCGCTGGCCACGGTGCTTTTGGTGGGGCCCAGGACACGCACCCGCAGGAAACGGGGCTCCCGGGCCTGCAGGCCCCACACGGGCCGTGCCCGCAGCTGCCGGGGCAGGAGCCAGCCACAGGCCCTCCGGAGCCACGGCGGGTCGGCCACGAGGCCAAGGGCCCGGCGCTGACACAACACCCTCACGGCCGCCTTCCCTGAGCCCAGCGGGGCGCCCACCCCGACGAGGCTGGCTGGCCAGTTCGTCCCGCCGCCACCGCCACCCACCCCAGCCCAGCCCAGCCCAGCCCCTGCCCGCAGACACCGCGGGCCGAGAAGCCCCTTCCCGCTCCGCACTCACCCACCGGGCGGACCTGGGCGGGCGGGGCGGGGCTGCAGGCGGCGATGGGCGGCGACAGGAAATGGCGGCGGAGGCGCTCGGGAAGCGACCTCGGCGCCCTCAACCTCGAGGGTTTTAAAGCGCTCACCCTTCGGAGAGAGAATGCGTGAGAGTTAGTAACGTGCGAGAGAGAGCAGTCTGTCTTTTATTGAGACTAAGGGAAAACCCCGCCGCAGCACCCTGCGTTAAGCAGCAGGTCGAGAGAGGTATCTCGAAGGATCCTGCCCTTCTGCTGTGCCCTGGAGAGACCTCACCGGGAGTACTCCTCACCTCGAGTACTGTTTCTGCTCCTGGAGCCCCAAGCACGAGAAGGACGAGGACCTGATGGAGCCTGATCAGAGAAGGCCACGAAAATGATCAGAGGGGTAGATTACCTGTGAGGAAGGCTGAGAGACTGGGGCTTGTGCAGCCTGAAGAGTCCAGGGGGACCTTATAGTGGCTGTTCACAAGCGCAGGGGTTTAGTCCGTGCTTGAGGTTTAATTCATCCACACAGGAGTGTCGTACTTCAGCTGAACTTTTCCTTCCTGGACCAAAATCTTGTACCAGACCTTCTGTGCAGCTCCCTCAAATTAATCTTTAGAGTCCTCACTGAGCACATGAAAACATCTAGAAACACTTGTAGTTACCTTTAAGATGCCTATTAATGATTTTATTTACATTGTCTGAAAGACATCAGAGAAATTGACAAGTGGTTTTTGCTAAAGTTTGGTTCTTCTGTACTGATGGTTTGAAGGGTACAAAGCAGAACTACAAGGAGTAGGAGACGTTTGGAAACCTCTGCAGCTTTACAGTGCATGGGTATCGTAAGTAGAAGGTTATAGTGGGGTTTTAGAAGTTAGTTGCGAGAAGGACCTACCTTTCCATGACAAGTGAGAGAGGGGAATATGTTCTATCAACAATTAGTGGAAAGAAATAACAGAGCCTTTCACATCTGAAATACCACTCCAGTACTTCCCTTTTGCTGTCCTGTACTTCCTTGTGGGGTGGCTTTAGTCACGCAGTAGTAACTCCTGCTTCCTTGGCACCAGCTGGGTCTTTTGGAACAAATGTTGTATGAGTCCATTGGGTTCCATGTTGATTAATACATTCCGCAACCTCCTACTGCTGAACAGAGAAACTGGTAAAGTATAATACAAGAGAAAAGGGGATGGAGGAGACAAAAAGGCAAACACCACGCATCCCATTCAGTCCTTGTTCCTTTACCACCGGGACCATTTTTTCACCAGCTGACCAAAACATCATGACTACTTCTCCAGACTTTAAAGTCTGCATCACCAACATTAACACTTACAGGATGTTTTCTTATTATAGATGGATGTAGTAGCAGATGCTAAAAATAGAGAGGCCACATCCTGCACCTCATCTGGTCATAGAACCCCTTACAAGCTGCTATTTGCATTCAAAAAATTCACGAGGTCGCCTCAGCATAGCTGCTTGAATACCACTAGGATGGAAACAAATACGTAGTTACGTAATTGCTGCAAGGTGAAACCCGTCCATTTGGCTGGCTACAAAACCAGCCACAAATAATAGGAATGAGAAATAGCATCAATACTTTTTTAAAGACTTCCATGCTGGTCTGTCTACACAAATAAACTAGAAGTATTTATTACCATCCCTTTCAGGAAGATAACACAGGCTTCTGAACTGGTGAGGGTCATGCGAGTTCTACACAGCCAGCTGAACAGGCGCAAGCCAGGTGACCAAGAAGGCCAACAGCATCCTGGCCTGTATAAGGAATGGTGTAACCAGTAGGAGTAGGGAGGTGATGGTGCCCCTGTACTCTGCACTTGTGACACTATACTGTCCAGGATCAGAAGGACATTGAGGGTCTGGAGCGGGTCCAAAGAAGGGCAATGAGGCTGGGGAGAGGGCTGGAAAACAGGCCCCAGGAAGAGCAGCTGAGGGAACTGGGGTTAGTCTAGAAAAGAGGAGGCTGAGAAGAGACCTTCTTGCTCTCTACAACTACCTAAAAGGAGGTTGTAGCAAGGCTGGTGCTGGTCTCTAATCACAAATTACTAATGATAGGACAAGAGTAAATGGCCTCAATTTGTGTCAGGGGAGGTTTAGATGCGATCTTAGGAAGAAGTTCTTTGCTGAGAGAGTGGTTGGGCTCTGGACCAGGTTGCTCAAGGAGGTGGTAGAGTCCCCATCCCTGGAAGTGTTTAAAAACCAAGTAACTCAAGCACTTGGGGCCATGATCTAGGGGTTATGGAGCTGTTGGGATGAGGGCTGGCCTTGACGATCCTGGAGGTTCTTTCCAGACATGATGATTCTATGATTCTAACCAGCCCTCTTCATCCCTCCAAAAATTGTTTTAAATAATCTGTTATATTTTTTTTTTTTACTATTTATACAAGCAATAGATTTTGGAAATAAGGAAGTAACACTTGATCCGTCACTGCATGATGAAGATGAAAATTATAAGCTATGCTGTGAAAGTATGCAGTTAAGTTTTGTCATGATAATAAGCAACCTCCCTCATGCTCACAACACACCTTGCTCTGCAGTGCTTTCCATGGGGAGACTGCTTGGCCAATGCTTACATTGACAGTAGAGGTCCTTCTGCTAAAGCAACCTGTGTAGCTTCCAGGCACTTGTATGGGATGTGCCCAGAAGGTAAATGGCAGGCAGGAATCTCTTTCTCTCCATGCTTCCATATGCGGGCTTGTTTGCTGGGCATCCTACACGGGGCCTTGGCATGCTGTGCTGCCAAGCTGCTGCTGATCCTGTAAGATTTAGAAGAAGGAACTTGTTTGTGTCAAGAAGTACCAGGGTGTTTTTTCTGTTGGAGACTGCACTTGTGCTGTTGGCTACACAACGAATACTGCTTCCTGTAAGCCAGAGTTTTAAAAAACGATGTTATGTTAGTTCATGTCAGATGTTCAGGACATGCACTACACATGTGGAGCAATGAGATGGAATCTTCCCAGGCAATCTGGAGTACGTGGACAGGATGCCTCCATGCTGGCAGTGCAGTAACAAGAACGCCATAGAATTGTTTTAATGAATCTACATTAAACCTTTGCTCAGCTTGAGGTCTGGTGTGCTGCTGCTGTTGCCAAAGCCTGCATGTCCTTTGGCTTTATGTTCTCAGCATTGTCATTCCTGGTATAGTTCTGCTTTCCATGTCAGGATTTCCTGGAAGAGAATCAAAGCCCTCTTAGCTCTGATCATTTGTTTGGCAGCAGGGTGGCTGCCGAAGTACCCACTCAGTCCATCAGATTTCAGTCACCCACTATGCAGTGTGTCACCACCCTCTCCAGCTCTGTAACTGGGAGCTCGACAAATGCAGCTTTTTGAAAGACTAAGAGACATCACCAAGTTATGAGCAAACAATATTTAAGCAGGAAAATCAAATAAACCAAAGAGTGGCTCAGGCTTCTAAATTTATTCTCATTTCCTACTCGTGACCAAGCAGTTGCCTTGTGACAATTTTTGCCACCAGAAATGAGCGTTTTGAACTGACTTCAGTAAATGACAAACAAATACAAGGAATTCAAGTGGAAAATGCTCCTTATTTGGAAAAGTCATAAAAATATCTTGATTCTTGGTTTTGAACAAACTTGTGTGTGTGTCCCTGATGATCCTTAATTCAACCTACTTACCCTGAATCTAAGGATATTTCCATGGAGGATTCAACCGGGACCAACAGGATACCTGTACACGGCTCTGTTTTGGCACAGCTGCTTCCTTTGTATTTCCTGTGTGTCTCAGTGCAGTATCTTGAGCTGTGGTAAGAATCCCTGCAGCAAGGAGGCACAGGTAGCTTCTCCTCACTGTAACATTCAACTGAAAAGCCGCAGGAAGGGGGGGCAAAACCCCAAGCTCATGAATGCAAAATAAAGCAGAAGAACAAGATTCTGCTGAAGGTGTGGTTTCTTTTCTTGCTTGACAAAGTTTTCTAAACTCTCTGCCTCAAAGCTGGTGTTTCCGAAATGAGCAGTTATGCAGGAAGCAGGTGATTGCAGCAGGTCTGTATGAGTCTTAGTCATGTGGGTATCGCATGAGGGACACAGCTTGTGCAGGTGATGATCATCATCCACCTGGAAGGTGGCCAGAAGACACCAAGTCTAGGACATTGTTCCAGTGCTCCCTTGGAGACTAGTGATCAAGACTTCTCCAAAAGAGGCAATGGTCCTGCAGACAGTCAAGGATGACTGACAGGGTGAGGGTTTTCCCTTAAGTGTTGATGATGCCCAATATACAAAGACCCATCAGCTTCTCCTCCTGCTTTCTGTTGGTCTGTACACCACTGCTAAGCCGTAATCACTCCCCCTGCCACTAATCACGGAGAAAAAAGGCTACTGAGGTGCATACAGGGTGCCTAGCAAAATGGAAAAGCAGCAAGTGAAATAAGAATAGAACCTGTCAGAAGGCAATAGCTGCTGATTGTCCTCTAAAATGGACAACAAGTGGAGAAGAATCAGAAAGGCTGATTAAAGGAGGAATGGTGAGAGTGTAGGTAGAGGCTGGATAATACCTCAGGTGGGAGCTGCTGCCTGTTCAGGGCTCCCTTGGTGAACACACTGCTCCTGTGCTGCTGTAGCACCAGCATGTGCGCTAGATTACCCCAAAAAAGCCTCCTACAGTCCAGTTGAAAAAGAAACCAGACTTGTCAGTTTTTTCACTAAGGGTTTTGCTCCTAACTAAACCAGCCTTGCTGTGAGCAGAAGTCACTTTTGGAAACTTTTAATGGTTTCCTCTCCTGCTGCGGCATTAATTTTGAAAATACTACCCTCATACACAAAATAACGTCTGCCTTATAATGTGTTCTGCTCATATGTACAAACCCCAGTAAAAAAGGTTAAACACAATGTATACACTGGGAAATATAATCCTGGAATATGTGTCAATAACATGATTGTTCTGTAAAATGATCCTGCCCACATTTCCCTTCAGAGATCTCTTCCTCTTTATGCGAGTTGTGCCCATGCTGGAGATGTTGGCTGCGTGCGCCCGAGTCTCGTTCTCTTCACAGCGGTCTGAGAAAGCAGTCAGGTCCATGTCCACATCTGTGTCATGAAAGCAGCCGTCGAAAGCCATTGCTTGCACTGCATCAATGCTGTACATTCCTGAAGCCTGGCAACAAAGAATAGTTGTTGTGCATCTAGCAGGAGTCATTTTAGTCAATTATAAATAAATAAAACAGAAAATAAACCTTTCTTTTCAGTGTTGTTCCCTGTGGAGAGCAAATGGAGGATGGGGCTGCCTGACAGTATCATAGAACCATAGAATCATTAGGGATTGGAACGGACCTCGAAAGATCATCCAATCCAATCTCCCTGCCAGAGCAGGATCACCTAGACCAAGTTGCACAGGAACATATCCAGGCAGGTTTTAAACGTCTCCAGAGAATTGCTGCCTGTGAGTTCTGCTCTCTTGGGCAGGATGTGAGCAAGGAAGGGGACACGTGCCATAAAACATACTGCTCTGACTGGTTGTGGCCAGTTTCTGGCTGGTTATATGTGTCCCAGTTTCTGAAACAGAGAAACCAAACTCAGGCTCTGCTGTTGGTCTGCATTGCTGGAGCTGTGGGAAACAATTTCAAACATTTCCATGAATATTTTTTTGATGGGGTTACCAATTCACGTGAGAGACATATGCACTCCTTGTGATATTCCAACAAATCACTCTACGTGTCGGGGGATACTCAGGAAACACAGGTTTTAAGTGAGCGCTTCATACAAAGCCAATGTTTAACTTGTGAACTTCTTTCCACACACTTTTGTAAAGACTACCTTGTCATTTGTCTGGTCTGGGGACAAAAAGGGTTATTTCCTAATTGAAAATGGTGAGGCAGAAGGAGAAATAGTATCTTTCACTGGAAACAGTTGCTCTCTACAACTATCTGAAAGAACACTGTAGAGATGTTGGTGCTGGTCTCTTCTCAGAGGTAATTAGCGATAGAACCAGAGGGAAGGACTTCAACAGGGGAGAGTTAGATTAGACATCAGGAAAAAATTCTTCACAGAGAGAGTGGTCAGGCACTGGAATGGGTTGCCCAGGGTGGTGGTCGTGTCACCGTCCCTGGATGTGTTTAAAAGTCGCTTAGACTGGTTCAGGAGTGAATTTGTAGAGTAGGGACTGTGGCTGGACTCGATGATCGCAAGGGGCTTTTCCAATCTGAACAATTCTATGACTCTACGAATATGATGAGTGCATTCTGAGGCCTATTTCAGGTACAGTAAATGTACCTTGAGCAATAGGTATGTGAGAAGAGAACGAAGGTTAACTTCTGCTAGGGTTGGGGACAAGAGGAAAAAATCTGGAGGTGTACTCCCTAACCTCTGCCACAAGAAAGGGAAGGGAGAGAAAGCACAGACCTTCTCAAGATCTCAGAGAGGAGGATACATTTCCTCCCTTCAGCCAAGTAAAGAAAAGCAAGATAGAGTGGAGTCACAGAGATGGCTACTGTACTGTTATCAGAGCAGTCTATCAGGATTAGCTGTGGCTTCTGTGATGTTTTCTGAAGGCAAGAAAACACAGAGGATTGTACCTTGCCCCGTTTTTTGAGTTGATTTCTCTCTTCAATTGTGGTGAGATAGTTCACTGCTGCATATTCGATGACGGACAGGAAGACAAAAAGGAAGCTGGTCCATAAATACACATCCACAGCCTTTATGTAAGACACTTGAGGCATTGAGGCACTTACTCCTGTCATAATGGTTGACATTGTCAGCACTGTAGTTATACCTGCCAAAGGAAATGGAGAGGTTATCATAATAGTGGCCAGCTGTTTCCATTTAGCTCCTAACCATTGCTTGGACAGCAGAGCTTTGTGAGGGCATATGATTGACACTGCCTTTAACTTCATTGCACAGGCTCTGAAAAGTGGAGTGAACCATGAAGGACTTTTCACATAAAATGCTGAATCCAGTAAATCATCTCTCTACTCCGTGTGTGCAGACAGAGCTGCAGCACTCCAGGCTGAAGCAGCCTGGTGATTCAGCAGCATAGGGAACACATTCCTGTGACAGCTCTAGGCACTGCTATATAGAGAAATGAAGGCAGGTTTGTGGTCTCCCCCACTTCCCAGAGCCAGGGTCTCCAATACACACTTTGCTGTAACAAGGAATCACTAAAGGATCACCAGTTTCCCTCCCAACTTCTTCTCAAATTGTACTGCTTGAGAACATGAATTAAATTGTATGTCTGTCATAACTTCATGGCTCTCTCTAGCATAAGAGTGCTATACATCCATTTCATGTGGTTTACTTCAGTCTGTCCAGAATTTCACCCTCACCTTTTCAGTCTCTCCTCTTACACAGTTATTCAACTAATTTTATTTTGATCTGTCTCAGAAAAAAATAAAACCAAACACCAACAGCTAACCCAGGTCTTGCTGTTGAAGAAATGCAGGTACCAGTTGGAAGTGAAGACATCCCAATAATATCTGTGACACAGCACTGGCTGATAGCATGGCCTTTCAGCTGGGTCTCAGGGTAACCTTTCACAAGCTTCATGCTAGTTGAAGTCCACTGGAACATACAAGAATTCTCCCTCTCTGCAGGTTCCTTAGGTTGAAGGATGGACTTCAACATCAATTTATTTAAAACATGTATACTCTAGGCTAAGATTTTTAAACTGTGTTGTTAATACTGCCTGTAAGTTCTGCAGGCTTCTGTTAATGCTATTCCCAGAACTTGTGATACCTAGCCTCCTGCAGATGTCTATATATAAGTTAAAGAACGTGACCAGAAAACCATTTTGATAACATTACTGAGGATTTAAACTTTATTTTTAAAGAGTAGGTTAACTTTCCTATAGATTAAAGGAATTGATAGGCACTTTAATGTAAGTAGGAGGTGCCATGATTTGGTTTTAAACTGTCAAATATATGTATGTCTCATGTATTAATACCTTTAGCTTGTGCCAATAGAAAGGACTCTGAAGTAGCTGTTTGTTCTGGATCGACACAGTTATAGATAAAAATGAAAGGGTCATGCAGTACATGCAAGTTTGTTTCTGAAACAAAGATCCTCAGATTTCTATTTATCTAAGAAATACCGTGACATACAGTTGGCTTCTGGGACCAGCATCAGTGAGAATCAAGAACAGGAGCTTCCTTCCTTCTTAAATGGACAGTTGCGGGACTCAGATGCATTATGATTATATTAGATATCAAATTCCCCTTCTGTGGTCTGGGAGCTCTTTTCTGTTGCAGGAGTGCCTGTCTGAGCAAACATCCCACTTCCAAATGTACAAATTGGCTAACGGAGTTTATAGGAGCAATGACAGTGGCAGTAATACTGCTGTTCAGGCAATTCCCTGATGTACTTGCTCATGTGCTGTCTAAATAAGCTAGAGTAGCTTCAAAACCTCTCCCCTATCCATTCTGTACTTCCCCAGATAATAAACATGAAAGGTTTACCTAGTGATACCCTGGCAGGAACAGCTCTTCTGTCAATCCAAAATGAAACCCAAGACAGCATCACCATCAGCATGGCTGGGAAATAAGATTGTAGCAGAAAGAAGAAAATATGTCTCCGGAGTGCAAAGTTTATAAAAAGCCGATTGTACCAACCTATGAAAAAAGAGAGAGGAACAGGTTGGGGGAGAATACAGCGGTGTCCTCTGTGAGCTTTGTTCACTGGCCCCCTGCCTGCAGTAGAATGCTGCATCCACATCAGCTACAGGAAAAGCCTAAGAACTATTTCACAGAATCATTAGGGATTGGAAGGGACCCTGAAAGATCATCCAGTCCAATCCCCCTGCCATAGCAGGATCACCTAGAACAAGCCACACAGGAACACATCCAGACAGGTTTTAAATGTCTCCAGTGAAGGAGACTCCACAACTTCCCTGGGCAGCCTGTTCCAGGGCTTTGTCACCCTCACTGGAAAGAAGTTCCTTCTCATGTTTATGTGGAACCTCCTATGTTCCAGCTTACACCCATTGCCCCTCGTCCTATCAGTAGATGACATTGAGAAGAGCCTGGCTCCAGCCTTCTGACACCTACCCTTCACATATTTATAGACATTAATGAAGTTACCCCTCAGTCTCCTCCAAGCTAAAGACACCCAGCTCCCTCAGCCTCTCCTCATAAGGGAGGTGCTCCACTTCATTCATCATCCTCGTTGCTCTACTCTGGACTCCCTCCAGCAGCTCTACGTTCCTCCTGAACTGAGGGGCCCAGAACTGGACACAACACTCCAGATGTGGTCTCACCAGGGCAGAGTAGAGGGGGAGAAGAACCTCTCTCGATCTGCTAAACACACCCCTTCTGATCCACCCCAGGAGGCTGTTGGCCCTTTTGGCCACAAGGGCACATTGCTGGCTCATGGCCATCCTGCTAGTCACCAGGACCCCCAGGTCCCTTTCTCCTACACTGGTCTCCAACAGGTCAGTCCCCAACCTACACTGGTACCTGGGGTTGTTCTTGCCCAGATACAAGACTCTACACTTTCCCTTGTTATAGTTAATTAAATTTCTCTCTGCCCAGCTCTCCAGCCTGTCCAGGTCTCACTGAACGGCAGCACAGCCTGCTGGGTTGTCAGCCACTGCTCCCAGCTTTGTGTCATCAACAAACTTGCTGACAGTGCATGCCAATCCCTCATCCAAGTCATTAATTAATAGATTGAATAGTGCTGGTCCCAGTATGAACCCTTGGGGGACTCCACTAGATACAGGCCTCCAGCTGGACTCTCTTCCGTTGACCACTGCTTTCTGGCTTCTGTCCTTCAGCCAGTTCACAATCCACCCCACTACTTGAAAGAAATCATAGTTCACCTTGAGGAGCATTAAGAGAGAAAAGAGATGCAAGAACATTTTGTATGTCCTTTGCTTATTAGCAACAACAGAGTGTAGAGTAAAGTTATCATGCAGTGCTAGTTTTGTTATTTGCAATATATATACAAAAATATATAGCTTGTAACATGTGTGTTTGTATACGTTTGTAACTGTGTATAATTAAGACCTAATTTCAGGACAAATAAAAATAAGAAAAGGAAGCTAACTGGACATTTCTTTCAGAAGTTAATTTACCTTCAACTTATGTCTTGACAAATTCATCTAAAAATGTTGGCAGCCTCAAACTGTAACACAGGAAAGAATTAATGCACTTTCTGGCCATTAGGTGGAACTTTTTCAAACTAAATATATGTGCTCCATTTGGAGATTTTGCTTAGTAGAGTGAAAATCCCCCCTGTGAATGACTAGCCAAAGTCCCATTGCCAGTACATTATATTCTGCCCTGTGTATCATCGGTGTGTCCTGAGTCAAAAGGGAAGCAGCAGGGAGCCATGACCTCTGCTCTGGGCAGTCAGATCAAATCAGGCAGTTTGATTTTTCACAAAGTGATGAGTTGCTTTGGCTCCCACTGAAGTTGCCTTTCTCTAGGGCATGTTGTATCCATGTAGACAGGAGACCTCCTTCAGCAACCATCCTCTCTGTGTGTCCTGGGCACTTTTCCAAGTGCTGCTGGTTCCAAGTTTCCCCTTGGGGCTCGTAATGCTTGTGTGAGGTGATTGTGGTGTCTCCTAGAACCTGGAGAAAATCACTCCTTACAGGCACTTAGAAATTACCAGGGACTGTATACAGCAAAAGAATGGCCTCTACCCGAGAGAATGGCATAGGAAGACTTCGATTTGCAGTCTGACTCTGTCTTTGGGATTCTGACCAGCGTGCCTCTTCAGCAATACTATTTGAGTTGACTGGCTACACCCTGTTGCAGTCTCTAGGAATTATGTATCCATACATTTCTGAGGTGAAAAGCTTTTAGAAACTCATCCACCTATTTTGGAGGTTTGGTGGTTTTTTTTCCTCTCCTCTGCAACGGAATCGCAAAAGGCAAAACTCACTGATGCAACCAGAATTAGGACTTCACTCTTATTCTTTAAAACAAGATCTCTAACGTATTTTTTCAGTCTAAATAAGAACATAAAAGGCAGTGCCTGCAAAGCCAAACTGTGTTTATGATCCTGTTTTTCTAGGGGTTAAGAAAGGTCCCTAATCAACCTCCCCTTGTTGCGCATGTGCTCAGTAAGACAGCTGAATTGCTTTTGTTACAGATGATGCACAAAACCTGATTCCTTTACAAGAGGAATGTTGATGTTTCTATGTAAATTTTCTTGAAATGAGTGCCTTAAAAATATCTTAATTCTTTACACTTAAAGGAGCATTTCCCTTCACTGTTTCTCAGTGAAAGGCCAGCCATGTCTATGAAGTCTGTGTGTGAGATGAATAATGGTTCTTAAAGCTTCAGCAGAGTGTTAATGAAGGGAGATAATTTTTTTTTTTCTGTTGCTTGCTAGGTTTTGGCATCTGCAGCCACATCCAACCTGCGCAAATGTCAGGCTTAGTAATGACTCTTCAGTTATATCTGGTGAGAATGGATGGGGCAACAAGGTTCAGGGGAGCCAAAGGTTCTATATTCTATTCCCAGCTGCTCCTCAAATGTCAGTTTTCTTCCTCTCACCTAATTCTGGCTATTCCTGTAAGTAGAATTTGGAACATGTGAGTCTCTGCATCTTTCATCATGTGGCTGGAGAAGACTCAAGTGTTCATATAGATGCCTCTTGGGAGACAGAGTTCAGTTGGGCCATTCCCTGATGGCAGGCTCACTATGTGACCCAATTAATGCCTGCCTCTGTACTGCTGCCCAGTTCCTCCAGTGAGCATGCCTCTGTTCTTGGCTACACTTCCAACAGGTCAAAGCCTAGTGGTTCTGGTAACTAGAGTGCACTCTGATATTTTTTGCATTGGGCTGCTTCTGAACAAAGCATGGAAAAATGGCAGTTTACGAAAGAAGACACAAGTGGTGAGCAGCTAGACTTCTGAATAAATGTAAAGTGCCTTTCTTTGATGTTCATTGTATGTGGTCCCTTTCGGTGGTAAATGGAGAGCTCACACAATCAAACTGAGCTTAATTTCTTTAAAAGTAAATAACAAAATGGCTTAGACTGGAATGGACCTCAGAGGTCATCTTGTTCCAACTCCCCTGCCATGGACAGGGACAGCTCTCACCCGACCAGGTTGCCCAGAGCCCCATCCAACCTGGCCTTGAACACTTCCAGGGAAATGGGAAATCCACAACCTTCCAAGGCAACCTTTTGCAGTAAGAAGTTTCTTCCTAAGGTCTAATATAAATCTACCTTTTTCTACCTTGAAACAGTTTCCCCTCATCCTGTCATTAGAGTCTTTGTAAAAAGTCCCCCTACAGCTTTCCTGTAGGCTCCCCTCTCAGGTTCCTGAAGGCTGCTATCAAGTTGCCTTGGAACCACCAAACTGAACAGCCCGAATTACCTCAGCCTGTCCTTACAGGAGAGGTGTTACAGCCCTCTGATCATCCCTGTTGTCTCCTCTGGACACGCTGCAACAGTTCCATGTCCTCCTTGCACTGAGGATTGCAGAACTGGACACAGTACTAAAGTTCAGTGTGATTCTGATGTGGAAAATTCAGTAGGAATTTGGAGTTTCTATGTCCTAGACTAGATAGCATCCTGTTTTTGCGGACATGGAAGAGAGAAGAATCCTAGAAGTAACTGGGTTTCTTCAGTTGCCAAGTTCTTTCTGGACTTGACAGACCATGTCTCTGGAAGAGACTTCAGATGAAATCTGTAGGAGTTGAGGGTTACACAGTGCTTTCCAATCTAGGGATCATATGTTTACAGTAATCTTTGGCCTGTTGTTTATTGCTTTTACCCCACTAAATATTCCTGTTTAGCTGAGTGACAGCCGTAGTTGGAACTTTTCTCAAGAGTGGTTGTTTAAACAAACTAAAGGATTAACATTTTTCTAAAAAGAATTTATCACTTTTCAAGAAAGACAAAAACAGATAATTACTTATAAGCAGGAAAAGATTTCTCAAAACACAGTAGTATGTCTGTGCTGAAATTCCCTGACATATTTTAGGGAATAGAGATGTGATGAGGAGTGGAGGAAAGACAGCTTGCCTTTTTCATTCAGCTCTAATCAAGACTCTGATCAGATTTTGTTTCATGAGTTGCTCAGCCTGTGGAACTCATGATTTTTGAAAAAGGGAGCAGTTCTGTAGGAAGGTTTGATCTTGTTTGCTTCTTTCAGTTGAATTATTACCAGACTGACTCTTCTTTGTAGTCCTGTTATTTGTTTCATGCCATCCAAATGCTCCCTTAGGGCACTGCTTAGCAGTGGGGTTTGGTGGAGTCCCTGTTCCTCATCCAGCCACCCAGGGAAGCCTGTGCAGGAGGATACTGCCCTGTGTCACTAGTAAATGCTGGTGGAATTGCTGCTTTCAGCAAGCAGGAGAAAGCATAGAAAGAATTTTGGTGCATTTAGACTTGATATTAGGATGAATTTTTTTCACAGAAAGGGTGGTCAAGCACAGGAATAGGCTGAAAGCCACCATAAAGGTGGCTGAGTCGCCATTCCTGGATGTGTTTAAAGATGGTTTGGATGAGGTGTTGAGGGATATGGTTTAGGGGTGAACTTGTAAGATAGGGTAGGTGGTCGAACTAGATGATCCCAGGGGGTTTTTCCAACCAGAGTGGTTCTGTGATTCTGTAGAGAGGTTTGCTGGCAGCACATGTTAGATCTCTTCCTCCCTTTGTCACAGCTGTACCTAGGAAGTGTCAATCTAGACTTTCCATTGGGCAGCAAAGCTTTTGTATATTAACCTGCTTTAAATGAATTATGGGTTTCTAGCTTGTTGCACTCTGCTATAAAATCTGTGACCGTACTAGTATCGCACATAAACACTGAAAAAGGGCTGGTTTGCTCAATAAATATTCTGTAGCATTTATAGGGACATGTAGAGGTTTTATACGAGGGTATAGCTCAAAGGAAGCTCCTGACTTCATTGGATTTTCCTTGTCTAATTGTCTAAGAAAGCTGAGGATGTCTCTGAGTTGTGCAGAAGGGATGTGAATTTCAAATGGCTTTTCTTCTCCATTTCTATAAATTTGAACCTGATGCGTCCTATACACGAGGTGTGAACCTGCTTTATTTGTCACTACACAACTCCGTTCTGTCATTTTCACCACTGATAGGATTTTGTGACTGAGTGACCTTGTTAATACAGCAGTATATTGCCTGCCATATCCTCGGTAACGATGCTCCAAATGATCACAGAATCACAGAACATTAGGGATTGGAAGGGACCTCGGAAGATCAAATAGTGAAAAAATTATGCTAGTTTCTTTCTATTCTTTTCCAGGAAAAGAAAAAAGGCTCCATTATCTTAATTACATTACTTTAGAATCCTACTTAATGTGATAAAATAGTTAAAGAACTCTTTTTCTCTGTAAGAGCTATTTTGTCAAATTGTGCTAAAGATCTTGGAGGGGGAAAAGGGACATAAATATGGAGTGGATCCTTTCAACGTAACAAAGTCCATCAATGGACTGGGAGGATATTGTGACACCAGTTACCAAGAGACAGATTTATGTGAACAGACTTTATGATAAAATTGTGGGGTTTTAGGTATTTATCTCATAATCCAGCAACTTTTTACTATCTTAGTGATAAATGTTGTTCTTATTGTGGTAACGATAAGTCTAATTACTTTAGATAGTTAAAGCTGATATACATGGTACAAAGGTAGGAGTGACCTGATGCCTTTATCACAGAATCACAGAACTTTAGAGATTGGAAGGGACCTCAAAAGATCATCTACTCCAATCGCCCTGCCAGAGCAGGTTGACCTAGATCAAGCAGCACAGGAACATGTCCAGGTGGGTTTAAAATGTCTCCAGAGAAGGAGACTCCACAACCCCTCTGGGCAGCCCCTTCCAGTGCCCTGTCACCCTCACTGTGAAGAAGTTCCTTCTGATATTTATGTGGAACCTCCTATGCTCCAGCTTGTACCCACTGCCCCTTGTCCCATCATTAGATGACACTGAGCAGGGCCTGGCTCCATCCTCCTGACACTCACCCTTCACATATTTATTAAATAAGGAAAGAGAACTAATTATGGGGAAATGGAGTGAAAACCAGGTTTCCAAAGTCCCTGTCAAATGACACTGTTGGTAGTCCAGATGACTGGAAGAGCAAAGAATGTATCAAGAGACACTGGAGCACCTTGCATAGACAGACTGTTGAGTTTCCATCCCTGGAGATGCTCAAAACCTGAGCTTTAGCCAGGCTTGTTCTGAGTATGTGATTTTTAGAGGTTCAACTGCTCTGTGACATTTGAGTGTTTTTCAAGAATTCATCCTTCATGAAAAGTAGAAGACTTGCATTAGGAAAAGAAAAGCAACTCATACAGGCTGCTTCCCTGGGTAAACCCCAATCCAATGAAATATGATTTAATTTAGGTATATAAGTTGTGTAGCCCATAAAGCAGGATTGCCACTTAAGAAAATGTGATGTGCTTATGCTCAAATCTAACACCCTTAATTGTTCTGTTGAAAACCAGGAAATAAAGTAAGGACTCCTTAATCAAAAACACACAATGTTTCCTCAAATTAAATGTGTCTATTAAGTATTACTTGAATATGTATCTTTAAGTAAGTCTCATTCAAAATTTATGCAGAAGCTACTACAACATTACTAATCTGTTGGATTTTTGCTTAAAAGTGCAGAAGAAAAATCTGGTCAGCCTTTAGATTCAGTTCTCACTGGCTTGAATTCATGGGTTCCTATAAACAGAATTTAAGAATCAGCCTGTGAGGACTGAGCCTTAGCTAAAGCTATGTGGTGGGTGGTGGTAGATGTATGCAGGAGAGTTATTTCTATTTCTTCTAATCAAAATAGTTTTTAATCAAAAAAGAACTCAGTTTGTCAGATGCAATTGGGGCCAAGGTTTGGTGTCAAACAGGGTTGTTTTAATGCAGGGGGTCTGCCAAGTCTGCATCTTTCTTAGCAGACAGCTCTAATCCTTCATGGTCTACCAACTTTACCTTTATGAGTTCTTTTGATTGGTAATTGAGAGAATAAATCTTTGAAGAACTTACATAAACGCAAAAAAAGAAGAAACCCCATTAAAGTTCTGACGTGTTTTATATGGTACTTTTCAGCCCTCTACAATTTAAATTCATTTTGTCAGACAAAGATTCTAGAGTTATAGATTGTTTCCTCATACAGTGTCATCTGCATATATTTTAACTTTTAATACCGGTACAGTCACTGAGCTGTTCTGAGTGCTGAATTGCTCTGAAACACATTGCGGTGTTGAAGATGCAGAGCAGAATAAAGACTTTCACTTATTTGAGTATTTTTATCTCCCTGTCTCTGTTTAAGTTATACAGATGAGGCATTGTTTATAGTAAATTTTAGGTCTTATATTGACTATCAGATTAGTCAGTTCTGGGCTCCTCACTTCAGGAAGGAAACAGACTGCTGCAGAAAGTCCAGCACAGAGCCACACAGATGATGAAGGGAGTGGAACATCTCCCTGATGAGGAAAGGCTAAGGGATGACCTCACTAATGTCTATAAATACGTGAAGGGTGGGTGTCAGGAGGATGGAGCCAGGATCTGCTCAGTGTCATCTACTGATAGGACAAGGGGTAATGAGTGTAAGCTGGAACGTAGGTGGTCCACATCAGTATGAGAAGGGACTTCTCCCCAGTGAGGGTGACAGAGCACTGGAATGGGATGCCCAGGGGTGTTATGGAGTCTCCTCTGGAGATGTTTAAAACCTGCCTGCATATGTTCTTGTGCAACTTGGTCTAGGTGATCCTGCTGTGGCAGGGAGATTGGACTAGATGATCTTTCGAGGTTCCCTTCCAATCCCTGATGTTCTGTGATTCTGTGAAACCGCATATTTGCATTGCAAAAAGACAAGTTCTGTTTATTCAAGCTAATTTACTCGGTGACTTTTATAACGTACAAGGTTAGAGACAACTACGATAGAAACAGACATGTTTGTGCTGTATAATCCTTTGTGCCCTGTCTTTGATATTGAGTAGGTCATTACCTGTTTGTGGGGTAGGTGAAATACAAATATTATCCTATCCGCTGATGCTGTAGGTAGCATTAGACAATATTTAAATGAAGTCTCTGCAAGATTGTCATGTTCTAAACCTAACCTTGTTTTAAAAAAGTTTCAGATCTAAAACTTGGAAGGTGAAATATTGTTCCTATATCTCTGCATCCGAGTCCATGCGTGGCTCAGGGAGAAGCTGTCATGATATAAATACTTTTGGAATTGGGCAAGCATGAATTCATAGGAGTTCTTAAATCCTGTTGATAATAACCCATGATGAGTTTGTAGAGCTTGTGCATTCAGTACTTCATAAATCAAAAGCCAGGAGAGGAAAGTCCTGACCTAAACAATTCATAGAGATTGATGATTCTGAAACAAAGGTATCTTTCCATTGATACAGGATGGGGAGAAGGGGCGACACAGAAGTACTTCTGGTTCTGGTTTTAATGGCTTTTGCTACTCACAAAGACGACCAGAAGTTTTTGTGTGACCAAATGAAGCTTACGCAGCAGTAGTTTAAATTTTTTCTGTCTAGCTACATCGATCTCTGCTGCTCTGCACAAAGGAGGAGATCATCAGGGGGTGTTTGTAGGATGTCACCTGGCTGTCAGACTGATGTTATACGTCCTCTCTCATTGATAAAAGCTGCAGCCAGTAGGGCTTTGGCAAAATGGAAGTGACTTGGAGAGGGTCATCCTAAGTGATGCAAAAAGTTGCAAACACACGACACAAATAAGGCAAAGCTTCAACTCAGTCCTCTGCATCAGTAAATTTCACTCCAAATGGTGCTATATTTAGGCTTATTTAAACTTCCCTATTTTTTCTTATGTTGGAATCCTCTTCTGCTTGTTCTGTCATACTTCTTCCAAGTAATATCAGCTGTTCGAGATTTTCCAGTAAGGAAAATTTACACAAGGCTTGGGCTGTATCCCATCTGTCAATTGCTTTATCTGTCCTCCCTAACAGCAGTCTTAGATGAGATTACCCTCCTTCTTCCAGTAGTCATAGCTCATCTACAGTGCTTTGTGCACTAGAAACCAGCTCTGAATCCAAGACTGACCCAGAGCCTTTAGAGGAACACAGATACTGTTGAAGACCATACACAGAGCAATGCTGCACTGTAGTGTGTCATCGAAGCCTACCTCAATTTGTCCATACCAAGAATCTGGAGACAGTAAGGATAATGTGAGATGTCAGTCAAAGCAAAACTGTGGTGCGTTCCTTATGGAAGCACTCTGTGGTTTTCAAGACTGCCATGTCCAACTTGCTAAAACTCTGTGACAATTGCAAAAACATTTGCCTGCAGAAGGTATTTTTTGGAAGAACTAGTTTTAGCTGTATTTATCATCATACTTTGTTTGTTTGTTTTTTAAAAATTAGTATGATCATTACGCTTTGCTTGATCTCTATCTCTCCCGTTTCATGTTCCCACCAACCTTCACTTTTTTCTTCCTCTCAACCCAATACTTCTTCCTGCTTTTCAGTCTCTACTGCATGACTCCTCCTCTTTCCTATCATTCTTGTTTCCCCTAGGAATGCTGTGCAGCTTCACTATCTTTTCCTAGACATAATGCCTTACTGTCTGCCAAACTGTGCAGTCTCACATGCAGCTGCCTACAAGTGGTATGGATGATTCAGTTTTTCAGGTTTTTTTTTTTCCTCAAATAGTAGCAGCACCTCTACCAGGGAGGTGTAGTGGCCCTTCCATTTTGTGTTACATGCTTTTTTAAAAAGAGTATTGATGTTGGCAAGCTTTGTTTTGCACAGAAGCGTATATACAGTTAATACATTTTAGGTAAGCCTTGTTATGTTCTCTGATTCTATGATGTCTCTAATTAGGGATTGGAAGAGATCCCCAAAGATCATCTAGTCTAATCCCCCCACCACAGCAGGATCACCTAGATACAGTCACACAGGAACATATCCAGGCAGGTTTTAAACATCTCCAGAGAAGGAGACTCCACAACCACCTGTTCCAATGCCTGACAACCCTTTGGGTAGATAAATTCTTCCTAACATCCAACCTGACCCACCCCCTAGTGCAGCTTAAGGTCATTTCTCTTCATCCTATCACTTGCCACTAGGGAGGACAAAGGGAGAAGAGACCGATTATGTCTTTCAGATAGCTTGTGCCCCTGCCCCACTCAAGGGGTGGTGAATGGTGTGCAGCTCCCAGTATTTATCTGAGCAAAGAAGAGGTTAAACGCAAGGGCTGGAATTTCAGGTCAGATATACTCTTCTCTGCTTGCTGCACACAGTCTGTCACACGTACCCTACCTGCCTGCCAGCATAATTCATCTTAAAATTAACACCCTATCCCTAGTGACACACCAGGAGCGTTTTGGGCACTGGGACTTCAGGCACATGCACATTTGGACAGGTGTCACTGCAGCGATTATACCTGGGCAATCTGAGCTTTCTTTAATTTAATTTTTAATAGAGCTGGACATATTGCCAAAGTATAATCAATGCAATGACATCTGTCTGAGCCCTGGCTCCACGAGTCCTGTCTAGCTCTAGGTTTTGTTCCCAAGCTAAATCTAACTAATATGCATATTGAACGGTATGCACAGTTTCTTGATCTTGGAATGCAGTATCATGTCTGGCTGGATTGATTTCAAGTTGTTATTGCCTTGGTTTGGTCTCAGGCATGGTCCAAGACTCTTTCCTGCTCCCTGTTAACTTTCCTCTGAACCTTGTCTCTGAGCAAAACTACTAATATTTTTATTTACAAGTGTAAATGGAACATTTCTAGAAGAAATAAAAAAAACAGATTAAAGCTGTCATATTCTATAACCTTCTCCAGGTCAGGCACACACATTCCTACGCATATTCCTTTTCCTTTAAGATCACAAATTATGCTGGCTGGAAGGTGAGAATGGATTTTGTCCTGTTGTTAATTTTGTGGGTTTTTTGTTTTTTTTTTTTGCCTTTCATATTAAATTGGATATGGAGACGTTTAAAACCCACCTGGTTAAGTTCCTGTGAGACTTGGTCTAGGTGGTTCTGCTCTGGCAGGGGGATTGGACTAGATGATCTTTCAAGGTCCCTTCCAATCCCTGATGTTCTGCGATTCTATTATTAGGTCCAACAAATATAAAGTTTTGTGTGGAATTTTCCAAACCCCTTTTTCCCCCATCCCCTGATAATGGCTACACCAGCTAAGGATTTAACAATATTAAGACACACTATCTGTTTGATTTGTTGACAATTTCTTTTATTACTTAATGATGATTTCTTTCACACTGTAATGAAAAGCAGGGTATGAGTTTGAACTTAAAATTGGGGTAAAAATACTGCTGTAATACAATTGGCATTGACCTTATCAACTAAACATAATAAGAATTAAAATTGTATGTATTATTAATTGCACATTTAATAAGTGAAGAATATTGCTTGTCTGTTAAATATACAAGGATTTGCTTAGCTAATGGATTAAGTCTTAATTTTATGGAATTTAATTACCAGCATGGGGGGAGAGAGACTGTGTTATAGCCAAGAAAAATTTATAAAGATTATTACTTAACTATTTTCCTTTTAATAATGAAAACTCCAATTACAAAAATATCTATCAGCTTAAAACTTTTAACCTCCGCTGAAAGCATATGAATGAATTTTATAACTTCCAGGCAGCATGTGTGTGTGGGTAAACTATTTTAATTCTCTAGCATTCACCGTATAAATCCACTGTACATTGTTATGGTCCTGATGGAGGCTGAACGTGAGATTTGAGTAACATTTGGCATAAGAAGTTCAATTTTTCTTTCTGGGGTATTTCTAAATCTCACTGGTAATTAATGGGTTCATAAAAAGTGCCAATGTGGTGCAACAGTCAGTCCTTGGACAAGTGACAAGATTACAGTTTAATGGCATCTGAACTGTGATCCTTTTCTAAAGCTGGAAGTCTGTTCTTAAAGAAAATCATTGTGATTGGCTTTGAGATGCACATCTGGAAACTACTCTTCTCCCTCCTGCTGTTCTGGCAGCTGCAAGTGCCAGATGTGCATAATGTTTGCTGCCTTTTCTGTCTTGGAGCTCCAGACAGGGCCAATTACCTTTCATGTAGGACTCATGAGAGGCTGAGGCACCCTTGCTGCCAAATGCTTTCATCACTCTGTGCTCCCATACAGAAGAATGTTTTGTATTGGGACCGTATGATGACTGTACATAGGAAGGAACACAAGAAACCAGCAAGCTTTTTAAAAGGAAGAAGGATTGTACCAAATGTAGGTAGGTAAGACAATCAGGTTTACGTTGCCTGCCAGTCTGCCTGGAGGAAAAATCAGGCAGTGACTATACTTCCAATTAGCAACTCCATTGGAAAGCATTGACCTGACATAAATCCCCTGGTATAATATGCAATCCATGTCAGAAAGCTTCATTTGCTATTAGCAAATGGATACTTGGATACTAAATGATGAATCATGACCAGGACATTGGGGAAAATCTCTGTCAAATGCAATATGGCAAGTTCCTCTCCGTTATGTAGGTAATGCTGCAAAGGTCTGAGAGAATCAGCTTGGTGAGTCTGAAGTACAGAACATCTGGAAAAACAGGGGAGCAACTTTGGCTATGGAGACATCAGCAATAGTTTTGTAGTTTGTTTCTGTGGGACCAGGGTCTCACTCTGCTTTTTACAGGCAATAGATAGAAATAATAATTTTCAGAGAATTCATCCATGGAAAAGGGCATTTTGCTTTTTCTGGACCAACAGACACATGTTCTAAGTGTCTTCTCTCCAAATCTGCATTTAGATGGGGCAAAGGAATCTTGCCAAAATGATGCTGTGAAAGCAAGCCAAACACAGCTCCAGGAAGGGCAACAGGATGCCAGTTCTGCCTAATAGATGCCTCTTTATATGACAGTCAGGTAGATGCGCTAGAAGTGTTTTTGTGTGAGTTGAGAACTCGTGAGTAAATGTTTCTGTGATACTGTGTGCTTTCCAAGACCTCCTGGGTTAATCCTTTTAGCTGCGTCAAACACAGGGTGGAAGTGAACTTGCTGTCAAAAGCTCTCTGAATCATGCTTGAATATTTCAGATTTTGGAATAGCTGCTGGTTTTCATGGAGGTTGGAAACTGCCAGAGGGACTAGACCATGCCCAAAGAACCCAGACAGTATAATGCTGAACAGCAATTAGAATCCCTCTAGGAACTACATCCTTTCCAGGACATAGAGCTTAGACATCTGCTGGATAATCTGTTTTTCTGGAAGGCTCTCTGACTCTCTGAGTTATCTTGCACATCTCTCCAGCTCTGGACCAAACATAGTACTGTGCTGATCCTCCTCCTAGCTTGGAAGGCAATTGCATTGTATGATGGAACCATGCTTCGCATTTTTAGTGTCATACTTTATCACTCTTTTGTTATCAGCATCCTTTATGATTATGCAGCATTCTTCATTTCATCCTTGAGCAGAGCCACAGGGCTCAGAGGAATGGTTGTTCTTTAGCAGGTCTACTATTCAGTCCTGCTATCCCTGTTGCGTAGGTACCACAACACAAGATGCCAGGGAGGAGAATGCAATCTCCAATCTAGATGTAGGCACATCTAGACACCAGGACCAGTTCAAATGGACACTGCCTCCTGATTTCTGTCGCTCTCACTCTTAGTCTTGATTTCATTTGTATTTACAAGAAATAAAAGCCTCATTCAATGAGCCTTCAGACTCTCCCTTTCCTGCCTGTAGATGCAGTCACCTTCAAAATTGTTTAGTGGACTTCTGAGTCACTCAAGGACCATAATGCACTTAATTCTGCTGGGGTTAAGATCTGAGCACTATTGTTCATCCTTCCTAACATCTGAAAGCTAATCTTCCCACAGAAAAACACTGTTCCTTTCGCTTTTTGCAGCCTCCAGCTGCAGATGGACAATAGTGCAGTGCCACTATGAAATCTGGGATCACTGATATTTAAACAGCTGCTAGAACGTTATAGAGGCAGCCTGAAAAGACAAAGGGTGAGGAAAAGCCTCGGAAACTGGCATGGTTTGGTAATCCTTATAATATTAAGTTGTACGTTAAGACTGTTTTATCATAGGTTTTCTGCACTGCTACATCAATCCACTCAATAACAGCAGATCCTTGTCAAACTCTGCAGGATGCTTTTATTATTTAGGTTGGGAGCTGTGCAGTGACATAGATGAGGATTTAAAGGAAAATTGGCAACTCAGCCAATTATCTTGCAAGGCAGAAACAAAAAGTGCATGGGGCCTGAAATGAGGAAAAGGGTGGCAATCTACACTGAGTTTGCACTTGGCTTTGCAGTCTACCTCTGTGCCTCAGCTATTACAAAATTTATCTTATTTTAGAATGGAGATGCTATCTCACCATTTATTCTTTGTGTCTTTTTGTGCTGACTGCGTGGTAGTGAGAAGATGGCAGGTAAGGCAGGAAGGTATCTGGTATTTTTTTTTTTTCTCTTACAAGATTTGTCAATAAAGAGTTAGGAAAGGAGTATCTGATGGCTGCTGATTTATAAGAGCATATAGTTTTAAAATGTTTCTATAGGTCACATTGTATTGTACGACAAACTCACCTTCATCTCCTTGCTTATGTTCTTGAGAGAGAGCAATAGCCTCATATTTTTCTCACATCACCTTCCATACAGATATAAAAAATAAGAAACTTCAAAAAGGCATCTTTTGTAGTTGGGCTTTTTCCCTCCCTCCAACATTAATTCCCATCATTTTGCCACAGGTAGAACACTCTGCTCATTTGTTCTTCAAATGCAAAGATGAAACTGGCTGGGCAAGTGGGACATGGCCCTTTGGCTTTTAAAGGGTGTTCTCCAGACTTGGCCCTGCACCTATGAATCATTGTATAAGGGAGAGCTTGAAGCAGGTCCTCCCAGTGTGGTGGGAACTCCTGAGTGGTGGATCTGTGAGTAGCTGGGGACTGTGCTTTGGGGCTCTGCGAGTAGGGTGAGGGCATCAACTTGGCTGTGCCTGGAGCCTGGTGGCTTCCCTTATCTGACCTTCCTAGTCCAATAAACCTAGCTGAGCTGCTCTGTCTCATTCGACTGTGTCACTCTCTATGTTTCTAATTCACTTTCACCTTCCCCTTTTGTATTTCACCCAATAAATGAGTAAGGCTTATCTCTGGTGTATGGGCACTGGGGCGGTTTTCAGGAGCACATTGATGTGTCCAGTTCACCAAATGGTGAGAATGAGGGGGCCAAGGGCTGCTTTCCTGCTGGGAATACTAAAGAAACCCAAACCAACCCTGTGTCCATTTATCAAGGTGCGTGTTGCCTGAAGATCTGCGTTCACTTTGAATTTAGGCTTCTGATCAAAATACCCATTGGCACCAAACTGCATAATAGGTGAAATGTGCTTAACCTGTGGTTTCTTTGGCAGCCATTTGCCTATGCGGTTTATATATAGTGTTTGCTTCAAAGATTGATGGCAACTGAGAGGAGGTACTGGAACAATTGATAAAGGTGACTGACATCTTGTCAGCTGCCTGGGTGATGGGAATATACTGCTTGCATTTAAACAGTTTTGTGTGAATAAATCATTGTCAATGCCAAAGTTCACCTTTTGGCCCCTTCCAACTAGTTCTTGAAAAGTGGCTGTGAAAGGTGTTTGCTTAAGCAGTGAGCAACTTGCTGTAAGCAGCAGACACTTACCTTTAACAAAGTTTCCCTTAGCCATACTACTTAAATATTTAAAGCACTGTTGAAGATGATGGAGTGGAACATCTCTCTGGTGAGGAAAGGCTGAGGGAGCTGGGTCTCTTGAGCTTGGAAAAAAGGAGGCTGAGGGGTGACCTCATTACTGCTTATAAATTTGTGAGGAGTGGGTGTCAGGAGGATGGAGCCAGGCTCTGCTCACTGTCATCTAATGATAGGACAAGGGGCAATGGGTGTAGCCTGGAACATAGGAAGTGCTACATCAATATGAGAAGGAACTTCTTCCTGGTGAGGGTGACAGAGCACTAGAATGGGCTGCCTGAGGGGGTTGTGGAGTCGTCTTCTCTGGAGATATTTAAAACCTACCTGGACATGTTCCTGTGCAACTGGATCTAGGTGATCCTGCTGTGGCAGGGGGATTGGACTAGATGATCTTTTGAGG
>JAOXOE010000001.1:62671834-62688583 GCA_028565055.1 Phoeniculus purpureus
GATGTGGTCTCACCAGGGCAGAGTAGAGGGGGAGAAGAACCTCTCTCAATCTGCTAACCACCCCAGGATGCTGTTGGCCCTCTTGGCCACAAGAGCACACTGCTGGCTCATGGTCATCCTGCTGTCCATTTTTTGTACCACTTTACATAGTGTTTTACAAACTGTCCACCCCACCTCACTGAAATACTGCTGCCCCAGGAGTGAATCATCACAACTGCTTTAATAAAAGACTGGATTACAACTGAGATTAGGAAACTGGAAAAAAAGTAGGTAGACTTCAAGTGAAACTGCTGGGAGAATACAGTCCAGCTACAAGAGTGAAGGCAGCACCCCACCTCCCGCAGAGAGCAGACTGCCTTCCCCACCACTGCAAATACTCCCAGACAGCAGCACTGCTTCCCCGCCACAGTTGGTCTGTTTGTCCACCCAGTGCTGACTTTTGAGGAGATGCTGCCATCTCGTGAGCTTTGGGACACGGCCTGTGCATGCTGTGTCTCCTGCCCTGGGGGGAAAAATCTGCTTATCGAGAGGTGAAAAGAAGATGAAAGGGGTTGGCTGCGCAGCATCTGCCTGTCCGGCACGAATAAAGATAGCAGCAAGCCTGTGTGGGAGCCGTCTTTATAAAAAAGAGCATCTCAACACTAATCCCACCTGATATTAAACCCACTCTACATGTTTTCAGTCATAGAGAAAGTTTTTGGGTTTAAACATTATTGTCTCAAACATGGATTGAAATTGTTGCTCCTTTGGAGGTCAAGGGACTCTAAAGTCTTAAATGCTACACACGTGTGTAGGTCACTGAGAGTCACAGGAATGGATATGAAGAAACTAAAATGCAGAAGCCTGCTTTGTGAGCAATGTTTTTGTCACCATCTTTTGCCAGAGACTCTTCAGGGGGAGATGGCCTGTATTAGAACCATAGAATCATTATTAGGATCGGAAGGGACCTCGAAAGATCATCTAATCCAATCCCCCTGCCACAGCAGGATCACCTAGACCAAGTCGCACAAGAACATATCCAGGCGGGTCTTAAATATCTCCAGAGAAGGAGACTCTATAACCCTCCTGGGCAGCCTGTTCCAATGCTTAGAATTATATTTGTCAACATTAGAGCCGTGCTGATTGATTGCAGTTACTTACTTTGGGGCAGGGTCTGTGTGTAATCATTTTCTTCCAACAAGAAGCAAAATAAAAGAACAAGAGAAAGTGGAACCTCCTGACTGAAACAAAATCTCAAAGCCAAAGACAAGTGTATGTCTAAAAAAATGCAGTTAGCAGGTAGGGTACACAAATTAGCCACGTATTTTCAAGTGGCTTAAATAGAAGTATTACCTTTCACCTTTACCTTACTGAGTAAGCTCATCAGCAAAACATTTGCATCTAAGTGTGAAACAAAGTCAAAGGTACTTGGGAAGATGCTGCAAAGGCCTGGGCAGAGGTGGTATGAGGTTGCACTGTTGCGCATAAGGACGTATATGCTTGCATAAGTGTTTTGTGATGAAAATAGCAAGGCACAAAGAAGTCAGCTAAGTTCCCAGAATCCAGTTGCAATGTGCAGTGATAAGAAATTGGTGGAAAATATCCCAGTGTCCTTCTTGCAACATGAACAAATCAGACGTAGCTCTCCACAAGGCACAGCTGTGATAGTAAGGTCTCACTCACCCTTTTTCTCATGTGACAGTGGCTCTTGAAAGCTGGAGCTCTGTTCTTAGCTCATGCACGAGCAAGAGATAAGGATGAAGAACCTGATCAAGCTGTGAATTCCTCACTGCTTAGGCTGCCTCATAATTTAAGCTGACATTTTTTCATTCAGTATCAGCTACCACAAGCTTGAACAGCTCTTTTCAAAATGCAAAAATAAGCTATCTGATAAATAAAATACAGCAAAGAAATCTATTTACCATTTTGTCTCATGTCTTTTGATGCTTTTTTTTCAAAGTGTTATGCATTTCATCATCTAGAATGATTTCTATTTGATTAATCTGCCCTGATGTAAAGGGCAGTATTCACACCGAGATTAATGGGCTCAGACTGGAAAGTGCAGTGGCAAGCATGCTACACCAAGGAGTGGTTAGACCACTGGCACAGAGAACTACTTCTACATTTATAACTGCATGAACAAATACAAAGAAAATAAACCCCACCTTGCATGCAATCTAGACTGCAATAGACTCCTAAAGCCTTTTGCAGTTTGCCAGAAAGGATAGTTGAAGATCTACAGGAAGAAATAAAAACCCATGCAGGGCACATACCTGTGTTTAAACTATGCAGCACTGACATAAAGGGACTTGTTTTCCTGCAACTCCATGTATAAACATGCAACACTAAGTAAACCATGAATTAGACCTCGGTAGGTTCTAAATGCTCCCCAGTGGAAGTCTTATTGTTAGTAGACTTTTAATGACATTTTACTGCTCCAAAACTGAGGAGATTTTAGACAATAAAACACTCTGGGGTTCCTCTTGTTTACTTTCCAGTACTTGACCCTTTAGGATTGGCATTTTAAAGTGTTTTTATGTAAGCAGTACCCAAAGATTACTACAAACCAAAACCTTCAGTGGCTTTCAGAGAACCATTCTTTTCCAAGAGCTCACAGCAGCAGGTGTTTGGTAGCTGTGCATTTTTGCTGGTTCTTATTGTCAGATGTTAAATTACAGGTAATGTTGTGGCCCCTTCTTCTAATACCAAGAATGTAAAGAGAACTAAGGACCTAGGCCAGTGTATTGACAGCCGCCATTTTATCTGAGACTGACAATATTATTAGCAATGAATTTGAATGTGAAAGACATTCTGCATGACTGTGCCCTGTGCTTCCCTCTTCTAGTGACAGGGGCTTACTGTACCAGTACTGCTGTAAAAAGCTAGTCCACTGGAAGCACTGAATTCTTCGATGAAAAACTGGGAGAGGGAGATGTGTTCATCTGTGCTCAGAGACTTGTTTCCATGTTTCCAGTATAACATCAGATCATCTTCATTGTATGCATCTATGAGAAAGTAAAGACTGAATCATATCTTCTGGCTTATTTTCTTAGGGAGAGACTGCTCAAACAATATGGGAAAACCCCAGACAAATATATTTTTACAGTGATTTGCCACTTAGTTGACATGGAAAAATTTGCAGTGACCATATTCCATCTTGTCCCAAGTGGAGCCCTGCCAGCAGCCTTCCTGACAGATGGCAGATACGGGCTTGCTCGGGGTCATAGGGCACACAGGGTCAGACTGAGCAGACTGTGCCCTTTACCAAGACTAAACCACAAAGCAGCATCTCCATTTTACTCACATCCAAACAAGGATAAGTTTAGAGATATCAAAAAGCTCTGAAAAACAGAATTGCCTTTTGTTGAGCAGCTCTACGGCTTGCTACAGACAACTGAGTCAGGAGTGAGAAAGTAGACATTACACAGCAACACAGGCAGAGTTTTCTTTTTCCATGAGATCAAATACTGACAACATATTTTACATTTAACTTGCACTTTTTTCCTCAGAAAAAAACCCCATGATTTTTAACAGAGGAAACAGATCTAGGCCTTGGAATATCCATACAGTTGAAACAAAACAGGGTGTATAATGATTTTTCTATCTCCCCAAAGCTTACTGAGCTCTGGAAAGATCCCTAACTGACCACAGTTTAATATATACAGGTTGAGGGCTTTGCACCACACATCAAAGTAAGTGACAAAGGAAACATGAACACAACAGAGTGCTGTAAGGATGCACACGTGTGAATGTAGGAACATGTATGAAATAAACTCACAGCTTTCCAGCTCTAAAGAACAGTTCTGAGTATCCAGAGGAAACCTGCTGAAATCCATGAAACACATGGCAGAAACTGTTATTCTGCAGAAAGGAACAGAAAAACACAAGTTAAAAAAATCTCACTTTCTTAGGGCTTTGCAGACATTTCAGCAAGATCCCCAATCAATCTGCTCACCAGAACCCTAGTGACTGAGGTTCTATACTTTTTTTAGATGCTTCTAAAATTGCTTCAAGATACAGACATAAAACTAAATAAGTGAGAGAACGTATGTTTTAAACATAAATAGTTGCTCTGATTAAGTATATTACCTTTGATTTTTAAACCTTTATTAGCTGGATCCTTCATTTGCCTTGCACACATTTTGCTGCTTGGTTATGAAGATTAAATGCCTTGACTGCTTTGAAGTGCATCATATCACAGATGACAAATCTATTCCAAGTGCTATTTTTCCCCACCTATAAAGGTTATAATATGTAGCTGCAAAAGATAAGCTGTGATTTCTAGAATCATAGAATCACTAGGGATTGGAAGGCACCTCGAAAGATCATCTAGTCCAATCCCCCTTCCACAGCAGGATCACCTAGACCAAGTCGCAGAGGAACATCCTGGATTTGTACAAGTGTAAGATATTACTGGCTTGAAATGGGATTGTAGGACAGGGACATTTGTGCTGATTTTTACTTGACCACAGATACCTTTAAAGCATAAGACTTACAACTAAAAGTGTCCATGCCATCACATGCCTCCTTTGGTCTTTTGGTTTGTAACTAATCGTGCAGAATTTCTTGCTGTTAGTCTCAATAACACTTCACCTCTACAGCAAGCTGACAGAATGTTTGCCCATCTAAAGTCTCTTCGCCACTCTTCCTTCCCCTTCCCTCATACTCTGGCATGGAGAGCCACTGCTGTGAAACTTAATGTGATAGTGTAGTTCCTCTGATCATCTCACACCCATGAAGCATGGAAATGAATACAGCAAGAAAATGCATACTTCACCCCATTGCTTCTTAGTGTTCATTCTGATTCTTGAGCATACGCCATTTTAAAGGGCTGTGCTGCCCTTGCAAGTGTTTCTGCATGTCTTCACCACAAGGTAGACAAATACATCACTTGGAACAATTATGACGAGTCTCCTTCACTGGAGACGTTTAAAACCTGCCTGGATGCGTTCCTGTGCAACTTGGTCTAGGTGATCCTGCTGTGGCAGGGGGATTGGACTAGATGATCTTTCAAGGTCCCTTCCAATCCCTAATGATTCCATGATTCTATGATCAATCATTAAACTCTCCAAATGAGATGAAGCCTCACCTCTGTGCGCAGGCCTCATTAGCAACAAATTGGGAAACTGTGATTTCTGCAATGCACAGCCTTTGGGCCATTACCCTAAGGAGAAAACTCCTCCATTAAAACTATCTCTGCTACATCATCCAGATCTGCTTCATAAAGAAGCGCAATAGTGTGTAGATAGAAGGGAGACACATGTAATGACCTTGTTGTTCCAGTCCTGGAATTGCTATTGTATTTTCCAGTTCCTTCTAGTAACCCAACATGTCTAACATTACTGGTATCTGCTCTCTGTGCCAATCTGGAGCCCTGATTAATGCACAGTTACAGGTATCCCAGGTGTGGTGGGTTGACCCTGACTGGACAGCAGCTGTTCACCAGAGCCGCTTGATCACTCCCCCTCCTCAGCTGGACAGGGGGAGAGAAATGTAACAAGAAGATGATGGGTTGAGATAAGGACAAGGAGACATCACTCAGCAATTACTATATCAGGCAAAACAAACTTGGCTTGGGGAAAAATTAATTTCACAGGCTACAGTTCTTACTAAAATGCTCCAGTGTGGGTCCCTTCCATGAAGTGTAATGCTTCAGGATCAAACTGCTCCAGCATGGGTCTCTCAGGGATGCACAAGTCCCACTAGCAAAGCAGTTCCAGTGTGTCTACTTCTCTCTCCATAGGTCACAGAATCACAGAGTTATTGAGGTTGGGAGAGACCTCTAAGATCATCCAGCCAAGCCCAGGACCTAGCATCACTACAATCACCTAGACCAGGGCACTAAGGGCCATATCCACTGTGTCCTTAAACACCTCCAGGGATGGGGACTCCACCACTGCCCTGAGCAGTTCATTCCAGGGTCTGATCACACTTTCTGTGAGGAAGGGCTTCCAAACAGCCAGCCTAACCCTCCCCTGGTGCAGCTTCAGGCCCTGCCCTCTCGTTCTGGTGCTGGTTGCCTGGGAGAAGAGCCCAACCCCTACCTGACTACAACATCCCTTCAGGAAGTTGTAGAGAGGGAAAAGGCCCCCCTCTTCTCCAGGCTGAACAGCCCCAGCTCCCTCAGCCTCTCCTCATCAGACTTTCCCTTCAGTCCTTTTCCCAGCCTCGTTGCTCCTCTGGACCCACTCCAGCCCCTCCATCTCTTTCTTGAAATTAAGGGCCCATAACTGCCCCCAGTACTCAAGGGGAGGCCTCCCCAGTGCCCAGTACAGGAGGAGAATGATGTCCCTAGTCCTGATGGCTTAGATGAGCAATTGTGTGGCCAGGATGCCATTGGCCCTTCCAGGCCAGCCTGGGCACCCTGCTGGCTCCTGTTCAGCTGGTTGTCGCCCAGTACTGCCAGGTCCCTCTCTGCCAGGCTGCTCTCCAGCCCCTCATCCCCCAGTCTGCAGCACTGCATCACTCACTGCTCTGTGTTTGCACTGCAGTCAGTAACAGAGGAAAAGGCTGACTCTGTACTAGCCCTACAGAATCTCCTCAATTTTTGAGTACTCAGGGATGCCAGGCCAGTGCCCTGTTTTTCATGGGATGTTCAGAAGCAAGGGGGGTAACTTTTCTCCCATCTATTCCCGTTCGGGGGTTCAGTTGCTGGACACGTGGCTCATTTTGTGTCCTGAGAACAAGCAGCTTGTTAGAGTGCAGCCCATTTACTGCCTGTGGAACGAGCGAAATGTGCTGAACCACAGCGAGCTGCGTATCGCAGGAATTAGTTCTACAGCCACACGTACTGGGTGCCTTTTACTTACCTCTCTGCCATTGCTGCTTCCAGCTGTCTGCCTGGAAGACAGCACTCACTGCTGCTTTACACACACGTTTGTTTCCAACAAAAAACGTACTGGACAGCCTTGTCTGAAACTGGGAACAGAACCCATGCTCTTAGAAAAACAGGTACAGGACAGAGAGAAGGTGTTCCCACGTCAGCTTTGCTAATCTGTGTGTTACGACTATCTCCTCACGCTATTTCAGCCAGCAGTGTACTTCAGAGTGAAGAACCGAGCCCAAGGGAAATACCTGACAGTCTCCGGAAGCCTGGCAGATATCAGAGCAACATCAGTGTGTGCATCCCCCTATAACAGCAAGAACACCCAGATCTGGCACTACTGTCGGGGGCTCTTCAAATCCAAGGTGAGTTTCCAGAGGGGTTCTGTTGCCTGTTGCCCTTCTTGCTTTTGCTGTAGGTTGGCATTAACACGGTGGTGGCTTTTGGCCTCTCCCACGCGTCTTACACCAAAACTCTTACAATCCACGTTGTCCTACAGACAGTTTGCTCCGTCCTCTTTAGCAAGTCAGGACTCCTTTTCACATCTGTCCCAGGGTCCTGGAAATAGAAACCCAGTTTTGTCGGAAGTCACAAGCTGAAATTTATTGCCTTTGAAGGGAAGAAGTTCTCTGAAAAGCAGGATGTGAAGGAATCTGGTGCTAACAGTGCCCTTGGTGGTCTGTTAGTGATACAAAACTGATGATTTAACATAAGAAACATCTTCAAGGGGAGACTGAGGTTAGACATGAGGAAGAAATTCTTTCCTGTGAGGGTGGTGAGATGCTGGAACAGGTTGCCCAAGGTAGTTGTGGCTGCCCCATCCCTGGAAGTGTTGAAGGCCAGGGGCCCTGAGTAACCTGCTCTAGTGAAGGCGTCCCTGCCTGTGCAGGGGGGTTGGAACTAAATGATCTTGAAGGTCCCTTCCAACCCTGGCCATTCTATGATTCTGTCTGAAGTAACAAGGGCCACCACCCTATCAAACAGCTTCTCAACTGCTGCACAGCATGTTCTTCACTTTCCTGCTAGTCCTGTTCCCAGCCACAGCCTGGTTCCTGCCATATTCCCAGTGCATCAAACAAGCCAGACACAGAACTGAGGCTTCACGGCCTGGCTCTCACGTCTCTTGTTTCACAGGCTAACAGTGCCTGCCTGGATGTCATCGGTGGCAGAGATGTGCCTGGGGCCAAAGTTGCGCTGTGGGCAGAACATGGGAAGGACAGGCAGAAGTGGAGGCTCAATGAGGACGGAACCATCAGTTCACACCTCAGTGACCAGCTGGTGCTTGATATTAAAGGTACTTAAAGAAAAAACAACCAACAGCTGATGCTCTCCTGCTGTAAATGCTCTTTTTGATTGAGGTTTGTGGCTGTTTCCCAGCTCTCTTTGTACTCTCCGCGGGGGGGGGGGGGGGGGGGGGGGGGGGGGGGGGGGGGGGGGGGGGGGGGGGGGGGGGGGGGGGGGGGCATCCCAGGCTTCTAGATGTTTAACCACTGCTACCAGTATAACTAGGTACTAGTTAAATGCACCTGGCTGATGCTGATGGCAGCTCGGGCAGTATCAGCGAGAGCAGTGTTGAAGGCTGGGGTTGGAAAGTACCACTTCATAGCTCTTTACACCACTTCTTCCTTTTATTGGGCTTTTATTTATAGAACTAAATGCACAGACATTTCTGTGCCACAGGGATTCGAAGGAGAGAAGTGTTACTTCCTAGTCTGTGGCTGAAATACCCGCCCGGATGTGTTCCTGTGTGACTTGCTCTAGGTGATCCTGCTGTGGCAGGGGGGTGATCTTTCGAGGTCCCTTCCAATCCCTAATGTGATTCTATGAAATGGAGGCACTACATCAAATCATCTCGCGTGTATCTGTGCATCATGTATTTCTACACGAGCAATGCGCACTCTAAAACCCCAGACACACAGCGAGAACTCTGCCAAAAGCAAATGCTCTTTGAAGGGGCTGTTTCTGTGCACAGAGGGACATTTGGGGACTCCAGTTGATGGGATATTCTGCTTCCCAGCTACAGGAGCTCTTCAGGTCCTGAGGTGACAAGTGACCATTTGAAGGAGACGAACATAGAGAGTTGGAAGGGCAGCTGCCAGCTCCCTACCTCATGGAGTTTGTGTTTCTCAACTCATTTTCTTACTTAGTCACAGGCCTTAATGATTATTGCAGGGGCTTTTGTGAGCTTTTCCTTTCAAACCTTATCCTTCATGACTTTGTTTTCTTTTGAAGGAGGGCATTACTACGACAAGAACCACATCATCATGAACCAGCCGATGGAAGACAGACATTCACAAAAATGGGACATAGAAATTCTGTGAGTAAAACTCACTGGACGGACAGCCGCCCCTCTTGAGGGTTAGCACTGAGAGGGGAACGAGAAAAGCCCACTGAAGTCACACACCACTGGAATGTCAAGCAGCGGCTCCTCTCTCCTTCATACCAAGCACCAGCTGCTGAACCAATGGAAGTTTGCACAAATGTGGAAGACGGGAGGTCTTCCTGCGGGGAAGCTGGTTCTTTAGAGGGAGCTCCTGTGAAAGTCCCCACTACCCTTTACCCGAGGGTTAGAAGAAAATGCACAGGACAGACACGGACCAACAGGATGTCAACTGGAAGGGGTAACACCAGAGAGGCTCTTCAGAAATGTGTTCTTCATCTTCCTCTCAAACCGACGGAACTCCCTGAAGAGTGGATGCACCGATGCGCTTGAAAGAGGAGGTGTTGGGCTCTTATGTCCCAAGCAAAACTGTTCAGGCTCCCAGTGATCCCAAAGCCCTGATCATCTCTCTTGCTGAAGTTAGGTTTGTTCCTAAAGACAACTTTGAACTGGCGTTACCAGCTCAGCATGTGAAAGGAGGTAACAGAGAAAACAGGGCTTTCACCCCCGTTATGTTCCTGGAGAGTCTCTGTCTCTGAACAGCACTAAAGTCCCAGGGTCAGGAACTGTTTTGCAGACCCAGGGCCTGTTTCCAACCCATGAAATTCTGAGTTACAGCTGAAGATCAACGTTACCATGGAGCCAGGCGTGCAGGTATCAGAAGAGATGAAAAGGTCCTGGGTCAGGCTAGATAAGGGCTAGATATCTGCCTTTGGAGCAGTGATGATTTTAACTCTGGTTGTATTTTGTCTTGTATATAGTTTAATTTAACGCAATGCAATTGAGTCTTGAAACCGCGTCTTCCTTCAGAGAATAATTCACCTAGTGTGTCCTTCCAGAGGTGCCAGCAGCCTGCATTTCAGCGCTTGCTTAGGGTTACAACAGCATAACTGCACGTTGGCATTACACTGGCTCATCAACACGTGCATCTTACCCCAGAGGACGAGGTTTAGACTGTGAGCCAGACCCCCAGCACGCCAGTGCTTTCTTCAGCGTCAGCACTGTGCAGCCAGGCTGCCAGCTACTGCCTGAGACAGAGCCAAACCCTTATTGCACTGCGGTTGTCACAGGCTCGGAAAGCACCTTCCCCACTCAGCGCTGACCAGTACAGAAGAAACAGCAGACATTTGTAGGGCTGCAAACACCTGAGCTGAAAAAAAATGTTCCTTAAATCACTGGTAGCTTCCTTGGATTTCAGAGTTGCTTCATGGAAAATGTGTTATTTCCCTGATCTGTATATACAGGGTGAGGATCTCTGTAAGTATTTAAAGAGCCAGGCTGGCTACGAGGGTATTTATAGTTTCCAGAAGCTGTAACTACTGCAGCTGTGCAGTCAAACAGGATTCACCCCCCCTGAACAAAAACCAAAACACCTAAAGCTAGTTTTGCCACAGAAGTAAAACACCCGGACGTCTATTTTTGTATGAGATTGAGTTCTATACAGCAATATTTAAAGCAAAGAACTGTACCTACTTGCACTTAACTGTTTTCCATTCTGAGAACTGCTGTTTAAGTACCAGATCTGCAAAGGTTTGTAGGGATTTTTCCAGCTAAAGCACTCACTGAGCTTTGTTAACGGAAGCTGTTAAACACCAAGTGTTTAACATGGCACCAGCTTTCCCCACTAGGTTGTCAAAGCCTGTGTAAAAAGCTGTCGTCTTCTGAACCCAAGAATGACTAAATCGTATTTGGTGTGCCAGTGTAACAGAACGAGGTGTAACAGGCTTTTGTACCTGACAGATCGGGAATGTAAACTGCTGTGTGCGTCGATTTTTAATTGTATAAAACGGGGTTTTTTAGCAGGAACATTTTGCTTGTCAGTTTCTTGGGAAACAAACTAAAGGCAGCAAC
The DNA here is from genome assembly GCA_028565055.1 of Phoeniculus purpureus. NCBI lineage: Eukaryota > Metazoa > Chordata > Aves > Bucerotiformes > Phoeniculidae > Phoeniculus > Phoeniculus purpureus. Next base: position 62,682,868 of record JAOXOE010000001.1, read on the forward strand.
AGGTTTTAGCACAAGTCAAGTACATTCCTGAAAAATAATTCCATTCAAACAGACAAAAAAAGGGGTCAGTATACGGAACACACGCTGCTGACACTGAATACTTGCTGTTGATGCTGAGGACACACTGTTGGTACTGAACATTTACTGCAGATATGCCTGTGCTGGTAAAGAGTGCTACAACTGTTTAGGTTGGAAAAGACCTTTAAGGTGGTCGAGTCCAACCATTAACCTACCTCTGGTTTGCGTTCTAAACATCAGTGTTCAAGTATCCTCCCCTCTCTACTCTGCCCTGGTGAAACCACATCTACAATCTTGTCTCCAGTTCTGGGCCCCTCAGTTCAGGAGGAACGTAGAGCTGCTGGAGAGAGTCCAGCAGAGAGCCACAAAGATGATGAAGGAAGTGGAGCATCTCCCTGATGAGGGAAGGCTGAGGGAGCTGGGGCTCTTGAGCTTGGAGGAGACTGAGGGGTGACCTCATTAATGTCTATAAATATGTGAAGGGTGTCAGGAGGATGGAGCCAGGCTCTGCCAAGTGACATCTCATGATAGGACAAAGGGCAATGGGTGTGAGCTGGAACAGAGGAGATTCCACATAAATACGAGAAGGAACTTCTTCCCAGTGAGAGTGACAGAGCCCTGGAAGGGGCTGCCCAGGGAGGTTGTGGAGTCTCCTTCTCTGCAGATGTTTAAAACTTGCCTGGATATGTTCCTGTGTGACTTGGTCTAGGTGATCCTGCTCTGGCAGGAGGATTGGACTAGATGTTCTTTCGAGGTCCCTTCCAGTCCCTAATGTTCTGTGATTCTGTGAAAAAGCTCCTCTCCTTTGTGCAGGAAAGCAGCGGTATCACAGTGCCCTAAGCAGCACTTAATAAAAAGGTCTGGCAGTGAAGTCTAGTAAAAAATTGCAGCTGAAATTTTTCAGTGCTGTGTGTAAAGAAAGCAGAAAACAAAGCTCATCATTCATCCACAGCCAGAGAGTTGTAAATCACTGCTTTCAATCTCAGGGCAATTCATCGCTGGAAGAACTGAAGTTAGTAACATTGAAATGGCTTTTCATAACCCAACCAGTCCCTAGCAGTGAAGCTCTTAAGGCCAATAAACATGGATAATAGTAATGATAAATTTTGTAATAATTATTATTAATACTAACAGCAGCAGCCTCCAGATCTTTGTTCAAAACATGTGTGATGACTAGTGAAGAAGAAAATGGGGGTTATGCTTCCACTTTTCTTGTCAGCAGAACCTCACTGAAGTGCCATGATTTCTCAGAGATGGAGGATAATGCCAGGATAATGGCCCAGCAACTTCATCCACCAGTTCCCTCGGGTATGTGCAAGAAAAAGTCGTGCATAGAGGTTGTCTCATAAACACTTGTGGGAAATGTTGGAAGATCCAGGCATTTATCAGCTATCGCTTTTCAGCGTGCATGGCCTGGGCTGTAGGGCAGCTGAGTAAAGCTGCTTCTGGAGGGTTTTTCTTTAGGTTTGAGACATCAGGCTGAGCCAGAACTGAGAGCTCTGCTGGTGATGGGGGAAGGTGATGAAGGCAAATCTGAACACAGCCAGAGATCCCTGAGGTCCATGGAGCAGGACACATGGCTCCAGCTCAGCAGCCACTGTGGAGCCACATGTGGGCTCTCTCAGCTCCACATGGCCATGGCTTCTGCAGAGCAGCTGGGCTCCTTTGCGGGAGGGATCTTCCTCTTGATAGTCTGTTTGCTTTTATACTCCTCAAACAAATAAGAGCACTCTTTATTTAATAGAATTAACAGGTCAAAATCGGTTATAGAGGTTCCACCGTGCTGACTTAGTGTGTTACCACGGGAGAATAACTATTCCAGAAGTTATTATCCCCATTTTCCTCTCTGAACTCAGTTGCCTTCCCGCTGCGGTTTGTTTGAGTAAGGTGTTAAAAGCAGAGGATTGTTTGAACGGAGGCAAATGAGGCTGTCTTGGGCCTCCCTTGAGTCGTCATGGCTTGCAGACTGGCACGAGACCAGCACTGCCTTACACCAACTTGCAGAGGAGTTAACTCTTGAAGATGCAAGTGAATAGACCTGCTCTTAGTAGAGGAGGAGTCTCAGCAGAAGGAGAGAACTTCCATCATGGGAAGAGTGCTGGGTTCATTCAGCGGAGAGGGAAGATGCAGCCCTGGCAACACCAACATCTCTGCTCCCTCCGTAAGCGAGACACTGTCGCTCCTGGCAAGCGGAGCTGAACCAGCCAGGCGCAGCCACCAGCCCTGCTCTGCCGCTGAGGAAATGCGTGGCCGTGTTGTCGTCATTCAGAGAAGGAGTGGAAGGAAGGAATGGATAATCTGCTGAGATGGGGATGGATAATGGAGACACATTTTGTAGCTGATGTAAACCCTGCTTGGTGACGTGCCGGTGAGTCACTAGGGTGGGTGGAAGTGACTTTGCATAATAACGGTATCATCTGCGTTCTCTCTTGCACTGACACACAACAGCAAACACAGGCAGGGTGCAGCAGCCGGTGAGTCAGATGCTGTGTACCAACCTGTGAGGGCTGAAACCTTCACAACATTTACAGCTGCATTTCACACCCCGGTGTAAGGAGGCACTGGGAGCGGGCACTGCGGCTCCACTGGTGCTTTGGTTTCCCCCAGGACTGACCAGCAAGGAGTCAAAACTTTGCAGGAGTTTTAGGAAGACGCTGCTCTAGACTCCACGGTGTTCAGACAGAATAGGAGAGGACATGAACAGGAGAACAGGCTCTTTCAAGATTGACATTTATAAAGAATGGGGTTGAGTTCAAAGTAATTATACTGAGGTAAGATTTCAATTCCCTTTTAAAAAAAGCCCTCAGTAGAAGCTCTGGAGCTCAAAGGAAGACTCTTACATGAGGACAGGGTTGTGCTGAAGCTTGGAAATGTTCAGAAGTGCTTACTGAACGGAGGTGATCTTTGTTTCTCATTTTAAAACATTTTAATATTGCATGACATAACATGATTTGGTCTTCTCAGTGGCGCTCAGTGATGGGACAAGGGGTAAAGGGGGTAAGCAGGAACATAGGAGGTTCCACATCAATCTGAGAAGGAACTTCTTCATGGTGAGGGTGATGGAGCACTGGAAGAGGCTGCCCAGGGAGGTTGTGGAGTCTCCTTCTCTGGAGACTTTTAAAACCCTCCTGGACATGTTCCTGTGTGACTTGATCTAGGGGATCCTGCTGTGGCAGGGGGATTGGACTGGATGATCTTCTGAGGTCCCTTCCAACCCTTAATGTTCTGTGATTCTGTGATGATTTTAGAAATCACCATGATCCCTCCTAGACAAACCCTTCACTAACTGATAACACAAACATAATCAAACTCTTCCAATTGCTCTCTCTCCGTCTTCTTGGCACTGCAGGGAACAGAAAAGATTCCCCAGATGAGAAACGAGCAAAATGTGGTCATTTTGTCAGGTTTATAGTCGGCTGAACAGACCCTGTAGGTGCAGAATTAGCAATTCCTCAACCTGCAGAGCTTTCCCAATGCGGTACCCAATTAATGGAGTGTCTGTCTACTTCCTGTTTAATTGCATTTGGATTTCCCTGTGCTTTAGGCTGACAGAGCATCTAGTCTGTAGTAGAACACACGAATGACCTATGAACAATTAAAATGTACCTGCTCTCTCTTCAAGAGATACAAGAGAGGAGGATGCTCTGAAGGAAAAAGTCAAAGCTATTTTAACTAAGGTTTAAGTGTTAGGGCTGCAGAATTTTGGAGTCACCCTGCCCAGAACCTCTGAAGCAGTAACTGTTTACCCAGTGTGGTGCTTAGTGACAGAAAACACTGATTTCACAGCCAGGTTTTATGATTTGTCTTGTTAATTAGGGACAAAGTGTAATCTTGGAGCTGAGCAGAGGGTAAACAGATTTTATGTGGAGAAGCTCTGCAGAGACTTGGGTAAATGAGAACAAATCCATCACCAGACGATGCTGCTGCTCTGCTCAAAGTCCGAGGCTTCCAGCAGCGCTACGGCTGGTGCCAGCTTCTGCAGGGCAGCAGCGGCTGGTTTGCACCCTTTCAGCAGTGAACTCAATAGCTCTTTCCTCCGGGGAGCGCTGCCCACAAATTCCTTGCGCTGGCGCTTTTGAGCCTCTCTGTCTAATCCTTCTTACACTTCATACCAGCGCTGGGTACCACACTTGGTCTCTGCCCAGGCTCCCTAGCCAACAGACATTGGAACAATAGATATTTAAACGCTCTCAAACAAAGCTGGCGCACAGCTGGCAAGTTTTTCTTTCCCCCAGAAAATAATTACACTTTGCTAGCCGTTGGTTTATTTGGACAGGCTTGGGACACCCAAAGGGACTGAAGGAAGACCATCTACCTTCTTTAGAAAGCAGACCTCAGCCAGCCTGTCACTGTCGAGCCGTACTCTGTAGGCGTGTTTGCGCTGGCAGCTATTGAGCCCTTCAAAGCTGCTCGTGAAGAGAATCGCTCTTTAGAACAACCAGTAGCTCCTGAGGCTACACGGTGTTGTGGGCAAAGCTTTACTGCACACTTTTTCCCTCCTCTCTTGGTCCCTTCCAACATTTTGAATTCACAAGGAAGTGTTTGAAGAGATCTCTCTCCTTCCATGGAGAGGGATCTTGGAGTCCTTGTTAACATAGCGAGTTCACTGTGGAACAGCACTGTGCTCCTGTGGTCAAGGTGGCTGATGGAAGCCTGGGATGGATCAAGAAGAGTGTGTCCAGCAGATCGAGGGAGGTCCTTCTTCCTCTCTACTCTGCCCTAGTGAGGCCATGTCCTGGGTATTGTGTCCAGTTCTGGGCTGCTGGTTCAAAAGTGTTAGAGACTTGATTGAGAAGGTTCAGCAGCGGGCCACGAGGATGGTTAGGGGACCAGAGCACCGGCCTTATGAGGAGAGATTGAAAGGCCAGGGACTTTTCAGCTTGAGAGGAGAAGGTTATGAGGGGACTCAATCACTGTCTATAAATCCATGAGGGCTGGGTGTCAAGAACAATCTCTTTTCACCTGTGTCCTATGATAGGACAAGGTGAAATGGGTGCCAGCTGGATCACAAGAAGTTCCATCTCAATATGAGAAGAAACTTCTTTACTGTAAGGGTGACAGAGCACTGGAACGGGCTGCCCTGAGAGGTTGTGGAGTCTCCTTCTCTGGAGACTTTTAAGCTGGATGCATTTATGTATAACCTGTCTTAGATTTTATGATCCTGCTTGAGCAGGGGTGTTGGACTCAGTGACCCTGGAGGTCCCTTTCAACCCCTAATTATCTGTGTGTCTGTGTATATTTTTCCCCAGGGGAAATCATACCTAGTGATCTGACTTCCCTGAAAACCCAATTTCCATCATCACCCAGCGCTGCATCTCTGCCTCTGTTCAGTGGTTGGAATCTACTTTCCTTGACTTTAAATGGAGCGATGCCATAACCCGAGTGAGAAAAAGGTCCTGATCTTCACTTCCCAAACAAAACAAATATTCCAGGCTAACTTTAACACTTTTGAACTCCCAGTGTTTTACAAGTTAGAGAGAGGCAAATCTAATACCTTCCCTTCCCACGTAGTGGCATGGAGAATTCTTTGCACACAGCACTCTGGAGAAGCACAATGGACGCAGTGCAAAGCTGCGTGTCTGGCCCTATCTTCAGTCACGGCGTGTAAGCAAGATGACACCTCACAGAATCACAGAACATTAGGGGTTGGAAGGGACCTCAAAAGATCATCCAGTCCAATCCCCCTGCCACAGCAGGA
>JAOXOE010000001.1:62703031-62717610 GCA_028565055.1 Phoeniculus purpureus
CTCCTCCTCTCCTCCCCCTCTCTTCCTCCCTCCGCCTCTCCCCTTCTATTATTCTGTCCTGGAATAGTTTCTTCCTATAATCATTGCATACCCACATGGGAAGGTAATAAATGGTACTAAGGAATCAGGTATCTCTCATGGAAACTGCAGACTAGAATCACTCATCATGCAAATTTCTGGAGAAGGACAGGACAGGAAAGCAGCTCCTCCACTGTTGACTGTTTTCTGCCTAACATGGTGTAATCAACAGAACAGAATCTGTGAGGTCAATTCAGTGTTTATGCTCTCTTGTATTTACAAAGGTGAAAGCTGGTTACAGTGGTGTAAAATTAAAGGAATATCTGTGCCTGAGCCTCCACATTGAGCTGTTTCCCCAGTGGATACTGGGGACAGTGGAAGGAAATGCTATCTTGAACTGTCTTGCTAAAACAGAATGCAGATCTGCCCTGTGGCAGGTCAGGTTTTGCTGTGCATCTGCAGGAGAGACTGCAGCACTGAGGCAGCTGAGGTGTGGAGAGTGATAGGGGTGGAAGGAGGGGCTTTGCAGAAAGCCATTTAAAATTCACTGAGTAGGCTTCAACTGAAGTACACAAAAATAATCTAATTCCACTCCTACTCTAAGAGGATAGCTTATATTGTTCTTCCTCCTCATTTATTTCCTCTGAAAGCTTTCTGCACCTATTGCACTAATGAGTGCTGAACTGATGATGATGCTGATTGGAACAATATGGATATATGCAGAATTCAGTCATTCTGGTGGATATCAAGCCCAGCTGCTCCAAGAGCACTCTGCCAGATGAGAGGTATCAAGGCAAGCCCTAGACTTGCACTTTAGTTTTTATTATGCAATAAGCAGGAGGGTGATCTCCAGCATGCTTGCAGTGCATTTTGCATAGACATAAACTTGCTCTGAATATAAGCTTAAAACAGAAGTGCCTGGATGTTAAAGTACCATTAACTGGTCCGTATCTGCAGTTGCTGAGGTCTCTGACACATAGGCAGGAGCTGCTCTTTGCAAGCAAGGAGGAGGGACGATTTGGGAAGATGAGAGAAAGGCCAGTTCCTACACTGTGTGTGGGGAAGTAACAAATCTTCATGACTGAGAGAAGAGCAACAGAAGCCAAAGGGATCTGTCCCTGGATATATTCATGATTACATCCTATCTTCTGCCCTCATTTTGCTGAGTAGAACAAACTGGAAAGTGCAAGGGAGTCCCAGAGAGTTAGCTATTGGAGAAAGCGATGTTCACGACAGAGCTGTCTTAGGGCAGAGCCACAGAAAGCAGGCAGGGATTGAAGAGCAAGACTGAGGTCAACCTTGTCGCTTCGTTATATTCCTATGATGGTACCTCAGCTTCCCACAGAGCAGCCCAAGTTTTAATAACAAAGGTCATAAGCTCTGTTTATGAACAAACTGGAATAGACTTGTTCCTGGGTTTTATCTCAAAGAGTTAACACTAAAAACTCTGGAGAGATATCTTGTGCCGAGGGTATGATATACTTTCTTAGTAATAAAAAACATAAGAGGTCTGAAACAGTTTCCCAGTGACAATGCAAATGTGTCGGGTAATACGGCATGTAAAACTGCTGTTACACTGGTACAGCCACCTCCTATTAACTTACTGTACCGGGAAGAAGCAGTACTGTACTGTACTGGGAGCATTACACGTCCCACAAGCTAAGGCACCTTAGCAGCAATGCACCTAAATTGCCCTGAACTCAGCTCCACCATAAACTGCACAGACTGAATGAAGGGCATGACAGCGCTTGAGATCTTCATCCATTCTAAGATCTCAGCAGTGCTAACCAAGAGGGAAGAAGATGTGGACTACAAGGGCTATCAGAAGGTCATCACCTATTCAAGCCCTGAACTATGATCGAAATTTGAAAAGTCATGATTATTCTCATGAAATGTTAATTACCATAATAATATCTCAGTCCCGATACAGTCTGTTATTTAGATGAACCCAGACAATGTTTTCTTGATGTGAAGAATGAGAATATGAACTGCATACTGGTATCTGAGGAGTAGACTCTCCCAGCTGAGAGGCCTATCAAGAAAAACAGCAAAACATTCCTGCCTGTCTGGAGTAAGAAACGCAGTCCGAGGAGTATTAAGTGGTCAGTACAGGACTGAAATTTGGTTCTATAATGCCTCTGCTGAGGAAAATCCCAGAAGGTCTGGGATTTTTCATTTTAAAATAGATCTTTCTCCCATTTGTCAGTTGATCTCATTTTGCAGCAGCTATATTCTGCACCAGCATGTGGCAGACCAAAGATTAAGTCTCAAATTCCCAGACACTGGGTTAGAAGAGGCCAAGAATGTCACAGCAGTAACAAGCTTAGTGTCAGGAGATGGGGATTTGATTGCCATACTTTTCAGCACCTCTTGTTACTCGAACCTTCCAAGAACGTTGACATTCATAACAGAAGTGGCTAATTCCCACCTCTCTCTTCCCTAGCAATCAGCTTCCAGTGGCAGGCTTAGCTAAAAAGAGCTCTGCACTTTTTTCAGATGGCTTATACCCTCCCACCAGCAATATTAATGCCATCCTTAGCTTTTCACAAAGTGTTCAGGGCTCCAACTTCATCAACAAGCGCAGACTTCCAAGGAAATATCAAAATTAAAGCTACAGTTATCAGCCAGAGTTCAAATATGTGCCAGGTAGTCATTCAACTGCTTTATGAAAGGCACTCTTTGTTCTGAAATCTCTTGTAGCATGTATCTGACCTTCTTTTGATGGCAAAGAAAATTATTACGTGCCTCCTCAAGGCCAAAATCTAGCCTGAAATTAACAAGTACAAACAGGGAATATCAAAGGGATACAGGTACAATACAGTGGGAAGAGCATTTCTAGGACATCCTGCAGCATATACACCCTCTCCAGACGTCTTATTAGAATCAAACACTGACATATGGGCATAGGCTGCTCTGAAAGGGATGTGCTTAGCACATTGTAAATACTTCTTTAGATGCTTGCACAAAGTTCATGATATCAAAGTGTACAAAGTTATCAAAGGGTACAAAGCACACATGAATGTGGAGATCACATTGTTCTGGATGTCCTTGGGAGCACTTCATAATGCCATAGAAGGCTCAGCACACCAGGATTGCTTGAGATTTTTTAATGTATCATTAAGATAGAAGTGTATTTCTCAAGCTCAGATTTGCTCCTTAACCCACATATGTCATCCTTAGCCCAAAAATTCTAAACTTCAACATCTTTGCTCTTCATACAGAGTCCAGAAACTCCAAATACACCCATTTTTAGCCTGCCAGTTATCCAGGACTGAATGTTACCTCAATTCATTCCAGGAGTTTCTCATTACATGCTTTGCACTCAGAAATGAAGGGCTGAGATATGCACTGGCTAAGAGCCTGCTTCAAACCACTTCAGCAGAAAACCAGGTTCAATTTTGGAATGGAATGCAGGATTTTCAAATCTGTTTTTCCTGGATTGACATATTCTAGAGTGTCTGGAGTTCTCATGGGAAATGGCAAAGGAATGAGACCGGTGTTGGCCAAGCTTTCATTCCTTTTCCTTTTCCAATCCAAATGCAACAGAAGAAAAAAAAAACCTGCATTTAATTTCACTCACACCTCTGAAAGGGAATTTTCATTTTTTAAAAGAAATGCTCGTCTATAACCCAGTAAAGGATCAACAGTGCCTTGGAAAGTCACACCTGTAGAAGTTGCAGTAATCTCCACCCACCTTTCAGAGCAGTGAATTTTTCCCAGAATAGCAAACAAAGTAAGTACTGACACATCAACCTTTTCTACTGATACCCACCACCACCGGTGTTCTCTCCTAGCTGCAATAGCCTCTCCAGCCCACACTTCCTACTGTTTGCGTATCACCTCTGTGTTGGTTTCCAGCAAGGCTATAGGAATTGCATGTCTTTCAGGCTTCTAAAGCATCAGAATTGCAGAGTCTACCTTAACATCATCATCAAATCTTAGAATGGTCTGAGTTGGAAGAGACCCAGACATGTTATTGGAGTAACATGTTGTTCCAATCCCCCTGCCATGAGCAGGTACACCTTCTACTAAACCAAGTTTCTCAAAGGTCCATCCAACACAGCCTTGAACACTTGCAGTGATCCACAATTCTCTGTGGCATTCACAATTTCTCTGTGCAACCTGTTCCAATGTCTCATCATCCTCACAGTTAGTAATTTCTTCATTAAACCTCATCTAAATCTATCTTCTTTCAGTTTAAACCCATTACCCATTGCCCAGAGATGTTTGCATCATCTCTGAAGGCTACAGGAAGTAAAACTGCATAAAGCAGCTCTGATGTCTCCCTATAACAAGCCATTCTAGATTTTAGCCTCTGTTTCAAAGTAGAGCTAACAGTGACAGTTCAATTTCCTAGCAGCTACAGCTGCTACCTTAATGCGTTGTCCAAAACCGAGTGAAGGCAATAGAAAACTTATCACTGACATTAGAAGTCCTTCAAATTATAGAACTACTTTCCATAACTACCAGCTAGTCTGTCACTGTGTTCACATGGACTGTGTACAGGTTTCCACAGGAGTGACCAGTATACCACAGCACCTCTCCATTGCATGATTATATCTCACCTATGAATTATCTGTATACAAACTGAAACTTCCTCAAACTCCTCAGCGTTCTTATTTGTTTTCATAGACATTGTGTTAGGCTATAGATATTTGTGGTTCGCACCTTTATGTCATAGTTGCAAATAAAATCTCATTTGCTTTGGTTTAACATGTAGGTAATGCTAATTGGTGGAATAATAACAACAATAACAACAAAATCAACAAGAACAACAAAAGAAATGCACCAAATTTTCAGTACAATTTATCATTACTATGAGCCTGATATTTACCATCTCTGAGTGTTCTCAATAATTACGTAAAATCCACTCTTTTCAAGAGTATTTCTTATTTCAAATTTGTCCACTAGAACATTAATGGAATGTGGATAGAAGAGAGGCATAAAGTCAACTGAAGTACACATCGACATTTGAAAAGAGTATCTATGAATGGGGTTTTTTTATATTCATTGAAATTTATTGATACTCAAGTGTACATTTGATTCAAACTGCCATCTACCTTATCCAAGGAATAAGGCGGTCCTTTAATTTTTTAATGAGTCACCAATATAAATTATGAGTTGTGAATATCAAGGACAATAAAAGTAAATATTATTCCTGTATATAATGTGTGATTTCCTGTTCTAACAACTTTCAGTTTTCTCACTCCCAGACCGTGACTTCTGAGCATATGGAGAAGTAGATGTGCCAGTATTCTGGGGCGTGCTAAAAGAAAGTTTAAAGAATTATACAGTCCTGCATGGATTAATAATTTTGATCGGAAAAAAAATACCCACTACCTTAACAGCTTTAACTAAAAGCTGTTCATCATAGCTCCTTTTGTCTCCTGTGCTGACTTGCCCTTTTGCATGGGTTTACTGAAGTTGCACTAAGTTTTGTATTTCAGCACATTCCCACTGCGTATTAAAACAGGGCAGATGCGCCATGCGAAGGTGCCTGATATACAGGTAGAACTGAGTGAAACATTATTTGCCAGAATGTATTTCCCAGGTAGCAGTGATTCAATTATGTCCATTTTTTGTAATCTGACTAAGAAAACGAAAAAACCCAGAATAAGCAAGGGGACAAAAGAAGGTCTTAAAACAGTAAAAGAGCCAACATATTAGTTTTGAAATCCTTTGATTTTTTTATTTCAAAGCATTTGGAAATCATCTTCAGTTTTTTTGAAAGAAAGAACAAGGAAACAAGTAACACCTCCCAAACCCCAAAATTTGTTATAGGTTGAAAATTCAGCTAAACCCTTCATTCCATGTTGGTGCAAAATTAATCCTTCTAGATCTGCCAGTGAGCCTCTCAGATCAATTATTTGCCCGGAACTGGATACAAAAGTCTGGTTAGGAGCATTTATTTGGCAAAAACACCAGCTGTAATTTTTGTGTGACAAACTCCTAGGTTATTTTCAGATAAATGAATGCTATGCTTTCAAGTGACTGTTCTTCCAAACACTCTATTTGTTTGTGCTTATCAAGCATCAGTAGTTCTGCTTTCACACTGAAAATGTACAAAGATATGACTCATAGTCATGAAGTCACACAAGAATACTGCTGAGATGACACCAAAAAGGCTTTGAATCTACAGCAATGCAAATATGAAGGCCTTGCTGATATAAAGGAAAGACCATAATGTTCCATGTCCACTGTTTCAGAATGTTCCATGTTTACTGTTTCAGACCTTGGATCCAGCTCTTCATGACATACAGGGTGAAAAATTTGCAATGAAATGTTTTTGGATTATCATAATAGTATCAGTTGAAATAAAGCATCACAGGTTAATTAGATGCCTAAAGCGAGATATGTACTAACATCTCTGTGACATAAAATCCTTGTTCGCCTGTCAGATGGCAGCAGGAGGTATGAGCGGTATCCTCCTTTGAAAAGCAGGGCAAATCCTTGATACTAACATGCAGAGGGCCTATGCAATGCCCTTTCATTTTTCCAGGGCAGCACAGTCAGGTCATGAACAGCTGATAAGATGCCACCTACCTACACCAGCCGTGAGCCAGTGGCATGTCACTTCCTGAAAGACGAGAAATCGTGACCATTTCTGAGGGTTGAGAAGGGTCTGGACAATTTCCAAAGTCACCTTTTTCATGAAAGTGTGTTGTCAATAATGCTGTGAGCTTTAGTTGCTTCAAGGCAGTGAATCTGCTGCTTTTTGCCTCTAATTTTTGGAGAGATGTCAAAGCCTGCTGAAGTATTAGGGGCAGAAAAAAAAAGAAGTTTGAATGGAGGCTGTGCTGTTCAGTGCAAATGGTAGCAAAAAACATTCTAGTGAATTCAAACCCAAATTATTTTCCCATTTCTCCAAGGTTCATTTCTTTAGTGAAAAAACCTCAACAGAACCATAAAATAACCAAAGCTTTGCAGTGGGAATGTGTGAAGCATGTGCTGGCCTCAGCCAACCCAGTCTGCTGCTGGGTAAGTTAAGGCTGTGAGCTCAGAGCTCTCCTTGCTCTTGCACCAACTAAACAGTGTCATTACCAGCAATTTTGGCACATCACGACCTGAGAAAGGATTCTCAGTCTTTTGACCCTCACGCACAGACTTAAACAATTGATTAAGCATCCCTTATGTACGAGCTGCAGAGACCCTAGACAACAATATATAGTTAGGATCCCTTTTCTGTTAAAGGACCACGAGTAGCTCAGTGACGATTCTTCTTCACTTGCTCTTCATACCTTTTTTGTTTGCTTTCCTTTTTGTGAATTATTGCTAGATTTATTGCCTTGGGTGAATTTTGCAAAGCACTCACGGTTGGCCTAATCCTGTTGAAGCCACTGGGAGTTTTGCCTGTTGAAGTGGCTGTTGAAGCCACTGGGAGTTTTGCCAATGCTTTTAATGGGAACAGAGCTAGGCTAGTGCTGTCAGCTTTGAAGCCCCCGCTTTCTGTGTACTTATGTGAAGGTGGGGAACAGGGTGCAGATAAAATTAAAACCAGTCTAAACCTGGATCCATCAAAGGAAAATAATGCAAATGAAACCTTTCTTGTGGCTCAAAGGAATCCTTTCAGCCATTTCTTGCACATTCCCAAAAAGCGTCAAATTGATTTTGTAATCAGTCCGTGAGGATGCTCCACTCTATGGGGCTGTAGCCTCATTCAAAGGTGTTTTAATTTACCTTTTGAAGCTAACCATTTTTCACTTAGGAAAGTGAAAAATCCACATTTTTTTCTTCAAGTGCTTCAATGATCAGTCCACTAGTAATTATCATAGAATCATAGAATCATTAGGGATTGGAAGGGACCTCGAAAGATCATCTAGTCCAATCCCTCTGCCACAGCAGGATCACCTAGACCATAGAATCATTAGGGATTGGAAGTGACCTCAAAAGATCACCTAGTGCAATCCCCCTGCCAGAGCAGGATCACCTAGACCAAATCACACAGGACCATGGCCAGATGGGTTTTAAACATCTCCAGTGAAGGAGACTCCACAACCCCCTGGGCAGCCTGTTCCAGTAGTATTGTGTTCCCTCTTCAAAATAAAGGTAATATTTAGATAAGAATGGTGGTTGTAACATTCATATTGTTATGGCCTAATTTCTGTGAAAATTCTTCAACTGACAAAATAGGAGTGAGGAGTTGTAAGAAAGAAGAAAAACTGCTTCTTGATAGCAGTGACAGGCTCTGAATTTCTCCTTAATATTGTCACAAAGAGCCGTTGAGAGATCAGGATCAGAGTTTTTCTATGGCGATTCTTTCATTTGTTACATTTTTGTGTTCTCTTTCATGACTAAGTTCAAGACTAAATCAGCCAATGGCTAGATCTACCAATTCCTTGTCACATTTCCAGGCTTCTCACTTTGGTAGTTCTTCCAGCATTCAGGTAGTCTTTGTTCTTACCTGGTCTCTGGTTACTCTCTTTCATTTTTACAGTGTCATGGAGTTATTGAGGCTGGAGAAGATCTCTAAGATCATCCAGCCCAGCCTATGGCCTAACATCACCACAGTCACCTAAGCCAGGGCACTAAGCGCCACATCTAGTCTGTCCTTCAACAGCTTCGAGGATGGGGACTCCACCACTACCCTGGGCATTCCATTCCAGTGTCTGATCACCCTTTCAGTGAGAAAGGGCTTCTTAACATCCAACCTAACCCTCCCCTGGTGCAGCTTCAATTGCTCTCGTTCAATTGCTTGGGAGAAGAGCCTGACCCTCACCTGTCTACCACCTCCCTTCAGGTAGTTGTAGAGAGGGAGAAGGTTCCCCCTGAGTCTCCTCCAGGCAACCCCAGCTCCCTCAGCCTCTCCTCATCAGACCTTCCCTGCAGTCCCTTCCCCAGCCTCGTTGCTCCTCTGGACCTGCTCCAGACCCTCAATCTCTTTCCTGAAGTGAGTGGCCCAGAACTACCCTCAGTAACCCTGTGTTTCATAAAGCATCCTCTGGTTTATGCTTTATTTTCTCCAGATTTTGCTTCTCCTTATCCCATATCCCATTCCTGAACAGTATGTTGAGAGCTTGGGTAAAAAGTTGAAATTCAATTCAGTATTTTAATCATCATGAGTCCCATATTCATGTCAGGTTTGTAGAGAAAGGAGGATACAGCATCATCACAAAAGAATTCTTATGTCTGTCACCGCACACGTTGACTCACGTGTGAAGGGTAAGCACATTTCCAAGTAGAAGGCAAATGATGGAAGTTGTTTATAGCAACATCTACTCATTGCTTATAGTTTAAGTTGGCTTTTCCAGTAAAAGGTAATGGTATCGTGTGGTAGTGTGTGAATTGTTTGTCACACAAACCCCCATTTAGAAGAAGCAGAAGAAGGATAAAAAATAATGTTTCAGGTGATCTACAGTTTGTGCTGCCTTGTGGAGGAGGCGGTGTTGTACATCACCTACAGTTTGTGTTAACTTTTCTATCACTATAACTGTTTAGATAGTCTGCATTGTGCTGATAATGATCCTTGTTACAGGCAGATGCAACGGAAGCCAGAAGCACCAGCAGTCACTTATGCAACGTATAGAGGTTCTGCAAGAATTAGGCAGCTACTGAAGAATCAATCAGAAGTGTCTGAAAAAGGAGGAGAAAGGACTGAGAACATAAATGCTTCTTCAAGGGTTAAAGAAAATGGAGACATCCAAACAACTGTCTCTCCAAAATCAGGACACTTAATCAAAGAAAATGGACAAGATGAGGGTAAAGGTCATGAAGATGATGACATAGTAAATTGTTCTGCAGTTAAAATGGGAAGGAAGAAGTCTGGTAAAGCGCAGCCTTACTTAGATAACAGTATGCATGGAATAACAGCAAAGGCCACAGTCTTATCTACTGAATCATCTAATGACATAGACTTAAGACATACACCAACTTCAGCTGCAACAGAAGTTAAAAGGACATATTCACAAGAGTCATTAGTGTCATCTAGTAGTACAAACAGTGAGATCCTAACGAACTCCAGTTCTCAGATTACCAGTTCCTTTAAAATGATTTCTGCAAATGATTTGTTTGGGAAAGAAAATGGACTGCTGAGAGAAGCAGAAGCTCTGTTTCAGGCAGACAAAAATGCCACTTCTAACTTTGATGAAGAATGCAGTTGTAGTAAAGTAGCTAGAAAAGGGTCCACAAAAGAAATGCAGGATGATTGTTTACGTTCCCCCAAATGTAAGACGGCTAATGAAGAACGACAGATGAGTAAGGAATTATTTTGCTGCAATTGTGAGATGGATAATCACTTGGAGGTGACATTGGATGTCCAGACGTTTCATTCCGATACCACTACATTTCAGCAGCCATCAGACTGGCACTCAGGTAGTGCAAATAAAGACAGTGATCCAAGGAAAAGCAATACACAGAAAATAGTGGCAGCTGTAGAGAGAAAACAGAATCCACAGAACTCTCTTGATACTGTTCTTTTACCCATTAATGAGCAAGTACCCGCTTTGCCTAGCATGGAGTCCAAAGAAGAGTGCCTAGCCACAGGTAATCTAACTACTTCAGTGTCATCCATTAAAAATCACGAAGATACAGTTATAGACAGGGAGACTTGTAATGAAGAACTGGGTGAGTTACAGAATTCAGTGAACACACAAAGTGATCACCAAATAATCCATGTGGAGAATTCAAAGGATACTGCCACACCACAGATTAGTTCACCTTGTCTGGAAACTGAGGGTATGGAAACAATGAAAGCCTCGTCAGAGGCTGCCATGGAAGACCTTCCCAATGTATCATACTCTGGCTTTGGTGAGTTGACAGCACCTCTCTCGGTAACTTATGAGTCTTCTGAATCTGGAGGCTGTTGCTCAGCTTCTCTTCATCCTAGTTGTGAATTCAAAAATAGAATGGTAGAGAAAAGGGAAGTCAGTTTAAAAGATGTGAGAAAGAGACTTTCTTGTCCTGATCTTGAATATGAGAAGAGCAAATTATTTGAGCCTGTAGAGATGAGTCTCTCAGAGAAATCTGTTCTGGTCCACAACCATCATCCTGAAACTGTTCAAGGTGCTCCTGCCTCGGCATTAGCTATACGCACAGAAAATCATACAGCAAAGACTGCATCTTGCCCTTTGATAGCCATGGACAGGACAGACAGTTGTACTCTTGCTGCTTCTAAAATTGACGAGACTGGTGTGACTGAGGTTGGTTTTGTTCCTTCCGAGTGCAAAGATCGCATCTTTGAACTTCACTCTCACATTTCTAAGTCACAAGCAGAAAAAATTGAGGATTCTCATTCTACTCTGAGATATGAAAAAGGGCTTTTGACCAACCATTCTGCTGTCATCTGTGAAAAAGAGGTTGATGTAGATGTAATTTCTGAATCGCCAACCATTTCTGAAGATGGGTGTGCTAGCTTTTCTTCCAAGAAAGAAAACAGTAGTAAGCCTAGGATATCGCCTACAATACGTAGCTCTTCATCTGACAGCCAAGGAAAGATGCCTTCTCCTGCCACTAACTCTGTAACTGGCCAGATAGCTGGCTGGTCAGCTGCTTCTGAAGAGGATAGCTTTGTTTTTCCTGCCAATGAGTCTAGGAGAATAATCCTTGAGGACAGAATGATGAAGGTGCCACTTTGCTCAGGAGAACCGAGAGCTTCGTGCTCAGCAGATTCTCTAGAACTTGAGCTTCCTCAAGCCACGCTTGGTAACTCTGCTGCTGGAGTAGATGTGTGGAATGTTTGCATACCCAGACCTACTTCTCCTACTGTGAAATCCACAGAAGCCTCCAATCTTCCTGTTTCTGCCTTGGAAATGTTGAGCATTGCACAGATCGACAGTAAGTCTTACAGTTCCAAAGCTGGTGATGGGGCAGAGGAAGTCTCCACACAGCAGACTGACAGCAGTATCTTGGCAGAGGCAATGCCATCACCCATCTATCCTTTGAAACCTTTGGAAACACCATCTGAGTCAGCCTGTAATGAGATCATGTGCAGAAATGCTGTGGGACAGGTGACTCCTGGTGACTGTGCTGCTGCTGCCTCAGAAGCCTCTTCTGTGATGGGTGATCAAACAGCTACTGCACCTACAGAGTCAAATGAGCTCAGTTCTGAGGAAGTATGGAAAGACACTGATGCAAAGGGACAAGAATGTGCTAAATTCCAAGATTCTATGTTGTGTAAAAAAGCTGAGGAAATAGTGGACTCAATTTTGCATTTGGCTGTAGAAGAAATAATAGCCAAGCAAGCTGTGGGTGTCTGCCAGCTTTGTGGGAGCAAGGATAGTTTAACCAACACGGATAGTCTAAATGATCAGAAAGCTGAAACTCTACAGCTGGAAGCATCAGAAATACCGTCAACTCCGCAGTCATTAAAATGTTTTAATCAGAGCAGAGGAGGAGGCTCATGTTCACCTACGGGAGATGAAACAGTGGAGACAAATGATCAAGGTGCAAAGACAGTGCCCTACCTACCTGATAAAATTGACCCCCACACTTCACTAGCACTAAAAGCAAAAGAAATAATTGATGAAGTCATTAATTTTGCCAGACAAGAACTGGAATCCAGTCACTGGCAAGACAGTGGGAGTAAAAGGCCTTCTGCAAAGGTTGAGCCTGAACCTGAGCCCGAAACACTGAAGATTTTAAACCCAAGTGTGAAGTCACCTGCCAAAACACAGGAGCCAACTGACAAAGAGGAAACTGGGAGTACAGCTGCAGGCTGTGAAGAAGCAGATTGCTCAGGTTCTCCTTTCCTTCCAAGTAGAATGGATAATGACGTAGATTGCCCCCAAAGTGGTGAGAAGGTACCAAATAATGCATGTACATGCCAAACAAACGGTTTTCTACACACTAGTAGTTCAGAAAAGCCAGAATCTGATCTTATGATGGCAGCAAATAGACACGACAGCAAGGTGTGTGAACGTCTGGCTGCAGCAGAGATGTGCAGCAAAGCTGTAGTGTCAGCAGCTAGTGGAAAATCTGATCATTTAGTACACAGAGATGCTACTGTGACTGAAGGAATGCCTTTGCCGTTGCCGTTAAAAGACTCTTGCAATAATGTAAATGTGCCTGAGTGCACTTTGCTGCCGACTGTCAATGTTATTGTGTCATCTTTTACGCCTGATGAAGAGAGTGTCAACACACAGAGTGAATCCAAAGAGAAAAACACTCCTCGGGGGCCTCTGGAAAGAAGCGCAGAAGTAATACCTGCACAAGTAAAAGCAACCTTAGAAGATTCGGAGGCAGTGGAGAATAAAGAACTAGGAGAAGGGGCAAGAGGGACAGGCGAGGCTAATGTTGGATCAAATACACATTTTGTTGTGCCTGAATTGTCTGTTATTGGAGAGGACAGTGAGGGAGAAAACTGCTTAAACACAGTTGATGTCCAAAATAATGAGACTCTGAAAGAGACCCAGGTAAAGGATCGAGTCATGAAGAACAATGATCAGCTTGAAAATGGTCCAGACTGCACTGCTGGCATGAAGGAATCAACAGGTCTTTTGGCCTTTTCTCCTCTAATTGAACAGTGGGAAAACAGTTCTTTTACTATCATTTATGAAGGTGCCCTTCAAACTGAGAACAAAGCTGTCTCAACTGATGACATGCAAACTAGTTCTCTTTCTTTGCCTTCAAATAACATAGATAATCTCATGTTTGAAGGAGCAAAGAGTAAACATGAGCCAGCCTGTCTTTATAGAAAGGATAACAAGTTGAGTGAAGCAACAGACCACCGTAGCTCGGAGTCATTTCTGAGCGTGGAAGCCAAGCGCTACAGAGTATATCCTTTCTCTTTGTCTCCAATATATGAAGATGACAGCTCCCAAGAAGACTTACTTTCCGCAGATGTGTCACCAGAAGGCTGCCCTAGTGGAACATCTAAAGATAACACTGACCACGCGTCTGTACTTTCCCTTCTCCAGTCGGTTTCTGAACGCTTACAGTTTACTACTCAGTTCAGTAATGAGGAGGAGGAGGGAGCGGAGGACGAGCAGGAGGAAGAATCATCATATGAGGAAAATACAGTTGATGTTGAGAGAGAAGACAACTGTCTTCATTTTAAAACAGCCCTCAAATCAAATGACCAAGATACATCTTTTCTACCTGAACAGGAACGTGTTCTTTCTAGAGAACAACTTGACTCTAAGGAGCAACCAGAACCGTTTCCAGGTGCAGCTGCTCAAACACCTAGGGAGCCATTTTCACAGAAAGCTGATGCCACTCTTAGGCAACCTCCTCCTACAAGTGTGTATTACCAGTATTTGAAATCTGCCAACAGTTGCCCCTCAGAGAAGGGAACCAGGTTTGGGAGCATTCTCCAGGATATGTTGCAGCCGAAGAGTCACTGGTCTCAAGACAACACCATGCCAAAGCTGGAAGAGTTGTCAAGGGTAAGATACCGATTCATATATCACGAATAATCAAAGTGATTAGCCATGGATCAAAAGTACTGTCTCTCTGTATTCTTTCCTCCCTTTTTAAGGTTAATTTTTTAATCACAAACTGATAGGCTGTGTAAGATGACAGCTTTTTAAAAAAAGTCACTGAATCATAGAGTCATTAGGGATTGGAAGGGACCTCGAAAGATCATCTAGTTCAATCCCCCTGCCACAGCAGGATCACCTAGACCAAGT
>JAOXOE010000001.1:62717710-62742971 GCA_028565055.1 Phoeniculus purpureus
GATCACTTTGTTTCAACGTGCAGCCAAAGACTCACACACACTCAGGATGCTTTTAGCCGTGAAGTATTTTCCAGGTGGACTACTTAACACTAGGGGATTGATCTCTGTACTTGCAGCTCTAAGGATTTCTGCTGGGTGCAATGAAGCCAGATACTGCAGATGCAAGTTCTCCAGGAGATGAAATAAGAACCAGGGCCTGAAGGTCTCCAGAGTGACTAGAGGTGGGGGAAGGTTTTGCAGTGAAGGGAAAAGATGGGGTCTCAGTTTGGGCTTTATACAGCAAGGTTGTTTGTGTCAGGCTACAGCACAGACTTCCTTCACTGGGTTCTGCGTTGCCCAGATGTAAACCACTTCTAGCCACTGCTTAGGGCATATCAGCATCAACTTTAGACTGCACTTGTGCTTTCTTATAGCTAGAACTGGCATCTGCCTGTCTTAAGGTTGAGCTTGGGACACCCAGACACTCTGATCCCCATGCAGACATGTTCTCAGGTAAACACATTCCTACTCCAGCAAATAACTGCGTGTTGCCAGAGAAGGGGAGCTGCACCCTGCTACTTGCTGCTCCTGTCCCACACGTGGCCAGGGAAGTCTTTGATAGAAACATTGCATTTGACACTCCTGCAACATCTTTGTAGGAATGACCCAGGGAGTTATGCTTTAGGTTTGGGAGACTGCTGCAGTCACAGCATTGCCCAGAGCCAGGGAGACACAGGCAGGTTTCAGGGGAGCCTCGTCTTCCCATAAGCCAGCGGCCACATAACCTCATGAAAAACTGCTTTGTCCCTCAAAGCATGAGGACTGACTTTCCCCTCCAAGACATAAGACACAGAATCTTGCCTGCATTTTTGCTGTATTGCAATTATTCCTAAACGTCTTAGGTGTGTGGTGTCACACACCACAGTTTCCAGGCTAGTCTGCAGCGGTACAAAACTAACCTCTCAAAATACAAACAGGAGAGAGTGTATGGTGTTGGGCTTTGACCTTTCTTGAGAGCTATACGCATTGCCACCACATGGCTGTTAATGTTATAGGGCTTAAATGCAAGGTGCCACTCGTGTACAACGCTGGCACTTCTGTGAGACGTTAGGTCCATTATAAAAACCACAAGCGACCGGAGAGCGCTCTCTGTGTCTGGAGAGGGGCTCATCAGGCCAAACAGCAGCAAGGCTACTGACTAGAATAAGCCACAGCTGATGAAGTCACAGACTTCAGCTATTGGGTATGGGAGTTAAAATGCACCTCTGAAAGTCTGTCTGGGTATTTTATGTCTCCTGAGCAAAATAATTCTAAAGTTTGGGCCGAGGAAAGTGCAACACTTGCCTAATGAGTTTCAGGTTCTTCAGTCTCCCAAACAATCATAAAAACCTGAGCTCTGTGTGATAGTGATTCTACGACAGCTTCGGTGCCAGCCTTTGGTCTGTGGCAAAGGTGAGTGTGTGAACAAATCACGCATTTCTAGGCACTCCTTGGCTAGTGAATGCTCTTTCTTCTATTACAGGAGGCTGGAGATGGGTCCTGTGTCATCCAGCCATGCATGAGTCAGTGGTAATGACAGAGGAAGCGGGAGCTGTGTTTACAGGCTCTGCAGTGCAGGCTGCAGCTTCGTTGCACCTCCAGAACTGTGACTTCACAAACTAGGCTCATACAGAAAGGGATTTCAGAGCTTTTTTCCAAGGACTTCGTGCTGAGAGACCAGGCTGATCAGAACCCTTAAGATCTCTCGATACTTTAGAATCACAGAATCAGAGAGCGATAGAGGCTGGAAGGGACCTCAGAAGATCATCTAGTCAAACCACCCTGCTAGAGCAGGTTCTTCTAGAGCAGATCATGCAAGAACACATCCAGGGGGGTTTTGAGTGTCTCCAGCGAAGCAGACTCCACAACCTGTCTGGGCAGCCTGTTCCAGTGTTCCATTGCCCTCACAGTAAATAAGTATTTCCCTGTGTATATGTACTCCAGCCTCTTCCATGATCAGAATGATCCTTTCTAGCCTCAAAACACCCTGCATCAATGGAGTATACCGTGAGGGCTGGCTACCCAACTGATGCCTTGTGTAGAACCACTGGGCTACAGGTGAGAAAAAGCCAGTCTTCCTTTGCTGCGGGACTGCTGCTGCACAGCTCTTTCTCCCTGCTTTGCCATGCCCAGTGTCATTTCTCCAGAGGTGCAACAAAACCCAGGCTCTCCCAGGGCAGGTACTGCTGGGACTGTGGTGGAAATCTGTGTGCAGCTAGGGTCACTGAACTGAACACTGGAGCCAAGCTTGCCCGGGGTATTGCAAACCCCGGGAGACTACTTGAGGTGAGGTATTTGTTCCTGACATTTTATATTTCTCCAGATCTAGGTGTACTGAGCGATATCCCAGCGCTCATACCTGGCTCTGGTTAATAGGGTGTAAAAAGGGGACGGATGAGTGGGTGCCCATCAGGTAGTGCCAACACTCTTTCTGTGAGCTTGTGAAACAGAAAAACCATCTGATGCCACAAGCACAGTTTGTAACTCACATTTTATTGCTTTCTGCAAGTGAAAAAGTAGGAGGGAAAGAGAACTACAAACCTGAAAAGTAATGCGAAAGCCCAAAGTGGGAGCACCTGTAACTCTCAGTGCAGGGTGACTAGTTGCCTCGTGGTACAGGAAAGTGTCGTGACTAAGGCACAGTGGTTTCCTTCTCTTTCCAACAACTACATGAAAAAAAAAACCCCAAAGTGAGAGCAAGACCGTTTGCAATCTCACGGGGGGAAGGAAAAGCAAGTAATGAACAGACTGCATGGTGAGATCCAAAAAAGAGCAGTGCCCAAGCTGAGAAGCCAATATTTTTCCAAAGCTTGGGCTTGGTTTGCATTCCTCTAGAGGATAATTAAGCTAATGGAAATTTTCCAAGTTTTAAAAGGCATGGAAAAATCGTAGCTTGTCCTCAGCTTAATGGCAGGCACCATATAGATGTATATACATGGCCATCCTTAACAAAAATACCCGGTGTCTTCAATTGCCTTCAGCTTTCCGGGAACACAAACACGGTCGGAAAGTGCAGTGCTGAAGAAGCACTTACGCATGGAAAGAGGACATGCAGTGACTGGTATCACTTGCCCATCCAAATACTTGGGTAGCTATCTGCCCTTGCCTTGCGTTTGAAGTGGCTGCTCTCATGATTTTCTTTCAAGCCTTTCCCGCTTGTCTTTCCTCTCTGGTAGCTAAAAATGGGATGTGTATCTGCAGAGCAGAAATTAAAAACACCCTCCTGCCCAGACCATTGCTTCTTTAATCCAAGCAAGGAAACAGGCTTCACAGAATCACAGAATCATCATGGCTGGAAAGGACCTCCAGGGTCATCGAGTCCAACCAGCTTCAAGCTGGCACGGTTGCTCTTTTGAGTAATGCAATGTCCAAGGGATCCAAACTTCTCTCTTTTAAGAGGGACTGATGATAGCTGCTGCCACAGAAGCTGAGCTTGGCTGCCACCGTACCCCCTCCCCCAGCTCAGCAGACACAGCCTGCCAAAGGAGCAAGCAAGGAGGCCAAGGGCAGGAAAACCTTACCGTCATGGACCTCATGCTGGGTACCACAAGAGATAAACAGAGGGCACTGATATTGGAGGAAGTGACCATGGGTTTTAAGTTAAGCAGAAACACAAGTGGTGTCAGTGATTAAATACCAGGCACTTTGTGGAGCTTCTCTTCACCGTGTGGACATTCACCTCCCAAGCAAGGGCCAGCGCGTAGGTCTTACGCAATAGTCAAGCGTGATTGATACCCTCAGAACGTTACCCACTTGCGTGGCACAGACAGTGTGGGCTGCTGAATCTTTGTGCAAGACTGGATGTTTTCACCAGGATCCACCCTTATTTATCCCTGAGAAGGAAAACCAAAAGTGGCTTGCAAGACTGGTTTGTGGACTCAAGCCCCCAGCGTGTTGTGGTTTGGGGTACCTGCTAGGAATTAGGTACAGTCAAAAGTATTTTCCAATTTAGTTTTAATTACATGGGCTACTGCAAGTGTTCACAATGGCAACGCCAACGTTTGCTTTTATTGGTGGGTGAAGCTGATGAGTTCATGATTCTCCCCCTGTGAGTCCCCTCCTCCTCAACCTTACAGTGATTGCAACAAGGTACTGGTGGCCAGGCACTTCTGCATCACCGTGGCCATCACAGACTCGTCAGCATCATTGCTCTGCCTGACTGAGGCCAGTGCCTGTGGCTCTGCAAATAAGAAAGCATCTAGCCTAGTTCATACGAGGTATTGTTTGGGTTGTCCCTGTGCAAAGTGCAGTCCTTTCTTCCGTTTCACTAGGAAGACTTTTCCTCGGGAATCTGCATGCTTGGCTGCTCCACAGCCAGCTGGTTTTCAAAGACACAGCACAGCTTGTAATTTTCTATGAGTCTGGCTTGAAAATACTGCCTGTCCTTCTTGTGCCAAACGTCTGTGGCAATGTAGGTGTTGTAGGGGTCTTGGGAGTTCTCCATCCTCCTGGAGCGAATGTTGGTCAGCATGACTCCCAGTGTGAAGAAGCCAAAGAGGCCAAGCATCAGCAGCACATAGATGATTTCCAGGTTGTTGCTGGTATTTCTGATCTGGGAAGGTGCAGAGCTATTTGTCTGCTCTAGGTAGTCTTGAAGTAGCTTGGAGAGGAGTGAATTCAGGGCCGTGTCATTAGACAGCACCAACATCTTGTTTTTCTGTTCTTCACACTTCTTTGTTAGCTGGAAAAGAGTAAAGATAAGGGACATACTGTCAGATAAACACGATTCCTTATTTCTCTGCTGGCTCCCCTCCTCAGCAAAACAGCTACCTGGGGGCTGGCACAGAAGCAGCATGGTTAGAGGGGCTTGGAGGATTGTCTTCACCCCCTGTTTCCAAACCAGGCTACCTAGGTTGAGTCCATGCCTCATAAACACTTGCCTTACAAAACCTCCTCAGTCTTCACAGATGGTCTGTCATGGTGTGCAGCTCCCCTGGCTTTTGGCTACTCACACAGATACCTCACCCTGGCCTCCTGTGCTGTTATTCAAAGTCCACAACTTCTCCCCTGAGCCCCAACAGGCATGAGAACTGTCTTGCTCACACTCTGCAGCAGCTGTTTCTGGTTTTGAAGATTGTGATCATGGTTTTCACTCAGTCCTTTCTCCTCTGTCTTCAGCTTAAGCACTGAATTTGGAAACAAAACTTCTCTACCCAATCTTCAGCGAGTGGAAATCACTCAGGATCTGCAGCAAGCTTCTCCTGTCCTCCCCTGTTGAGGAGTCCTGCTTTCCTTCTGCAGCTCCCATAATGATATACACCATGCAAAACCTAGCAACCAAACATCTGACAGGAAAGCATCCCACCCTAATTTAATGCAACTTACCAGTGGGCATTTGCCCAGGTTATGGACACAGGGTCTGCAACAACCCAGCAGCAGAAAGGAAAAGAATCTCCTTTCATCCTCCCTCCTGCAGGCTAGCAGTCATTCTCCTGGTAGCTCAGAGCTTTCCCCTCCAAACTAAGTTGCTATGCAACTAGTGGTTTATTGTCTGGTTAGGAGGACTTCCACCAGCATTGCTACAGGTCAGAACCAGGGCAGGACATGACAACACCAAGAATCATCTGGATGTCCTAGCCACAGCACTCTGCATTGGCTGTCCTACCCAAGAAGGTGGAAGATCCTTTTTGCCTTTCCACTGTGAGCTGCAAATCAATTAATAAGGGCAACCCTATTAGCTCTGCAGTCCCAAAGCCTCAGCAACCAGGTAACATGACTGGGAATCTCATTACAATGCCCAATCTCAGTGTCTCTAGAAACATTAGCCCATCTGAGCAAGACACAGTTATTCAAGGTGACTCCTCTGACAGCAATCTTGTAATCACATCAGACGGCTGTCAGTGCTTTCTCCACTTTTAAATCTGTGAGAGCAGGCCAGCCTGTTAACAAAATCTTCTCCAGTATCACAGAATCACAGAACATCAGGGGTTGGAAGGGACCTTGAAAGATCATCTGGTCCAATCCCCCTGCCACAACAGGATCACCTAGACCAAGTCGCACAGGAACATATCCAGGTAGGTTTTCAACCTCTCCAGAGAAGGAGACTCCACAACCCCCCTGGGCAGCCCATTCCAGTGCTCCATCACCCTCACTGGGAAGAAGTTCCTTCTGATATTTATACAGAACCTCCTATGTTCCACCTCACACCCATTGCCCCTCCCCAGGGATGGAGTGTTGGTAGGTCCTGGACTACCAACTGTCAGTATCCTCTACATGGCCCCGTCCCTGGAGGTTTCATGAAGTTCCATGAAGACAAAGCCAAGAGTCTGACTTCTCTCAAAAAGCCTCAGAAATTTAAAATAAAATTCAAAAAAAAAAAGATCCAAAAGAGGATTCCTTCACTGTTAGATTTGCAACAGAAGCTCACCACATACATCAGATCCCTGGGTACATATGCAGATGTTTCAGCCATATGCTCATGCATATGGCACCATTCTCACAATAACTAGTCTTTTTTTTCCCCCCTGTGTGAGTCTACAAAAATCACAAAAATATAAACACAGTGCCCCAGCCTGCTGGGGACAGAGGGGATGGCTCTGCTGCTTTCAGCTCTCCTGCCAGATCAACTGCCCATCAGCAAAACTGGTTCAGCATCCTCTCTGTCTTCAGTTCACTTCCCAGTTAGCCTGGCATAACTCAAGCTCGGTAGAAAAGACCTGGATCAGTGTGCAAACTGAGGCACATGCCTGACGCCCAAGAGCTCCTCACATGGTGGTAGTTAGGGGTTTCTTCCACCACAGCAAGCCTCAAAGAGCCATGGTATCAGCAAATAAAAGCAGGAGTAAGTATCTCCTATCTTGTTTGAACAGCTAAGTGTTTGATCACAGCCTCTGATGCCTCTGTTGGAAGATCAATAGCAATAAATTAAGTGCTGCTCACCCTCTACTGATCAGGTTACCTCTCTGCCCCAGACATCTCTGTGGTGGAAGAGGCTGGTCACAAATACCAGTTAACTTCCTCCCCAGGCATCCTCCTTCAGCAGTGTTTGCATTGAAAGCCACCAGCTTAGCCAGCCAGCCTCCCCAAATGCCAGACATTTCTATTGCCCGGCTAGCAAATGGGGTTTGCATTTGTGAGTTATTTGTAGAACAAAGATTTTGCAAAGAGATTTTTCATGGAAGCCAGAGCAAATATTGCTGGCTCAGATGAGAGTCAGTGCAAGCACTTGAGATTGAAAAGGTCATGACTGTTAGATGGGGCAAGATTGAGTTCTTTTTGCTTGTGACAGCCATGAAGAAGGAAGGAGAAGTTTGCGGGTCTGGCCCGATTCATGAGGAAATATGAAATCAGACCTAGAGAATATTTTAAGCTTATGAATCAAAAAGCAAATCAGCATGCCTGATGATGAAGGATCATGGAGAGATGTTTCAAACTGTGACAAAATTCCCAAAACAGATAATCAGAATGACTGGTGCATTAGGGGAAGCTTCATCCTAATTAATTCAGGTGGCTGCACACATCATGTGTACCAGAGAGCATCACAGAGCATTAGGGATTGGAAGGGACCTCGAAAGATCTAGTCCAATCCCCCGCCACAGCAGGATCACCTAGACCAAGTCACACAGGAACATGTCCAGGTTGGTTTTAAACATCTCCAGAGAAGGAGACTCCACAACACCCCTGGGCAGCCCCTTCCAGTGCTCTGTCACCCTCACTGGGAAGAAATTCCTTCTGATATTTATATGGAACCTCCTGTGTTCCAGCTTACACCCATTGCACTTCATCCTATCACTGGATGACATTGAGAAGAGGCTGGCTCCATCCTCCTGACATCCACCCTTCAAATATATATAGACATTAATGAGGTCACCCCTCAGTCTCCTCTTTTCCAAGCTCAAGAGACCCAGCTCCCTCATAAGGGAAGTGTTCCACTTCCTTCATCGCGGCTGGAAAGGACCTTCAGGATCATCAAGTCCAGCCCTAAGTCTTCTGATAAAATGATGTTTACAAACACAGAATTCTTGGTTCAGCACAGAATTGAGAGTGACTTAATTGTTAAATAGAAGATGTTTAAGCCTGAATAACAGCAAAGCATCTAGGGGCTTTGTCCATCCTAGGGGCTTTTCAACCAGAAGGTGATGGAATTCCATTTTATATTAAAATAGCTTTTTAATTTCTTCCACTTGTGAGATGGCTAGAGCTCTGTTACCAAAAACAAGGAAAAATCCACTTGCTGGCTCATTTGATTGTTTCTTCACAGACTTCCACAAATGGTAGCTCAGTTAGCAGGTGAGTAATATCATTGCTTCTGCAGATTAGCCTTTATTTTTTAGTTCATGTAAAGCACTGGCAGTTGAGGATGTGGAAACAGGTCTTCCACTATTTGGAAACTGAAAATGCCACATAGGCCAGAAGTGTAATTGAAGAAGAAGGTGTTTCCAGGATGTTGAGGATATTTCGCTCTGTGCTAGAGGTCTCTTTTGGTTTCACTGCTATTAAAACATGCAGCTTATTGTTCATTGGGAAGGATAATACGTTTCCCGAAATTATAACTTCCATAATAGTTCTTCCTTCACAGTTCTTGCTGCTTTCTGGTGATTGTTTGATTCTGTTAAAATGTTTAGACTCACTGTGAAGGACAGATAAACAAATCTGGGTTATTCCTGCAGAAATAATCTGTCCTGAATAATTCCTGTTTCATAATAATCTGTCCGTGATTTGTGCTGCCGCTGTAGTTGTTAATAGTGATTTTCTATATCCTTTTAATTTCAGAACATCATTGACAGGGCAGGTCTCAAATACAACCCAAGACCTGGAAAGGTAAGCAGAATTTGAGTCATAGAGTCAATATGATGCATCGAATAATAGATTTTACTCGAATTTTTCAGAGCAAAACATCTGAAGTTTGAAATCTGGTTGTCTGTATTTTAATGGTGCATTAAATAAGCAATGCTTGCATATACTAGTAATAAGATGATATTGTTAGAAATCCTGCTGCTAGTTGTTTTACTGCATTTCCATCAGCAGCTACAGTTTCAGTTCAGCAGAATGTTCCGTAAAAGAAAACGTGGAGCCCATCAGTTGTGTGGGCACAAGGCAGAAGAAGTTTTGTTCCCAGCAAAAGATAACTGCATTGTATGTTGAAACGACCCCTGATTCGCGTGTGCATTGTGTGTTGTTTCAGATGATCGTTTATGATATTTGTGGCGACAAAAGTAAACGAGAAATTAATTCTGATGTGCTAGATACCACATCCTGGATCTTTCCCATTGGAGCATTGCTTAGGATAATTAGAGGATGGTAAGAAATCCAGGCCATTTAAATACAGGTCTGTCTAGCAGACTGTATGTATGTTATCTTTTATTTATGACATGAGTCTGAGCTGCAAGAGCATCTTTTTCTTTCTGTATAATTAGATGGATAGCACTGAAAAAGCATGAAACAGGGCTTCATATACTGCAGTACAAAAAAAACCCCAGTTATTGCTTCTCTCAAGAACTAGCTTCAAACAGAAAGTTTCCGACACAGCCACAATTAAGTTTAGACTTTTTGCTTGCTGTTCTGAGACAGTACAGCTGTAATCATCACTAGAAATACGTGTGTGCCAAAGAAAATATTTAACAATGAGGGGTTATATTTACAGTTCAGTTTCATGATCTATAGTAGCTGTAGCAAAATGACCGTAAAATGATCAGTCTCTGCTGCTGTTTATAAAGTAGCATTTAGAGGAACCTGGATGCAAATGATACCCAAACACCTTTAAAGCAGATTTTACAAGTGTTCCTCAGCTTGCTTTGGGAAGCTGGGGCTTGAACGGTGTCAGCTGGTGCATTAGAATGTACTTGGTGGTGCTTAGAGTGCCTGTTTGTGACTGCCAGCCGCAGTACTAACGCGTGTCACGTTGGCACAGTTTTGAGGCGTACATTCCTTTAACACCTCAAGAAGTACTGAATGCCATTATGAGTATGCGTATGTCTTGTGCCCTGCATAGTATCTGCCTGAACAGCACATAGTTTGATATGTCAGTAAATATATTTGTTCTGGTTAAACAAGGCTTTTTATTTACCCGGAGGTTTAGCTGTATTTTTATACAGTTAATATTTTCAGTTATGTTAGGCTGCATCCTGGAGGGAAACTCTGTATTTTACTCTTAAGGCATAGAAGTATAATCCCTGGATTTATCAAAAGTGAACGTAATTACTGAGGGACAGCATAAGAAAGGTTTGATAATTGGCTTGATAAGAAAAGTTTGTTACTGAGCTTTCCAGTAGATGGGATGTATAAGGACAGTGTTACCTAACAGCAGCAACTCAGCTCATTCTATTATTACAGTTGGATTTTTTACGAGAAGCCACAGTTCCAGGGTCGGAAATACGTACTAGAAGAAGGAGAGACGGTGGTGGATGACTTTTGGGGGCTCCTGGGCGCGAAACATTGTCGAAGAAACCTCACGGTTGGTTCAATCAAGCATGTCACAAAGGTATATAGACCTTGTCAATGTACTCCTATGTGTGATTTCTTTTGCCAGTAGTGGTGCATGACTAGCAGCAGCAAGGTACGTATGCTGTGTATTCACATTTGCAATATATCACATTTTTCACCACTTGCTATACTAAGTTTCCCTTTCTTCCTGAAGATAATGGGCAGATGAATGATCTTACTTTTTGATCACCTGCACCTGACACAATGACTCCCATCCTTTTAGACGTTTACCTATCCAGTTAACTGAAATGGAATCCATTCATGTCTTTCAAAGAATAATTTCTCTTACACTTAAACCATCTTCTGTGCCTGTATGGCTGCAATTTCAGAAGTTAGTAGTTGGTTTTCCAAACCCGTCTGTGTAGTGTAGCCTCCTTAAATTATTGTCGCTCTCTCTAGAGCTTTGTGCTATCTGTATGATTTCCACATGGACAAGTGATACACCTACAGCGTCTGGCTCTGTGTACAGAGAGACATTCTAAAATGTTCAAAAGACGTTTTCTGGAAAAGATAGGAATCAGATGCCTAAAACTAAATACAATGCATCCATTGTTAGTGAGTGAATGAGGAATATATTTACCAGATCTTGTGATTTAAGAAGACTTAGTGCTCTTGTTTAGCATAACATTCCAGTTATTCACAGGGCAAGGGCTCTTTACTGTGAGCGAATTGTCATTTATATCACAATGTGTAAGCTTTTCAGGAAGAAAATGTATTTCTTTGTTCACTGCTGCTATAGAGGGCATTGTAAAATTGGTAATCATGTCATCAGTACAATGTCATAACAATTAGAAACACTTCTTCATTCTCTTTAAGGCTTAACAACAGGTAAATGAATAAAGAGGCTGGCTGTAGGCATGAAAAGTGGAGTTAATGTTTACTTGAGCTAAACACATTAAAAGGATTTGACCAATATGAAATATGAATACTGATCAAGAATGTGGAAGGCCACATAATGAAATACCACTATGACACATGGAACTATGGTGTCAAGCCAAGGGAAACTGTGTTTTGGATGTTAAACAAAATCCTTGCACAGGAAAGACACTGTGGTTAGTTTTATCATGCTTGATGAAAGTATTTGTAATACAGAATCACAGAATTAATGAGGCTGGAAAAGACCTCGAAGATGGCCCATGACCTAACATCATAGAGTCATAGAATCATTAGGGATTGGAAAGGACCTCAAAAGATCATCTAGTCCAATCCCTCTGCCACAGCAGGGCACCACAATCACCTAGACCGTGACACTAAGTGCCACAGCCAGTCTGTCCTTCAACACCTCCAAGGATGGGGACTCCACCACGTCCCTGGACAGTCCATTCCAGTGTCTGATCACCCTTTCAGTGAGGAAGGGCTTCCTCACATCCAACCTAACCCTCCCTGGTGCATCTTCAGGCCCTGCTCTCTCAACCTGTTGGTAGTTGCCTGGGAGAAGAGCCCGACCCCCACCTGTCTACAGCTTCCCTTTGGGTAGTTATAGAGAGTGATAAGGTCCACCCTGAGTCTCCTCCAGGCTAAACACCCCCAGCTTCTTCATCCTGCTCTGCCAGGGGGAATGGTCTAGATGATCTTTCGAGGTCCCTTCCAGTACCTAATGATTCTATGATTCTACGATCATGTTCTCATCAGACTTCCCCTCCAATTCCTTTCGCAGCCTTGTTGCTCCTTTGGACCTGCTCCAGTACCTCAGTATCTTTCTTGAAGCTAAGCAGGTTTGAACATTGTTCTTCTTCCTGTGTGTGGTTCTCAGAAGGTTTTGGTACATGCACTAGTTCAGGAGCCGGCAGAGTTTCTCATGTGACTTAAACCTCTAGCGGGTTTGTTCTTAGTCCGTAGGGCTCTGTGGAGCTAGAGTGGGCATGAAACTCACAAGACTGGGTTTTGTTCTCTGCACCTTTATTCCTTAAAGCATCCCTATCGTTAGGTTGTACTTCAGCTGCTGTGGGACAACTTTTAGAAGGTAGTTTGCCAAAGTGATACTCTTGTTTTGTTTTTTCCTTTATTGTTTGTGAAAACATAGCAATGGTTTGCACTGAGAAATAGCTGTTTCTGCTTCAGGTGGTTCATGGGTTTGTGATCCTGTCTTTTTCGTAAGCTGGTAGCTCAGTGACTTTTCTCGTGCCTAGTTTTCTCATACTGACTGTGTGTGTCCAGCCTTTCTGGTTTGTTTTCTACTTCTTGAAGTGGCTTTTTATGGTGCATTGATTAATGACCGCTCAGATGCCTTAGGTTAGCAGGTTTGAAAATTGGCTAGATGTTTGAGAAGACACTTGGCTTGCCAAGAAGATGAAAACAGATGTTTACTAAAGAAACTGGAGGAGGTACTTTTTTTACTGGCAGATGTTAGTTTGCGGGGAAGCAATCTGCCAGTAGCTTCGTGCTCTAATTTGGCTTCCAGCCTCTGCAAAGCAAAGATTCTGTTAGCTTTGTGGTTAGCTTGTGGCTTGACTTACTGCAGATACGCATTAGATGTATCCATGTCTGTTCGAACTGAAGGAACTTAGAAGGGAAAAAGGTCCCAAAGGAACAGATCGTGCAACTAGTAAAACAATTACCTATTGGAAGTAATGGTGAGTCTGAATTCCATTAAGACAAGGCAGCATGAGCCTGGGCTACCAAAATCTGCCTGCACATGCCGGTTCAGCTCAGCTTCCGCAGAACAGTTTGTTTAGCTAAGTAATTTATCTGTTCTACTGCAAAGGCATTTATTGATCTTATAGACTGGGAGGACTTTTTCCGTTTCACAGAATCATTAGGGATTGAAAGGGACCTCAAAAGATCATCTAGTCCTGCCACAGCAGGATCACCTAGAGCAGCCTGTTCCAGTGCTCTGTCACCCTCACCGTGAAGGAGTTCACCCAAAGAAGGTGCTAAATATGGCCTTCCCCAAAAGAAGAGCTGAGAGAAGAGTTGCTCATGTTTTCTTTCTGGAGTAGTTTTGGAAACCACTCTCTTCCAAGCTATAATCAGCTTATAATCACTGTCTGTGACATGGTTAGGTAGGGAATTACTCGATTTCTTGTGGAGTCTCCTTAAGCAAAGCTCTTTGTAGTGGGAATGGTCACAGTATTACTTGAAGGGTGTGTTTCTTTTGTTTGTGGTTTGCTAGGTGAAAAGAAGTTATTAATTCGAGCAGAAACTACTTTGTCAGATGCCACAGGAAGACACCCAGCAGCTTCAGACAGTAATCATTAATTTCCTTAATGCTACCTATTTTAGTACCAGCCCTCTTGAGTTCTACAGCTTGGTTTGGCGCTGATGAGTGGTAGACAGAGTGTTACAGAGCAGGAAAGCTGGCAGAAGCAATTACGGATGGGTAACACAACCTGGAGGACCAACGGCATGTGGGATTTGAAATACAGAATGCTGCAGAAGCTGGCATGTCCTAAGGACAAACTGTATCAAAAACAAGGTGCGTGTCTAGACTGTATTAAAAAGCAATCCTGTGAATACCAGGACTAATTAGGCCTAGTTTTCAGTAGTCTCTGCTCTTGTCATTGTCTTGGCATTAATAAGAAGCAGCCAGACTTGAAGAAGTCATTCTTTGTCCTGTTGACATAAAAGGCTGCCTCATTTAAATAGGCTATTTTGATCACTTCCATCACCACAGTTTGCATGTCCAAGGAGAAGACCTGACAGTACTGTGATTATTCAGCCCTGATAATGCTGTTAGGGTTGTAACCCTACATCTGGAAGAAGGGTAAACAATCAAGACCACTTGGAGAGGGGGTTGAAGACTCTGGGTCTCTCACTTCTAGTAGAGGTCTTGGTATCTTGGTTAGACTAGGAAGATGCTACTGGAGAGTAATGTTTTTTGCTGAGGTCCTGAGAGTTGTCTTAACTCTCCAAGGGAAGCCTTAACCTTTCTGCTGAGGACTGCATTACTGTTTTGGAAATGGCTGTTCTCTGTGAGCTAGCGTGAGTACTCCTCGTGGTACTGTAAACATCTCCGCTCCCAAAAGACCATGAGGAAAGAACTGGCACTCAAGAGCGACTGTTTGGAGGGAGGAGGAGAGTACCACAGGGTAAAACAGGACAGCGGGTTGCCTGGAGGCTGTGACCTACCTAAGCATTTGCTGGTGGTGTATTATCATTGGAAATGAGCACAGCTACCTAATCTGTTTTCTTTGCTTTTTATTGGCCTGATGTGTCAGTAGCATAATGAATATGACATGAGTTTTGATTGCTTGTGATGTCGGTGGCAGAGCCGGAGGCGGGGGGTATAGGGAGGAAACTTTCCAGTTAGGGATGTGGCCTGGAACACTGTGGCGATGGTTTTGCATCTGGGTATCTTATTTCAAAATCTTGACGCCTTACAAATGAAAGGACTTCAAACTGAAGGATGTTGTTCTCAACCTGAATGCTATCAGAGCTGTATGCTTTTTATTTTGTTTCTAAAGAATGGTGGCTTTATTAGCAATGTGAAAGAAGCTCTGAGAATAATGGTGCCTGTTAAATGTGCTCAGGCAAATACAAACATGCTAGGGCAAGTATTTAGCAAGTTAAAGATTCCAAACTTGAATTATGTGAGCTAATGGCACAGTACTCGAGTGTACATCTGCAAATACTCTCCTACAGTAATAACAAACCACAATTTTTTCCAGTCTGTGAATTAATATATATACACGTTAAACTTGATATTTAAGTTGAAATATATATTTGTGACTTGTAAAAGTATGCTCAGAAAATACTATGTGCTTGGTCTAGGTGATCCTGCTGTGGCAGGAGGATTGGACTAGATGATCTTTCAAGGTTCCTTCTAATCCCTAATGATTCTGTGATTCTATGGTCTAGGTGATCCTGCTGTGGCAGGGGGATTGGACTAGATGATCTTTCAAGGTTTCTTCTAATCCCTAATGATTCTGTGATTCTATGGTCTAGGTGATCCTGCTGTGGCAGGGGAATTGGACTAGATGATCTTTCAAGGTTCCTTCCAATCCCTAATGATTCTATGATTCTTGCTCAAACACATAATTTTCCTTAAAAGTGTAAGTTTGAATTGCTTTTGAAGAAGACCTCAGTTTACTATGTGACACTTTATGGAAGGATTTTGTGAACTTAATCTAACACAACACACAACAGATACCATCACAGTGAGTAGACATTTTTTATGACTGTGCAAATCTCACTGGAGAGGGATGGTAATAAATAAGAGAGATTTAATTATGAGTTGCTTGTGCTGTGCCTGCTACATTCTTCATATCTTGAGGTAGAGCCTGCCTTGTGAGCTTCAGTATCAGGAGAACAGACTTGAAAAGAGAGTACAGACTGTCTTTTTCCAATCTTCAAATGGAAAAAAATTAAAACCTCCTACTGAATTAAAATTCAAACATACTCTGTCTCATGCTGTGTCTGAGCCCACAGGCAAAGACACTTTATTTTGCTACTTGTCTAGTCTTGTAGGTACTTTGTTTTAGAAACCCTAAAGAGTCTACCTTCATGGTCAGATTCATGTGTCACAGCCGTATTGCATTCCAGGTATTGTTAGTTAGAAAACACAAACTTCAGGTATTTCTTAACTGTGATTTGATAAGATACATACATGCACCTGTGAAAAGCATGTGTTTTTAAAAGTATTTGCTTTAGAATGTCTAGCAGTACCCTCAGGATTGAGGCATGGCATTCCGCAGCACTTTGCCATTCAGTAGCATTGTACTAGAAAGTCTTGATTCCTAGTTCTTCTGGTTTTGTTCATCTGCAAGTAAAAGATTCTGATATTGCAGGGTTTGTTCTAAAAAGAAAAGGTGTTTGCAAGGTACAACACGGAGGAAACATCGTGCACCTGATTGTGCACGACGGAGAATTACTGAAGCAGTGTATCCTGTGTTACTTTAGGTCTCGTGAGGAAGGTGAAATGATACCCTGAAATCCATCTGTTAGAATTGCCACATTTTTTGCTGACGTTTAAATAACTACTGAAAGAACTTAGATTGTAGACTCATGGGATGACTTATGTTACAAGGGACCTTGGAGATCGTCTACTCCAACCTCCTTGCTATGGGCAGGAATGCCAAGGTAACCAAGAAGATGTGTATTTCAAGGTGGGATGCTGCTTCTTCATTTCAAAGCTCCATTACAGACCTAGTTATCACTGTGGGAGCTTTCGTCATGCAGGCGTCGTAGGTGTCTGTATGTGTGCTGGGGAAGCATCATCTTTAAGAAAACTAACTCAACAGTATTATGTGCATGGTTTATCTGCCAGTAAATAGTGCCAGGCCCTTATCCTTGTGAGTGTGTAAACCAGGCTGTTTTGAAGGTAGCCCAGCAGGCATAAATGCACAGCTCCTCATTGCGTGTTAGCAGGCACTGGAAATTTACTTCCATTAGCCTTTCTAAAAATTCCAGGCTTAATTTCAAAAAGTAATCCCCTTATATCATTGGAAGGCTGGTGTTAGAAGAAGGAGAAGACAGGAGAAGGAAGGCATCATTGCAGGTCCTTCCGCTGCTGCAGTGTGGCAGACTCTGCAAGCGTGGATAAGCCTTACCCCTTTGGTTTGTTTCCGCAGGACTGTGGTGTTCCAGAAGTAGAGTTCTGCCCGGCAGCTCTTGGTACAGAGGGACTTCCTATCTGCATACAGAGTGCAGCTGCCAATTTAGAAGAACTGAATGTTGAGAAAAACCCTTATATAAGAGTCAAATCAGAAGTGTGAGTACTGAAACTTTTTTAATCACAGTTTTGCCAGCAGGTAGAGGAGTGACATCAAAGAACAAAAACCAGGTAGTGATAGGGACAATATTTGGGGTTTTTTTGTTACTAATCAGTTAATACCACTAGATACTCCCTGCTCTGCACTTCAGTAATATGCTATGTGGGCTCCTAGTATTGGAACCAAATGTTGAAGGCATTTTTCTTCTAGCTGCTGACAGGTCTTCTATAATTCCATCGCTGCGTAGCTTTATAAATAGAAGAAGCAACTCAGCTATAATTAGCTTTTAGTTCATTGGAGAATAGTCTCTCCCTAGTCACCCGCCCTGTTATAGCAATAGCACTATGGCTGAGCACCAGAAAACAGTGTTACATCATCCAAGCGTTTCTCAAGCTGCAGACATATCCTGACTTACTGGAGAGAGATGATGCAATATCATACAGGCCCTTTGCTAGCCCAGCATTTCCTGTATTGAACAGAACAGTCTGTTTCCTAGGTAAGTGGCCAACACTTTACAGTTCCTGAAGTTTGGGAGTTCTGTTCCTCTTGTCATAAATCACTGCAGAAGGGCATTAGCTGTTCTGCTACATGAGTCTTGAGTTTGCTTTTCCACGTGAGCCGAGCCTTCCTTCCAACAACCTCACAGTACCTCTGCAAAGCTTGACCTGGTGAAGCAATTAAAAACAGAGCCTTATCTTAGTTTTGATAAAACTTAGTGTGACTGTCACCTGCTTATGGTCTGTGTACGTAGTTTTGAGAAAATAATTCTTTCTCCGTTCCCTAGTTGATCTGCTAATCCCGTGTCCCACTTTTGCGTTCAGCTTTCTTTTTGATTTAAAACAGTCTGAAGGATTAATCTTCATGTCAAAACAACAACAGCTTACTTTCCAAAAGTGTTGCAAATCAGCACATTTTAATAACTTCTGCTGAAAAAAATGAAGCTTTACTGATGTGAGGAGCTTTTACACTCCAGAAGTGACAATCCTAGGTAAAAAACTGATGGCGATGTCTCATCTTCAGTACCAACATTGGTTTGGCACTGATACTCATTATCTAACTCATAGTCTAACAAACTGTCTGCTTAAAGTAAGTGAACAAATTGGTAATTTCATTCTCTATCATTAGCTTGGACTGAAAAAAACTATCTGAGATCTTTTTGCCACTGATGTTGCCAGTGTATATAAATACAGCTTTGTTTTGATGTGCTGGCAGTATCAAAACCACGTCATCTAGCTCTTAAGAAACAAAAGGGAAAATCATTGTAATAAGATCTTCTGTAATCTGTCTAATGAGATTAATAAGTCCCTCATCCTTATTGTTGTAGATGGCTCGCGTACTCAGACTTCAATTTCAAGGGAGAAATGAAGGTTTTGGAAGAAAGTGATTCACCATCTGAAATTCCTTCGGTGGACGTAAAGTCTTTGCGACCCTTAAGAATGGTGAGGACTTCACAACTCCCTAATAAATTGCACGGCTTCCTTTTTCTATTGTTGCTCCCCTGAAGGATTTGACCCTAAATATAGCTTGGGTTCTAATGTTCTTTCAAGGTTAATCCTTATGCGTGTAACACCTCGTGCTGCAGAGCATTTGCAGTGTTGTAATGGCACGGCAGTCGCTGTGGCTCGCTGGCCTTCTGGGTCTGCCCGGATGAACTGATTCACTAGGACATCTTCCTGGGAAACTGCAGTTGTTGAGTTGAGATCAAATAAGTCAGAACTGAAAGGCTCTTAACTGTAGAGCAGTCAACACTAATGAAAAAATGACACCAGAAATTGTTGCTTTTCTTTTTTAATGGCACAGCTGGAGTCTACGGGGAGTATACACACGCACAGGTCATTAGGCGTTGGAAGGGACCTCCAAGGGTTGAGTCCAACCCCCCTGCTTCAGCAGGATCATAGAACCTGATACAGGTCACGTGGAAACGCATCCAGATGACCAGATGAGGAATTTATTACCCAGTAGTGTTCCTGTGACTGCACATTACACAGAAATTTTGG
This sequence comes from Phoeniculus purpureus, assembly GCA_028565055.1. Lineage (NCBI taxonomy): Eukaryota > Metazoa > Chordata > Aves > Bucerotiformes > Phoeniculidae > Phoeniculus > Phoeniculus purpureus. The sequence continues at coordinate 62,736,798 of JAOXOE010000001.1, forward strand.
GATGTTTGTTTCAATAGACAGCACGTAGGTCTAAAGGAGGTAACACATAATTCTACTGCATACATAGCAAGCCTCTCAGAAAAGAGGAATGTGACTTAACAGCTAGATTTTTAGTCACTTATAGGAGGTAGGTGTCTTATTCTGTCACAGAACGTCATTCACTAGCGCTTCCAGAGAAATGCATTTCTTCTGTTTGCTCCTAGGCTGACATGTTCGTGTCGATGTCAGTGTTTTCTCTCTCTTCTGGTGTTTGTAATAGTTTCTTAGTGTTACGCCTCTTGCAATGAAGTGACTTGAGATATCAACAAAAAACCCTCTGAAAGTTTATTTTAGAAATTGATCAATACAAATTAGCTTAAAAACACAGAGTAAATATTTGCTTTAGACAGTTAATAAACAAGGAAGGAGTATTTTCTAATTGCTTGCACCCCTATAGACTTGTCAATGCACTGATATCTTTGTAGGTTTGTAGGACTAGTGTCCCTGGTCTTTGAAATACCAGACTATTTAAAGTAATGTTTGATTTGACCAACACTGAAAATAGTGAAAGACTTCGTGCTGTGATAGTACTGTAAGATATGTGTCAAAGCATAACCTTTAAAGTTTTATGTAAAGCTTCTTTCTTTACCCCACCCCGTCTTTTTTTAGGGTGGACTGAAGGTACAAATGCCAATGAATGTCAAGGTAAGCACTGAGGACAGTGAGAATAAAATAGTGGGAACATAAAGTCTTTCTATAAGTTGATTTCTTCTTGTGGGGTATGGGATGTTGAATTATGTATTCAGTGTTTGCTGCTGAGGGATTCACTAATGCTGTCAAGTTTACTTCTTACTACTGTTTCATGAGATATAAAAGTAATTAGTAGTTTGGTTTTTACATATTAGGAGAGTAAAACTTGCTATAGAGGAGTTGCAAAGTTTTTACAAAATAAGATGAGTTTTCCAGATGAGTACGTGAGTCACTGTGAGGGAAAGGGATCTGTAGAGATTCTGATACATATCAGTAGATATAGAATAGTCAGGGAAACTATTTCTACATACGGTCATAGAATCGTTATGGCTGGAAAGGACTTCCAGGATCATCAAGGCCAGCTCTCATCCCAACATCTCACTAACCCCTAGACCATAGCCTTAAGTGTTCTAGCTACTTGGTTTTACTCCTACCACCAGGGATAGGGAGTCCTCTATCTACTCTACTACTATCTCCAGGGATGGGGGCTCCACCACCTCCCTGAGCAGCCTGTTCCAGTGCCCAAAAACTCTCTCAGCAAAGAACTTCTTCCTAAGATCCAATCTAAACCTCCCCTAATGCAACTTGAGGCCATTTGCCCTTGTCCTATCATGAGTAATTTTGGAGAAGAGACCAGCACCAGCCTCGCTGCAGCCTCCTTTTACAGTGCAGGTGTATTTTTGAGATTGAATACCAAATTAAAAAAAAAAATATGGGTGAGGAAGGTAACTAAAATAGGACCTTTCCTTCCCGTACCTGATCCTAATACAAGAGTAGAGAATGAGACCATGACCTGTTCTGTGATTTGTAGAGTGGAAAGCTACTCTAGAGTTACAGCTCCTTTTCCTGCTGTTTTCTGGTTCTCTGTAAGAATGGTCATGCTTTAGGTAACTTAATTATACAAATTCATGCAAGGCTCAGGCATTTTTCTAATAAATATTAATAGCTGATCTGTGTGATTCAGGTTATGAGGAATCTCAGGGGATCTGTGTGATTCAGGGGTTAACTGCAGTCACTGAAATAACTTCAGCAAAGTGCCGAGAAAGACGTCGTCTACTTTTGAAGGATTAAGCTCAGTGTGTCTAGCTGTGACCAGGTAGGATAATGTACACTGTCAGGCACAGGATTACAGGGTAAATCACAGTCATATAGCTGGTGCCTTGCACTCTGACACATTTATGTGTGTGCATATATAACTATGAAAGAGTGTCTTGTGTAGGAATGGCAGCAAGCAGTCTGGCAAGCCTACCTAAATCCAAATAGGGTCTCTTCAGCTTCTAAGGCACTCAAATATGAGAAGGGTTGAGGATGGCATCCACAAATTTGCTTCATAGTGATGTCTTGTGGGAGGGGGAGAAAAGGAGTCTTTCACATACTGTAGCAGTACAGACAGCCAAACTTCAATCAGTATTCAGGGCAAACTCAACGGTTTGTTCAATGTTGTGTTTTCTAGATAATAATATATGAGAAATCCCATTTTGGAGGATGGTCCAAAGAATTTTCAGAAAACATCAGTTCTGTCCCAGCTCTGTTTGGTAGTAAAGAGGAGTTTCAGGAAATTGGATCGATGCGTGTGATCGGTGGAGTGTGAGTATTTTTCCCTTTTATATTTGTTTCCTTTGATGTAGGAAATAAATACTCAACGCTAAGAAGTGCTAACTTAGAAAATGATTAAAATCTCTCACTGGGAGAATATTTTGATGGATGTATTATAGGTATGTTTTTGTCATCAGTTATCAGCCTTGAATGAAGCCATCTCTCCATACAGCTTGTGTATGTAAGGGAGTGTAGGCAGATAAAGCTGTGTGAGAGGTTGGAAGTCGGTGTTTACCATGTGGACTCTAATAAACCAGGATACTGTAGTTCTTATTGGAGGTGTTCACACAGAACTTTATCTCGATTTATACTTCTGGTAGACTCTACTCAATTTTCTGAAATGATCTCGGGTAGGTCAGTCTTTAAGTCTCAAATCTGTGAAGTGTCTTATTGGCTTTCCTTTGCCACCTGTTGTATATTACCTGGAATTAAGAATCTACCTTTTATTTTCCTTTATTGAGGCGTTTCCTTGATTGATCTGCGTTGCCCTGCCCAGTTACGTGTCATACAAACACAAGCACAAAAAGGGTTGTTCTTTCAACCCCTCCCAACAGGACAGGACTGTTTGAAAGTGTGCAGGTTTGCTTCTGCCAAAGAGCCTAGCAATAAGATAATTTTCAGAAACTTAGGGGTTTTTTTTCTTAAGGGATTTCAGTGTTAATACTTGAAAATAACAATTCAATAACGTGCTTCCTTTCGGGCTGCTGTCAGAAAGCACTACATTGAAGATAAACTTATTTGTGACTGCTCAAATAATCTCTTAATAAATACATTATGCATTAGCTATCTGGGAAGCCTCACGTTTTACAAATCATTCTTCTGTCTGTTGTGACAGTTTCTATTTTTCATACTGTGGTAACTTAAACAACTGAATTCATGTAAACCAAACAGCAGTGAAAGTGAGGCCATCCTATCCCTCCCTGCCTGCCAAAGTTCAGTGCTGATGAAATTTGTCTTACACTTTGAAGGGAGCTTTAATGAAAAAAGTGCTTATGAGAAAGGAGGAGGGGAAAGCTTTTGTTCAAATTAAAATCTGCTAGAGCTTTCAGAGATGCTGTGGAAATGCCTTTTAAATTGAGCCTTATCTAATTGTTCAAAAGACTTTATTCTTTTAGTATAAAAACATATTCTTCATGTAATACATTGTGTATATTCATGTCACTTATCTGCTCATGTACACACATATATATATATATAAGTTTTAGATTAAAGCAGTTAAGACTCACAGAACGTTAGGGATTGGAAGGCACCTCAAAAGATCATCTAGTCCAATCCCTCCACCAGAGCAGGATCCCCTAGATCAAGTCACACAGGAACATGTTCAGGCAGGTTTTAAATATCTCCAGAGAAGGAGACTCCACAATCTCCCTGGGCAGCCCCTTCCAGCGCTCTGTCACCCTCACCGTGAAGAGGTTCCTTCTCATATTGATGTGGAATCTCCTATGTTCCAGCTCACACCCATTGCCCCTTGTCATCATTGGTTGCCACTGGACAGAGCCTGGCTCCATCCTCCTGACACTCGCCTTTTCCGTATTTATAAACATTAATAAGGTGACCCCTCAGTCTCCTTTTTTCCAAGCTGAAGAAACCCAGCTCCCTCAGCTTTTCTTCTGCTGAAATCCGTTCATTTTGTCACTAGCTTAAGGGTAAGAGTAGACTCTCATGGTTAATTAACACACTGAAGAGATCTACTGCCTGGGTTTTGTCAGTGGCAACTGGCAACTTGCAGTGTTTTGGTCACTGTCCCCAGTGGTACCTGATACTGGTGTTGGGAATATGGCTGGCGGAGAGCAGGAGGTAGACTGAGAAGTGCTAACAAATAAACTGTTGTTGGAAAAGGAATCACGTGGTGGGATTTTGGTCCATAAGGAACGCTTCATGGGTGCCTGTTGTGATCTCAAACAAGCATCACTTTGTTAGCTGAGTCTGTGATACTCGTTTTAATGTTCTGAAAATGTTCTCTTCCCCTTTTATTTGTTATGGAAAATCATATGTGCAGTTGTTCTGCTTTTAGTTATTTCTCTTTCTCTCGCTTGTTTCATGTAGATGGGTTGCCTATGATAAGGAACGCTACAAAGGCCATCAGTACTTGCTGGAAGAGGGAGATTACGAAGGAAGACACTCCTGGGGTGGAACTGGCAGTGTCCTTCTGTCTTTCCGGTTCCTTCAGGCTGTGAGTACTTTTATGAATTTCACACAAATTACACACAGTTCTCTACCTGAAGTCCGCCTGGATGTGTTCCTGTGGGACTTGGTCTAGGTGATCCTGCTGTGGCAGGGGGATTGGACTAGATGATCTTTCGAGGTCCTTTCCGATGCCTTATGATTCTATGAAAGTAATCACCTTTCTTCTTCACTAAGTATCGCAGCAACTGAAATAACAATCGGCGAACACTGTCAGATGTGCTGTAGTCTTCTGTTAGCTTTGGTCACTTTTAACAGCTTTTCACTTTGCATTCCTCTAGGTTATCTTTTTTATCAGCTTTTTCTTGCAGCCTGTCCATTAATACGTGTAAGATACAGATAGGAGACACAATCATTGATGTATTCTGCAGTAAATCTTTAGTATTGCAGCATGTGTGGCAGTGGCTGGTGCTCTCCTTGGTTTGTGTGATTGCTCCCAGGTCAGCGGTCTCCCTCACCCTGTTATTACAGACTGGTTATTACAGTGGGGCAGCCTTTTTGCTCCTCACCAATTGGCTTGTTGCAGTTTTGTCTTTCATGGTTAGTTACGACGTGAAGGATGTTTTCCTTGTTGTTTTCTACTGTACAAGTGAGAACGGAGGAGTTCTCCATGCATTAAGTCCTATCCTTTGCTTTCAGAGTTAGACAGTTCAGTTATTCTGAACTGGGTGAAAGGACAGTTGAAACTAAGGAACTGATTGAAACGAACGTAGGCAGCATCAGGGCTATCGTGAGTCTTTCTATTATGTGTAGAATTGTACAGGTCTTGCCACTGGTAGTGAGACCTTGAACGTAGAAGCTTGGCAAACGCTTGGGAAAGGGAACAGTCTTGAATTCTTGCTTTATGTAAACTGTGTAACCATAGCAAAGGCAGTAACTGTGCATTGTGACGGCTGCTGGAGGAGGCAGGGTTGTGAAAACATCACGACGACCAGTTCCTCCACTTGAACTCTGTTACTGATTACTTGAACCTAAGATCCAAATTTGTTCTTAATCTCATGTCATCATCTCCATGCACATCATGCCATTCTGCTCTGGTGAAATTGCTCTATGACTTCTATGGTTGAATATGTTGGTTGTTGGAGACTTGCTACAGCAGAGAGCCTACATGTGTCTTTTGCAATATCTATTTACAATTTTTCATTGCTTTGAGTGTTCTCTTGTAAGGTGGGAAATGAATGTCTTAATAATTTCTTGTACATTTCACAAATACTGGTTTTTTCCCCTCAGAATAATTTCAACATGACTCACGTGAAATTACTCATGTGTGGACTTGCCCTGTGATACAAATCTTTAAATCTTAATTTTGCTCAATTCATTAATTTGTGTAATTAATTTTGCTTACTTTTCTTTACTGAGAGTGCAAACTCTCTTTCAGGCTCTCACGTGTTCTTGTAGGGTTTGTCAATATTGAGGAATATCAAGCAGGGAGAAGTTGGTAAAAAAATAAAGATACTTGGAACTGCAGTTCTGTCTGGATCTGTTGTTTCCTATAATCAACAAAACTCAAACTTTCCTGCACAAAGGAAAATCCCACTACCAATGCTAACTGGATTCCGAGAGGAAATTTCCCTCACTACTGGTAAATGTTATGTAGTATGTTTTGTACCTTTCCCTTGAATGTGCCAAAACCATCAGAATCCAAATAGTTTAGCTGAATCCTGC
>JAOXOE010000001.1:62754915-62769735 GCA_028565055.1 Phoeniculus purpureus
TAGATTATCAAGCACGATATTGACTGTACTTTATAACACTATGATATTGCCTTATTGGTAATAGACACCATTGTCTGTTCTTCTAGCTTCTAAAGAAACTTAAATCTTCATTTATGTTGTCTCATGACTATTTTTTAATTCCCTATGTTGCTCTAAATTAAGTGATCAGTAGTAAACCACCAAAAAATAGCCTGGGGAAATAAAACAGAAAAGTTCTGAAGATTCCTGTGTGACTTGGTCTGGGTGATCCTACTGTGATAGGGGGATTGGACTAGATGATCTTTCGAGCTCCCTTCCAATCCCTAGTGATTCTGTGATTACAGCATTGATTAGGTGTTGATATTTGGTGTGTTAAAGTTTATCTTTTTCTTTAATGGAGGATTAACACTTTGTCTCCTATGCAAAATATTAATTGGTAGTCTGAAAATTAGTCTTGTGGGTAGGAGAGCTTTGTTGTTTAAGAGTGTTCCTTTGGATTTCAATAACTGATAGCCTTAGGTTGTTCTCAAAATGACAGCTGACTGCTTCATAAGGAAGTAAGTTTTCTGAGTGCTGTGTTTTAATGCAGTAACTTACACTTTGTGTGGCATAAATTGCTTTTTCATCTTAACAGCAAGGGAGTTTCTCAGGAAATGCTGACAGTGCACTGTGTACTTGTACCTATCTCTCTTCCTGAGCCGGTGCAGTAATCAAATATTTAAGATTAACTTCAAAGAATAATACAAAAAATAATTTGCTGTTTCTTTTATAAAGTTAAACAACACTTACTTTTACAAGAATTGAAAAATGGCAGTTAGATCCAATCAAGGGTCTAGGTAGTTGGTTTAGAGTATGTGAACGTTGGCCTTTTCCTATTCGGCTTTAAAGTATCTTTTAGGATGTCCTCAAAGTACACTTGTCTGAAGTGCAGGTAAACTCATGCTATGTCCCTGTTGCTGCTACTTCTTTGTGAAGTTATATTTTGGTAGTAAATACATGCTAGGGCTCAGATTTCCCTTGAAAAATATTTAGCACAAGCTGGGACACAAGAAGTTTCATTTAGAAATAAGGAAAGACTTTTTTACAGTATGAGTCACAAAGCCCTGAACAAGCTGCCCAGATTGGTTGTGGTGCCTCCTTGTCTGGAGATACTCAGATCCCACCTGGATGCAGTCTTGCACATTGTGCTTCAGGCAGTCCTGGTTTAGCAAGGGGGGGGTGTACTTGAGGGCACTTCAAACTCTGATGATTCTTCTGTGCTGTGATTCTCTATGCTCATACAAATCACTTGGGTGTTCTCATGTAATATTCAAAAGCTTTATTTGCTGTTACCATTGTTCTGCATTCTATAAAAGAATGGACCTTTCAATACAGTCTTAGCTGGTCAAAGTGTTTATGGTTTTCAGTAAATCTAGGACTGTTTGTGATGAGGTAGGTGTTGCTGGGGAGTCAGCATAATAATGGTCGCTCAGGGAAATGTAGAACAAATGAGAAATGAATATTGTGTTAAGAAATACATTAAATGTACTTTGTGTGTGTATTTTTAGCTGCTCATCTGTTATTTAGCTTTCAAAGGAGTCTTGGTAAATGGAGTCTTAATAAATAAAACGATAATACATAAGTAATATCCAAAAGTAATCAGTTAAATAGTTGTGTGCATATATATATTGTGACTGTGGTGATACTGTGAGCAAAGCATCTTAATGTTTTGATTTAGTTAAATTCTTAAATGTTATTCAAACCAAAACGGTGGTCGTGTTTATACAGACCTTTCTAAGAGTAAAATTAATCTGTATGTGCCTAGTTGAGAAACAGCTGTAGACACCTTTTTTTTTCTGAAAAGCTCAATGACTTTTCTCTAAATAAACTTGTTTTCAGGTAGGAAATAAATTCTACCAAAAATTGTCTCTGAAATTTTCTCTGTCTGTCTGACCACGCTGCCAGCCTTTTTTTTTTTTTGAAGGGTCTGGAGTAGACAGAATGCGGTACAAGTTAGGCAACTAACAAAAAATGGAGGGGAAAACAAATCAGATTTGTTTGCTTTTATTTTTGTTTCTTCAGAAGCCTTTTCTCAATCACAGTTGAAGAGACCCTATAATTTGCCTCTTTGCTCTTTTTATGTTATGCAGAGAAGGCCAAGCCATTATTTTTGTCATTGATAGCAGTGACAAATTAAGAATGGTTGTGGCCAAAGAAGAACTTGACACTCTTCTGAATCATCCAGGTGAGGAGGCTTTTTTCCCCTTCTGTCTCCCTATTTGTTATGTTGTCTTAAGCCTTCTTCTCACATTCTGAGCACTTTGCAAATACTGTAGCCATTCATGAGTACTTGAACAATAACTTCCAGTACATTTGGGGGATTTAAATGCCTATTCACATTTCAAACCATAGTTCAGTTGGTTGTGCTGAGTTGGACCGGTCTCTTTATTAATCAATATAGATCAAAAGTTGTGCTGTTTTGAGGAAGACTTGGCCCTTTCAGAGCTGGAAAGCCTGTGTGTGATAATGACCACATATGTTTTTTGGTGTATTTTTAATTCTTCTATGAAGAAATGCAACTCTTCCCACTCTTTTTGCCAGACTTTGCCTGAGGTTGTCAGGCAAAAGGGAATTGTATACTGTGACACGTGAACATGGTTCGAAGTTGTCCTAACCAGGGTTGTTTTGTGAATCAGAAGTATAAATTAGTTCTACTTACATAGACAGACAGTGTGTTTCATAGATCTTAATGATCGCTGCTAAGCTGCTGCTTTTTTAATTCAAACTTTGGCGTTGTACAAGATGGTAGTCTCTAGGTTACTTGGTTTAGATATTGATGCTTGGGTCACTTGACCTCCAGCTCATGCTTCCAAAACAACGTGATGTACCTGTAAATTTGAATTTCACAAAACACACACTTAGTGTATGGGATTTGTAATTAATATGTTAACACATAACTAGCTTTCCAGTAATAACTGTAAAAAAAGGGATGGGAATTAAAAATTTTTCTTAATAAGAAACAATGTCCTAAGGGAGAAAATAATGTCGATTTCTGTGAAATAATGTAAATTAATGAGTATGTGTGGGTAGATTGTAGCCCTTTTTAACTGCTTTAAGAAATCACTGATAATTACTCCATTAACTTGGCTATTTGCATATGGAATATTCAGTAACTCCTGTGGGTTTAATTTATCCATAACCTACAACTTACGGTACTCCAGTTCATTTAATAAAGTAGAAGTTTCAATCAGGAGTTTTGATTGTTCAAGTATGCAATCAAAGCAGAGGTTTGATGGTGCTCTGTGCTTTTATTTTGAGGCCCTTGATTTGTTGCAGAGGATATAGGAGGAAAAAAACCAGCTCCAGGTAAATAAATAGTTTTAGGGTAAATAGTTATGACAATGGTCAGTAGTTTTGATCAGCACTCAGGGCCTCTGAGTATGGGTAGATAGTGTTATCATCACTAATTTTGTTGAAAGGTTCAGTAAAAGAAAAGAACATAATTAGGAAGGTTCAAATCACGTCACTTCATCATTGATAGTTGGAGTGTTTTAGTTTCTTGTTCCTCCCTACCCACTCCCACCCTCCTGCATCCACCCCCTAGAAGGGGAGGCTGGCTTATGTTCAGTCATCAAATAAATCCTTAGCTTGTTTCCTCTGTGAAATAACTGTTTTTGCTGTTTTAAAAAGGAGCCTGTATAGCATCTTTCATCATATGGAGGTTTTAAAGTTCATTTCCAATCAATAATTGATTGATAGACTCAAAATCTAGATTGTCTCTAATCCCATAATTCACCCAGTGTTTACATAATGTGAAAAATTCTTACAGTTAGTATTGATGGGGGTAGCCTTTTGGCAGTTTTAAATCTCAGGTTGGAGAGAGTGTGTGCTTTGTGTCTTTCCAATGACTCCAGTCATGTTGTGGTAATCAGTGAGGCCTGTGCTTTTGAACGTGTAAGTGTGTCAGAAACTGTCAGCGTACTTGGTTTGGTCTGTAGTTACCACTGCTAGTGAGAAGACCTTATGGGAAAAAGTCCTCTTTCAAGTGAAGGTAGGATTAGGGATGTCCAGATGTGCATTTTTATTCTATTTGTTGTATGAACTCATCGGTCTCCAGGATGCTACAGGATAATTCAAAATACCCTTATGCAACTGCTGTTGTGAGTTATGAATGAACACAAGTAACTTCTCTGCTCATTCACCAAATCCAGTCCTCACTAGGCAGAGATGTGTAGTAGTTGTAGCTAGTCGTTTGATCTCCTGTTCCTCAGCTGCAACCAGCAGTGTACTCCTACAGCATTAACATTTGTATAAGATAGGGGGAGAGGGGGTGGAAGATCCAAAAAACCTGCCAGAAAGTTTGTGAGCAGTCTTGAACCACGCATCAGAGGCCATGTGACCCAACAGTGTGCATCTGGTTAGGATACAGCCTGCAGAGAAGTGCAGTTACAGGTGAGCAGACTATCTTCCTGTATTGTTTGTAGCTTGTTATATGTAGAGATTAATAAGTCTTCCTTAATATCCTGATAGTTCTATTTCTGCTCATGCCTAGACATCAAACACCGTCGACTGCCTATTCTCTTTTTTGCTAACAAAATGGACCTCAGGGACGCAATCTCATCTGTGAAAGTATCTCAGTTACTGTCATTAGAAAACATCAAAGACAAGCCATGGCATATCTGGTAAATTCTCCTTTTTCTGCCTTTTTATTCATATTACAGTCATAATTCTGCTCTATCATGCCACTCAGTGTTATATAGCATCACAGACTCATAGAATTATTCTGGCTGGAAAGGACCTCCAGGATCATAAATTCCAGCCTCATCCCAACATCTCCCTAATGCCTAGACCATGGCCTCAAGTGCTCGAGCTACTTGGTTTTTAAACACGTCCAGGGACAGTGACTCCACCACCTCCCTGTGCAGCCTAGTCCAGTGCCAAATCCCGCTCTCAGCAAAGAACTTCTTCCCAATATCCAATCTAAACCTCCCCTAATGCAACTTGAGGCCATTTCCTCTTGTCCTATCATTAGTAATTTGGGAGAAGAAACCAGCACCACCCTCGCTACAACCTTCTTTCAGTTAGCTATAGAGAGAAAGAAGGTCTCCTCTCAGCCTCCTCTTGTCTAGACTAAATAACCCCAGTTCCCTCAGCCACTCTTCACAGGATCTGTTTTCCAGACCTCTCCCCAGCCTCACTGCCCTTCTCTGGCCCCACTCCAGCCACTCAATGTCCTCCTTGTCCTGTGGTGCCCAAAACTGGACCCAGTACTCAAGGTACAGTCTCACGAGTGCAGAGTACGGGTCACCATCACCTCTCTACTCTTGATGGTTACCCTGTTCCTGATCCAGGCCAGGATGCTGTTGGCCTTCTTGGCCACCTGGGCACACTGCTGCCTTGTGGACAGTCGGCTGTCAGCCAAAGTCCCCAGGTCCTTTTCTACCCAGCAGCTCCCCACCTTCCCCCACCTGTAGTGCTGCTGGGGGTTATTGTGACTGAAGTGCGTGACCTGACCCTTGGCTTGTTCAACTTCATTCCGTTTACCTCCCTCCATCACTCCAGCCTGTCCAACTAAGTATAACTTAAAAGGCCCAGATCAAATGGTATACTGCTACATGTGGAAATGGCTCTAATGTCATAATACTTGCTATGAGTAGAATTATTACCAGAGTGCTGCTGCTAGTTTGTCTTGTGGGTTTGGGAGCATCAGCAAACCTTTACTGTTGTTTTGCACTTTGCAGTTGGAAATGCCATTTAGGAAAGTGTTCTTGTGTGAGTTCAGAGGGATGCCATACAATTTGTGTGGGGATTTATATTTGTAGGAGCTACTGTCTTTTCTTTCTGAAAGATGTGAGCTTCAAGAAAGACTTTTGCCAATGTGCACAGGGAAAAGATCTCTCCTTTTGTCAGAAGACTTTTATAGCAGTTAGATTTCTGTCTTTTAAAGTCCTGTAACTATAAACAAAAGTGAAATCAGCAGCCAAATGCTGCTGAAAAGCACAATTTTCATTTTAGGCCCTTTAACATGAATCTTGATTACCTGGGCATCGTTTTGGGATCGCCTTCCATGAAGCTGGGGAATTCATCAGTGTAATTTTGTGGCTAGCTGTAGTAACAATCCAGATTTACTGATGTGCTAGTTTTCATAAAAAGGCTGGACACAACTCAACAGTGCACCTCTGCTGCCCAGAAGGCAGAATTCCATCCTGGGCTGCATCAAAAGAAGTAGTCTGGCCAGCAGGTCAGTGGAGGTCATTCTGCCCCTGTACTGTGATCTGGTGCGACCCCTACCTGGAGTACTGTGTCCACCTCCAGGGTCCTCAGCACAAGGACTTTAATGCTTTGGAGCCAGTCCAGAGTAGGGCCACAAAAATGAGCAGAGGTCTGGAACACCTCCCCTGTGAGGACAGGCTGCAGGAATTAGTGTTCAGCCTGGAGAAGGGCTCTGGGGAGGCACTGCAACTTTTTAGTACTCAAAGGGAGCCTACCCGAAAGATGGGGACAGACTTTTTAGCAAGGCCTGCTGTGACAGGGCTAAGATTTTAAACTAAAAGAGGGTAGATTTAGACTGGATATTAGGAAGAATTTTTTTTTTTTACGATAAGGGTGGTGAAACACTGGAACAGGTTGACCGAAGAGGTGTGGAGGCCCCATCCCTGCTCTAGTTGCAGATGCCTCTGCTCACTGCATGGAGGTTGGACTAGATGATGTTTAAAGGTTCCTTTGAACTCAAAGCATTCTGTGATTCTGTAAGCAGTTACACTGTTGTGAGTCAAAAGTAGCTTTATGCTGTTCTCAATGTTGATTTATATTAATGTATTTTAAGACGGTCCTAGAGAGATGCTGCCACAATTAAATGTGTATGTACTGTTTGTGGTGCCTCCAGTACTTCAATATCTGCGCAGTGTATAGGAACTGCACAGGAGGACAGTTAGACTGTGACATTAAAGGTCTTTCCCAATGTAAATGATTCTGTGATTATTGCTGTTGTAGGTAGTAAACATGTTTTATAGCACAGCCTGAGCAGGGAGTTAGCTAAGCAGAAGTGCTGCAGGACAACGTGGCTGCCTTGAGAGAGAGAGCTCTTCCAGAACCTCTTATATTCTCAGAATGGTTCCTCTGGCTTGAAACTGGAATTAAAATAGATCACATCTTGAAATAGTGTTTTCGTATTGGCAAGGTAGTCTAGAATAAATACTTTGAGAAACAGCCTTCTCCGTGTGAAGTAAACTAGTAAACTGGGTTTGATGCTACTTTAGAAGTATAATGGCAACTAAGCTAACCACCAAAACTGGTACTTTTACAATGTTTTCATCATTTGATGTGTTTCTTTCAGTGCCAGCGATGCTCTTAAAGGAGAAGGATTGCAAGAGGGTGTGGATTGGCTCCAAGGTACATCATACACAATTCTCTTGCTCCGTTTTCATTCTGTTAAGCTTTTTAATTTTGAAAGCTGCTTTTTCTGTATTACTACTTTTGTTTTCTTTCTGTTCACTTCTGCTGTCAGATCAAATTACACAGTGAGTACTCACTCTCTCTCTCTCCTATTTACCTTTCATTTACCTCCCTAACTCACTTTAAAGATCCTGTCAGTTTCTGTGACAAAAGTGTGTGGTATGAAATACCAGCACAGACTCTTGCAAACAGCATAGCACTTTCTTGTAAACAGCAGTAACACTACCTCCTGCACTTCTGTCTAGTATTGGGATAATTTAGTTTGTTCTTTATTTTATCCTTACTACCTTGTCCCAGTTTTATTACAAATTTGGAAATGGCAAATAAGCAGGCTAGAAAATTAAGCAAAGTACACAGGCAAATGCATGGATTATTCAATTTCAGCTCTTTAAAGCCAAAATAAGATAAATTAAATAAAATAAGCTCTAGATTATACTCTAGGTTCATCTTGCAGTATAACAAACATAGCATATGCAGAAAGTCATAACTACATCAAAAATAGCAAATCTAGCTTAGATGATGTATTAATACACATCTGTAATTACAACACAGGTAGGGATGTTTAGACAGGAGCTGATCTTTCTTGTCTCCCTCCGTGCTGCTGAATGTATAGAATAGTGACGTGTGGTATTGTTTTGTAGACTTGTTCCAGTTGTAGCTCCCTAGTTTATGTTGCTTCCATTTTAAACACATTAGGTAGTGTAGTATCAGCATTAAACTTTTGTAAGAAATATGTTCATCGGTCATGAAATCCAGGCATTGTGTTGTCATCTGTATGTAGTGGAGCAGAAAGGAATTGGGTGTTTTATGGACTGCCACTTTAGCATGGAGACCAGTACCACAGGGAGGAAGTGCCCCTTGAGGAATGCACTGGTGATGTTATCTGCTTGCAGTATGTAGGAAAAGTGGGAGAGGGGAGTACACGGTAGAACTTGTGCATTGAGCAGTCACTGAAGTTAATGGTGCTGTGTCATACCAACAGTGTATTTGCTGTTTTCAGCAGTATCGTATTCTTTCGCAGAGGAGTAAGGGATTATAAGTTGGTCACAAAGTAAATTGGATTTTAAAGGTGGGTTCGCTATGCACTTAAGTTGCAACATGCCTTAAAGTATGTCTCTCAAACCTGCTTGTGGTGATGTCAGGCCATAGTCTGGGCCAGATGATCTTAGAGGTCTTTTCCAGCCTCAATAGTTCTGTGATCCTGTGAAGCTTGCAGGATAGTTTCTCTGTACTGACGTGTTCAGTGCTGTGGCAGCCACTAGATGTCAGCGATGTTCTAGAATTGGTGCCACCAAAACTCCTTGCCTTCAAAATGTCCCTGGTTTAACGTCTCTCCATTTATCTACAGATACCAGACTGTCCTTTATACTCGAAATCCTTACGACTGGTTAGAAAGAGATGGGTTATTTTACTGTGTTATTACAGAATACAGAAACATTTGGTCATGTTTGCAGAGGAAGGGATAAAACCCAAAAAGTCTTTACAAAATTGCCCTGCAGAATAGTGATGGATCTTCCACCATCTGAGTTCTGTGAAAGGGAACCAGCATCTTACTGCTGAGCTTCCTACACTGCTGTATCCTATTCCAGAGGCAGATTCTGAATCGTGGCCATTTCCTTCACATCAGGCATAGGACTGACACTTTTTCTGTAGTATCTTGTGATTTTTGAGGGCATCTGCTTGTCTTTG
The DNA here is from genome assembly GCA_028565055.1 of Phoeniculus purpureus. NCBI lineage: Eukaryota > Metazoa > Chordata > Aves > Bucerotiformes > Phoeniculidae > Phoeniculus > Phoeniculus purpureus. Next base: position 62,764,018 of record JAOXOE010000001.1, read on the forward strand.
ATGAACCCTCTAAGTTTCAACATGAGTTGGTAGTTCTGTATGTAGTGTCAAGCTACTCAAAAAGATCTTAACTACTTGTCTAAACATTTACAGACAAAATGTGTACATTATGTATGTAGATGTTTTTTTAAGCACAGTAACCATGTGCTTCTGTTGTCACTCATATATGTAGCTCTTCATAGCTCCTCAGTTCTCATAGATTCTTAAGCTTAATTTTCTGTGCTGAAATTCTTCATGGATGGACTTTATCTGAAATTTTCCTTGGACTCCCTGGTTCAGTGCTCAAAAAAACCTAGAGAGGTTGCGTTTAAACTGTGCAGTTGCCTAACCACATGCAGTTTGGCTGTTAGCACGTCTATTGAAAGAAGACGATCTTTCAAAAACAAAGTTGTGCTATAATTCTCTTCCTCATTCCTAAGTACTAGATGAAAATAATTGAAACAACTATTAAAAGTTGTAGTTGTTCGTAAATCATAGCCTGTGGATGCCGTAAAATTGAATGGATAAAGTGACACTTGTTGAATGAATGTACAATTCTCCTTGTCAACATCCTAGCTTTCTGTAGTTACCTTTTGCAGACCCCTTACATGTAGTTCACAGATTTGGGGCAGCTGGAGCAGAAGATTTCACTTTTTTTTTTCCTAGCAAAAGCTGAGTTTGCGTATTGATCTATTTTGTAATGAGGTTACAATTTCAACACGTCAGCAGCAAGATCACAGAATCACAGAATCATCATGGCTGGAAAGGACCTCCAGGGTCACAGAGTCCAACCTTTATCCTATTATCTAACTGCTAGACCATCGAACTAACTTCCCTCACTACAGTCTAAACCTAGCTCACATTCTCCATTAGTGGGGGTAGTTGTGCTGATTCCACCTCTATCAAGGGGATGCAGTACATTTATGCTTAATGAGGAAATGTTTGAAGTTAATGGAAAAGTGGCAATCAGGCAGCAGTATGGAGGAGTGTGGCTACTGAGAACAAAGAAGGTTTCATGTGAGTTGTTCAAAAGCAAACTTTAAATTCACTGGGTTTGGTTATCTGGAAGCTGAAATGTGTGCAGGGAACTAAAGCACGTACTTTAGTGATAGATGACGATGAGGGTTTACTTTAAGTTACCTTATAAGCTGGGGAAAAATTACGTTGAAGAGTCTTCCTAGTTAATTAGCTACGTTCTGGGGGAACAACTTGGCTGGTGAGGAGTTTTAGAAATGGATAAGAAACCGAACTGAAAACAGCTCAGAGTATATTGTCCTCCATTCTTGTGACTACACCAAAATGCCTGTTGGTGTAGTTCTTTACCCTAAACAATACAAGGTTATATTTTCAAAAAGTAAAAGCCATCAAGAGTTCACCTTGTGTTAACACTAGCTGTTTCTTTTTATTAACAGATCAGATCCAAGCAACGAAGACATGAGAGACAAATAAGATGTCTGGTGTTCTTTTACAGATGTTGTCAGTAGGTGTTCATATTTCTTTGAAGGGAAGAATGATTTAAGGAAAAGGGACAGTCCGACTAAAATGTACTGTGGTGACTTGTTTCCCTTTAGTATCTCTTCCAGAAAAACTGAATGTAGACAACATAGCACCTCAGGCATGGGCACTGATGAATTAATATAAATCTTGTGACTGGAGAGCAAATTTTTAAACAAAGATTGGTGTTAACAAGAAACATCTGCATTCATTTGAAGTTTTGGTGATGGTTAGCCACCAGGAAATGCCCTTCTGTTTTCTTTGGGGGGACACCTTTTGTCCAAATGGGAACATTAACTTTCCTGAGAGAGTAAACAGCGTTTCCTGAAGTACTGCTGTATGAGAGACCCAAGAATGGGAACCTAATTTCAGTAGGTATTTTTGCATTTGTCAAAATAATTAGTCTTATGATAGATTTTTAGTAGCCATCTAGAAGAGGCCTGTAGAGGAATATTTTAAGATACAAGGACTCAAACATTCAGTGTATTTGTTATAGATGATTGCAGATGTTTTTAAGAAACTGCTTTTAATGAAAAGTTACTGGGTTTTGTGATACCATGGTTGTATTTGCATTCCCATCAATAAATCTTCAAACATGGAACATGCAGTGGTTTGGGTTTTTTTTACCTTAAATTTGTTTACCGATGGTTTTCACATCTTAAGAGACCTTTGGTTTTCTGTTTAGTTGCGGTTTGAATTTGTTTGTTTTCCAATGACAACAGCACTGTGTTCCGTAATGAAAAGGTATGTCTTCTGCCAAGCTTTTATTCACTTTCATCAGTACTGCGCCCAGTTCTACTCAACATCTTTGTTGATGACCTGGGTGAGGGGATTAAATCTACCCTTAGTAAATTTGCAGATTACACCAAGTTAGAGGGGAGTGTTGATCTGCTGGAGGAGAGGAAGATGCTGCAGAGAGATCTGGACAGGCTGGGTCAATGGGCAGAGGACAAGCTGCGCCAGGGGAGGGTTAGGTTGGATGTTAGGAAGCCCTTCTCACTGAAAGGGTGGTCAGACATTGGAATGGACTGCCCAGGGTAGTGGTGGAGTCTCCATCCCTGGAGGTGTTTAAGGACAGCCTACATGTGGCCCTAGTGCCCTAGTCTAGGTGATTGTGTTGATGTTAGGTCATGGGCTGGGCTGGATGATCTTAGAGGTCTTTTCCACCCTCAATAATTCTGTGATTCTGTATTTGTTACTCTTTCTAATAATTATCAGGAAGAACAATCCAGTTTAAGGATTATATGGTTGTAAGTTATAGTTTGTAACACAGTTAAGGGACAGTTCGCTAGTTTATTAGATCATTAATATGAAATGTCTTATACTTCTGTTGTGTAAAACCTTCTACTTCCAAGAATAACTTTTAATAAAATGTACAACTTCCGAGATGTTCCATAGCTAATGCTAAGAACTTTAGCTTGTCATGCCACCTCTCCACCTCTTCTCCTTTAATCCCTTCTCCCTTGTCCACGAAACAAGCAGACTGGCACTGGGGATGCTGAAGAGTGTATTTAAAAGGGTGATTAGCTGATTCCTGTGGGAGATGTAATATGTAGGTCTTGCAAAAGCTTTTTACCACTATCCCCCTGCCTTATTAGCATATAAAACACAGAAATGTTCTGCAAGCGTGCCTTGTAGGAGTATTGGGAGCAAAGGGACCCGTCTGAAATGGTACAACTGTTTAACCATTTGAGAATAACAAAGTACATAAAACTCAGCTCCCGTGCTTTGCTAGGGGCAACTTAAGTCTCACTGTGAGAAATCTTTCTTACAAGATGTTTTAATTCTGGCAGTTCAGTTCATTATGAAAGTACTAATCTTTTGTGTCTCTTTGTGTAATACCTTTGGCCTTCTGTCAACTCTGTATTTGCTTTTGTATTTAGATTCAAAGGAGGAGGAGCCATATATAATAATGGTTTCCTAACTGAGTTTTGGGGCAGATAATGATCTGATTTACTTTGCATGTGATGCTGTGGTAACAAAGATCGTAATTGCTGGAAATGTGCTGAGTATTTTGTAGATATTTTGGTTCACTTATATGGCTTTGATTTAAATTAAACATTTAATATTAAGCTGGGTTCAATTTTTTTCTATCAAAGAAAAGTCTTTCATAAAATCTGTGTTTCTGATTTTTCTTGAGTGAGCTCAACCTTTATGACTTTCTGATTAATTTTGTTTATTTTGAGCTACAGGAAGAACTATGTTTAATCTTCAGGATTGCCTTTACTACCAGTGGAAGCTGTTTGAACCTACAGCTTTGTTCTTCTAACCCCAAATCTGTGGAAGGTATTCTATTCTCTTTTATTTTTTGCTTTCTGATGTAGTCAGTAAGCCATTTTCAGAAACAGCGGTTAGTTATTTATGTTGATTATTTTTCCCCTTTTTCATAGAAACACAAAATGGTCAGAGTTGGAAGAGACTTTAAAGGTCGTCTAGTTCCAACTCCAACCTTCACTAGATCACATTACTCAGTGCCTTATCCAGCCTGGCCTTGAACACTTGCAGCCACAACTTCCTTGGGCAACTTGTTCCAGCATCTCACCACTCTCATGGGAAAGAATTTGTTCCTAATGTCCAACCTTAGTCTGCACTCTTTATGTTTGTAACCTGTTCAAGTTTGTTTTAACACTCTGTTGCTTTCCTGCCAGGACACTAGACTGGATGGAAACTTGCTCAAAAGAGTGGGAATGGAGACAGTCCTGTTAGTGAAACCCTCCACTACTGCTTCAGCCATCCTTGTCCATCATGTCTAGAACATTTGCAATCAATATGTGTCTGCATGTTCTCCTCTTTCCCCCACCATGGTGTCCAGGTGTAAGTACCTAACATACACAGTTGGTACTGTTGAATTTGGTACCTTTTTTGTGCCATTTCTACACTGAACAAAAGCCTCGTGCATCTGTTCAGAAAGGCTTCTTTGGAGTGATTTTATGGGGGCAGTGGCTGTCAGTCTTCAGTGCTGTTTTCTCCCACTGCATTTAAAATGTTAAAAATTAGAGGAATGAGTTCTGCCTGGGCACTACAAGAACTCTTGTGTGTCTGAGTTCATTGTGCCATAAGGACAAAGCAGACAAGTTCCTTTGGATGTTTAAATAAGAACTGCAGGATATTCCTCTGTCTTTTTCTCCATGTTACTGTAGGCGAATGCATGAAGTGGGAACTCAGAAAGCAGCACAGACTCAGAAAGTGTGGTATTTACACCGCACACAAAAGCAATAGAGAGAGACTCAAGGGTGGTATTTACACACCATGCAATGTGCTGTTGTTTCTGTGCTCTAAGCACGCTGCCCTCCTACGTATCTGTGAATTCCCTTAAATGCTTATGACTGAGCCATTTCCAGCTGAGACTGGAGGCAGTTATTCTCGCATGCGAAGCGTTGCTTTCTACACCTCTTGTTTACCAAGTGAGAGCTATCAGGTAAACTTGTGAATCCTAATTCTTTCTAGCCTTTCCTCTCTGGTACTTGGGACTTAGTCCATGGGAACTTCATGTGTTTAACCTGTAACTACAGGCAGATATGCTGAGAGTCTGCTTGGCCTGAAGAGTCCTGGGCAATTTTCTGTTAATCAAGTGCAGTTCTTGGCGCTCTAACTGTAATGTGCTTGGGTTTTCTAGTTTACTAATAAAAAAGATAAGCTGTGGCGAAAGCCTAGGCGTAACAGCTCAACCACACTGCTTAGCTGTCTACAGGAAGGCATTCCGCTGTGGTGATAATGTAGAAAGTTAATGTTGCATTTCAGTGCTGCCTTAGAACAGCTGTGCAACCCTGTGTCTCAGACATCAGCTCGTCTCTTGGGGGCTCTAAATGGCGTTTTGTTAGTAATAAGAAAGAAAAGTAATGTTGATTTAAAAATACTTCAAACATTTCATATGCCATGAAGTACAGCAGAATCTTGAAAGCTGTTTTGGTTCTTTGGGAGGTTTTTTGTGCTGTACTTGTTTGGGAAATCACTGCATGTTTTTGACAACCATTTCTTTAGGTCTTTCTAACCTTATTTCTGTTTCACAGAAATCCTTCAATCCTTGGTTTGAAACTTTCTAGTCTGTTGAGTTATTCTGACAGTGAAATTTTGCAGGTCATTTACTTTTTGAGTTAGTTTAAATTTTTATTGATTTTTTTCTTAGAAACAAAATCACAGTCCAATCCCCCTGCCACAGCAGGATCTGCTAGATCAAGTCGCACAGGAACATATCCAGGTGGGTTTTAAACATCTCCAGAGAAGGAGACTCCACAACCCCCCTGG
>JAOXOE010000001.1:62769835-62780098 GCA_028565055.1 Phoeniculus purpureus
CAGTGCAGAGCCACAGAGATGATGAAGGGAGGGCAGCATCTCCCTGCTGAGGAAAGGCTGAGGGAGCTGGGGCTCTTGACCTTGGAGGAGACTGAGGAGTGACCTCATTAATCCCTGATGTTCTCCATTTGTGGTGAAGCTATTGTGTTCCCAGAAGCTGCTTCGCCAGCTTGTGTCTAAACCGGTTTCTGAGTTAATTTGGTTAATTTTCGTTGAAGCCACTGTGGAGCATCTGCTAAATATTCTGCTTGCAAATGGGCTCGGATTTGGTTTAGTGGATTTTCGTTTGGGGAATGCGTGAAAACTTGGACTTCAAGACTTCATTTGGCTTGAAATTCTAATTAAATTTCCACTAAAGAAGAAAAAACCCCACCTCACCCCAGAGTGCTTTCTCCTTTTCAGTGTTATACCAGACCTTGTTGTAAAGCGATGCCCGAGTAGGGAATGGCTTGAGAAGTTGGTATCGATTGAGTCCAGTTCTGGGCCCCTCAGTTCCAGAAGGACACAGAGCTGCTGGAGAGAGTCCAGAGCAGAGCCATGAAGATGACGAAGGGGGTGGAGCATCTCCCTGATGAAGAAAGGCTGAGGGAGCTGGGGCTCTTGAGCTGTGAGGAAAGAACACTGAGGGGTGACCTCATGAATGTTGATAATTATGTGAAGGGTGGGTGTCAGGAGGATGGAGCCAGGCTCTGCTCGGTGTCATCTGATGATAGGACAAGGGGCAATGGGTGTGAGCTGGAACACGGGAGGTTCCACATCAATGTGAGAAAGAACTTTTTCCCAGTGAGGGTGACAGAGCCCTGGATGGGGCTGCCCAGGAGGGTTATGGAGTCTCCTTCTCTGGAGACATTTAAAACCCACCTGGCCATGTTGCTGTGTGACTGGCTCTAGGTGATCCTGCTGTGGCAGGGGGATTGGACTGGATGATCTTTCGAGGTCCCTTCCAATCCCTAATGTTCTGTGATTTCTTTTCCTACCCAAGCAAATGCAAGTCACGTACAGGTTTTTACCAAAACAACACAGGAAGAAGATCTGGTTAAGAGATCCAAACCTGACATTTACATCCCAGGACCATACCAAGCACTGCCAAAGGTCAGGCAGTGAGTGTCCTTAACTGTTTCTTGGGGATTCGCTTTTGATCCAGACCTCTCATGTGCCAGGACTGTCACTTTACAGTCACTTGTATTGAATTTCATCTGCTGCTTTAGGGTGTCGTCTCTTAGTCTTATAAGATCTTTCTAAAACTCTTCACAGCTGACCATTTCCCTTATTACCCTGAACAATTCAGTCTCACCAACTGGTTTTGAAGCCTCACCCATTTCAAGGCCATTCACTTGTCTGTTGAACGGTAACTTTGGACTTTATCCCAGCACAGGTCCCTGCGGATTTCTATTGCAGCGTAGAACCTGACAACTTGCTCCTAAGCTCCCATCTTTAAACCAGCTGTTTACAAAGATCTTCTTAGGCCATCGTTCCTTATTTTCCTTCTAAAGCAGAAGGAAAAACAGCAGCTCCACAGATTTTGTCCGGCACCAGTCTCCATGCCTCAGGCACCATGACATTTTTAATCACACAGAGTCACAGAATCATTGGGGATTGGAAGGGACCTCGAAAGATCATCTAGTCCAGTCCCCCTGCCACAGCAGGACGGTGGCCAGTCCTTCAGAGCTCTTTTACACTCAAATCATCACTGCACTCCACAGACACTCTGGCAGGGTTCTTGCACCCAGTGAGTTTGCAATAAGGTTTATTGGTTTATTATCAGGTGTCTTTTTTCAGGCTGTTCCCTGAGTTCCTTTTCAGCCTGCCTTGCTGTGCTTTTACGGACAATCCCTCTCAGGTTAGCGTCTTTCCTATGTTATTGCTTTAGATACCACCATGTTTTTGAATGATTCCTTCTTTCTGCATTAACCTGCTGTTCCCCTAGGCTTACTGGCTTCTTCCTGAGCTCTATCAGGCCTCCCCTGATAAGTGCTAAGCTTTGTCCTTGCATGTCTAACACCACTCCACCCTCTAAAGGTTTATTCTTTTAGCTGACTTTTTTATCTGCTAAGACACTCAATGTTTTTGCACAGCCCCTGCTGACCCTAAGTGCTGTGCATCAGCTCCCATGTGGAGGCTCCCACTAGGTACATAATAGTTACTGCTGTCCAGTGGCTCTTCATCTGGAGGATACAGAGGCGAGGATTTTGAACTGCAAATCTCAAACTGACAAAGGTCATGCCTCATCCTGGGAGCTGCTTTACCAGCTATACTGGTTTTGAGGATATCTGAATAAATCATGTTGACGTTCTCATGTGGAATTTAAACAGTTGACAAGGCTTATCGGAACTTGCCTGCCCTCATCACCTCTGTGATCTTTCCCAGTCTTGCAGTTGGGGATGTTTAAAGCACAACTCAACTAGCAGACTATGGATTCCTGTGCGACTTGGTCTAGGGGATCCCGCTGTGGCAGGGGGATTGGACTAGATGACCTTTCGAGGTCCCGTCCAATCCCTAATGATTCTATGACTGCTGACTTCATCCTGCCAAAGACTTCAGCTGTGCTGGTGAGCTACTGTGGGATGCAGGTCTAGACAAAATAAAGGGAAACTGGGAGGGAAATCTGGATCAAGTGGGAAAACTCACTGCTATTGTGATGTTTAGACCATCTCTTGCCACCATTCCCAAAACCATAGCAGCCTCTGGTATTTCCACCTCAGAACTGGGAGGGAAATCTGGATCAAGTGAGAAAACTCACTGCTGTTCTGATCTTTAGACCATCTCTCACCACCATTCCCAAAACCATAGCACCTCAGAAGTAGAAGAGTGAGTGTATCAGCTCTGTTCTTTTGCAAAAGGGAAATGTTTGCTACTACCACCTTGCTAAAACAGGCTGTTAGAACCCACCTCTCAGATTCTTCCTGGAGATTTGGAAAAATTGGGAAAAATTACTACAAATTTTACTTCTGTGTTTCTTAAATGGTTGTCTTTAAAACTTTGGAGTTGTCAGGTGCAGAACACTTGAACATCCACGGCTTTCTTAGATGTCCAAGTCAACAAAGGCTTCCTGAAGAAGTGTTTGTATTCTTTTGTGAATGAGAGGCTTTCCTGTGCTTGCACCCCAGACGAAACTCTCTGTTTTGCAGTGACGTCAGAAGAATTGGAGTTGCGCTCATCGGACACCAGCGGCGGATAGTCAGCAGTTTACAGACTTTGCGGTTACACATGATGCACATACAGGAGAAAGGATTTCATGTATGAACGTTCTAGAACCAACTGCGTTTTGTGCCTCAGCATTTCTAAACTGGAAAACGAGTCTCGTTCGTCCTTTCTGCTCTTCCCAACTTCAAGAACTGCGGTTTTCCTGTTCAGACTGTAGAAATACTTCTATGCTAATGCTTCCAAACTGGGATCTCTAATCACACTGCATAGCTCCTCCACCAGTTGTCTGCCGATAAAATCCTGGTCTACTGCAAGACTTGATACGCGTTGATGAGTAACTCAGCATGGATGTGTGACTCTGTATAACAGTGTTTGGGAAACTTGTATGAACTTCCCTGAAAGTAGTAACCTATTTGGCCTGGCGTGGCTTCTTTATCGATGTACTTAGAGTTTGCTGGTAGATCAAAAAGTATTTGACTTCTTTCATGTTCTGTGACCATGTAACTTCCAATACCAAACGTGCAATCAAAAAGAAGTTTGACATCAAATATTTATTTTATCTCTTCATTAGATCCAGATGTGCGGGTCCTAGCGTTACACTACATTACCATAGTCTGAATGCAGGTAAGCCGGTGCCTCAAGACTCTCGTATTGTTTGCTGAAATGATCGATTGTTTTATGTAGAGTGGTTTCATCATGTGAATAATTAGGAGGATAGTGAGAGAAATCTTTTCGAAATCCTAAGGTCTTTGAGTTGGAATTACTTTAGCACTCGACACTTTTTCTGCTTTAGATTTTTAGATTAGGCTGGAAAACTTGTTAGTCCTTGGGATTCTTCTGCACCCTAAACTTTTGGTAGTACTCAGTTTTTTGGTAGTGCTCAGCTTTTGCTTCTACCGTGCGGCAGATATTCATTGGGAAACTGTAACGTTTCCATAGCCACGTGTACAACATGGTTGCCAGCTATACTGCGGCCACGCAGGCTTCAGAAAGCTTTCTGTTCCACAAACGCAGGCATCTGCTGGTTGAACGAAGCATCACCACCATCAGTGGTTGTAGACCTTAGAGGGCCAGCCCTCAGAGGAGTGATGTGCATATTCCCACGGGAGCAGGCTGGTCTTATCAGCCTCCAGTTAAGGGCAGCGGTACAACCACCAACTAGTGCTGGAAGTTACACCCTGCAGTGTTCAGATATCTTGTACATAGGCAGAAAAGGAGATGTGGGACAGCAGTGTCATAATACGTTGCCTTGAGTCTGCTTCTAACTGCTTTTGGAAGTAAAAAGCAGGCTCTGCTGAAATGAAGCTCTGGTTTCGATGGGCTAGGTCTTCATTCAATACAGATATCTAAAAGGCATCCTAGACAATTACCTTTAGAACTCTTCTATAGCCATATTTACATGCAAGAAAGTGTCTGCAAAAGCCTAACACAATATTTGTACCTCTCTAAGGCTCACAGCTTTCATGTTTTATTCAGACACCTGACACGGACGTGCTGGGCTGCATTTCCAAACCTTTGCAAGGGATGTGCGCTACTAGAACGGGGGGAAGTGCATGTCTGCCTGCGGTTGAAGCCACAAGTAGATCTACTTGCATGTCACATGTGAACTGGGTGCTTTTGTTGATTTCAGCATAGCTTAGAGGACGTTTTTGGGTTACACGGCGTTCCGACGCACTCGAGCGTTACAGCTTCTCCATTAACACGTGAATTTAGGCAATTGGTGTAATAGGGGGGTGTGCGTGTGTCAAAATTAACTCATTGCTTTATGGAACCACAATGATACTTGCTGCTTAGTTTACAGGTTGTAAAGTCAAAGTTCATGTCCTAACTCTGGGGAAAGGGGCCATTTTACTACCAGTGGCAAAGAAGGACAATCACAAAGGTACAAAGATTATGTGTCCAACCAGCTCACAGACACGCTGGGCTGATTCACCGTGGTCAGTTTGTGTTGGAATAACTTCAGTAGGGTGACAGTAATGCACTAGGTGTAATTATTTGTCTTTCATTACAAAAAAAAAAAATCACAGATTTAACCAAGGAACGAGTTTTCTAAAGATCAGGATTCACTGCTGTTCTACAGTGCCACTTTGGTGAGCTCACTGGAAGAAGGGCAGCTCCAGTCCTACTCAATGGAGGCATTTTTTCCAGTGTGAGTAGGCTCACATTGCTGAGCAGGACTGTCCAAGCACATGCCTTTTTGAGGATCACAGCCTTTAGCAGAAAAACAATCCACTTATTCTTTTCTGTGGCTGTCACTTGGAATATTCTGCCCTAATTCCACATTCATATCCAGTTCTGGGCTCCCCAGTTCAAGAGGGACAGAGATCTGATTGAGAGAGTTCAACGGAAGGCCATGAGGATGAGTAGGGGTCTGGAGTACCTGCCTTATGAAGAGAGATTGAGAGACTTGGGACTTTTGAGCTTTGTGAGGAGAAGGTTACGAGGGGACTTATCAGAAGGAACTTCTTCCCAGTGAGGGTGACAGAGCACTGGAACAGGTTGCCCAGGGGAGTTGTGGAGTCTCCTTCTGTGGAGATGCTTAAAACCCACCTGGATGTGTTCCTGTGCGACTTGGTCTAGGTGATCCTGCTGTGGCAGGGGGATTGGGCTAGATGATCTTTCGAGTCCCTTCCAATCCCTAATGATTCTATGATTCTATGACTCTATGACTTAACCACTGTCTGTAAATCCCGGACTCGGTGTCAAGAAGAAAGACACAATCTCTTTTCACTTGCGCCTTGTGATAGGACAAGGGGCAATGAGTGTCAATTTGGGCACAGGAGGTTCCACCTCAATGTAAGGAAGAACTTCTTGACTGTAATGGTTACAGACCACTGGAACGGGCTGCCCAGGCAGGCTGTGGAGTCTCCTTCTATGGAGACTTTCAAGACCCATCTGGATGTGTTCCTCTGTGACCTGTCTTAGGTTCTATGATCCTGCTGGAGCAGGGAGGTTGGACTTGATGACCCATGGAGGTTCCTTCCAACCCCTAATGATCTGAATGATTGTCTGACAGAAGGGAAAGCATCCTTACCTGGAGCCTCTCAAAAAATACTATCATAGAATCATTAGGGATTGGAAGGGACCTCGAAAGATCACCTAGTCCAATCCCCCTATCATTACAGACTAGTTTAAAAGGTTCTTTTCCTTCATCATTCTGTTCTCCATTTTGCCTGTCACTGCTTCTATGGCCAACAATGTGACATCTGCAGAAGAAGCCTCTCTGACAATTAAATGCGGTGCTGGGGAGGCATGAGTCTGTTACTTGGAAATGAGGTTCCAAAATTGCACACAACTAATCCAAACCACGTGTGTCTGCTTTTACATTCTCCTTTGCATGTTCTTTCATTCCTGCTAGTGTGGATGCAGAGCATGCAGGTCATGGAAATTCATTTCTAAATTCATCCCACTGCTGGGTACATATTTTCAACAGGAAAAACGTAACGACACAGAAACATTTACTAATCAGATATATTTTTTTATATCAACAAGAGAAAGAGAGGAAAGAAGAAGGGATTCTTTAGGTAGGGATGTGTATTAAACGTCACAAATCCAGGGTTTGCATGGCTTGGAGTTCTGTTGGTGTGGTGATGCGATAGGGCATTTTTTTAGTGGCCGTCTTGATCAAATTGATGTTTTTCTCATTTTTGAAACACTTGATTTGCTCTTGCTCCAGTTCCAAGGCTACTCTCACTTTTGCAGGGGTGGAGGAGGGGGAAGTACCCTAGTTTTTCATGGAAAAGCAAACAAAAACCCAGCAGGGGTTACTTTTCAAATGCAAGCTTAATTCTGCGCTTAATTCACGTTCCGGTGAAGTTAGGATGTCTTTCTTCATTACGGCGGTGCTTTCTTCAGGTGAAAATTGGCTCTTTTCCGTTACCCTGCATTTTGCAGCGCGCAGTTAGATTTGAACAGATTTAAGCAAATCTGCTCGGCTGGTTTTGAGACTCTGTCCCACGTTGCGGGGTGCTTCGTGACCCAAAAGTACTCAGTGAACTTCACAAAATACGATGCGAAAGCGGAAAGAACCACCGCGATGTGGGCGTAAAGACATCGCTGTAAATTATTTACAAGCAATATGGATTTTTTTGGTCTCAGATCTGATTGTCATTGATCTAGAATAGAATCCATCCATCTGTAGAGTTAGCACTATCCGTGTATCACTTTTGCCTCCAAAACAGCTTCAGCAGGACCTGGTTAGTATCTCTTGGCTGAGGTGCACTGCTCCAGCTGTCCACTAAGCACAGTGGAGTTGACTGCCAAGTAATTGGGATGTCCATGCAGCCTCGAAGGGTTGGCATCTAACATGGACATACCAGTCACCCTTACCCGAGCTATCCCCACTTGTCAGTCTCAGCCCTGAGGCTTACTGGGAGGAATTCTCACCTAATTTTGGAGGGCTGCATTTAGGCTAGTCATCGAGGTTCCCTTTCAATCATTAAAGAAGAGAAGTGCACCCTTGTAGGATGTGAGTCATCAGAGAAGTTAGACTTCTGGGCTTGATGAATTGTACCGAGGCAGTACCTGTTTCCCTACTCAAAGATCTAAATGACTGACTCATGTGAAGGCATCTGTCAGATGAATCTCATGCATTGCTTGTATCCAGTCCTTATAATCAAACCTATACAAAAGACGGGGCCTCGTCTGTAATGCTGGTAATAAACCCGAACAAGTAACAGCAGCAGGTTCAGTAGATTTTGCTCATGAAGTGTTTGCACGTTGTAATTGCTGAGAAGCAAGAGGACACTTCGAGGTGAAAGGAAGAGAATTGAGCTATGTAGCTGAAATTTTTCTTGAACAAAGGTCGCCCTCTTTGCTTGCCCTGCTTGTGAATTCAGTGTCTGTCCAGTAAAAGCTTAGACACATGCTGTGCTTTAAAACGCCAGGCAAGACCTCTCAGCATAAGGCAATCCTTTACCTGCAAGCAGTGCGCTCAACAGTAAATTCAGACAAATGGTTTACTGCAGACAAAGCATTCCTTCTCCAGACCTGTAGGACGTTATTGGCTGGACTGTTCTGACATGGAATTCATGCACTATCATTTTTCTGTAATTTAAGGCTGCCTATGCATTTTCCATTTTTTTATATGATGAGGTGAATACTGGGCTCCATTTCTTCATTTCAGTGCAGATTCGTACTGGATCCAAAGGTGGGTCATCAGAAGTCAAGAGTCACAACAAAAAGCCTGTCTTCCATTACATCAGTAGAGAGAGTAGAGAGAACTATGGCATTTGCACATGGTTGAAGAGCACTGTATCCTCTTAAACAGTCTTCTTCCAGAAGAACCCTGCACACCAACTGTAACTCATCTGTCAGTGGATTAAATGGCAAAAGATAACCTTTATTTTCTTTTCCTAATGGTGCTGTTTCTCAAATGGTACTATTTTTTTATCTTTTATTTTATTTGAGAGTGAGCGAAAGATGTGTTTGTCTGGGCTGACACTAAGACAGTGAACTTGAGATCTCCTGGAGAGACAAATGAATCAGCACTGAAAAGGAAAAATAAGCACCCTACAATACAGTGAAAGAGGAAGAACCGTCTTTAGCATTGTGCTAAAGAGCTCTTCAGAAAAATCCAAAAGAGGTGCACAAGACAGTTTGATGCACTTAGAGCTCAGAATGTCTTCTGCTATCACACGCTGTATGTAGTAGTGCACACCACTCACACGTGTGTGCTGTGGTTGTATATAGCTCCTCAGATTGTGGCCCAGGATATGTTGAGCACATTATGGATATAAAATATTTGTCTATATGTACATAAAGAATTGTAAATATAATGTGTATCATAATGTCTGAGATTTTTCAAACCTACTGCATTAATTACCTAACTCCCAGTATCACGAATGGGGTTTGTCTGCTCCACTGGCTTTTAAAACTGTCAACAGCATGCACCATAAGTGTACAGCGTCCTTCTCAAACTTCCTTGGCTTGTCATCTGGAAATGGACAGCCCCTCTTTTTGTCCACAGGCACAGAGAACATGTTCAAACGGGTCTGTGGGGAGCCACTTGGTTGCATGATGATGACTCTTCCTCAACCACCACACCGAACCCCTTTCTACTGATTCTTTTCGTACAACTACCTACTGTAGAAACCATCAGTAATTATAAAGGGGAAGCAAAGTGTCCATGGAACAGCATCTCTCACAAGATGTAACACATGCTATAGACACTCTGCTGAAGTCACCAAAGATGTTTAAACAGTGTATGAATTATTTGCTTTTAAAATAGACATTTGCAGACAGGTAAGAGGTTAAAATGAGACCAAAATTTCCAGGGAATATGAGTCAGGATATGCCACCACGTAGTGCAACAAGAGGTACTGAACTTTGGAAAGGAAAACCATCAAAACCAGTTGATTAAAAACTGGATTAGAGACTAAATATATTTTACACATGAAACCATATGATGCCAGTTCAGTCAAACCCATTTGTGGTATGGTTCTTTAACGGGTTCTTTTAAGAATACTTGTTACTTTTATTTCCTGCAAGGGATTTCCCAAGTCCGTCTCTCTTACAGAAAGGTTTTGCATATTACCTTATTTTTCAGACCTGTGTAATTAAACTGCAATAAAAAAAATGCCAAGTCATGACACCGAAGCTATGGGAAAAAAACCATTAAAAAGATCAGTCTCAAAATCATTTGATGTTTCCACACTGGTTTCACTTTTTTCCTGTCTACAGAGTTGACATAGCTCTAAGTATCTGAGCACTTGGACTAGTAGGTCAGATCCACACAAATGTGTGTCTCAGTAATAAGAAGTATATGCTGTGCAATGCTCAGAGATTCGTGGAACTGTAAACAGTTAGATGTTTTTGCAGCTTAATTAATACTCTGCCCTGGTGAGACTGCATCTGGAGTATTGTGTCCAGTTTTGGGCCCCTCAGTTCAAGAAGGGGACAGAACTGCTGGAGAGACTCCAATGCAGAGCCACAAAGTTGATGAAGGGAGGGGAACATCTCCCTTATGAGGAGAGGCTGAGGGAGCTGGGTCTCTTGAGCTTGGAAAAAAGGAGATTGAGAGGTGACCTCATTAATGTCTACCAATATGTGAGGGGTGGGTGTCAGGAGGATGGAGCCAGGCTCTGCTCAATGTCATCTAGTGATAGGACAAGGGGCAAT
>JAOXOE010000001.1:62798288-62815971 GCA_028565055.1 Phoeniculus purpureus
CAGAGGAGGTTCCACATCAATATGAGAAGGAACTTCTTCACGGTGAGGGTGACAGAGCACTGGAAGGGGCTGCCCAGCGAGGTTGTGGAGTCTCCTTCTCTGGAGATGTTTAAAACTGACCTGGATATGTTCCTGTGTGACTTGATCTAGGTGATCCTGCTGTGGCAGTGGGATTGGACTAGATAATCTTTCGATGTCCCTTCTAATCTTTAATGTTCTGTGATTCTGTGATAATGTGAAACCCCTAGCAAAACTGTGGGCAAACTCAGAGTCTAGAACTTACCAAGTCTTCTGCAAATGCTACTGAATCAAACGCTGTCATCTCTGAGTGCAACTCCTTGGCCTTCTCCTTTCCTATATTTGATGCTAAGACAAGAAACTGGGCGTCCAGCGCAGCCTCTCGTGCCCGGGAAACTGTTACAGAAAAAAACTTACATCAATAATACAAAACCAGCAAAAAATATAATAATAAAATCTAGCATATGGATTGTCCTGGGGATAAAGCTTTGTGAGTCATCTCACTGCTAATGACCTCTAACACAGTTACTTATGTAATCCTTATCTTAAATATTTGTCTTAAACAAAAATAGAAACAGAATGGCACTGGCAAAAGGCAAGCATGCAGAAATAGCATTATTAACCGAAAATAAATAACATTCTAAGAATAAAATGCATTTTTCACTTCAATGTTTTCAAACTCTAAGTGACATGAACCCCTCTACACTGATAAATTTATATGTACTGCTCACATATATTGCTCTAGGAGTACTTTTACGTGCAAGTAGACATTAAAACAATTGTATTTATTTTCTCATATCAATTTATTCAAACAACGCCTCTTCAACTAAGTATTTTGAGCGCTAGCTTTTAATCATGCTGATAAAGTACTCATAGTTGGCCAACTTTCAAGCAGACTCCTCTAATAAAGGCCACAAAATTATTTTTACCTCCACTAAAGAGTTTATTGGCTTCTTCCAAAGCTTCTGTGAGTCTGTCACTCTTTGAATTCAGCATATCCTCACGGTTTTCTGGAGGAAGGGACACAAACAAAATCCTAAATTACTTAACTATAGAAGCATCAAGAAATACATACTTGCACCTTAATCCAAGCTGGCTCCTTCACAGCCCATCGCACACACACAAATAAAATATAGTTATAGTATATGAATTGCAAGATTATATAAGCTCCACATTTATCAATTCTATTAATTTGTTAATATTAATATATATCTGCTCAGTTTAAAATACTAACTTTCAATTTATTCAATGGAATAAGATTTACACATTTGAATGTTGGCACATCCCAGATCCCTCCTGGTTTGGACTAGATGATATTTGAAGTCCCTTCCAATCCCTAATGTTCTGTGATTCTGTGGTTCCAGTAAAAATTTTGTATCTGTTTTGTATTAGCTATCAGATACAGAATCACAGCGCAGCAGGAGTTCTAGGAGACGTTGAAAGAGTTGAGGCTGTTTAGTTTGAGGAAGAGGAGGCTGAGGGGAGACCTCATCCCTCTCTGCAACTATCTGAAAGAACATTGTAGAGATGTTGGTGCTGGTCTCTTCTCACAGGTCGTTAGTGACAGAACCAGAGGGAGGGCTTCAAGCTCCATCAGGGGAGGTTTAGACTGGACATCAGGAAAAAATTCTTTACAGAAAGAGTGGTCAGACACTGGAATGGGCTGCCCAGGGTGGTGGTTAAGTCACCGTCCCTGGATGTGTTAAAAAGACGCTTAGATGTAGTGTTGGGAGATCTGGTTTAGGGGTGAACTTGTAGAGTAGGGTTGATGGTTGGACTCAGTGATCCCAAGGGTCTTTTCCAACCTGAATAATTCTGTGATTCTTCACATTATTTGCTCTTAGAGATCACATTTTAAATGTCTCGTAATTCTATAAGGCCTTGAAATGTCTTTGCTCAGAACATTGCCATAATGTAGAGTGGGAAAAGCAGAAAACAAAGCTAAAAGAGAAAAAAAGTGGCACTGAGTGGCTAGATCTGTCTGAGATACAATTACCAGAGTTCTCCATTTGTCCTAACATCTGATTTGAATTATGTGACCTTTCTGCTCTAAATAAAGAAGACTGGAATGAAACAATGGGGTGGGTTAGGCACCTAACCAACCACAAACACTAAGGTCTGTGACAAACTGCCTTATTCCATTCTTTTGATTTTGTTCTCTATTTAGGGTTAGCAGGTTTTGTTTGAACACAAGCAAAATCGTAGAATCATTAGGGATTGGAAGGGACCTCGAAAGACCATCCAGTCCAATCCCCCTGCCACAGCAGAATCACCTAGACCAAGTCACACAGTCAATACCTGTACCACCTTTAGTATTGATTTCAAGTTGTTCTTTAGTTTACTAAACTTAAGTCAATGTCAGTTTATTGCAGAGACTTTTTAATGAATTCTCTTACAGAAAAAAGTGAGATGATCCATTTTTGAACACTCTGCTTGGTCTGGATAGAAACTGTATTTTTATAGGGACTACCTCAAAACATTGTAGACCAACGGCTGGAGGTCATAACCTTATGCAAAGCTCAACAGCCTTGTGATACCAGTTGTTAGGTTTGGCATCTAGCATTTGGCATCGAATCCTTCTTGAGGGTTTGTAGATTTGGTTTTAGCTAGTATTTATCTTTTGACACTGAGGGTGAGATGAGAAGGAGCTTTGAACTCTTTTCCCATGGCAAAGCCCTTTGAGAAATAATGACGACAAAGTTTTGTGCCTGCTATTCTCTTCTGTCTCCCAGACCATGTCTTTTTGTTCTGCTGGTTTTCAAGTCACGGTTGCCCACAATGTCACCAGATCTGAGGTCATGTTTCTCCACAAATGATGGTGTTTCCTGACTTTTTGAATGCCTGGGTTTGTTTGCAGGCATTTGACTCAGCAGTGGTGTGGCACTGGCATAATTACTTACAGTTTTACTGCTGCCTACAAGATTCTCTAAAAGAAATAATAAAACTTGACGATTTTTCTTAAAGTCATAGAAAGAATGCTCACAAATTGTGTTCTGTATCTGATGATGATGCCACAGTTTTGATTAATATCCTGATTACAGTTATCAAACAGGAAAGAAGTATGAGTACTTGAAAGTAGGTGATGTCAAAGAGCTGCATCTACAAAGAGCTAGCGACCTATGGCTTTCTCAACTGCCTGCAGCTTTATTGCTGTAAGGAGGTTCCACATCAATATCAGAAGGAACTTCTTCACAGTGAGTGTGACAGAGCACTGGAATGGGCTACCCAGGGGTGAGTTGTGGAGTCTCCTTCTCTGGAGATGTTTAAAACCTGGATGTGTTCCTGTGCTTCTTGGTCTAGGTGATCCTGCTGTGGCAGGGGGATTGGACTGGATGATCTTTCAAGGTCCCTTCCAATGCCTAATGTTCTGTGATGGACACCAGTTGCTACCTTCAGAAAAAACACACTGGTAAAGATCAGAAAGAAATTCTCAGCCCACGCTAGGCAATTGCTGACTTAATTAAGTCCAGAATTATAGAATGCTTTGGGTTGGAAGGGCCCTCTAAAGGTCACCTTGTTCAACAGACCCCTGTAGTGACAGAAACAACGTTATCTAGACCCATTATCCTGCGGTAAATGGATTAATATTCACCTGCTACATCTACATTTCTCAGGAAGGTCGTGCTTTTTTTTCTCCTACTTGGAGGATGTGTCTGAAATCTCTGAAAGCCATTTATTTGAAACGCTTTCTCCAAA
Source organism: Phoeniculus purpureus (assembly GCA_028565055.1). Lineage (NCBI taxonomy): Eukaryota > Metazoa > Chordata > Aves > Bucerotiformes > Phoeniculidae > Phoeniculus > Phoeniculus purpureus. The sequence continues at coordinate 62,802,003 of JAOXOE010000001.1, forward strand.
TATAGTCTGATTAAACACAGCTACATTAAAATTAATCCCTCCTCACACTGCAGAAACACAAGTTTCAAGCATACACACCTGCTTTTTAAAGTAGGTAATAATTATTTATCACTGATTTCTCTGAGGTTAATTTCTTGAGCATCCGCAGTAAAACGTGAAACCCTTTTGCGGGCAGAACTATTACGCGTTTTAGTTCGTGAAGTACACGATTTAGTAACAGAAAAGAGAAATGAACAGGTTGTCTTCTGTTCATTTTAAAGTCTGCTTTATGGGGAGAAACCACAACTGGCTTCATTTCAGACAAGATAGATTTCATCAGGATTTTAGATCACACCATAACTTAAGACTGATGTGCATGGCGCATAATTAAATCTACATGGTTGCTTTGTGACATAGCAGTAGTGGTTCCTAAATGAGCTTTACTGTGGAGAAGGACTTCTCATTTGTTTCCTGTTTTAATTAGTTCTCATGAGCCGAGAATGTTGATGTAAAAATTCCATTATCCATCCTGTGACATAAACCAACACTGATCATATCACAATTAACAAATGTATTACCAGGGAATAGTTCTGGACTTTTGGCTCTGTAAATGTGTATTTTTCAGGGATGCTGACTTGCAGCTTTTAGTTCGTCCTGATATCCAGCTGCCTGTGTGGTTTGGCTCAAACTTAATAGAGCTACAAGTGGTTATTTGCTATTAGTATTGATGCTGTTGTGAAAGTGAGAGGCTTTATGAATAAAGTTTTGAGGGAGATCCTTTATTATAACCAGTGATTAAATTATTCAGGCAAACACAAAGCATGTCAAACTAACTGTGTAATTTAAGATACAGGAAAATGTTGTTAGCTTTGGCGGGTGTCAGGAGGATGGAGCCAGGCTCTGCTCAGTGTCATCTCATGATAGGACAACGGGCAGTGGGTGTGAGCTGGAACAGAGGAGGTTCCACATCAATATGATAAGACTTTCTTCCCAGTGAGGGTGACAGAGCACTGGAAGGGGCTGCCCAGGGGTTTGCAGAGTTTCCTTCTCTGGAGACGTTTAAAACCTGCCTGGATGTGTTCCTGTGTGACTTGGTCTAGGTGATCCTGCTGTGGTAGGGGGATTGGACTAGATGACCTTTTGAGGTCTCTTCGAATCGCTAACGTACTGTGATTCTGTTTCTGTGATCATGCTTAATGGTTTCTCAGAAGACAGATGCCATCACTCCCAATATCCTCATTCCCTCCCATTCTCCTTCCTCCTTGAACTTTTATTACCGAGCATGGCATTTTATGGTGTGGCTCTTTGGTCAGTTGAGGGTCAGATGTGTTGTCTTCCCAAGCTCTTGTTGCACCCACAGCCCACTTGCTGTGGTGAGTTAGGGTGGGAAGCAGAAAAGTCCTTGACTCTGTGCAAGCACTGCTCAGCAATAACTGAAACATCCCAGTGTTATCAACAGCGTTTTGGGCACAAATCCAAAGCATCACTCCAAACCAGCTGCTGTGAAGAGCATGAACTCTATCCCAGCCAACACCAGAATGCTGACCAGGAACACAACAATGCAGAGGGCACATGCTCAAAGTTGTGCTGTTCATGTTTAAAACCCTAAATTGAACTGGCTTCATCAGCATCATCATTATTATTATTATATGTTCAGCGGTGTACATTGTCCTCAGTTAGAATGTGAGCTAAAAATAATGGTATTGATCTGGTTTTGCCCCTACTGTACTTCAATAACTATATATATGGAATCATGAAATATATATCTAGTAGTATTCCATATCGACAGTAAAATCATTTGTGGGGTTAGCATCGAGAAATGGGTGTCATTCACAAAAAGTCCCTGGTGACTCCAGAGGCAGTTTCATGCTGAGGAGAGGATCTGCTGTGTAACAGAACCCAGTTTCCCTGCAGTCGGCCCATTCCAGTTTGCAGAGCTAAAAGCTTTAGTGTTTGACTAATGATTTTGGATGCTTCTCATTCTATTTCAGGCCTGCTTTTCTTAATGCATTCTTCAAACCGAGACATAAAACATTATCGCTTTCTCAATCGCTTTAGTAAGTGTTGAGGTCTGAGAGGACCAGCTGTAGCAGCTGTGTTCCCCCTTGAATGTGGAAGCTAAAAAACTTTCATCTCTGTTGCTGTCTCAGCTGCTGGTCTTGGGCTGTGGCCTTCCCATAACTCAAACCAGTTTCAAAGCAGCGTAAGTAACCTCGCTGGAATGCTTTTGGAAAACCGCAGGAAGATTTTTTCCTCTTCTTTTCTAAATAGTGTCTGTCTGTTTGAAATGACTGTTTCCATTTTAAGGTAATCTATCGAGGATGCCTATTGTGAACTGACAGACCCACCCTACATCCAGGTTAGGAATTGTGTTGCTGTTTTTAAGACAAGGGGAAAAATGCGGCGATTCCAGCAGGGCACATGGCGCATAAAGACTGAGATTAAGAGGTTTTGTTTAAGTCTTTTGTAGGGTCTGACCATTGAAACAGGTTGCTTGCAGAATTACATTTCAGACAAAGTTTTGCTGTGAAAGACGAAAGCTTTCCTCAAAGACACACAAAGATTCCTCAGTTACTTTGACAGGACAGGCAGAAATTCATTAAACAATAGCAAAGCAGTGGGAGGAGAGCTTTTGAGACCCCGTGCACTTTACATGGAGCTTACTCGCTTCTTGATGGTTCTGACCTCAGCGAGAACCTCAGGCTTTTTAACCTCTCTTGACTGACTCCAGTGGAGTGTAAAATAGTAATACTGCAGGACTTTTCCAGGAAGGGACAAATTCCTGCTGCTGACCTTCATCAGAACGGTAAGAAAAGTGTTTGTCTTTTCAGAATCCTAAATCTGTGATTACTAAGCTGACGAAATGCCAGAGAAAGCCTCTCTCCCCTGCAGAGTAGTGACAAAGTGGCTTACAGTCTCGCCAACAGGAATGTGTCAATAGGAAAGAAGCTAAGTGGTAACTAATCTGAATGCTGAGTCCGTAGCAGGAAAACTGTTTAAGCTAGAGAAACTTTTAATAGATCAGAAAAATTAATCAGACAAGGTCCTGCTTTTCTGGAAGCATTCACAAAGTAAACACTGTGAGAGAATTAGTGCTGATAGAGGAACCAGAAATGAGTGTCTGAAGGTTATATAATTAAATGTTTGTGGTTTAATTCTGTCTAATTGTTTGCAGCAATTTATCTCAAAGTAAGACGCATCTGTTCCAAAAGGTGTCTGGTGCATTAGATCTGTCTTTTCAGTGTAGACTGTGAACATATTTCTGCTTCACGAAGGACGATGTAGGGGATCCTGCTATGGTGGGGGGATTGGACTAGATCTCTTGAGGTCCCCTCCAATCCCTAATGTTCTGTGGTTCTGTGATCCCTATGTAGTTTAGAAATACTTAGGTTTTATAAACATCATTTTACACACGTGTTTTTAAATACAGTCAGAGATACTCTGGAGTCATTCAGACCCATCCATTTTCCAAATAAATGCCGTCTTCTAACCTAACCCCAAAATTCCTCCTGTTTGACCTGGCTCAGACCTCCGTGATCAGAGAGGCAGTGCCGTAGAAAGCATTAGCTGGGTAGCAAAAGAGGTAGCAGCGTGAAGATGCACACACACACACACACACACACACACACACACACACACACACACGTCCTTCCCTACAGGCTCAGCCAAGCTTTGATCCAGTCATCACTTTTCGTGTAATTGCAGCTGCATTTGGTTGCTAGTGGCTCCTTGCAGATGCATAAAACCTCTCTCTAAGCAGATAGCAGAAGCATGCTTGAGTGGCAGACTGTCACTGCTGACTTTCACTTTCTGGCTATTGACCCAATTAGTGGTCTCATGCTGAATTCCAAATGAAGTGGTGTTCTACACCTCCAGCACAGTGCTAGTAATCACCCTCTTAGGCCAGCGGGGAAAGGCATCGTTGTCTTAATTTCTGGTGTCCAGGGAACTTTTGGAGTTTATGGCTGATGATTCCTGGTAACTGAATGATTTACAGTCTGTTGTTCCATCATTCTGTTCAGTAAAGGAGCTAATCCAGGAGAAGTACATTTTGAAGGGGAAGAAAACCGGAAGAATTTCAGCACAAGGTTTCATTACTATTCTTTGAACCTTCTTAAATGATTTGACCTTTATCCATAAAGCAATCACTGCGGTCAGCAAAGGCTAGTATTGATTTACAGCACAGCTAACCTGTCAGTTCTGAGCTCAGCCTTTGACCTTTTGTTTTGTTGCTGGAAAAATTACCGTACGTGCTTTAGTCATCCTGTTTAATAGGGTTTCTTTCTGTATTCTAAAGGCCAAAAGACTCATTCTAAATAAATCAACCTGCTTAATAATCAAGGTGGCAGGACAAAGCAAATTGTCCATAATTAAGAAGTTTAGAAAACCCAACTGCCAGAAATATTTCTCAGAAGAACTTCTTCACGGTGAGGGTGACAAAGCACTGGAAGGGGCTGCCCAGGGGGGTTGTGGAGTGTTTTTTCTCAGGAGACGTTTAAAACCCGCCTGGACACGTTCATGTGTGATTGGATCTAGCTGATCCTGCTGTGGTGAGGGGACTGGACTAGATGATCTTTCAAGGTCTCTTTCGATCCCTAATGTTCTGTGAATTAAAGCAGTGAGTCTTGAGACAGTAAAGGCGCACGTTTCACTACGGGTCACTGCCGTCCATATCACGCGCAGTTTTCTTCCCTCTTGCTCGTCTCTCAACTCACATCTGTACCAAGTGGGGTGGTGCAAAAGTTCCTGATTGCTGCGTTTTTCATGTTTTCAAGCTTCCTCCTTTTTAATCTTGCGCACCACTGAGAGGGCCTGTTTCCTTCCTGGTTCTTCATAGATAAAGCATGTGTTTGCCCTCTCCTCCAGAGCGAGGTGCAGCACTTCACAGCAACTTGAACCTCAAACACATGAAAGATGCCTTTTGTTGTTGTTGTTATTGCCAGGGTGTCAGCTCAGGGAGACAGCGTTGACTTCGTTCAGTGATACGGCTTCTATAAGTTAAAAGTGCTGACTGACCATTTCCTTGTGCAGATGGCTTCTTTTCTTCTGTCTTTATTTGGGTTGTTTGAGACTGTTTTTAGAAAGCAGTTGATGGAACTGATCTGAGTGAATTATAGTCCTTGACCTTGCGTCTCCCCACAACCCCACTCCCCCAGTAGTTTTGTGCATTGAATACCAGCAGCTTATTTCTGTGGAGTAGGTGACGTTACTGTCATTGGCAGTGTACAAATATATAACATTATGGATTTAATAATGATCACAGTCTCTAAACTTATTAGCTTCTAATTTATTATTTTAATCTAACACTCAGTGTTTAGTATTTGAAAATAATTCCATTAAAGTCACAGAGTCACGGAACATTAGGGATTGGAAGGGACCTCAAAAGATCATCTAATCCAATCCATCCCCGCACCACAGCAGGATCATCACCTCTACCCAAGTTGCACAGGAACATGGCCAGGTGGGTTTTCTCTAAAGACATGCCAGGGTAAGGGAACTTGCTGAGCTTTTCCTCATAGTAAACACATTTTTTACCATTTTGAAACACGTTCCAACTCTAAGTGGTGTCTGGCAAGGACATGGGACAGTTCTGTTTTCTGTTGTGTTGGACAGAGAAACTACATTCTACTCTAGAACTTAAGCAGTTAAGGCTTCTGTCTTCTTTAAAACCCATTTACATTCTTTGCTTCAAATTATATAACATTTGTTCTAATTAATGGTTAGTAATGGAGTCTCCTTCTCTGGAGAAGTTTAAAACCCACCTGGACATGTTCCTGTGCAACTTGGTCTAGGTGGTCCTGCTGTGGCAGGGGGATTGCACTGAATGATCTTTCAAGGTCCCTTCCAATCCCTAATGAGTCTATGATTCTGTGAATTTACATGAAAACACTCTTTTGGGTTTTTTTAAGCGGGATTGCAGACTTTTTTACACATTACAGGTAACTGTATGAAGGGATACTCTTTTTAATGAACAGTTGCTCTGTTGTTAATGCTGAATATGTGGGCAGCCCCTTGCTCCCACCCCAGACTGCCCATCTATAGATGCAGATCTCCTTGTGGCTTTGTTATTATCTAGGACTTGGGCTAGGTCTGCATGGTAGGGGATTAGACATGCTCGCAGGAACACACAGCTGTATCAAAGAGTTTGTCAGCAGTAACAGCCTTTTAATGATCATTCGTTTTGAATTCCAAATTTAAATTGATGCTTGGATCTTGTTTCCATGACTACAGTTGCAGTTTTCTGAGATTGGCAGTATTTGATGCCTGTTTGTGTCAGCAATTCATGTACTAGAAATACATAGATAGGTGTAAATTAATATCTGCTTAGATTCTGCAGAGACTGGAGGAGTGTATCGTGGCAATCTAATATCTGACTAGTAGGCGTGATGCTAGAAGACAGTGTGAGGCTATGTACTTGTGTGCAGTATTAATATACTGAGAGGAATCAGATCTACACTTGGCTGATTTGGTTAGGCAGGCAAACTCCCTCGTTCCACTTACCCCAGGGAAAACAGATGCCAATGCAGAGGAAGAGCTTTAATAATAGCAGTAGATTTGCCATCTGTCACCTTGCTGGACAAATAATCAAGGATTAAAGATTTAACGCCTGAGAGGGATTTTTTTTTTCCTCCTTTTAATTTCTGTTCTGGATTTTGTATGTAAATCCCTGCGAACACTAGAGCAGAGTTTATTGCACTTACATTTTCCTTTGGAGAGCAACCTTCCACAGTCTTCTGAAATCCACCTTTTGTAAGCAGCTTTGGAACACGCGTAGTTCTCAAGAGGTGCATCTCGTTTGATTCCTTTGTAGCTTGATCTGTCCCTCTTCGTTATTTCCCTGGAACTCAAAGGAAGAAAAGAGCTGAGCGATGGTTACTCTGTGTTGCTACAGAGCGCGAGGTCCAAAATCACCATTTCAGGTAGTCTGTTATTTGCTGAAATTCAGGTACACACAAAAATAAAGAGCAAAGGCTTCTGCCGGGAGCTCTAGTTTTGCGTGACTTCATGTTGGAAGTTTCAGGAGCGTTCACACAATCACAAATCATTAGGGATTGGAAGGGATCTCGAAAGATCATCTAGTCCAATGCCCCTGCCCAGAGCAGGACCACCTAGGTCAAGCCGCACAGGAACACATCCAGGTGGCTTTTAAACATCTCATCCTGCTGGAAGGTTAGAGAATACATTTTCAATGTGGGTGTTAAAGATGATTCTTGCTGTTGGGACAGACATGTGACCCTCTATCATTTATTAACACTGCAGTAAATCATTGCTGCAGCTTTATCACTTCAGTTGCTAAATTGAGAAGAAACTTTGCCATAGATGCTGTATGAGACCTACCATGGGTATTGCAGATAGGTCTGTGATACAAGCAGAGAAAAAACAGCCAGAGGGAATATAAGTTAATAATGAAATAAGAAACTGGTGACAATGATGGTGGTGTGAATATTGCACTAGGACTACCTCAATCAAACTGCTTTGTGACTTCTAGACTTTTGTGGGAAGCATGAGTGTTATGGGGGTGCTATCTGAAAATCTCGGAGTCTGTTGTCTGTGGGGCAAATAGAGTAAAGAAAATATTGGTTGAACAGAAGGCAGATGGAGCAATAAGATGTTAAGGGGCCTCAGAAGGAAAGAGTGTCAGAGACTAGCACTTGATGTGAAGGGTGGGTGTCAGGAGGATGGTGCCAGGATCTGCTCAGTGGCATCTAATGATAGGACAAGGGGCAATGGGTGTGAGCTGGAATACAGGAGGTTCCACATAAATAAGAGAAGGAACTTCTTCACAGTGAGGATGACAGAGCACTGGAAGGGGCTGCCCAGGACTTTGTGGAATCTCCTTCTCTGGAGTAGTTTAAAACCCTCCTGGGTATGTTCCTGTGCAACTTTGTCTAGGGGATCCTGCTGCGTTGAGGGGATTGGATTAGATGATCTTTCGAGGTCCCTTCCAGTCCCTAATGTTCTGTGATTCTTTGTGCACCCTTTAGTTGTTAGACCAAACTAATGAGGGGATACAGAGGATACAGTGCTTCTAGGTTTCTGATTCCGTTTCTGAAACAGATTGTAGAACATGCTCCAGTTTCAAAGAATAACAAGATCAAAATTGTTATTTAATATCTTCAGTCTCCATGAAGAAGTACTTTGTTCTTCCGTGCCAGAGACATGATGCTGTACCAGAGACATGATGCTCCACTGTTGATGCTTTTTGACAGTCTTGAGCTAAATGAGTGTAAAAATCTCTAAAACGTTTTCCCAGTCATGTTCTCTCTCTTCATAATATGGACATCTCCAAGTCCTGTGCATAACTTCTGAACTTTGTTTAGAGGTCTCTCACGTGGAGAGAACATCACAGAAGTGTCGAAAAGGTGTGCAGGACATCGTCCAGCTAACACACAGGAAAGCGTACTGGTTCCCAACGCTTCAAGTTTTCATAGTGCTTTTCCCAAGAGAGGCAGTGCTGCGAGTTGCTTGCAATTCCTTCAGGGCCCCTGGGGAGAACAGAGGTGCTTGAGTTGCCTTCAACCTTCTCATAAGCCTGACCCTTCAGTCAATGACTGCTTTGTCTGGTCATCTGCCTGCACAGCCAGCTAGGAGGTTCCACAGCTGATCAAGTGCGCTGTGTGTTCCTTCTTTCTTTGCTTGTCTTTCTTCCCTTTGTTCTCTTTTGGCTCTAGAACAGCAGAGCATCATCCAGAGGTATTGAGTGCTAAGTAAGATGGTACTAAAGCCACGTTGTCTACAAATCTATTGGACTCTAGTCTAACACTTAAGCTGACAATGATTGTCACATGCAGAGTGAGGTTTTGCAGACGTGTTCTAGTATGTTTAAGACTAATACATACAGGTTGTGTGCTCTTGAAAACTGGGATTACCAGCCTCAGCTGGAGTGTTCCTCAAGAGGAAAAGTGGACTCCTTTGGAACTAGTAGCCTCATTTTGCCTCGCATGTTATTTTCTCTTTCTTTTTAATCACTGGGCTTTAAAATTTACTGTGTGCAGAAGAATTAAGGAGTGGGATTTTCGAAAGACTCCACAGTGGCCTAATCTGCACTCAGCAAAGTTACTGATAAAACACTCAAAGCTGGATTTGATAGGATTAAGCCGATTTACACCATCTGTGAATCTGTCCCCCATTAACTTCAGTGGCAGCATATTTAACCAACATTGAGAGCTTTTGAAATCCCCATTTGGTAGTAAATACTCCGACTAAATAAGTAGTGGATGTCGAAGAGGATCTCTGTCAAGGTCTCAGAATAACATCACAATTCGGTCGTCTTCTCTGTCTTATGGGTCCAGTGTGTCTTGTACACAATGACATCTAGAGCTTTTTGGGTTTTACTACTGTTGTTTTACTGTAGCCAGTCACAGGCATTCTCAGTTCACAGGTTTACAAAGAAGATCTTGTCCGTGGAGCCAAATTTACAAAGACTAGATATTTGGGGTTCATCGTCTATCACAGAGCGTTAGGGGTTGGAAGGGACCTTGAAAGATCATCCAGTCCAATCCCCTTGCCACAGCAGGATCACCTAGACCAATTTGTACAGTGCATGTTTGTACGCTTGTTCTTTTGGAAGAGTGAGACAGAGGAAACCGCCAAATCTCTCTCTAACAACACTGATGCAGTGTTTGGTCACTCTGCTATTCTTTTGGCAGTAGGTAGTACCACACAATCACATAAAGCTGACTTGCTGTCTTTGTATATACATCTGTCTGCATATTTCTGTGTGTGAGAGTGTGTGTATGTGTTTTTCTGTATCTCTTAGACATAGTTCAGCTATTTTTAGCTACTGTCCATGAGCATTTATCTTCATGACTCGACTAAGTCTGAAGGAGAGAATGTGTGTTACTGCAGTTTTTTAAAGGATCAGTGGTGTATCGTAGATTATGTGAAAGCAATTTTAGTCTGGTCACCCCCTGCCACAGCAGGACCACCTAGGCCAGACATTGGCCATTGACCACTGCCACTGATAAAGCTTTCTGTTTAAGACAGCCCAGCAGTAAAAATGGCATTCCAACTCAGTAATTTAGCAGCCTTGTCTTCAAGTCAGTGAGGCTTTTAGCTGTCTGTATCGTCTATCCAGTCTGTTACTGTTGAGATATTTAGCGTTGACTGGAGCAGTGTTAAAAAGCCATCGCCAACAAGTTTATGCAAAATGCTATGGTCGTTGTTCTGCTGTCATTTGGATCCAAGTTGCTTGTTCCATAATGAAGAAAGTATCTTGCTATAGGCAGCCTGCAGGAGAAACACGACATAAACAAAGTCTCCATCAGCACTTCAATTCTCAAAGCAGTAATTGAGATTTTTAGCAACAAGACTCTGCTTGACTGTAACCAGAGTCAAATGACTAAAACTCCATTCAGCTCCTTGAGCACTTACTCATTAATGGAGTGGGAAAATGAGCTGTGTGTTTGTTCAAGTGAGAAACATAGATCTTTTTGCACCTTGAGCAAATGTCTGCATTGTGCTTTAATCTTTATTTCTTCGGCAGAAATGTATCAACGTGATAAAATTGGAAGTTCTTGAAACAGGATTTTAGCAGATTCCATGGCACTAAGAGAACAGCCATTTTACTGCTTTAATCCAAGGTCAATGTATGTTTTAGTAATACCAATTTCCAAGTCATTTGCATGGTGGAGATTCTGCTTATATAAGAAGTAATTTTAATAGTTACCTCAAATATAGCTTGAGGTCCTCATACATTTTGGGTTTGTGTCATGTATGTTTAAACTGATAGTTTGTCATGGACTGGGAAGCAGAGTTTTAGTTCAACAGCTCAATCAAGCTATATTTTTAATCTTAAGTTGGTGTTAGTATTACACGGTTTCAGCTCGACTGAAATAGTTTTCTCCTATTCTTACTTTCTACTATTATTGTAAATTACTTAATTATGGTTAAAATGAAATACAGATTAGGAAAAAGATCCACTTGAACAGCATTTTGTATGTCTGTGACATAGTGCAGTGCAGCCAGCAGCGATTGTACTGTGTGGACTGAAAATAATTTGTATTCTTATGGAGATGATAGAACTACTCTTCTGGGCACAGCGCTGTAGTGATGAGGCAAACTCTTGCTTTCAAGACCCAAGCTGATATCTCAGTGGTCTGTTACACTGAGGGCTTGACAGAGCCATTTGTTTCACAGCTAGTTTATGGGTTTATGCTGATTTGTGAGCCAGCTACTGCCTAAAGGCTTTAATTGTCTAGTTCTTGCTAGAGACACTGATTTAGATTCTCTTGGCTCTGTCTGCTCGTTTTCACAGAACTTGTAGGAGTGTTATTATCATGGAGACTATAGCGTGATGTAAAATGTGTTTCAGTGTGATTCCACACAGTTATTATATAAGGAGACAGGTAAGCAGACAGATAGGCAATCCATCCGTATACACCTTACTTCTTTAGGAAGGCTACTCCTATGTGAAAGCATCACTCACACAACACTGAATCTTTCAAATCTCATTATGTCCTACAGGTATAATAGGTAGGAACTGTGTAGGAACTTGTTCTTACAGACAGCATCCTGCAGGGTGGAAATATCCCTTGCAGCGATGGCAGCGTTTTAAGGCTGCAGCGTTGAACAGTTCTGCCTTGCATCTACATTTTTGTAGTGCCTTGATGTATGGGGCAAAATGACAAACGCAGGTTCTCTTTTCCCTCTTGTGGAAATGGTCGTGCAGCAAATGCCTTATTTTATTTGGTTATTCTTAGCCTTTTATTTTTAAAGGAGAAAATTCCCAATGAAAAAACAAGTGGGTTTTGTATGTGGAAGGGCCTCATTGGAATAGCCTTCAGAACCCGAGTAGGTTGCTGCATTTGTCAAGAGCTAGCTCCTGGTCTAGGGGATCCTGCTCTTGCCAGGGGGATTGGGCTAGATGATCATTTCTAGGTCCCTTCCAATCCCTAATGTTCCATGATTCTTCATGTAACATGACCATTCACAAAGGTTTGTTAATTCAGATGCATTTATGTAGCCCCGTGTTTGCACATGGACATACAAATCTGAAATGAAAAGGTTTATTCACTGTGATGGTGACTGGTAATATGAAGAAAGTGGAATTCTCATCCCTGCCAGTCTGCCGTGTTATGAATCTCCCTGCATAAAACTCATTAAACCTGTCAGTATAGTGATTTTGTAAACTCTTGTGAAACCCCTGAATTAGCAATTCACATCTGTTAGCTTGCTGACATACATCCACGTTCATCCAGAATAAATGAAAAAAACTGTGTGGAATGAAGCAAACAAAAATACAGTCTCCTCTCTCCAGATGCTATCGTGACAGACAGAGCCGAGTTTACTTGGAGTCACTGCAGAGAACTGTGGGGTGCAGTTCATGGAAATGGGGACCACTCCTTTCAATGACTTGCTTGTTAAAAAAATACAGGTTTAGATTGATGTTGGTTTCAGTCTGTGATTCAAAGTAAAGATATCACAGAATCACAGAACATTAGGGATTGGAGGGGACCTCAAAAGATCATCCAGTCCAATCCCTCTGCCAGAGCAGGATCACCTAGACCAAGCTGCACATGAACATATCCAGGCAGGTTTTAAACCTCTCCAGAGAAGGAGATTCCACAGCCCCCCCGGGCAGCTCAGTGAAGACCCCTTAAAGAAAATAGTACAGAAATTTCCACTTCTATATTGCACAGTACTGAGATTTAATTCATTCTATGGCAGCATTTTTGGATCAGGATGCATTAGATCATTCTTCTAATCCGTACCTCCAGAAAGTACAAGCCTCAAGGGATCCTCCTGTTGTCATCCTGACAGAAAGTTTGAACTTGAAGAATTAAAATTGGGCTAATTAAAAGCAGGTTTTTGACACTTGAGAATGTCATCCAGCATAATTTGGCTGTGCAGTAATTTTGCTCTTTGTAGTTTGGATGTGAGTCAGGAGGCATGCTTAGTCAGAACACACAGGGATCGTGAGGTGACTTTTCTTCAACCATTTGCATCAAGTCTGCTCCCAAATCTCACAACAGGTACCTCTATGTCCAACTTAGCAGTGTTGAAGAAACTGTAACTGATACACTACTAAGCTACAGGAAAGGAATTTTTACATAAACAAAGACTGTTATCATGTCTCTCGTTCTGTCTTATCCATTCTTTAGAGCACTTTTCCTTGGAGGAGGAAAAGTGTTGCTCCTATTCCTTGGAGGAGGACATCTAGACTTTCTGATTATCTTTTTCTGGTCTCTTATCGAGTTACCTGTGTTACCCTCTGAAGAGTGATGGCAAAGCTTAATCTCCAGCTAAACCACTGCAGACTAATTGATCAGAGTATTTAAGGAGTTTCAGGAGACGACCAAGGGTTTTGAATTTGTGACAAAGTGCTGTACGATAAGCATGTGTTCCATGAGTGCTGTAGTTGATAGAGCAGTCTGGGCAGCGATTTGGGGGAGCGAGATGAAAGAGGATATTGTTTTTATAAAGCCAATGGAAGGCTCCCCCTTACGATGGTCATCTTCTTGCTATTCTTTTATGAAATGCTACTCTTCAAATATGATTTGTTGGTTTTTAAATCCACATGAGCGTACCTAAACAGTATTAATGCTATTATAGCTGGTGAATATTGCCACCTGCTCCAGTCAAAATTTGTGGATAGTTTGTCACCTTGAGTACTGGGTCCAGTTTTGGACACCTGAGTATAAGGGAGACATCGAGGTGCCGGAGTGAGTGCAGAGGAGGGCAATGAAGCTGGTGAAGGAACTGGATAAAAAATCTGTTGAGGTGCGATTGAGAGAGTTGGGGCTGTTTAGTTTGAGGAAGAGGAGGCTGAGGGGAGACCTCATCGCTCTCTAAAGCTATCTGAAAGGACACTGTAGAGATGTTGGTGCTGGTCTCTTCTCACAGGTAACAGAACCACAGGGAAGGGCTTCAAAGCTTCAACAGGGGAGGTTTAGATTGGACGTCACAAAGAGATTCTTCCTGGAGAGAGTGGTCAGGCACTGGAATGGGCTGCCCAGGGTGGTGGTTGAGTCCCCATCCCTGGATGAGT
>JAOXOE010000001.1:62816071-62849363 GCA_028565055.1 Phoeniculus purpureus
CCAAGTCACACAGGAACATATCCAGGTGGGTTTTAAACATCTCCAGAGAAGGAGACTCCACAACCCCCTGGGCAGCCCCTTCCAATGCTCCATCACCCTCACTGGGAAGAAGTTCCTTCTGATATTGATATGGAACCTGCTCTGTTCCAGCTCACACCCAGTGCCCCTCGTAGTGAAGTTTTGACACAGATCTACAGTGAGGGGTGGGTGTCTGTTCACTCAACTCCTGGTGAGATTAGCTGTGCAAAGAGGAGAAGTTACATACAACATTTGGCATCATTTCATTTGCCTGAAAAGAGTGGTTTGAATTCTTTCTAGGGTGAGGAAAGCTCCTGTCTCCCAAAGCTCCAGCCCACTGCCTCCTCACCATTGCACCATCCAGCTTGCCTGGTCTCTTCAAAACAGAGCAGAGCTGTTTTCATAAAAATGTGGGCCCTGAGGAGCAGGAGAGTGGTGAAATCACACAGCATGGGGCTCAACAGCTCCCCGAGGGCACCAAGGATGCAGCTGGGTCCCATGTATTCGCTACAGAGATTGCCCCGATACGGCACTGAACAGAGCAAGGGACTGGCCACAGCCCTCAGGCTAACCTGGTCTTTGTCAGCCTCCAGCTGGGGACATGAGCTCCATCATGCAGAAGGTCACTGCTGTCAGGTGGGACCACAGAGCCGAGACGCCGTGTCCAGCAGCTCTGTGACACAGTACTTTGGAGAACTCACTCATCTCTTGTCCCCACTGCCCACACAGGGAGCCTTGGCTCCACCTCTGATATCAAGAACACTTATCATAGAATCATTGGGGACTGGAAGGGACCTCCAAAGATCATCCAGTGCAATCCCCCTGCCACAGCAGGATCACCTAGACCAAGTTGCACAGGAACATGGCCAGGTGGGTTTTAAACACCTCCAGAGAAGGAGACTCCACAACCCCCTGGGCAGCCCCCTCCAGGGCTCTGTCACCCTCACTGGGAACAAGGTCCTTCTCATATTGATGTGGAACCTCCTCTGTTCCAGCTCACACCCATTGCCCCTTGCCCTAGCACTAGATGACACTGAGCAGAGCCTGGCTCCATCCTCCTGACATCCACCCTTCACATATTTATAGACATCAATGAGGTGACCCCTCAGTCTCCTCCAAGCTCAAGAGCCCCAGCTCCCTCAGCCTTTTCCCATAAGGGAGGTGCTCCACTTCCTTCATCATCCTCATTGCTCTGCACTGGACTTCCTCTAGCAGCTCCATGTCCTGCTGGAAGTGAGAGGCCCACAACTGGACACAACACTCCAGGTGTGGTCTCACCAGGGCAGAGTAGAGGATGAGAAGAACACCTCTCAGTCTGCTAACCACCTCCCTTCTGATCCACCTCAGGATGCTGTTGGCCCTCTTGGCCACAAGAGCACATTGCTGGCTCACAGTCATCTTGCTGGCCACTAGGACCACCAGGTCCCTTTCTCCTGCACTGCTCTCCAACAGGTCATTCCCCAACCTATCCTGGTACCTGGGGTGGAAGAAGGAGCCCTCATTCTGGTGCCTTTCCTAGAGGTGAAGTGTTCATCACGGCTTTGAAAACCAGGAGGAAGCACATGCACGGGCTGAGTAACGAGCCTGCAGAAGCTGAAGAGCTCTGAACGTCCAGGATGAATGAGCAGAACAGGCCTGAAAAGTCACTTCTGGTTAGGCTGAAAACAGGAAGCGAAGAATGTGGTTGCACCACGACTCAAGACAACTTTCTAACAGCCCTTGTGTGGAAGCAGCCACTAGCATTTCTTTCCCTAGGGATTTTGATCAGTCAGCTCAGTTCACTGACAAATCATCTTCTACTGGAAGACCTCAAGCTGGGAAGCTCTGAGCACCCTGGTTGTCTTCCGAGGAGACCTGAACATCCTGAAGTCCTAAATAGCTCCAAGAATTAGTGAAAAGGGGCTTAGAGGGGCTCTTGTAGAGACTCCCAGTTTGGTTCCAGATGATGATAGCTGCACTGGAAATGCTAGCATCAGCTCTTAGGTAGACAATTGTCAGTTCTGGTCCATTCTCAAGCATCCCTTGATGCTAGGAGGCAGAATCTGCCATGCCCTGCCACAGTGCTATGGGAGCTTTCGGAGTGCTCCTCCCAAAGCTGGTCAGACAGGCTGGGTCACATCTAGGGGCTTGTGGGACAACAGTCCATCAAATCTCACTGCACTTCTCCCCTTCTGCTCAGATGCATGATACCACTAGGGTGTGACTCTCAACTGAAAGATCCCCAAATTGGTTAAACACCTGTATTTAGGCGTCTGAATGCATCGTAGTTAACAGAGCCAGTGGAGCCTGGAGAGCAGTTCAGCTGGTTGCTGGTGTCTGCTCTAGCATGAGCTGCATCCCTCCGGGTTTGCTGACTGTGGTCATCTCCAGTGACTGTCACAGGACACACCAAACAGAAGCTGAAAAACCTCTGTCCTGCAATATTTCTCACTGTCAAGGCAAAAAAATGCTGTATCTTATCCCTAGTCTGGAGTCTGAGCCAGAGGAGGTGTTGACATGCGTAGGAGGAGGCTCAGTGCCTTCAGATTTGGGAGGCTCCTTAGAACCATAGAATCAATTATGTCAGAGAAGACGAAGATCAGCAAGGCCAACCATTCATCTAGCTCCACCAAGTCTACCCCTGAACCACATCACTAAGCACCAGGTCTACACATCCTTGTTGCACTGGGTTTTGCTTGGAGAAAGTGGAAGATCCCCACTGCTGCTGGAAGCTGCCTTGTTCATCACACCCTTGTGGCACAGAGCAGCCAAGTGACTTGTGGACTAAAAGCCCTGAGGGTCCCACGGTGGACAGTAATTCCTGAATCATAGACCGCTCTGCTCCCTTTTCTCCTCTCGTTCAGAGCAAGGGTAGAAATCACCACATTTGCTAGCTCCCAGCTCTTTTCCCCAAGCACCAGTTCCTCACGACACTTGCTCCAGCAGCTCCTAAACCCTGTGGTTTGATGCAACTAAAACAATCTCATTATGCAGAAGTCATCCTTAAGTCATTATAGTCACCAGCATCATGACAATCATGACAACCCCCACAGCTTCTGGGGCACCTCAAGAAAGCCAGTGGCTTCTGGGGAACACTGAAAGCACCTGTTCTCCACCGTGGTCTCCAGAAGGACCCACTGTGACCTGCTGCCTCCACCACCTCCTTTGACAGGAGAAGGTCTCAGCCCATAACTGAGGATGCAGTTCAGAGATGTTTTCTCTGATGGGAAATCTGGTTTAGGAGGGGCAAGGAACATCTTAGACAGAACAGAGGGAAAATGAAGCCTCTGGTCCGGCTGTTTTGACTGCAGAGCTTTCTTCTTTTTCTTCTTCTTCTTCTTTTACTTTTTCTTTTTATTTTTCTTTTAATTTTTATTTTTCTTCTTTTTCCTCTTTTCCATTTTCTTTTTCTTTTTCTTCTTTTTCTTTGTCTCTGATGAGCTCAGGCTCATCAGCTCGTGCAGCAATCAGGGCTTTCCCAGAAAGACTGAACTGATAGTGGATTGGAGTCAAATCGGTGACGGGCACCGTCTCTTTAGGGCAGCTCCTGAGCCTGGTGGAAAGGAAGAGCCCGAGCAATTGAGTCTGTGATCACATCTTTAGCAGGAACCACGCCTGATGCTGCTTCTTGTTCCATCCATATGAGGACAGCCATGCAGAGCTGTCACCGGTGCACTGGGGGGTTCTTGCTTTGGGTGGGTTTGTCTCCAGGAGGGTTAAGGGGACAATCAACTTCTATTTTCTTCCTGAAGAATAACCCTCGGTCACAAGACACAGGAAGAGCAGTGAACGCTGGGGTAAACGAACAAAATTCAGATGTTAAAAATGCAGAGACCCTGCCAGGAAACACTCAGAGGACATCTGAAACGCAGCAGGGCAAATGAGACGGAGGCAAGGTCTAGTTTAGGGGATGAACTATCCAGTTTGCATTTATGATGCTCCCCGTACACAGGCACTTGCCCTCCTTTCATCCATTTTTACATCCAGAAGCTTTTCTTAGCTTCTGGGATTTTCAGGGCTGATTGTACATTTATTCCAGGAAAATGATCCTGCATGAGAAACCAGAGATGAATGAAACCTACACAACAGGAGCATCTCATGACAAGACAAGGGGCAGTGGGTGTGACCTGGAACAGAGAAGGTCCCACATCAATATGAGAAGGACCTTCTTCCCAGTGAGGGTGACAGAGTGGGTTAGGTTTTGCTAGTCTGTGTTTTAGCACCTCAGTGAGTGTGAGCTGGAGCATAGGAGGTTCCCTAGAAATACAAGACAAGACTTCTTCACAGTGATGGTGACAGAGCACTGGAAGGGGCTGCCCAGGGTGGTTGTGGAGTCTCCTTCTCTGGAGACATTTAAAACTCAATGGGCATGAGCTGGAACAGAGGAGGTTCCACATCAGTCTGAGAAGGACCTTCCTCACAGTGAAAGTGATGGAGCACTGCAAGGAGCTGCCCAGGGAAGGGTTGTGGAGTCTCCTTCTCTGGAGATGTTTAAGACCCACCTGGACGTGTTCCTGTGTGACTTGGTCTAGGGGATCCTGCTGTGGCAGGGGGATTGGAGTAGGTGATCTTTCGAGGTCCCTTCCAATCCCTCATGTTCTAGATGAGGGGATGCCCACTCTTTTAGCCAGGACACCTCCTTATCTTTCCCCACAAAGTCTCCACCACCCCGACCCTCCTTGCTGGGAATAACTTGCACTCATGTGATGCTCAAACTCACACTCTCAGCATCATGTTTGCCACCTCCATCCCCTTCACACCAAACGGTCGTGTCTGGATTCTGGCCAAACCCTGTAGAATCTTGACCATGATCTCTCCACAGCCTCCTGCCATCCCTCCCTGCGCCTCACTTAGCTTAGCTGGAGCTGTATAAACTTCAGCAGCTTTCACAAGATGACGCAAGATCTATTCAAACTCCTGCCTATAAAACTCCGTGCTTCTGCAATCTGGTGGCTTCCCTCTTCCTCGTGTTCACATTTACCACCCCCAGCAGCTCTGCAGATCTTTGCCTGCTCCCGGACTTGCTCCTGCCCCTCCTGAAAACTGCCGGGGTTGGCCAACGCAGTTCACACCTTGCAATGCGTGGAGTGGAAAGCGCTCAGATACTGCGGTAGCAGGTGACACATGGAAGCGTGGGAAGAGCTGCAGTCCTCCTTGCTGGTGTGCAGCTTCTTCCCTGGCCTCTTACCCATCCTCACCACACAGGTAGTCTGAAAGCTGCAGAAACTGACGCAAAGCTTGCACAGCACTGCCATCATCACTCAGCTCTTCATCACCACCTCTTCCCAGCCTGCATCTGATCCTGACCTGGATGCTGATGTGAATACTGCCCCAGTTGTCCTGTCTCTGGCTCAGAGGCAGATGTGATAAGAAACACCAAGATTATTTAATAAGAGGCTTTGCCTGCCTTTGAGGAAGCTTAAAGTGATGGAGTGCTGAAACGGGTAAGTGGATGCCCAAGAGGAAGGGGAATAGGTCTGGAAAAGTACTGCAGAATCTACCTGGGATGGGTTGTGCTGGTTTCTTTCTCCACAGACTGGCCAGGTGCCACGGCTTTCTCACTTCACTTTGCCTGAACTTTAATGGGAAGGGCATCTGCCAACTGTGCTGATGGGCTTGCCGAGGTGTTCGTGGAAGGCAAGTCAGAACTACCTCCCTGCAAGACCTCATGGCCAGATCTCAGTGACACAAGATTGGCTTGTGCAGTCAAGAAAGAAGGATGACACCGGGTGACTCAGCCTGGTCAGCTCATGCACAAAGAATGCAAATATGAAGAAATGAAGCTGCTGAGCACAAGGAACCCGCGAGCAGGTTGTATGGGATAACGACGAATAGACTTGGGTGCAGAAGGGATGGTCCCTCCAGTAGCACAAGAAATATTCCACCCAGCAACTGCAGTTTCCCACTGCGATGGCTGCAGTTCACCTCTTGTGGATCTTTCGAGGTCCCTTCCAAACCCTCATGTTCTCTGATACCTCTCACTAGTCTTAGGTGCACTTTGAGCACCAAAGCTCACTAGAAACGTGTTTCTTCCTAGGAACTCGAGATCAAATGTTGTAAACTCGTCGCTCTGCCAGGTTGTTTTTTTTTTTTTTAAAATCACCTGTAAGAGCTTTGTCGCTGTTTGGGCTCTGAGAAGTGTGATCTGCTCTTCTTCCCTCTGGGCACCACCCAGCGCCGTGCAATGCAGCAGCTGGAGGTTGACTGGCACCCGTAGGCAAGTGTCCAGAATCATAGAACCATCAGGGATTGGAAGGGACCTCCACGGATCATCCAGTCCAATCCCCTGCCACAGCAGGATCCCCCAGACCAAGTCACACAGGAACACATCCAGGTGGATTTAAACGTCTCCAGAGAAGGAGACTCCACAAACCCCCTGGGCAGCCCCTGCCAGGGCTCTGTCACCCTCACTGGGAAGAAGGTCCTTCTCATATTGATGTGTGATATGGAACCTCCTCTGTTCCAGCTGACACCCGTTGGACCTTGTCCTATCACTAGCTGACACTGAGCAGAGCCTGGCTCCATCCTCCTGACACCCACACTTTACATATTTATAGACATTAATGAGGTCACCCCTCAGTCTGCTCTTCTCCAAGCTCAAGAGCCCCAGCTCCCTCAGCCTTTCCCCATAACAGAGATGCTCCACTTCCTTCATCATTCTCATTGCTCTACGCTGGACACCCTCCAGCAGCTCCATGTCCTAAGGCAGTAAAGGCTGCAGTTCTCACTCTCACAGAATCACAGACCATCAGGGATTGGAAGCGACCTCAAAAGATCATCCAGTCCAGTCCCACTCTCACAGCTCTAGTGGCTGCACCAGGCTAACAAATCTAAAACGACGCTCAGTTAAGGAGTAGAGTGGGCGCAGTGTGGCTCTGGGTGGCACATTGGATCTGTTGAGTAATTGGATCTCAGTCCTACAGATCTGTTGCTTCTTTGGACTCCAGCAGTGCTCTGAGGTTGCATCTGAGATGGCTGAGCACAAACGCACATGTTAGGACACCCGCAGCACCAGCCAGCACGGGCTGGGGCTTGCTGTCAGGCACAGACTTGCCCACTACCACGCTGTGATCAGGCGTGTGTGCACAGACAGGTCACCTCTGCTCTCTGGCTGATGTAACACGAGCCAACATCTCTTTGCTGGGTAACACTCCTGTGGTCCCACATGTGCCCCCAGCACCAGAGCTCCAAGCCTGGCTCGTTCTGAGCACGCTGTGGATGCCAAGGTGCAGCATAAGCCCAACACATACCCCAAAGGCTGGGCAGAAAACAGGAAGCCTGGGGAGCCTGCAGACTGTGTGGTGGGTGTCAGGAGGATGGAGCCAGGGTCTTCTCAGTGTCATCTAGTGATAGGACGAGGGGCAGTGGGTGTGAGCTGGAACAGAGGAGGTTCCACATCAATGTGAGAAGGAACTTGTTCCCAGTGAGGGTGACGGAGTGCTGGAAGGGGCTACCCAGGGGGGTTGTGGAGTCTCCTTCTTTGGAGACATTTAAAACTCACCTGGATATGTTCCTATGCGACATGGTCTAGGTGATGCTGCTGTGGTAGGGGGATTGGACGAGACGATCTTTTGAGGTCCCTTCCAATCCCTAATGTTCTGTGATTGTGTGATCTGTTTATAAAGGAATCCCTGGTTTGTGCCTGAAACTGGATTTTCCATAAATTAGTAACTGTAGTACCTCCTCGAGCTCTACATTATTAGCTCTTTCCATTTTTGTATGCTCATCAATTTGCTTTCACTGAAGGATTTAGACAGTTGAAGAAGATACGAAGTTAAAGCTTCAGTCAATACTTACCAGTGAAAGCATTAAAAAAAATCATGCAGACACAGTGGCAGTTGCTGGCTGAAGCCAAAGAAAGGACAATTTTGCTCCATTGCTGATTTCTGCACCCAGCCATAAGCTTCATGCCTCTCCTAATTAACTTCATGCTGGTGAGCAGATTGAGAATGGCTCTAGTCAGCGCTAAAAATGCCTGGAAACATGCTGTTTTACAGCCATATGCAAAGTTGCTGGATTTTTTTTAAATCACTGCCAAAAGCCACAAGACATAGATGCATATGTTTCATGCTAATCACAAAATAATAAGGTAATTGATATTCAACAATTTAAAACAACAAACAGAGCGCATACTCTGAATCTGCCTGACTGGTTTTAATTAATGCTGTTGCCCACTGTTTGAGTGGAACCACAAAGGAAGTGGTGGGAACTTAGTTTTCAAAGAGAAGTCTTTTCCAAGTTGTTGATAAAGCATTTAAATAGCTGCCTTCCCAGATGCGTAGAACTGACAGACTGTCCTCCCTTATCCTTATCTGTCCATAAATTTGAGAAGCAAAAGCTGAGTTCTAGGATGGTTGAACCCTGAGAAGGTCTGGTTCCTTCTTTCAGATTAGCTAGCGCCTCCTAAGGAACTTACCTCAGGGTTTCTCCAGATTGCTTTGAAATGTACTATACTTGTTCTAAGGTGAGGCATATTCATTTGTTTTTGAGACTGCTCTGGCAAGGGGATTGGACTGGATGATCTTTCGAGATGCCTTCCAATCCCTAATGTTCTGTGATTCTGTGATCTACATAGCAAAGAAGCTAGAAACAGATTTATTGTAGATCGAAAAAAATAAGAGAGTGAACGTAACTCACTAGAAAGGCACAGATTGACATGATGAGCCACAATTAGAATTTAAAATTAGTTCTTGTGGTAGGGGGACTTCTAAAGAGTTTTAGTTGTAATAGCTCTTTCAATTCTAATACTCAAAATTCTAGGCTACCAAGAGATGTTGGAGGTTTTTTGGCAACTCTCAACCCTTTCGAGCATACTGGCAGTTAAACTGGCCAATAAGTATCTGAAATTGATCGATTTAGATTGAGTCTTAGGAAGAAATTGCTCACTATGAGTATGATGGGGCACTAGAACAGGTTGACCGGGGAAGCTGTGGATTTTTTGTCTTGGAAAAGTGCAAGGGCAGGCTGGATGTGGCTCTGGGCAACCTGGTCTAGTGGGAGGTGTCACTGCCCATGCAGGCGACAGTGGAACTGGGTGTTCTCTAAGGTCCCTTCCAACCATCATTGTAAGATTAAGCACTTACCAGGAGCAAAAGTTTTAAGTGTATGGAAAGTGCATTTTCTCATATTTTCTTGTGTCTTGAGACTCCAGAAAAATTTTGTGGCTCCTTTTCAGTTATCCTGAACAATGAGATGGAGTTTTTCAATACCACATGGGTTTCTGAGGCGACTGACAGAAAAAAGATCCCTGTGTCTGTTCTCCCACTCTTGTTACACAGAGAATGTCAAATTATTTTGCTTAATTGAGGTATTGTTCTGGAGAAACTCTGGAGAAAATGACCAACTTAGTGATTTGGAAAATCTGAGTTTGTGTTGGGGCTTTTTTTCCCCTCTTAGCATAACGAAGTGTCTTCATTGGTGCAATACACTAGGACAAACTATTTCCTAAAGGAAACAAATAACTATGAAGAATAGATCTGTCACTGGGTGCTAAATATGAAAGGCCAGATGCAAGCTCTTTCAAGCCACAGTTTCTGGCCGCCAGAAGTTAGACTCTGTGTTTTAGGGTAACAGTAATTCTGCTAAATCTATTACTGAAGAATGCACAGGTTACCAGCGACAGGGATGTACTGCTAGACAAAGCAGACAAAGGATGGTCCTGCAAGGAAGTATTTTGTGTTCTTATGTTTTCTGGGTTTTTTAATTAATAGAGCAGCAAGAAAAAAAACCATAACATGTGGCATTTTAAAAAATATTCAACTGAGTTAAAAAAAGGGACATCAAGAGTGCAGCCTGAAGTCAAACTGAAGTGGCTTTATGCTGTCTTTGAGCCTTACAGACCCTCTGTTGCCTTAGGCTCTCTTTCATTACTTCGATAACCTGCTGGGTCTGCTGCAGGCATCATTTTTCCCAGGGGTGCAAAGTCTCAGGACCCCTCAATACAGCATGGTCAGCTACTGAAATAAACATAGGAGCTCTTCTGTGGAGCTTTTAATCGTGTTGAAGTTTTTTAATCATGTTGATTTAAAAATTACTTCCTGTAGGTTTCTGAATCATCTTCTGCTTTGAGTTAATAGATATTTCAAGGTCAGTAAGAGAATGCATTTTTCTTACATGAAGTCCAGAAACTACTAGGGTTAACTAATCACAAAATCACAGAACATTAAGGATTGGAAGGGACCTCGGAAGATCATCTAGTCCAATCCTCCTGCCACAGCAGGATCACCTGGACCAAGTCACACAGGAACACATCCAGGTGGGTTTTGAATGTCTCCAGAGGAGACTCCACAACTGCCCTGGGCAGCCCCTTCCAGTGCTCTGTCACCCTCACCGTAAGGAAGTTCCTTCTCATATTGATGTGGAACCTCCTCTGTTCCAGCTTTGACCCATTGTTCCTTGTCCAATCATTAGATGACACTGAGTACTTTGTTTACGAGTAAACATTGCATTAGTTTTGTAGTGCAACACTGAAAATTAGTATTGCATAATTAAATTGTAGACAGCACTTAGACTTGTGTTTCCTCCCACATGTGAGCTCTCAGAGATTTTTGGGCAATTATTTCAATTTTTATCAATATCCATTGAGTCTCCTTCTCTGGAGAAGCTTAAAACCTGCCTGGCCATGTTCCTGTGTGATTTGATCTAGGTGATCCTACTGTGGCGATGGGATTGGACTAGATGATCTTTTGAGGTCCCTTCCAATCCCTAATGATTTGTGATTCTGTGAAAAGCCAAAATTAAAGGTCAGAGCTGGACCAGAAAACCTCCTAGAACCCAAACAGCTGAGAAACTTGAATGCTGAAAATTTTCTGAGACCCAAAGTATTGTACCAGTTGTAGATGTTGTACAAATACGTGCTCTGTGTAGGAACTGTGCAATGTGGGTGTAGAAAATCTGTGCCTACAAGAGGAAAATAGAAGTTGAGTGTAGAACTTCCTATATTTAGTTCTTGATTTCTCTGCTAAGCCCACAGCTGATAAACTTTTTAATGTTGCCTAGCTTACGATTTGGTGCTTGAATAAGCCCACTGGCAGTAATGCTTTTATCAGCATAAGAGGAATGCCTGTTGCTGGAGATAAGTTCTTTCTCAAGTGAAGTACTTTGACTATTTGAAAGATCATTTTGCAGCTTCCTTAATACATGTTTTATTTTTGAGCGTTAGATATGTCGAGTTTGTAGTAAGTTCTTGATCTTTGTTTCCTGTGTTGCTGACTCTGTCCAACTAAAATCATCCTGCAAATGGCTAAGGTGTACTTGGGTTTTAAAACATCTAAGCATTGGTGTGCTGGCTTTTTCGAGTAGCTGCTAGAGTTTAATTTTGATGTAGACAAGTAAGGTATTTGAACATGTGATACAGTAGGCAAAACAGAGAGAGGGAAGCAGCGTGCCCAATCTCTAGCAGTTCTTTGAGTCACCTGGTAGTTAAAGGGAAGAAATTCAGTTTATTACCACCTAAGCCCTGTAGCATTGGGTTGACTTTCAGAACAGCAAGGAAAGCTGAAGCAAAGCTTTTCTTTGGTCACAACAGTCCCGTGCAGCACCACAGGCTTGGGGCAGTGTGGCTGGAAAGCAGAAAAGGACTTGAGGGTTCTAATTGACAGGCGGCTGAATACGAGCCAGCAATGTGGCCAGGAAGGCAAATGGCATCCTGGCCTGGATTAGAAACTGTCCAGCAGGAATAGGGAGGTGGTGATTGTCCCCCTGTAACTCAGCACTGGCAAGGCTGCACTTTGAGTACTGGGTCCAGTTTTGGGCACCTCAGGACAAGGGAGACAGTGAGATGTTGGAGCAAGTGTGGAGGAGGGTGATGAAGCTGGTGAAGGGACTGGAGAATAGATCTGATGAGGAGAGATTGAGAGAGTTGGAGCTGTTTAGTTTGAGGAAGAGGAGGCTAAGAGGAGACCTCATTGCTCTCTGCAACTATCTGAATGGATTCTGCGGAGATGTTGGTTCTGGTCTCTTCTCAAAGGTAGTTAGTGATAGAACTTAGGGAATGGTTTCCAGCTCCAACAAGGTTGATTTAGATCAGACATCAGTAAGAAATTCTTCCTGGGGAGAGTGGTCAGGCACTGGAATGGGCTGACCAGGGTGGTGATTGAATCCCCATCACTGGATGGTTTTGAAAGATGCTTAGATGTAGTGTTGGGGGAACTGGTTTAGGGGTGAACTTGTAGAGTAGGATTGATGGTTGGACTCAATGATCCCAAGGGGCTTTTCCAACCTGAATGATTCTATGATTCTTTGTATATCACTTTCCCAATATTGAGACTTTTTTTTTTTCTCGGTGAGGCATGGAAAATGGAAGCCAAGTTGTTTTGCCATTGATAGTTTAGATTTTATGGTAATGAAAATTTAAACCAAAAATCACTCAAATGGAAGTTTGATTAGTACAAATAGCAGTCATTCTGAATGACATTCTGCTGAAAAACTACTGTCTTTCTTGTAGCTTCGGGCTTGAGGAAGAAGGTACCATAGCTTGCACTTCATCTTAGTTTATTGCCCTTACTGGCCAGCTTGGTGTCCTTGACTTTAAATGTCTATAGACACTGTGGCTAACAGTGTTTTGTGTAAACATTTGAAGAGCAAACAGCAGTATCTTGTAAAGGATAGGTGATGTTTCTGAGGTGAATACCCTATAGGTAATATGGACTTGAAAGAGCATTCCAGCAGAGCTCTGGCTTTCCCAAGGCTATCTCTTCATTGCACTTAGAACTGTGCCATCAGAATTTCCTTAAACTGTTGGATAAGCAAATAAACGTTGCCTTTGCTGGGATTAATGTTCTGCAGCCTGAAGCAGCAAATCTCTTTTGGCACCCATTCATAAGCCAAGTAAGCAGCACCCTTACATCTGTTGACAATGTGAGTTCATTGAGGAAGCCAGTTGCTGAGAAGACATTAGAGTGCCCAGAATGGGAGGGGCACTACTAGTCACTAACAGAATTACAGAAAATTAGAGATTGGAACGACCTTGAAAGATCATTTAGTCGAATTCCCCCCCACAGCAGGATCACCTAGATCCAGTCACACAGGAACATATCCAAGTGGGTTTTAAAAGTCTCCAGAGAAGGAGACTCCACAACCGCCCTGGGCAGCCCCTTCCAGTGCTCTGTCACCCTCACTGGGGAGACGTTCCTTCTCGTATTGATGTGGAACCTCCTGTGTTCCAGTTTAATTGCCCCTTGTCCTATCATTTAGATGACACTGAGCAGAGCCAAATGAGAGCTCTGAATTCGAACACTTTGAGGCAACTGCTCACACAGAGGAGTATGGGTGTGGAATTTTTGGTCGTCTTATCCTCCCATACTTGTGTAGCTCATCTGGAAGACTGAGAATCATTTCGCTAGGAGAAGCCCATCTGTTCTGGTTTGGCCAGTTCCTGAATATTTACTTCACTAAAGTACTACTTTTTGCTTAATTTACTGACATTTTAATCAGAACAAACGTTTCAGGATAGATAGTAGAACCCAGGGTTGGTTTTTTCAGTGCTACTTTAAAATCCATCTTAAGTAGCTAAATAAATTACGTTTCAGCATTTGCTTTTTCTTCTGGATGGCCAGCTGCATCTTACCAAATCGCCTGAAAATACCATTCCTTGTAAACAGTGTTTGCTCCTCCAGAGCAGAGCTAGACTAAACAAGGACTAACACTGAAAACCCAAAATACTCTTCAGTGATGTAATCGTGTTGAATATCTCAAGGATTACTGACTTGAGTAAGTCAATGATCTTGACTGTTACACAACATCAGTAATATTTATTAAGAAGTAGTGCTTTTGAAAGGTACTTGTGCTTTATCTGGACGCTGGTGAAGACCTGATCTGGTCCTGGCAGTGTTGCTGTGAGGTCCTGGAGAGCTGTCATTGCCTCCCTTTTTGCTTGTCTTGCACTACACTGGTGTGTCACTTCTGCCATACAAGAAAAAATAATCAAGGTTTAAGGCCAAGTGCCAGGTCCTGCGTTTCGGTCACAACAACCCCAGGCAATGCTACAGGTTTGGGGGTGAGTGGCTTAAAAGCTGCCCGGCAGAAAAGGAGCTGGGAGTGCTCATAGACAGCCGGCTTAATGTGAGCCAGCAGTGTGCCCAGGAGGCCAACTGGATCCTGGCTCGTATCAGGAATAGTGTGGTCAGCAGAAGAAGGGAAGTTATGGTGCCCTTGTACGCAGCCATTGTGAAGCCTGCCCTCGAGTACTGGGGTCAGTTCTGGGCCCCTCATTAAAGGAGGGACATTGAGATGCTGGAAGGTGTCCAAAGCAGAGCTACCAGATCATGAAGGGTTTAGAGAACAAGTCATATGAGGAGAGGCTGAGGGAGCTGGACAGGTTTAGTTTGGAGAAAAGGAGACTGTGGGGGGGACCTCATTGCCCTCTCCATCTACCTGAAAGGAGGTTGTAGAGAGGTGGGTGTTGGCCTCTTCTCCTTAGTGGCTAATGACAGTCCCAGGGGAAATGGTCAGGATTTGAGGCAGGGGAGGTTTGCACTGGATATCAGTAAGAAATTCTGTACAGAAAGAGTGATGAGGCACTGGAACGGCCTTCCCAGGGAGGTGATTGAGTCACCATCCCTGGAGCTGTTTGAGGAAGATGTAGACATGGTGCTTCACAACCTGCTATAGTGGCAGGGATGGTGGTGGTTAGTTTCTGTTAGTAGAATAATCAGGTATTAAGGTATTCCGGGATTTAGTGGTTTGGGGGGTGAGTTTGTTGTTTGGGGTGGGTTTTTTTTTCTTGCTGCTTGTTGTTATTGTGGGCATCATTTGACTCTGTGATCTGAGTGGTCCTTTCCAACCATGATTATTCTGTGACTCTTACAGCTGTGAGATTGGGATAGCAGTGGGCATGGCATTGCATATCTTTGTAGTCTGGAAATGCAAACTGCATGTACTCTGACAACTTCAGCCTAGAAAATGCTTTCATATCACAAATTTCCATCAGTGGCAGATAAGACGTGTGCGCGTACCCAGTCAAGAAGCAGGCCAGTCACGTAACTGTGATTTGGGACCAGTCTCACATGTTGATGTTTCTTTTTTTCACTAGTCAAAGTGAACTATCAGCAGCCACTACAAAAAATGGTTAAAAACCTTTCATAAAGAAATAATTTATTAAATGTTAAACAGATAGAACCCATCTGTTCATGAGCTTTCATTGAGCCAAAGAGCGGAAAAAAGGTTTCCAATACATATTTTGGGGTGGGTTCATTGGTTAGCTCTACACATTTCTGTCAAATCGTTGAATATTATATAAGCTGTTGAAACTTGTCAGAATCCATGTTCCAAATACAAAGATCTGATTTTTTTTTTCCTTTAAGGGTTTTCATTGCGTGTTGTTACTAGCATTCATAAATTACCCCGTGATTAAGCAAAGTGCTGTGGCAAATGGTTTCAAATTGGTGGTGAAACACATTAGTTAGCGAGTCTGTTTTAGTAGAAGATTGCTTTTTACATTTATCGCTTCCATTCCTAGAGTTAGGTGGTTCCAAATGGGTCTTTGGGTTTGTGTGCAGTCAGACTCTTTTTATATATTCAGTGCAGCCGTTACTTGTGTTTATACCTCATTTGTTTTGTTTAGGGACTAATGTGCTTTTATCATTTAGTTTTCTATTGTTGGTGCCAAACCCTGAAAAATTGGTCCCAGTAGTACGCTGCAACGATTAAATACCGGTCGGTTGTAGAATATCATTTGAACTTATTAAAATGTGATTCATCTGGTGCCAAGTTTATTCACAAGCCTTGTGCTGGGCCAGGCTTTATACATCAAGGGAAAAAAATGCAAAATCCCGTGGGTAGAGTTGGACAACTACATTCTGTGAGGGTAGTTAACTCCAGCTCTGTGCTGGATCCAGGAGGATGCTGCTGCCCCTTTTCTTTCTTCCCTTAGGTTACTTCTCAAGTGGCCGAGGGACCGGGCACTTGAACACGTCAATGAGCAGAACTTCTGTGGTCCTAATCCTCTAATTAGACTATCTTGCACAGATGGTATTTAGATTCCTTTCTGTGTGTGAAGAAAGCATGTGGTAACAATATTCATGAATTTTTATAAGATCGAACACGCAGTGTAGGCTTTTCTTGCATTTTTCTTAACCTTGTGTTCGGGCCAGACCACTGGGTGGAAACAAATGTGAAATTGAACCTAAATACGCAATGAAATTGTTACCAAAGCACTTTACAGCATGCAATAAGTAAGGCAATGCATTGCACCACACTAGCAGTATTGTGACAGGGCAATGAGTTTTTTCATTATCTTGATCATTGACCCCAAAAAGCCGAGTGCAAGCGAGGTTTGCGTTGTTGCCCTCATTCCAACGTTATATCCAACAGTAGATTAGAAAGTGGTTATGCTCAGGTTTTTTTTTTTTTTTTAAATAATATGTGCTGGCAAAGATGTACTGAGTTTTCAAGTTCAAAATCTTACGGTAGGTCGATCTTCTATCGAAAGATTTAAGCATCTTGGACAAAGGGATTCCATAATGTAGAGAATAGAGAGACATACATTCTTGTAAAGCACTTGTATTGAGAAGTCATTTTTAGACCTTTTTTTTAACCTATTGTATAAATATCCCAAATATTAAATGTGAGAACAGATTGTATACTAGCTTTAAAAATTGCTCCAGTGATGACAGTGTTTTGCATCAGCCACAGAACTAACAACATATAAATCACAGAATCAGTCTGGTTTGAAAAGACCCCTGAGGTCATCAAGTCCAACCATGTACCCAACCTTACAAATTCACCCCTAAACCACATCCCTCAACACCTCATCCAAACGATCTTTAAACACATCCAGGGATGGCGACTCAAGCACCTCCCTGAGATACAATAAATGAGCCATCAGAAAAGCTGACACTTGTCTTTAAACCTTACATTGAAGATGCCAATTGCAGTGACAGATTCTCACTGTCTAGCATTTATATGGTGCATTTGCAATCACAGAACATTAGGGATTGGAAGGGACCGTGAAAGATCATCCAGTCCCATCCCCCTGACACAGCAGGATCACCTAGACCAAGTCACACAGGAACACTTCCAGGCAGGTTTTAAATATCTCCAGAGAAGTAGACTCCACAACCCCGCTGGGCAGCCCCTTCAAGGGCTCTGTCACCCTCACCGTGAAGAAGTACTTTCTCGTCTTGATGTGGAACCTCCTCTCTTCTATCTCACACCCCCTGCCCCTTGTCCTATCATTAGATGCCCCTGAGCAGAGCCTGGCTCCATCCTCCTGACACCCACCCTTCCTGTACTTATAAACATTAATGAGGTCACCCCTCAAATCACAGCTGTTAATTTTTCCAAAGTGGAACTTTAGTAAATGCGATGGGGTTTTTCCACATTGTTTTGATAAAACACTGATTTCCCACGTTCTGTTAGTTACTGAGTGTGTTTCAAGTGTTAATTCTCCTAAGAACTTCAAAGGAAGAACCAAAAGAAAAAAAAGACGTGCGAGTGTGACACTGTCAGGAGACTGTCAGTTTTCCAGATACTCTTCTCTAAGCCTGTCATGTTACAGCGGGTTGTTGTGACCCAAGGGCAGAACCTGGCACTTGCCCTTGTTGACCCTCTCATACATTTATGAAAGTGTATTGGAGCAGGCTGCCCAGGGAGCCTGGTTCACTTGTCAAGACTGGACATGTTTAAAAGTCACGTAGATGTAGGGATGTGTTTTAATAGTGGGCTTCATGTACAGTTAGGTTAATGGTTGGACTTGATGATCTTGAAAATGTCTCTGTGATTCATTTGCCTCTGCCTATTGATCCTGTCTGTCCACGCCCCTCTGTAAAGCCTCCCTACAGTCAAGCAGATCCACACTCCTGACTAACTTGGTGTTATCTGCAAACTGACTCTGCTGACGGTCGACTTGACCTGAGCATTGAGAAAGATAGTAAACTTTTCAGTGGAAAGGGGCAAGAGTTGTCCTGGCTAACAGTGTGTATTTGGAGATCCTGATGTTGTTTCCATAGGTCTTGATTTCCCCAGGTCTTGTGCAGTGATGACAGTAGCAAAACCAAGAATCCATGGTCACATAACTAACATAAGTATTTTGTGAAACAACAGCCTTGATTTGTGATTGTGATAATCTGACAATATGTGAGAAACTCAGCTTTTGGTGGGGTAAAAGGGCCCTGCAGCTCTGCTGGAAGCAGGACTGTTGCTGTTTGCCCTGCCCATTAGTCCAGCTTCATTCTGTCTTAGTTCTCCACATCTCCACACTGAGAAAATAGAGACTATCTTGCGGTGCCCTTTAACAGTACATGGTGCATGTGAAATGCATCCACAGAGGCAGAGGAGTACTGTACTCGTGCCACAGCAGGGGTGTGCTGGAGTGGGAGATGGGATGTGGCTCGCTCTGTGTTCATTACAGCTGCAAAGAATGGAAGTGAAAGAATGAAAAGGTGAGTCAGATACCAGATGGAGCTATGGAAAGGTACTTTGGGCCAGTATGTACTGAAATGTAGGGGCAAGTGTTCTCCTTAGGCTCATCCAGCGTGATGGTGCACGCTGACATCCAGTGCCACTGAACCAGGTGCTAGTGTAGTGCTGCCCTTCGTATTAGAAACAGTCAGTATTTCTGCAGAATATTCTTGTGTAATATCCTCTACTAAAAATATTCCAGAGGAATCTGTTGTGTTAAAAAGACTTTCTCGATATAGTGAGTTGATGAGTGGAACTGCTAAGATTATGTTAACTCTCTTCTGTGAGACAGATGGGTGTTTTCAAACAGCATAAGTGAAAGATTAGCAAAACCTGTATCGCAGGGAAACTGTGGGACTGTGCCACAGCCGTAGAATCACTCCTTGAGCGGTAAGACACGTGTTTTGTGTATTGGGCACATTGCGTGAAGGTGAATTAACTCATTTGGTTGTAGTCACAGTGGGCAAGGGGATGATTTCTTCACTGTGCTAGAGATCTGGTTTTGCTGATTCAGAAGGTCACTTGCAGAAGAGCAGAAAGCTTTCCTGCTATTTGAGTGTCAGATCTTTTACTTTAATGAATACTCAGAGACGGATGTGAGCGTGAAAGGAACCTTGAAACCGATGAACTTCTCAAGCAATTGTTCAGTGATCCCAGTGGTACAGCAATGTGGATACAGTAGCCTGGGAAAAAAAGGAGACCTGGTGCAGGCGCGAACTACTGCAGACAGAGCTTCATCGATTAACAAAGGCATAGGGACAACCCAGAAATAAGATCTAACAGTTTATCTAGCCCATCTAGTTCTCTCTTGGCGGAAAAGAGACAGCAAAATCTGATCTCTCCTGAGGAAGAGAATAGTGCAAACAAAACAATAAATCCTGAAAGTCACAGTTACCTCAGTTCTCTTGAAAAGGTGAATAAAATAAATCAGACATGAGACTAACACTCTTTGTCGGGCTGTTTCTGCTTTGCAAAGGATGGAGAGCATCTGAATTGTAGAAAATTACAAGATATTGCTAATGTCGCCTGATACCTTAATGCAGTGGGTGTATGAGTAATGTCGTGTTTACAGAATTTTTGGAGACTAAACATGTGATGTGAGAAAAGGACTTGTGACTAAATACTTTCCCATAAGTCTGTATTTTTTTATCTCCAATACTGAAAGCTATTACAGGAAAACTGTAATATTCAGAGTAAAAGCAGATGTGTTAATTATAAAATCATCAACACAAAGAGGAAAACTTGGTAGCTTTTCACAGAATTATCCAAGTTGGAAAAGACCCTTGGGATCATCAAGTCCAACCATCAACCCTACTCTACAGGTTCACCCATAAACCTGATCCCCCAACACTACATCTAAGCATCTTTTAAGCTCATCCAGGGATGGAGACTGAACCACCACCCTGGGCAGCCCATTCCAGTGCCTGAGCACTCTCTCCAAGACTACTTTTGCTCAGTACTGTGTAAACTAGCAAAGTATTTTCAACCCTGTGGAACAGCAAAGCTGCATAAAAGCTGGTTTCAAAAGGCAGGCTGGAAAGTGTACGACATCAGCAGAAATGTCAATTGGTTTCTGGTGGAAAAACTTTAAAATTGACTTTCGCTGTGAGAACTCGTTATCCTGCGCACAATTTGTCTGCTTCTCTAACTATTCTTGACGTTGAAAATGGTTGAGTTCCAGCAGCAGAAGTTGGAACATAATTCAACAGCCACAAAGGCCAAGTTCGAAACCATAAGTAGGTCAGAATTTTATGGAAAGCACCACATGCCTTGGGATTGTGTCTTGTAGAGAAGTGAAGTTACTCACAAATCTTCTGCTCTGCAGCAGTGATAGCATGAAAAAATATGGGGTTTATGTTCTCAAGAGTGAAGCAAACCCCAAAAGACCAGTTTGTCTTTAAATTAGTCTGTGGTTCATGGTAATGATCTGTTATTATGAGTTTGCATTTTCTAAGCTACTGGCTAGAGTCTCCCTTACAAACGGAGAATCAAAGGTGCCTGCTTTAGTAGCGGTGTTTAAGACTGTTTTCCTCAGCATTTATGTTACCTAATGACAGGGAGCTTTTAGCTGAACATGCTGACTTCAGAGTTTTGTATTCGGCGTGATGACTTTTTGGCATCCAGCTATGACCGTGTTTTTACCCTCTTGGTAGTGGCTGATGAAAACTGCTGCATTTTGGTATTAGGGAAATGAGATCCTGTGCAACTTGGTCTGGGTGATCCTGCTGTGGCAGCGGGATTAGGCTACATGACATTTCGAGGTCCCTTCCAATCCCTAATGATTCTATGATTCTGTAATAAAGTCTAACCTTATTTATTCAGAGTTTCCATACTTATCTTTGGTCGTTATGAAGTACATGATACAACTTTGAATAACATTTGACAAGGAACAGACTTCAAATAATATTTCTTTTCTAAAAAAAACCCCAAACCAACCCATGTTTTAACTTTCATTTAATTAAAGCATCAGTGATGTAATGCAAAACCTTGTATGTTCCTGTGTGACTTGGTCTCGGTGATCCTGCTGTGGCGGGGGGATTGGACTAGATGATCTTTTGAGGTCCGTTCCAATCCCTGATGTTCTGTGATGCTGTGAGTAGGACTCTGTGTTCCACTGCAAGGGAATGTCATATACTGAGAAGAGCACACTATTGCCTATAACATCCAATAGTGTTCTTTGTGTCTGGTTGTTCCTAGCATGGCCTGAAGGTGGGTAATTACAAGTAGGGGAAGACAACCATGAAGTGCCCAACAACAGTTTCCTTTTTACCTTTTGTGTGAGTGGGTGATGCCTATGACTGTCCCTGACTGCAAAATCTGTAGTTAAAGCTGCAACTCAAATTCCATTGTGCATCCCTGGTTTTATTCATTCATGGGTTTCTATTCTGGAGGTTAAACCTTTTCTTTTGTCTCCATATCTTTCTTCTGTTGTTTATGACAAAGTTGTTTTTCTTTGTCCTGCAATAGCTTACCTAATTTTGGAGTAGTGCACATGTAGAACCCCAAATACATTTTAGGATTTTTTTTAGACTAGAAACATTTCACAGAACCACAGAACTTTAGGGATTGGATGGGACCTTGAAAGATCATCTAGTCCAATCCCCCCATCATGGAAAAAAGAGGAATTCCTGTGGCACTTTCGTAGTTCTTTTGTGCCTGCTTTGTTGAGTTGCTCTCAAATGTTTGTGATGCGTGTTCTCAACTAAAGATAAATGCAGCAGTTTTGTTCTACGCTGAGAATTCGACACTGAAAATAATACTTGAAGCATTTTTATCTGCTTTCTGTGTACTTACTAATCTGTCTGGTCAGTCTTTGGTACCCAACCTTTAAGAAATCCAAAGGGATTTCAGGGGCCAGGCGTTTCTTTTGTTTTGTGTTAATGGAAGTCTGGATAACTGTTTGAATAACCTGGTCACCTCAGTCAGAAAGTTTAGTCACCGCTGTCAAATAAAGTGCAAGATAAATTCTTTTTGCATTGACGGAACTTACACCAAGAATGTCTTTATGTACAGAGCCATCCTGCAGATTTCAGGTGCTCTGCATTTGCTGCATGTTTGTGAAAAGAAAAGGATCCATTCATCAAAATTGTTATTTATTCTTTCTTACCAAACTTTCGATTTACCATGAATATTTAATGGCAATGTGGTGCAGATGCACCTGAGTCTCAGTTATTTGATTAGCTAAGTTAGTAGATGAAGTTCTGTGAGTAGAGAAGATTTGCTCAAATAGATACAAATCAAAATTGCTGGAATCCAACAACTGGAACGGGCTGCCCGGGGGGTTGTGGAGTCTCCTTCTCTGGAGACATTTAAAACCCACCTGCACGTGTTCCTATGCGACTTGGTCTAGGTAGTCCTGCTGTGGCAGGGGGATTGGACTGGATGATCTTTTGAGGTTCCTTGCAATCCCTAATGTTCTGTGATTTGTCTGTGCAGGTCATGGCACAAAAACAGCCAGCCAGTGTAGTATCTCCTCATTTCTGAAGAGGAACAGCTTATATTGTTGGTTATTTAGTGAGATGTTAGAGTCCGTGGTGGTGTGCCTGGCTGACACCCAAGTACCAGAAGAAATTTGGCCTGTGAATTCAAAGTATACAAAATGACAAATCTTGATAGGGAGACTTACAGAAAATAATTAACTTAGGTTAAGTTTCATTAAATAGAATAAAGTTTGAAATATCTGTTTTCTTTAGTACTACGGTTACTGCAATTGTATGATGGAAGCATAACAAAGCATCATCTCAGAGTAACCTAAGCTGAAGAAGCAGCTCACTGGGGTTTTGTCGTGGGCATGTGAAGAAAGCAAAACCAGAGCTGAAGCCAGTGCACTGAGCTGACTTTGACAGCTGTCTTAACAACACAGAGCCGCATTTACTGACAGAAATAAATGAAGTGCCATATTTTGATCACATTAACTGGAGCCTTTTGCAAAGACTTCTGGAAAGCGCAAACCTAGTAGACGGAATTGGAGAGGAAACTTATCGGCAGGATACTCCCCATCTGACTGATAAATAATGTTTAGACTTACACATGTAAACAAATCTGGTTTTCAGTCGGCAGTTGGCTATAATTGCACGGCTTAATAGGGTCATTCTCAGAATAGTCCCTTTGTCTGCTGGCACAGCATGGACTTGAGTGAAATGACAGGAGAGATCTCGGTTCTGTGCACCACAGCTAGACGAAGTCAGATGTTTCCATTCCTGTCTGCTGGAACCAATTTTTTTTTTGCAGACTTGGCTTTTAACATTTTAGTAGTGACTTCCAAAGGGCTGGTATCTCATGCGGTGGCTAGGAGGGTGGTCTGGTTTAGTCGCTGCCTGATGCAACATCTGACTTCCTGACTGGTATCTGTTTAAAAAGATAATTAGTTTGTTGAATAGCTCATTGGCAGCAGGGTTATGCCATGAAAATTAAGAAGAGAAGTCTTCATGAGGTCCAGGCCCTTTGTTAGGGCTAGTGATAGGAATGCTGAAATCACTGGGAAATACTTGTGAGCGATAACTGTAATAGAAGACACCTGGGAATGTTCAATGCATACCTAGGTGTACGCCTGGTGTACATAAAACATCTAATACACAGAGGCACGTGAAGTTACTTTTCTTTGTAGTTCAATCATGCAGAGTAGGAAGGGAAGCCCAAAGTTTCCTCCTCCTTTATACCCAGGTGAAAGGGCTACAGAAGCTGGAATTTTTGCTTAGTTGTTGTGTTTTTCCCTCCCTATTTGTGGTTTTTCATTTTTTTTTTTTTTTTTTTTAAGAGATATTAGTATTCAGCTTCCTGCTCTGGCAGGGGGTTGGACTGGATGATCTTTCGAGGTCCCTTCCAGTCCCTAATGTTCTGTGATTCTGTGAAAACTTTAGAGCAGAAAACATAAACATATGCAGCAGCTTCACAGTCTTTTCTCACAATGTTGGTCATTAAATAAAAAACTGTCTTTGCGACTGAATTCCAAATCTTTTGTACAAAGTGGACCGTACGTTTTTTCTAAGTGCTTTTCAGAATACATGACTCCTTATTGACTGAATTATGAACTTGCATAATGAGATAATTAAAAATACAGTTAGAACTTGTTATCACTGTAATTACTTATATATCTTAATGCATTCAGATTACTTTTACAGATTATACCCTTGTATCTTATAAGTAATTAATAACTAATTTTAGACTCTTAGTAATTTTAAATAAAAAGCATTTCCATAGATAGTAAGGTACTGCTGATCTATTAGACAGACCTCTTCATGTTTTTCATTCTCTCTAAATGGTAATCACAGAACATTAGGGATTGGAAGGGACCTCAAAAGATCATCTACTCCAATCCCCCGCCACAGCAGGATCACCTAGATCCAGTCGCACAGGAACATGTCCAAGTGGGTTTTAAACATCTCCTGAGAAGGAGATTCCACAACCCCTGTGGATATGATTTTCTGTTTGAGTTAGGGTTTGGTTTTTTTTTTTTTTTTTTCTTCTAGTAAGTAGCTTTTATGAAGTTTATGAAGCTCTCAGAGTTTTGAGAGTCTGTTTCAGGACTTGTGTAAATCCTTGCTCCTCAGAAAGATAGCTTGTCTTTTCAAATCTGCTTTGTGGATTCCAGAGTCAGTATGTCAGAGTTATGTTGGTTTAGGCCTGCAAGATTAACATGAATTTTAATTAGTTATGTTCACTGATATCAAGGTTTCTATTCCTAGCATCAAAGGTTTGGATACTTAGACATCTAGGGTTCTCCTTCTATGGATGGATAGATGTCTTGAATGACTTGCAAAATGCCTTAGTGGGCATTTAGGTGAGTAGGTAATTGTCTCCATTGGATAAAAATACTTCTGAAAGTGTGCTGCCAAATAGTCATCATTCATGCCCATAAGACTATTTCACTTCTTGTAGCTCTGTTCATAGGGCTCTCAGCACCTGGCTGGCACTTATCTTGGGCCAAGTAGATAAGCTGTTTCTCATTACTGAATAGTGAATTCTTGCCTAGCAAGGAACTATGTAAAGTTTGGAAGACGCTGTGGTATGAAATAATCTCATGAGAATCTGTTGTCTCTTTTTTCTGGCTAGTGCTTTGCATTCACATAGTTGATTCTAGTTTATAAGAGCAAACATATGGTTTTGTCCATCTCTGTGTGTCTGATGCTTCCCTCAACCTGATAACTTTTTTTTCTCTGATCAAAAACCCACAAATCAGCAGTCAAAACCCCAGATCCAATTTTTATGTAAAATAATGCAGTAAGTAGAGCTGGGTGTGCTCATTTTTCAGCCTGTTCACTGTATTTTTTTGTCCATTCACTGAGTGTGAGATTAGAATTTTCAAGCAGCAATTTCAGAGAGACTTTAATCTTTGAGAAACCATCTTCTGTCAATTCAGAGTGTCTGCGCTATTGGGGTGGGCAAGCTAGAAAGGTTGTACCTTGATGTGGTGGTTTGTCACTCTGCTGGTTAGCAAGGTGCCCTGCTTGAGGCTGGAGCATAAAGCATCAGTTCACGTAGATCTGGTTTTTCAAGCCAGAGTTCACTTAGATTGGGTTAACAGTGAATTAAGATAATTTACTACAGACCCGTGTTTGTGACCTGAAGGTTAAATATCTCTGTCAATACTATCTCAGAGTATTTTTGGAAGAAACTGATATTAGCAGGTAAGCCCATAGCCAGTTGTTATTTCCACATCACAGAGAATAATCAACAACACAGAAGAGATGCGATTACTGTGCTGTTACCACTGAAGATACTTTATACTTGTGTGCAGAAGGCACAAATGAAGTGTCACGTACAGCATCAGCAATGTCTTTGTGATGCATCTTATTTCAGTCTCATTCTTCATGTTAACGCTGCAGTGTCAGGAGTCTTTACTGAGTAGAGCCGATATAAATTACAGGTATTCTTATTTTTGTCTGCTTTTAAATGGTGTATGAAACTGGTTTGACTATTGGATGAGATCTAAGATGTAGAAAAACTAGAAGATTTTTGTATTATCCTTCGGAATGCTCATAATATTGCTCTCAGGATCTCACTGTAAGATGTTTTGGCTAACATCACAGGTTTACCCTCTTCACAGAATCATGGGAGCATTGAGTCCAACCATCAACCCTACTCTACATGGTCACCCCTAAACTCTATCCCCCAACACTACATCTAAGCATCTTTCAAGCTCATCCACGGATGGAGACTCAACCCCCACCCTGGGCAGCCCATTCCAGTGCCTGACCACTCTCTCCAGAAAGAATTTCTTCCGGCTGTCCAATCTAAACCTCCCCTGTTGGAGCTTGAAGCCCTCCCCTCTAGTTCTGTTGCTGATTACCTGTGAGAAGAGCCCAGCACCAACATCTCTACAGTGTCCTTTCAGATAGTTGTTGAGAGCAATGAGGTCTCCTCTCAGCCTCTTCTTCTTCAAAGTAACCAGCCCCAATTCTCTCAATGTCTCCTCATCAGGTTTATTCTCTAGTCCCTTCTCCACCTTCATTGCCCTCCTCTGCACTCATTCCAGCACCCTGACGTCTCCTTTGTGCTGAGGTGCCCAAAACTGCACCCAGTACTCAAGGTGCAGCCTCCCCAGTGCTGAGTACAGGGGGACAATCACCTCCCTTCTCCTGCTGGACACACAGTTTCTAATACAGGCAAAAATGCCGTTGGCCTTCTTGGCCACCTGGGCACACTTGCTTGCAACGTAAGCACTCACCAGATTGTCTGTTACACCCCAGGATTACTTGAGAAAACATCTGCTTGTTACAAAACCAAAGAGCCAAATATTTCATGTCTATCGCTCTATTTTAAGCAGTGTCCCTTTCATCTAGAGGAAAAGCCATTTTTTGGAGGATTTGGAAAGTACATTCCTTCAAATCCAAAACAATATTTTATGAATTAAAATACTTGCAGAAACAATAGTTTCTTCAAATAGCTTCTAGCTCCGGTCAGCTGCCCATCTTGAATGAGCCAAAACTTTCTTTTAGCCAGAACTTTACCAGTTTGCTTCATTTCTGAACTGGACAGTGTCATTTTGTTTTCTCTAAATAGTCTCATTTCTGCACATGAACATCGCCAGCATGCAATCGCTGCTTAATGCAGCAAGAGTTCTTGCGCAAACATATTGTATTTTTTATCTTGCTTGACACTCCACCCTTTGTCCTTGGCTTGCTCAAGCTGTCTTAGTCATTCTCCAGCGGAATGCTTTTCCTTTCTTTCTGTGTTCACAGTTCTGGGTGTACATACCTGCTGAGAAGGCAGTCTAGGGGAGTTCTGGGTTGTTTGGGTTTTTTACTGCCTTCCATCCAGTAAACCTAAAACTGTAAAAACTGGAGAGAGTCCAGCACAGAGCCATGAAGATGATGGAGTAGAACACCTCCCTGATGAGGAAAGGCTGAGGAAGCTGGGGTTCTTGAGCCTGGAGAGAAGGAGACTGAGGGGTGACCTCATCAGTATTGATAAATATGTGAAGGGTGGGTGTCGGGAGGACAGACTCAGGCTCTGCTCAGTGTCATCTAATGATAGGACAAGGGCAACAGGTGTGAGCTGGAACAGAGGAGATTCCACATCAACATGAGAAGGAACTTCTTCATGGTGAGGGTGACAGAGCACTGGAAGGGGCTGCCCAGAAAGGTTGTGGAGTTTCCTTCTCTGAAGCAGTTTAAAACCCACCTGGATGTGTTCCTGTGTGACTTGATCTAAGTGGTCCTGCTGTGGCAGGGGGATTGGACTCGAAGATCTTTTGAGGTCCCTTCCAATCACTAATGTTCTGTGATACTGTGAATATGCCATATCAGTACATTGCTGCCTTCAAATCTTACTGCTTATTCTTTGTGTGTAGCTAAGGGCCTGTTTGATAACAGGACAGCCTAGGAAATTTGGTCTTTAGTGAGACTTCCTCCTGCACTATTTTCCTCCACCTCTGTTTATCCAAATCAAATCCGTCTTGGAGTCTGCAGACAGCAACAGCAACTTCTGTGAGCAAGAGGCATCACAGCCCGCAGCCTTACTGCAGTCTGTCTGTGCCATTCACAAGGCAGAGCAGTTGTCCTCAGAGATGGGATAACACTTTGCTTTTCCAAGTGAGCCCTGCAGATCTGGAAGAGAACAATTAGAGTGCCTAGACTCGGTAGCCCCTATAATTTCCTATTACAAGGCTATTGCAGCAGACTTCCTTTACGTCACTGTGATAACTGTTGTGTTGGCCTTGGTAGTGAAACACATATAAAAGTTTTCTTCACAGCAGTGAACAACAACGCACAGAGGTATTTCATAATTGTTTTTATCAGGCCTTTACTGATACTTTCAAACAAGCAAGTGGAGGCTGCACTTAACTACCTGCTAGTTTCACTAAATTTGCCTTAGAAAATCTCCCCCAGTCAACTGGCCGCATTTAGCTGCAAAACCTCAAATTTTAATTAAAATTAAGCTTCCATTTTGAACACAGCATGGAGTGTTGAAATCACTATTGGTTTACAGGCACTTTCCACATTGCTAGTGTTCTTACACTGCCTGTGACGATCATATTTACTACAAGAGTGTAACTCCTGTTCAGAATATAGATCTCAAAGGAGTCGCGTATTTGGGTTTCCTGTTGTTCTTTCACTTCATATAAATCCCAGAGATGCAGAAGGTGCTACCATCATAGAGAGTGCTGCTTCCTCTTACACAGGTTGGCACAACTTCATTGGTTTGAAAACAGTTGAAAATCCAGGTTTCAGAGGTGGGATGCTTCATCAAAAGACCAAAACTCACGTTTCCCTGCTGACTTCCAAAAACAGTGATTGTTCCGTGAATTAGAAAGAGAAGACGGGGCTACTAGTGCCTGTTTCTTTTCTTCTGGGACCTAATTTCTACACTTAGGATGAAGAAGGTTCAGTGGAGCCTGCAAGCCTGTTCAATGCAAGCCACAGTGTGAGGTATGTCGTGGCAAATCATGTGCTGAAGGCTTTCTTCTGTAACAGCTTTCCTTTTAGATAGCTATTGTGAGTCAGTGTGAGCAGTCGGTTTCATTTCAGCAAGATGAGACAATAAGGCTAAGTCAGGTTGTGAATTTTTCATAATCCTCCCTGTGTGTGTTGGAAGGGAAACGAACACAAAGTTCAAGCTCATTTTTCCATTTGAACTTGCAATATTAGAATCTGCTTGGGCAAAAGTCATTTAGTAAAATGTTGTCCAGAAGGTAACGTGCTGCTCCTAATACAAATGAGAGAGCGGTAATGAATCTTTTAAAGAGGATTATTTATTGTTAGCTTAGTGCCCCTGTGTAATCGTTTCATTGAGATGCTCACTTGCTTGTTCTCCAGTAGTTACACTCCGTAAGCAACTGGAGTTTGCCTTCCCCCGGCAAACTGCTGAAGTACAAGCAATTTTTGGCTTGAAAAACTAATGTAACAATCATCAAATCTGAGTTCACAAGAAGCTAAGCTCCTTACTGGCACACACTGTAAGTTACGTTTGTCTTCTCAATCCCTATTTTGAATACTGTGGCTTTACTAACTCTGCGTATTTGGGAGGATTTTACTTAGCGTAGTATTTTGCATTCAAGTAGTAAATCAGCTGGAAAATGAGTCATTAAACATGTTAACATTAAATTTCTGCTAGGTAGAGAGATGCTTGAAATAATAGTGTTCCCCAGGACAGTAGAAGTGGATCAAAGGGAGGATGATCTACTATTTAGCAGAATGACAGAACATTAGGGATTGGAAGGGACCTCGAAAGATCATCTAGTCCAATCCCCCTGCCACAGCAGGATGACTTAGACCAAGTGGCACAAGAACATGTCCAGGTAGGTTTTAAACGTCTCCAGAGAAGGAGGATCTACAGCCTCTCTGAGC
The DNA here is from genome assembly GCA_028565055.1 of Phoeniculus purpureus. Taxonomy (NCBI): domain Eukaryota; kingdom Metazoa; phylum Chordata; class Aves; order Bucerotiformes; family Phoeniculidae; genus Phoeniculus; species Phoeniculus purpureus. The sequence goes on from JAOXOE010000001.1 coordinate 62,845,756, forward strand.
AGCCCCTTCCACTGCTCTGTCACCCTCACGGTAAAGAAGTTCCTTCTCATATTGATGTGGAACCTTCTGTGTTCCAGCTCACAGCCATTGCCCCTTGTCCTATCATTAGATGGCACTTTGCTGGCTCGTAGTCATCCTGCTGTCCACTAGGACCCCCAGGTCCCTTTCTCCTACACTGCTCTCCAACAGGTCAGTCCTCAGCCTGTACTGGTACCTGGGGTTGTTCTTGCCTAGATGCAAGACTCTACACTGCCCTTGTTATAGTTCATCTTACGAATTTAATATATCAAGCGTACCTTTCAGGTAAATATTGTGTAAGACATATATGTGTGCAAAGGTAAAGGCTGAAAACATCTATGTATTTTTTGTGGTGGTTTATTATTACCATGCCTGGTCTTATTCCTTCTAGTCACTCAATATTGACAAGTTGGAAGACTTAAGGAAACAAAAATATAATTGTATGCAGAGAATGTTCTGCATGTAATCCACAGGGGTTTAGAGTCTCTGACTGTAGGGGTATTTGGATGAATATTCTGAAATACTCATTGTTAGAGAAGTTGAGAGTCAGCATCTGATTAGGACTCAAATCTGAAAAGGTATTAAAAGCTGTTCTGCGTTTGATCTGTTAGCACTGTTAAATGTTAAAGAGGTCACTGCACTTGCACAGATAAAGACATCAGAGTAACCAGGGAGGGAGGTTGTTGCATAATTATTACTACAGTAGTCCTGCTGGAAGGATTAACCGGTTAGCTTTATCAGTTTTGTTAAATAGCTTTTAGGGCAGTCAGATGACTGAACTTCTTCCATTGTTTGTTTAGTTTGGATGCTTTGTTGGGTTTTTTTCTCTTGCTATATGTGCTGTCCCAAGTTACAGTGAGTGAAAGGATGTTTTGTTCTGTAAATCCTATTACGAACCTTGCCCTTTCCGGGTTCTCCATTTGGAAACATTCTGTGACATTTAATGAGCTCGAGCACTGGATGGATGAAGATTTAGACCTCTTGTGTACGCGCTGCTGGGCTTGCGACAGCCACGCAGGCAGAAATGAAAGTATGTCGGGAAGAAGCAGAGGGTTTGCCATGATCCTGCTGTGGCAGGGGGATTGGACTTAGATGATCTTTCGAGGTCCCTTCCAATCCCTAATGATTCTATGGGTGTCCTCCTACCAGCCTGTGTAGAGTGCATGGCTCTTAATGCTTTTCCTACCTGGATGTAGTGGTAAAAGGTCAAGCATCTGTTTTGTTGTAGTTGCACTCAGTCACTGAGTTACGTGTGTCATCTAGTGATAGGACAAGGGACAGTGGGTATAACTTGGAACAGAGGAGGTTCCACATAAATATGAGAAGGAAATTCTTCACAGTGAAGGTGACAGAGCACTGGAGCAGGCTGCCCAGGGTGGGTTGTGGAGACTCATTCTCTGGAGATGTTTGAAACCCTCTGGATAGATTCCTGTGCAATGTGATCTAGGTGATCCTGCTGTGGTAGGGGCATTGGAGTAGATGATCTTTCGAGGTCCGTTCCAATCTCTGATGTTCTGTGATTCTGTGGTTCTGTACAGCTCTACTGCACAGGAGTTGAATTCTGCCTCCATTCAGTGGGTTTAGAATAAGCAAGTTGTGCATCATTCTCATTTTGCTTTGTGTTGTCTTTTTTCTCTTCTGTCTTTGTTCCTGTCTTTTCCGAAAAATACTCTCTTCTCAGAGCAGCAAAAACGGCCTGGTGTTACTTGTATGAAATGCCAAGTTAAAGAGAGAGACAAGCTATTAGTAGGCTGGAACTGTTTACTGATATTTATGGGTTCTCAGATGCCATTTGTTATAGCAGAGCAATCACAGCTGAAAGATACGTGCGGGATACACAGTGTGTAGCATGATGTTATGCCAGTTCGGCTTCTGCATGTCTGGCAGAATAAACCTGTGATGATCTGTTGCCAAAATGCTAACAAGAGCCTGTTTGTGTATCTTTCCCACTGAAATATTTTCTGAATCACCAGTGATCCATGTGGCAGGCGCTGATTTCAGAGCGCTTTGTTCATGCAAAATCCCCTAAATCACAGTCTAAATTCCAAAGTCATGCACTCCATCATCCCTCACTGCTCTTTCATCACCTCAGCAAATGTAAATATTGCAACACTTCTTTCTAACCAGTTCCTGGATCGAGGTGGAGTCCTCTAGGTAGTCATGCAGTTAGTCCTGAGATTTCTGTGTATGGCTGATGATTTGGCTTTGGGTAGTCAGTGTAAAATCACTGATCTAAGAGTAAATAGAACCTTTTAAAAAGCTAAAGGCCAGCTATCCCACTTTTTGAACCTGCAGTCTTGCCTGGGGAGAGAATCCAATTTTATGTTGTCCAACAGTTTGCCTTTCTAGCAATTCCAGTGTACGTTCACACCATCAAATCCCTAACATTCTCTGATTCTGTGAAGGGACCCCTAAAGATCATCGAGTCCAATCCTCCCATTTTGAGGCTGTCCTTTTGGAGAACAGCCAGGACACACTTTAACAAAGGTGCTATAAATTTCACTTAGTGCTCTTTTCTAAGCTTTTCCTCTTTTCCATGTGATGAACGTAGGCCATGGAGCTCCAGGCTGCAAACTCTAAAAAATGAGAATTCGTTCCTTTAATGTAGAACAGTTCTCAACTAAGTACTGTTCATCGAGTCCAACCATCAGACCTTGAGCTGGTTTTCTTGTTTGAATTTGGAAGATGCGTTCCCATTTCAGAATCCACATGCAGCCAGTGATCATAGTGTCTGTACGTAGCCAAAAGAAGCCATCATCTCCACGTCTGTATCCTCACTGTCTGAAACCAAGAGACCTAAATATTTTAAACCAAAAAACCACTTGAAAGAGTTTACTGAACTTACTTTAACTTACTTTAAATAACCGAAATGCATTCCATTATAAGTTAACTCTATTTCAGAGTTTTAAGTATATACATTATAAACTTAAAATACAAATTGTGGCTTCTTTCTCAGTGAATTAAAAAGCAGCAGTGGAACGTGTTTCTAGTGCACAGGTGACAGCTCTAAAAACATATACAAAGGATGGCAGTGCTAAATGCTTTCAAAATTGGAGGCAAGTTGTGAAACAAATGTAGGTCTAGGTGATTAAAATTCATTGCTGATTGATATTAATGATAGGTTTGTTATTATGTCGAGTGAAAGTATGCAGGTTTTTTAGACAACTATAAACTTTTGGCCGCAAATGAGCGAATAAAAAAATGCTCATTTGCAGGTTTTCTTAGAATAATTGCTGTCACTGTCAGAGGATTGTTGAAAGGAGACTAGTAAAATGAGGTTTGAGTTATAATATTTGCATTTTCCGGGTTCGAAGTCAGGATCCTGAGGCATAACATTGCCATTCATTCTGATGAATTTTTGAACACCTATAGATACAGTTTCAGAATTCATTTCCTTTGAAAACATCACAGTATCACAGCATATAATGGTTTGGAAGGGACCTCAAAAGATCATCTAGTTCATTTCCCCTGCTACAGCCAAATCACCTAGACCAAGTCACACAGGAACATGTCCAGGTGGGTTTTAAATATCTCCAGAGAAGGAGACTCCACAACCCCCCTGGGCAGCCTGTTCCAGTGCTCTGTCACCC
>JAOXOE010000001.1:62849463-62884322 GCA_028565055.1 Phoeniculus purpureus
AAGAGGAAATGGGTTCAAGTTACAACAGGGTAGATTTAGAGTTGATATTAGGAAGAATTTTTTCCCAGCAAGGGTGGTCAGGCGACGGAATGGGCTTCCCAGGGAGGTGGTTGAGTCGCCATCCCTGGATGTGTTTAAACATCATTTGGATGAGATGTTGAGGGATCTGGTTTAGGGGTAAATTTGTAGTGTAGGGCAGGTAGATGGTTGGACTCTGTGATCCTGGGGGTCTTTTCTAACCAGAGTGATTCTATGATTCCGTGAAATCATTAATCCAGCTCAAAATTACTCTCATATGGAGAGTTAATGTCAGAAAATAAACACCATAATGCTGTAAGGTGGAAAAAAAAACCCCCCCACAATCTATATTTGGAAATGAGACTTGATGGTGTAATTATGTACAGTTTAAATTATATAGGAAATTATAGAGAAAGAACTGTAACAAAAAACATTATGATCTTAATAGAAGAGGTAGTGATGTGACAGTGCAAAAGCACTGGAACGCATTAAATAGCACAGCTGAGATGAGAAACAAGGAAAGAGTTGAAGGCTGGTGGAATAAATTTGCATTAACTTACCATCCTGTGCAGTATACCTGTAGTGCTGCCATCATTATAAACTATGTCCACTTTCATGGTGGATTGCTGCAGACCAGCAAACTATTGATCGTAGTTTCTTATCGCACTGGTTCCCAGCCCCACAGCATCACTCTTTGTATCCTTGGAGTCATGTACAGAAATCCTTAGGTTTTTGTTTAATTTCTGTATATTTGCAGATTAAAACTGCCCGTTTACAGGGCTCATTTGGTTCCATACTTTGGTGCTGCAATTTTAACCAAAAAACCTTTTGTGTAAGGTAGGAAACGGAAATGTGTTTTGCCGTGTAACTGCTAGCTCTTGCTGGAAGAAGCAGCTCCTGTCTGCACCAGTGATTTCATAACATGATGAGGAATTTATCAAAACATTATCTTCCATCAGCTCTTATATTAACACTTTCAATTAGCTGGTGTTCCTTTACTGTTCAGTGGATGTGTAGATTTGACTTGAGGTTTGGATTAATACTGAAACGAAATGTTCGTGTCTGTTACTCCTTCATGTAAATCATGTAAAGAGCCTGGGATGGGTGGCCCAGGGAGGTGGTTGGGGCCCCATCACTGGCGGTGTTTAAGGCCAGGCTGGATGGGGCTCTGGCAAGCCTGGTCTAGGGCAGGATGTCCATGGTGGGGGGGTTGGAACTGGATGATCAGGTGGTCCCTTCCAACCCAGAGTGATTCTGATCCTATAACTTCTCCAGTGAAGTGATCCTGCTGTGGCACGGGAATTGGACTACATGATCTTTCTTTTCTATGATTCTAAATCAGTTGTTTTAGTCTCCTTCTCTGGAGACATTTAAAACTTGCCTGGATATGTTCCTGTGTGACTTGGTCTAGGTGGTCCTGCTGTAGTGGGGGGGGTATTGGACTAGATGATCTTTCAAGGTCCCTTCCAAACCCTGATGTTCTGTGGTTGTTTTGCAGTTTGTTGTTTTGTTTTTTTTTTTTTTTAAAGCAGTTCCATTGCCTGTAGTTGAAGTGTCCCACAAAGATGACTTGGTGCTTTTGTACTAAGGTTGACATCATCCTTAAGTATTTTATTGCATAGATCTGCTGTTGCAAAGACAGAGACGTCAGAAGTGCACTGTATTAAAATCTGTTCTGAATACCTGTGTATGTTATGAACCTTAAATATAGCTTTAGGTGTGTTTCTCACAATGAGGAGAGACTAAAACCATCAATTAGAAAATTGCAGAGAGGCTTTCCCTCTGCTTTGGCTCTTTCTGTTCCTCAGCCTGTTTTTGGTGACTTACCTGAGATGTGCTTTTAATCTAAAGGCTGCTACGTTTTCTCCCGCTGGTGTGCACCTCGATCGTGATACATGTGGACCCGTACTTAATGCCATACAATATGGTCTAAACACCGTTTATTATCAGTAAACTGAATTATCTAAGCCTCTTAGTCAATTTCTGCCTCTCGTGACCCTCCATAATGTTTGAGGATCCCCTGTGTTTACTCGTGGCACGGACTGTTTGTTATATCTTCTCCATAACGTTAATTTAAATGTAACGTAATTTTTTGTACGTTCATTTCCTGCAGTTTCTATAGTTATTTCCTTGAAATTTCCATCCCTGTACCCAAAACAGCCTTAAAACAAGGTCATCCTTTCTGGCTAGTGAAGAGTGGTACCTTTCTTAAATCTATGGAACTACTACTCGAACCCCTGCTGAGCGTATTGTTTGACTATGTTGCTGGGACTGTAACTTTCCCTAATCAAATAACCAGGTACTTGATGTTTCAAGAAGTAAAATCTCTCAGACACTTCAGAGACTAGTAGAAATACTCTAAGCTACACAGCCAGTGTGCAAAGTAACCTTGTAATTTAACATTACATGACATTTTCTGTGTAATTTAGGTAGGTAAGATCTTCATAAATGGGAAGGATATGAATTTGCATAAATAGGAACCCGGCAGAGAGCTGAATTACAAGTCAAATGAGATGCAGATTCTGTTTAAGGGATTTTTCTGTAGTCTGCTATTTTAATCTGTATTCAAAATGTTATTTTGACAGAATTGCTGAAATGGAGACCCGCTGTATGTGCTCAAACTTCATCTGCAGTAGAATGAAGTTTCAGTGTTGTAGCCCAGAAAAAGTTTGTGATGGGGTAATCAGATAACGGTCTGTAGTTGTCCTTCGGGCTTAGGTTACTACAAGTCCATTTGCCTCCTTCTTCTTGACTTCCTGAACTCAGCCTTTTGATCACTGGAGACCTACTTAAATTAGCTCTGTGTTGTTTTTTGAGGAATGTAACTGGTTTTGCATTACTGCCTACCAGTGACGCATTCTCTGGTGGTGAAAGGTCCTGAAGAATGTGAACCAGGGCATGTCCCTGTCAAAATGAACCAAGGTAATTATCTCTACAAATGTCAGCTTTTACAGGTAGAAGCACAAAATGCAACTGTGCTTGATCCTCAGAGTAAGGGCTGGAGACTGTTCTAGCTGGGAAACAGAAGTCCTTTTTCACAGCAGAGAACTGTAAGCAGTTTTGGAGAAGTGGGAAGTTGCCTGTTAGACTGGAGGGTGGCTGCAGTTGCTTTGTATACTCGAATCTCTTGGCATTGTTGAGTGAACAAGATCAAGAGCAAACTCAGCTACTGGTTGATCAAGAGCAAATTCAGTTCCTGGTGTGTGATAGTTTGAGTCAGTGTTCAATTTTTTTGTTTTCCTCCAGTTTCTCTTTTTTTGAGAACTACTATCTCTGGGTCTCATGAGTGTGTCTCTTATGTAGAAACATCCCCATGGCAAGAGTGACAATAGTCACAGGCGTGTATTCATTCTTCTCACTCGAACATTTTTGAGAATAAGCAGAAAAAACAAATGCAGATGGAATTGGTTATGTTTGCTGGTCAGCGGTCAGAATCCTTAAATCATGAGAAACTTACTTTGCTTTTCCCGGGGAGGTTCTAGGGTAACATTTATCAGAATGTTTCTATTTTCCATTGACTTCTGGGTTTCCTTCTCACCAGCAGTGCTTTTGCGAAAGTATTTGTGAAGTATGTACACGTATATATTACCTCTAACCTCAATAACAGGATTTCTTACACAAGGCTGCTCTGTGTAAAAGTTCTCACACGTTTGTTTTCAATTTACGCTGCACAATACTCCAGATACGCTCTACATCAGATCCCAGGAATATCCCAGGTATAGACTTGCTATGCTGTGACTTCAAAACAAACAAAATCCTTGTGTAGCACAGAATTAATAAGAAAGAGGAATAAACAGCTCTGTCTACTCAGGGTTTAAAAGCAGTAATCATAGAATAATCAGGGATTGGAAGGGACCTCAAAAGATCATCTAGTCCAATCCCCCTGCCATGGGCAGGGACATCTCACCCTAGATCAGGCTGGCCAGAGCCTCATCCAGCCCAGCCTTAAACACCTCCAGGGATGGGGCCTCAGCCACCTTCCCTGGGCAACGCATTCCAGGCTCTCACCGCTCTCCTCACATCATCTAAATCTACCCAGTTTCAGCTTTGCTCCATTTCCATGTGTTCCTTCTCTATGGCATTAAGCTACTTCAAGCCAACTTGCCCTCCTGATTGACATTGTACAGTATCAACATTTAAAGCCAAGATGAAATCAGTTAACAAACTCGCATATTTGTTCCTTGAGCTGTTAGTCACTTTCTGATAAACAAGTGGCTTAATTCATGTGTAACTCAGACCAGCAAATGTGCCGGGATTCTTTCCTGTGTAGCTCTGCCGTTGTAACGTAATATTCAGTGAGTGCTACGTGATCATTTCAGTTCTAAGGAATGCTTTGTTGCAGTTTTAAACTTATTTAAAGTGAATTAAAATTGCATATGGTCAGCGTAGGTGTCTTAATGGTTAAAAGCACTTCAAGTCCCATTGAATTGCAGAAAGTGGAGGTGGAGAGGATGGTTTCATCATCAACCTTGTGAATTATTGTTGTGAAAAAATAGCATCCCCTTTTACCCTGTAATTTGTTTGGAAGATGAAGAATAAGTTGCTAGAGTCTACAGATGAGCAAAGATCTGACTACCCAGGTGGCACAAAAGGCATCCTGGCATGCTGCAGCTTCCACTTAGTGTGTGATAAACATATGAGAATAAACTGTAGTTGGTTATCAGTACTTTGCTCTGCTGTAACTCAAACTGCATTTCTTGTAGAAGTATTAGTGCCTTCACAATTGTTCCCATTCCAGTTACAATAGAAATTAGGTCTGTGTACAGAGTGCACATAAATTGAGACTCCTTCGGGTGTAAGGGTGTTGCTCCCAAGTGACTTTGTTTAAGATCAGAGCCATTACACAGGATGTAAAACAAATGCTTCGGTAGTGAAGATAGCTGAGATTTATGTGGTTGCCTGGTGACTCACGTGGTAGAACATCTACACATGCCAAGGCAAAAGCAGGTTTTGTTAATTGGGTGGGATTTTTTTATTGCGTTTTACTTCCACCATACGTCCTGGAACTTATTTCAGAGATTTATCTGCAGCATTGAAGATGCCACAGTAAATTCTTTGGGCAGAGTTTCCCCTCCGTTTGTAGGCTGGTGGGGATGGCTGATAGGTTTCAGATTATGCTGGTTCCTACTAGAAAGAAGTGATTTGCCGCACTCACACGCTGCGTATAGCGCTTTACTACAAGATGTAATGAAAGCCTGTGTATGGCAAACACGTGCTGCTCATGTTGGTTTTATTTGGCAAAGTCTCATAAAAGTTGTGGATGGTTTTTGTTTAAAGTATGTGGTTGGTTTCAAGATATCAAAGAAGTTCCTTTTTCAAATGTTATTTATTGCTTGGTTCAGAGATTAGGCTTCTTCAGACAGTTGTTCACCCTTGCAAGAGCAGTGAGGAAGATGAGAAGAAAAGTTGCTCTTTTGTTAGGTATTTTTTTAGTTCTGTTTAGTGAGGTTTTGGTGATTCTGTCTTGCCTGTACTCGTGAAATAAGTTTAAAAAAGGAATGTGCTCTATTGAGTTACTGAACTAATTCCATGCTGCAGAGAAGGTTAGAAGGTTAATTTATGCACTGGTGCATACAATACAGTGATGTACTGATTTAAAACACACAACAACAACAACAGAAAACCCAAACAACAAAGCTTGACTGGGAATGCTGTAACTTAAATATGTTCATCACAGTTTAGTGTGGTTGAACTTGATTTTTGTAGTTATGTTTATTCTGAAAGGAAATTCGTATTGTGCAGAGTGGGGGAAACTAAGCTGGTGAAGAGCCTGGAGAGTAAAGTTTATGAGGAAAGACTGAAAGAGCTGGGGCTCTTTAGTTTGAGGAAGAGGAGGCTGAAAGGAGACCTCATCACTCTCCACAACTACCTGAAAGGATGTTGTGGAGAGGTTGGTGCTGTTCTCTTCTCACAAGCAATTAGTGATAGAACAAGAGGAAATGGGTTCAAGTTACAACAGGGTAGGTTTAGAGTTGTTACTAGGAAGAGTATTTTCCCAGCAAGGGTGGTCAGGTACTGGAATGGGCTTCCCAGGGAGGCGTCTGAGTCGCCATCCCTGGACGTGTTTAAAGACGGTTTGGATGAGGTGTTGAGGGATGTGGTTTAAGGGTGAACTGGTAAGGTAGAGTAGATGGTTGAACTCAGCAATCCCAGGGGTCTTTTACAACCAGAGTGATTCTGTGTTTTCAGAAGTACAACTTGTATGTATTTAGAAATACCTGAATGTTATATAGTCTACAACTGTAAGATCAGTGTTTCAGGGATGCATCTGTTCCATAGAGAGGCTTGTACTATTTATATCTTCCATACTACAACTGAGGTCCTCCTAAGAGGATTTTTATTGAGGATGTGTCAAAATAGTGGAGCATTATGGCTAATTCTTGACTTGAAGCAGTCCACAGGTCAGTGTTACTGGTCAATAACAATGATAATGATACAAGAAATGATTTTTTTTTTTAAAATGCTGGTACACGTGAGACTTAAAATTATGGTAAAATGGAAACACAAGATTCTTATTCAATGCAGTTATCTACTCCTGACAAGGCCAGATCAAAATATTAGGCTACACTGACTGAAGGAAGCTGTTGTCATGTTTGTGTAGTCCCATAAACCCTGCAAAATAGGGAAATTTAGGTTCCCTTTAGCAAAAGGAATTCTCGATTGGTTATGATACAGTGACTATGCAGATTATTCTTTAGCTGATGAATAATTTAGGATGTTATGATGGCCATGCTGGGATGGATGATCAAGTAAATTACACATATTGTATTCCTGACAGAAATTGCTGTGCAGCTCAGCAAATTCATAAATCAAAGAAAGTGCTGGCAGTCTCTCTGTGAAATGGTGATTCTTGTTGGGTAAAAGATTATTTGAAGCCTTGAACCGAAACTGGAGAAGCTGGTTCTTAGGATAAGGTGCAAGCTATGCCTTGCAAATTTAGATTTATCAGTCATTAGTTTCAGAGAACAAAATAAATTCAAATTGTTCAGGTTTAAAGGGCCCTGCATTTCCAAGTGTGAGCCAGAGACAGATGCGTTCAGTCATTTTCCTGAATCCAGTGAACACAGTATATTGATACCAAGGCTCTCCTTTGTTTTGCTGTTCACAAGCCTGAGGAAGACAATTGAGATTGTTAACATCGAGTGTAAATTCCAGTAAAGTCTTAACTGTATGAAGAATAAATGAGGTTTTGATAGCACTGTCTGTTTTCAGTGTCTGCTGCATACTCCCCTTCTAGTCCCATAGTGTTAGAGTGTTGTTTGATAGGTCTCAGTCCTGTGCACCCTGTGAGCTGTGACAGATACAGCCTCGAGCAGAGTTCAGAGCTCCTTAGTGAAAGCTTCTAAATGAGTTTAGACTGTTGGCTGTCCCTTTTTTTTTCTGGTTGGTGAGTTCTGGTCCGAAGGAATTGTTATATACCTCTTTACACTAACTGATTTCTAGTGTATTTTCAAACTTTAAATCTTTGTCTCTGACTCCTCCAAGACGTTTAGGTAGAACTAGACGAAGATCCGGATTAGAAGACCTCCCTTATGAGGAAAGGCTGAGGGAGTTGGGTCTCTTTAGCTTGGAAAAGAGGAGACTGAGGGGTGACCTCATTAGTGTTTACAAATATGTGAAGGGTGGGTGTCAGGAGGATGGAGCCAGGCTCTGCTCAGTGGCATCTAGTGATAGGACAAGGGGCAGTGGATGTGAGCTGGAACACAGGAGTATCCACATCAATATGAGGAAGTGATGGAGCACTGGAATAAGCTGCCCAGAGGTGTTGTGGAGTCTCCTTCTCTGGAGATGTTTAAAACACACCTGGACATGTTCCTGTGTGACTGGATCCAGGTGATCCTGCTGTGGCAGGGGGGGTTGGACTGGATGATCTTTGGAGGTCCCTTCCAATCTCTAATGTTCTGTGATGCTGTGAATTGAAGGAAATCATATTTACGTTTTGTTGTATGATGATATAGGACATAGGCTATAGGCAAAAATATATAGGCAAAAGAATGGTCAAGTAAAATGTGGCTACAGATTATTGTGCAGTGGCTATTCTGATGCTTTTTTTTTTTTTAATACTGCATCTTGAAATGTGTTTTTCTGAAGAACAGAGAAACTTGAGCTGAATTTGGAGACAAGTTTGCATCGTGCCAATGCCATTTATGAATTTGGAGCCTTAGGAAAATGTTTCATACTGATGAGGTGTTTTATTGTTCTTAATTGGGATCATCATTCCCCTAGAAACAAAGGTATCAGCTGTGAAAGAAATGGATGCTTTTCTTTTTGCTGTCATGATGTTAAAATCTTTCTTAAAAATCATGCTGCTGACAAAGACAGATTTGCATCTTTGTGTCTGTGAGCTGTTTTGATGAGAAATGTCTGGCTTAACTTGCATCCCGTATGTAAATTGATTTCAGCTGATTGCTTTGAATTTGAAAGAAATTTAATTTGAAAACTGCTCAGTTCCACTCCCTGCGGTAGCAGATCCTTCTCTACGTCATCTGTTAAGCAGTGCATAGTCAGCATATGGCTCCTCTTCTCCTATTTAAACTGTTTTCTCCAGAGGAGAAACTCCCTTTAGACCAGACAGACATCTGCTGGCTCTCGCCTACTAGCAAAGCAACTGAAAAGATGTCTTTCCTGTGATTAAAAGAAATATGTCTGGAGGCACTCAGGTTTTGTTCAATTAATCAAAGATTAAACACATGTGGACTCTCTAAACTGGGCTTCTTTGTGCTTCCTTACTATCAAAAGTGATTGGAGGGGAGCTTGTGCAGTAGAACTGCCTTGACTGGAATTCAGTTTTTTATCTAGAAGTAAAAAAACCCTTCAGTTTCAGAAGTTCTTAATAAAGTGCAAAGAAACACCAAAAACTAGCTGCTTTCCTGTTTTGCAACCTAAAAATACTCTAGTTTAAAAGAGGCAAAAGTGTCAAATACTTTGTAAACCCTTGTGTTCTTTTGTTAAAAAAGTAAATTCTCAGGGTTGTGTTACTGTGCTACTTTATACCCAGTTACCATTTTGGTTTCTATAACCATTTCCAGATGCAAAGGCATTCTTGGTCGCTTTTGTTCCTCTATTCGTATTAGTAAATTCTTTACTGGCAGACCCCGTTAGGGTTGAAGGTTTGGTGTTCCTCTCAATGCCTCGTCCTTACTCAAAAATTACACTACAGATGCATTATTTGGAAAAACCTTGTTGGTTTTGACTAATGTAAAAAATAATAGTGTATTTCTTTTCAAGGTCCCTTCCAATCCCTAATGTTCTGTGATTTCACCCTAAAGTTTCTAGAATATGCAGACTAAAAATGCCACGGGAATAAGATGGCAATAATTAAGCAGATTCTTTGAATACCATGTTGCTCTTAAATTTTTCATCAGACATTAGCAAGTCTCTTTGGTAGACATCTTTATCTGAAGATAATTTGTTTGGCTCCAGCTTTATTAGTGGAATTAGTCCTTTGGTGTAGTCTGTGGTGAGGTTTTAAAACAGGAAAGGCTCCACTGATAATGTGACTTTACTGGGGTCTTTTATAAAACTCTGCCTTCTTCTGGACTGCTCTTTGTTGATAGCTGTTGTCGTTTAGGTTGAACTGATGACATTTTCCAATCCCTAATGTTCTGTGATTCTTCCAAAATATATGAAGACTTACCTAGGTACTGTGTTCTGTAGAAACATCAAGCTACCTCCTATAGAAACATCATTTAAAATACAGTAGAAAGCTCTGTCCTTTCATAAATAAGCCTTAAGCAGCATTTTTTTTTTTGCCAGACTTAGGTAGCTTTTCCATTATCAGCGGGTTGAACCGGTCCTTTGACGTTAATGAAGCGTGTAATGGTAGGCATTGCAAATTACTTCGTTTTGAAATGCTAACTGGAATGATTAGGTTTTTACAGTTTTAAAGTAGGTTTTTGATAATTAGGTTTTTTTAATAGGCACAGGGCTTTCCGAAAATGAATAAGAAATAACCATATAGGCCAGTTAGCTGGAGTAAAAGCTGTATCTGTATGCAGAAGAGAGAAAGTCAGTGCGTATCATACCTCAGTTCTGGTATCTTACCATCGTGTTCCTGTGCGACTGGATCTAGGTGATCCTGCTGTGTCAGAGGGATTAGACTGGATGATCTTTTGAGGTCCCCTCCAATCCCTGATGTTCTGTGACTCTGTGGGTTATGATGTTTCCTTCTGCAAGAGTGTCCTGAAAAGCCCACTGTTCAAGGGCAGGCATTTAAAATCAAGCTTTAACAATATATTTCATAAACGCCCAAATGTGCCCATACTTGGCATGAAGGTGGTCTCCTATTGCCATTCTCTAGACAGAAAAACTGAGGCAGGAAGAAATTAAACCTTGGTCTCACAGGGTCACAAAGACGTCTGTCAGCTACAGGGAAATTGGGAACTCGCTCACTGTTTCATGTCTTCCTCGCAAGACTGCTCTTCATCGCTCTGCTCTAGGAGCTACTTGAAATCTTCTGCGCTAATTGCAAGTAGCTTTGGACGTCCTTTGAAGTGTTCCAAAAATTATCCCTTTAGGGTGGTGCAGGGATATAAATTGAGTTCTCTGAGCTGTGATTTTTGATTTTCCTTCAATGGATTTCTCCCTTCAGAGCCTGCGTTGCTGATTCCCTGTGGTTGTGGGCCACCTTTATTTTTTTTTCCTCCTCCCTGCCAGCTGCTCATGGATCAGATGAATATACTGAGCTGATTGTATATTTAACCCTCTGCTGTCCAGAGAGAGAAGGCTAAAAAAGAGAAACTGTAATAATATGCAAGTGCTATAGAATGCACTGGAGAGTCTGGTGCAGGGATGCTTGGTTTTCTGAATTTATTATGCTCCTGCTAGACTCGGTGTTGGTTCTGCAGTAACAGATGAGGGTCACTGATTTTAATTTCACCTGTGCTTGAGGAAAGCATGCAAAGTGCAAATCGGCTTTTTTGCTTTAATTTTGAGGATGATAAGAAGTGGACTTTGTCCCCAGGCCAGGAACATCCAGCCCATCTCTCTGGTACCTCTGTGTGACCTCCCTTGTGTGACCTTTGGAGAGACTGTAGTCCTGCACTGGCTCACTTCAGGTCTACCCGAATTATGTAGAAGATGTAGCAAAGCTACCTCTTAGAAGCCCATTACAAAAGGTACGTGAGCTAGAGAGCCTGCTCAGGTTGTCACATTGCTGTAGCAGGAAGTCATCCCTCTTCTGTTTTAGCCCAGTTGGAGTCACACTCAGCCTGCCCCAGCATTGCTCCACACTAGCTGTTTCTCACGTGGGCAACTTGGGAAGAAGGGAAAATGCTGGAACTGTTACAGTTCCTTTTTCAGCCTGCCAGCCCGCACCTACACCCTTTTGTTCCTCCCACTCCTTTCTTCTCCTGACTCCCATTTCTTTCCTTCCTGATCTCTTGTGGGCTAAGCACGATGTTTGGCACAGTACATGATGTGCAGTCTTGCTCTAGGCCATTGTGGGAGCAGAGTAAAACTGTCTTGTGGAGTTGGATTCAGCCTTCAGGCTGTCAAGTAGTTTTCCCTGTTCTAGAAGGAGCATCTCAGCTAATGAATGCTTCTGCTCTATGTCATGGAATAGTTGCAGAGCTTCAAAGTTAAGAGAGTAGAAAATGGAAGTAGTAATTTGGAGTCACAGTCCCTGGTTTTGCTCCTTCAGTATGCTGTCATCATTTAAATATTTTGTTACTGGAAAGAAGAAAGGAAGTTTAATCTCTTCCTGACTTCAATTATGACAAAAAAGAAACCTGATTTAAACCAGTCTTCAGAGAGGGATTAGATGAGTGTGAGCAGAGCTTGTCCACAGAAGAGCACTGTAAACTGTAGGTGCAATAGTGAATTATTTTTCTTCAGAGGACCTGACTGAAGTTATCCTGACTGATGGAAAGAGTTGAGCAGTGGCTGTTTGTTCTACATACACATACAAAACGCTGAGATAACTGATATGTGTAGAAAGAGTCACTGAAATAGAAGTGCATCTCTCATAATGGATATACTCAGTGATCATTAGACAATACTTGTAGCATGTACACGTAAGACAGAGGTTGCCAGATAAACAAGGAGTGGTCAAGTGATGTCTGCTCTCCATATTTAAACTGACTGGATTGGCAAACATTCCAGGTTAGGTTGGACAGGGCTCTGAGCAGACTCATATGGTTCAAGATGCACCTGCTTACTGCAGAGAGATTGCACTAGACCTTTATAGATGCCTTTCAACTCAAAGCATTGTATAACCCTATATATGCTTGCATTCAAATGTGACATTGCACACACAAACATGGTCTTAAGGACATGGTTTAGTGGAGGGCGTGCTGCTGTTAAATTAATGGTCAGATTTGGTCACCTGTGAATTTTCCAACCTGAACAATTCTATGATTCTATGCTGTGCATGACTGGATGAGGCTCTGTGCTGTACCCTTACACTTAAGGAGGAAAGTAGAACATTTGACTTTATTTGTGTTCTACATCTGAAGACATTAACTACTTACCAGAGTATGGTGGCGGTCTCCACTTATAATTTATCTTGATGGCATCTTGTAAATCTGTAGACCACCGAAAAAGCAGGACACAGTCAAAAGTAGCTGGTTTTGCAGTAATCTTGCTCAGGAGACTCAATTTAAATGTGTCTGCATGTGCACACAGTACACAGGAAAGAGATCTTTTATTCCTCAGCCAAATCTGCCTGTGAGCACTCAACTGCATCACACCTGCCAGCTGGATTTCTGCAAGAAAATGAAGCACTCTGTCCAGAGGTAGAAGGTGTCAGGACCTCTAGGGCTCCATGCCTCATCCTCTATTTCTGGGGGCTCATAATGTATGTCTCTTTCCTGATAATGCTGTTTTGTTTTATCTGCACTGTTAGCCATCGCCGAGCAGTCCTTTGTCTTGTCTTTAGGTTCGTTGGTTTTTCGTGCTCTTCAGAGCTTAGAAATGTGATCTGGGCAGCCCTGTAATGGCTAGGGGATTAACTGTGGATGTGGCATCTTTGGCAGAAGCCACCATAGAAGGGTTTGGCGAGGGAAAGTCTCTCATAGGGTTGGTTTGGAAGGCAGCAGCTGTGGCCATGACAGGGAAATAGGATCATTACCAACAACAAACCAAGAAAGCTGCTATTAATGGATCTAGGTAAAATATTTCCGTCTATTGTTTCCAAAGTTTAATATATTTATTGCCAAATACTTGTCAATAAATTTATTAGGTTAGTTAGGGAAGCTAGGGAAGTTCTACTGAGATTTTCAGATTAACATGTTAATATCATAAGAACTTAGGGAACTTATTGTCACAGAACTTAAGAAAAAGTGCCTGAACTAAAAATAATTTGTTTGTTTCTAAGGCCATGCTCTAGAAAGAGAGCTTGTTCGAACTGAGTGTTAAAAAACCCATATTCGTTGTGGTAGCTAACAGACTAGACTTGTGTCTGCTGTTTAGTACAATACAGTCACATCCTTCTGCAGGATTTTAGGTAGAATATTAGACAGTTCTGTACACAATAAACTCTTGCATATGAAACATGTGAAATAGAGTGGAATTTTTAATGGTCAGCTTGACTTTATCCTCTTGAAGGAAATTCCTGTGCGTAAAACAGCTAATCCACTGATTTCTGTTTAAATTGCTCCAAAAATTGGAATTTTAATGTTTTTTATCCATTTATAATAATAGTAGACAGATTGCTGAGTGCATTAACTGCATAATTCCTTGTAAACATTGGGCTGTTGTGGTTGGACTTAGTTGGAGTTGCAGAAGCTGCCACAGCAGCGTTAAAGTAGAGCTCTATCTTTGATGTTCAGGTATGAACTGGCAGCAACTCACTGCCAGTGGTCGAGAAGTTGGCTGGGCAGAGGGCCAAAGTATCGATAGCTGCATGTTCAGCTTCTGTGTGATCCTTTTTGCACGCATTTCAATGTGCTTAGAACAAACGTATGGTATTATACGGTTACATAACTCTGCATGGGCCTGGAGGTGTGTTCTTCACTCATCTTCTCTCTGAAGTTCAAGGTAGAGAACTTCGTATTTCAGTAGATTTAAATGTTCTGTTTTAAAATGTACAAAATGTGTATTTGCCTTGCAAAACAGTGAAGTGAAGAAGGTAAATTCATTTATACTTTAGAATCTTATCGGAGCTTTTGGGATTGGACTAGATGATCTTTTGAGGTCCCTTCCAATGCCTGATGTTCTGTGATTTGAGGCTCTTTTAACAGCACCACGTAAGTCTCAGTTGCATGTAGATCAGCACAGGGAAAGCCCTGATGTGCTTCACATGAGTGTAAAAGAGGCTTCTTTTTAACACCTCAGTGTAAACTTATTAGCTCATCTGTAACTAGATTTTTTTAAGGTGATTTGTCAATAAATTGTACATCTCTAATATGTTGAACTTTGTGTTGTAAAAGTAGGCATTCACTTGGTTTAATTTAATGACAGTTTTGTTTTCTAGGCTGTCATTTCTAGTAAGTCATGTCACAACTAGACGATGATACTCTGTGGATTTGTTTGTTGGGTGTTTTTGGGGAGTGGGTGATAGAAATTAGTTTATTAATTTTTCTAGCACAGCACCAAGTAAGTGCAGAAGAGGAAGGAGTTAAATACTATGAGTGAAGATGTAGTGGCATTTTAATTCTTAAAACATAGACAACTTCTAAATACTGAAAATTTGCTCAGTACTGTGAACCTTCCTTTCCGAGTAAATCTGTTAAGGCCCCAAGTCTTTTTAATTTCTTCCAAAACTGAAAGCACTGTAAGTGAATACTTGGTTCTGGGTCAAAACCACAGTGCATTGTCTCGCAACCCCACAATAACTAGCAGTGCAGACCATGATGCAACAGCTTCATGCAAAATAATTATTTCAACCTTTTTTATGAGCATTTGTTCAAACAAACATCTGGACAAGCTACAAGGGCAAAATATTTGTGAGGCTTGAGCAAGGCTACAGAGCATCCCAAACTGTCTGAAGTTTGAGAGAGAGACACACTCAGAATTTGAGATACTTAATCCCACTCCTGGCTGATGGATTCCTGCCTTGCTATTCCTTGCAAACGTTGTCAGCTGCTGACACCTGGTTGACAGGCAGCACTCAGCTGGATTCCGTGCCAGCAGCTCTCAAGTGCTTTTTCACAGAAACACAGACCATTAGGCTTTGGAAGGGACCTCAAAAGATGAGCCAGTCCAATCCCCATGCCACAGCAGTGTTGGATTTTTGTTTGCAACACAGAGAATGGCAGAACAAGAATAATACCAAGAACTAGAATATTCTAATAGATTTTGGTACTCCTGAGGGAGCTAAGCATTTGGGTTGAGTCAGCTTTTTTGGCAGAGCTTAAGGGTACAAAGGTGGCAGTGTTAGACTGTAGATTACTTTCTTGCTTACCTCTTTATAAAACTCATACTGTAAAACTAGTTATTCAGAGATGTTTTTCACACATAGAAACACTCTGAACTTGTAAGAATCAGTGTCCAAATTAACAGAAAGTTGTTGCTGACTTTGTAGTTATTTACTCATTAAAATACTCAAGTGCTGATTTCATATTGGTATCATAAATGGCTTGTTCTGTTAGCGTTGTAAAAGTCACTGGAACAGATTTACTTAGTTGCATAGAGAGTGTGAAGATCACAGAATCACGAACATTAGGGACTGAAAAGGACCTCGAAAGATCATCTGGTTCAATCCCCTTGTCACAGCAGGATCACCTAGATCAAGTCACACAAGAACATGTCCATATCACACAGGAACGTATCCAGGTGGGTTTTAAACATCTGCAGAGAAGGAGACTCCACAACCCCCCCACACGATTTTTGTTTACTTGTTTGTTTCTGGTGGGTTTTAAGGCTATGAACATCTTAATCTTATTGCAAGATTAAGATCTTGGTGTGTTGTTTAAAATGTAAGCAGGATGTCCCACAGTACATAAACCAAAGCTTGTTAAGTGCTTTTTCACCACTCTGACTTAAAACAAATCTTCCCTGAAATATTTTGTAGATTTTAAATGCTTTTTAAAATCCTTTTCCTTGGGGAGTGTGTGTCTGTCTGCATGTGCATCTGTATGTTTGCTTTCCATCTTTTGCCTGAAGTAGCGGTGCTGACGTTAGCACCCTGTAGATTAAGGGGGACTAAAGTAAGCGTGAAGTTCAGCCTCTGTCTAAACATCAGCACTGGGCTAATCTCCGGTTTACAATGATCCATCACAAATATTTACAAGCAGGCAGGGTGCAGAGCAAAATTAAACAGCATATGGGTACAGTTATGCCTTTTAAAATGACCAACGTGCCTTGTATTGTGTATGTAAGATAACTGGACAGGTGGTAATCTGTCTTCTCTGAGTGGAGACAGATGGTATTTTCCTTGGGCTTCAGGGGTACTTTTCTGTGAGGTCTCACCTACCAGCTGATATCTTGCTTCTCAGAACAATGCTAAGTGTATATCAGCCTTGTATCTGTTCCTGTCTGATGTCTGAAGGGAGAAGGATCACACTGCCTGTCCATAAGCCTGGTCGTTTAGTGTTTCTAATCGTATAAGGTGTGTTCATCTTGCTTACTGACCTCTTTGTATGCAATACTGTGGTTATATTTTTCAGTAAATACTAGACAAAAATCATAGGGTTTATAATGTATGTAGATTTTTTTTTTTTAAATGTCCGGAATTTCACACTGAAGGAACATTTTAGAATGACCTCCCTTTCATTTAACTTGGGAGAATCAGAAAGGTCATTAGAAGAGTAAAACTGTTCTGTAACAAATACTTTAGTGCTCATGGGTTGACTTTTTCTCATAACTATTTACTGCTTCTCTAGATTGTGGTAGAACTGGGTGCTGACAGCTGCTTCTGTGGGACTCTCTGTGCCCTGGCAAGTGGGAGCTAAACTTGCCCATCTCTACATGTGGCTGTGCTCAGTTAACTGATAAAATTAATTGGCAGTTAGGTTATTCTGTCACAAATGATGTTGCTGGTTGGAGCCCCAGACAAGCTGTAGTAACGTTGAGCTACTGCAAGAACTGCAGAGTTTCGGGGCACAACATGGATGGGTCAGGAGTACAGAGATAGCCCTAGGAATTGGTATCACAAAAGTGGCCTTAAATGCTGTACCAGTGCATTCTGCTAACACCAGTCCTGGAGGAAGGAGGGGAAAGAGGAACGTCCACTGAAGGATCAGCTGAGGTGGAGCAAGCAGGATGTAGGGATTGCAAAGCCTGAGGGAGGCCAGTGTTTGGACACTGTTTTTAGCCTGGGATCCCAGGAAAGGTGATGGAACAATTTATCCTTGATGCTATCTCTAGGCACATCAAGGAAAAGAGGGTCATTAGGGACAGTCAGCATGGCTTCACCAAGGGGAAATCATGCTTGACCAACCTGATAGCCTTTTCTGAGGGCATAACCAGGGGGATAGGTGATGGAAAAGCAGTGGATGATGTGGTCTATCTTCACTTCTTTTATGAGGGCATAACTAGGCAGATAGATGATGGCAAAGCAGTGGATGTGGTCCATCTTGACTTCAGTAAAAAATGTAGTGTCTTTCTCTGAATAAGCTGATGTGAATGTTTTAATAAACTATGTTTATGCTTGGTAACAAGAATGAGTATAATAAACCTGGAGGTAACATGTCGGGCTAGATCTGAAGCTATTTTAGAATGTTTCTGTCCAGAAGAGAAGCATAAGCTTAGTGAAATTGTATCCTAGAGAGTCCAAAGAGCTTCTCAAGGCTTAAATTTCTAATGAATTTTAGCAATGCAAAAGGAGTGATTCTTCAAAAATTCCGATTAATGGCCTTTAAAACTAGAAACTTCAATATTAATCAAGAAAGATGTCTCAACTTTGAAGGCTTCATTAGCAGCTAAACGTACTAACTTTCAAAAGAGTTGAAAAAGGTTTCTTAATGGCCTTAATAGAACTAAATTATTACCTAGAGAATCGCAATAGAGGAGGTAAAACTAAATTGCTTAGAAAAGTCAGCAGCTTTGCCAGCATTTTGTGTAGTTAATTGCCATTTGGTAAAGTTGTTTTATTTAAATTAGGTAAAAGAAACAGATAAAAAGTATTTCAACTATCTTTCATTGTAGGAGTGGTCATTCTAGAGATTATTTTCTCCTAAGCAACTTACATTTGAAAACATCAGTGTTGTTTCCAAGCTTAGAAATGCATCTCGGATTTTTCAGGTTAACCTTTTGAAGATATTCCCAAAGAAACATTTTATGTATGAAACCATAGACTGCTTCGTAGTGTAAGAGACCTTTAAAGTTCATCTTGTCCAGCTCCCCTGCACTGGAGTGGGCTTCCTGGCAGGGTTGTGGAGTCTTCTTCTCTGGAGACTTTTAAAAGCTGCCTGGATGTGTTGCTGTGCAACTGGATCTAGGTGATCCTGCTGTGGCTGGGGGATTGGACTAGATGATCTTTCCAGGTCCCTTCCAGTCCCTAATGTTCTGTGATTCTGTGAGCAGAGTTATCTCCAACTAGATCAGGTTGCCCAGAGCCCTGTCTGACCTGATACTGAGTGCCTTTAGGGATGGGGTATCCAACACCTCCCCTGGAAGTCTGTGCCAGTGTTTCACCACTTCCATTGCAAAAAATTTCCTTCCTTGTATCTAATCTAAATCTTCCCTTCTTTAGTTTAAAGCCATCACCCTTTGTCCTGTCAAAACCTTTGTAAAAAGACTATCTCCACCCTATTTTGTTGAATAAGTAAAATTGTAGGGATGTTTCTATCTTGACTAGTAAATATATTTTAGTGATGCACTACAGTAAGAGTTGTAACAAAGCTTTTGGCAATAACACAGTTTTTTCTCTAATGTGAAAGGTGCAACTTCTGGTTGTCTTCCTGTGTTGCCCGAGTGTATTTAGGCAGCAGATAGCCACCCAGGGAGGCATAAACTGAATTTTGAGGAACTTCTGTTCTAATGGATTTCACTTTACTTCAATTGGTTCCAGCTTGTTAATCATATGTGTCCTTGGAGAGCAGCTTTTTTTTTCATCTGATTACTGCTTCACAGATCCACATTTAGCAAGTATTTACTAAGCACAAAAAGGTCTGTACGGATCTGTCCACATAATTTTTTCACCTGTGATCAGCTACAGTGATGAAAATTCTTCTCCTTTTTCCTTTCTAGATGCTAAATTAGAAACATCTCATTTTCTAGCTAGGCTTTAAGGATTAAAATGATTGATTTTAATGTCCAGTATTTTATAAGCAAATGCACTTAGACGCTACCAAGTTCAGTGCTGCTTGAAAGCTGGGGTTGTGTCTTAAAAGAGAGTCTAATGAAAGCAGTGGCTCACAGATTCTGCTCTTTCTGCTTTGCTAGTTTTAAAAAAATCAAGCTTGGGAAAATCAGGCTTGGAGTGAACTTGTAGAGTAGGGTTGATGGTTGGACTCAAGGGTCTTTTCCAACCTGAATGATTCTATGTTATCTACTGGATCATAGCTAACTAGTTGGAGGGGGAGGAGGGGAGGAGCCCACCTCCATCAATTTCTACAGTTGTTTTGGTGTATTGCTTTATAGTCCCTCTGTTTTAGTTTTTTTATTTTAATGATGTCCTGCCTTTGCTTTTCATTTGAAGCTGCCGCCTTCTCAGGGTACCTCAGCATTGGGCCAGTACTGCTTTATTTTCACTGTATAACTTTTACTGCCCCTCTGAATTCAAGTGTCATGAAAAGTTATAATCAAAAGAAAACGTTGAAATCTGCAGCCTGGCACACTGGGCTTTTCTCACAGATTTTTTGCTACAGGATTTTTTTGTGATGCTCTGCTGGAAATGGTACTATAAGAACATGTGAAATCACTTTTATTTCCATTTGGATTGAGATGCTTCAGTTGCTCAGCACACACAAATAAGTATCCCCTTAAAGCACAGTCAGTGAACATGTTCTTTGTTAGTCACAAAGGAACAGGACCTTAACTAGAACAATGGTCACAGTGGTTCAGGCATCACAGAAATATTGGTGTTTGAGAACAATTGGTGTTTTATGCTAGAAATGAGTCAAAGGTGGAAGAGAAATCAAACATGGAAAAAGCAGGTTTGTGGAAAGGGAGCAAAGGAAAAGCAAAATTTATTTTGAGCTGCTCATGAGTGACGAGTGAACTGACTCTTTAAATAATAATTATTTATTTATATTTACGTGAATACCCGAACTCACCCCACTTCAAAACAGTCCAGGTGTCTGTGATGATGCGATGGTCTATGGGTGAGAAATTTGACCACTGAACTACTTACTGAACGTGTAAAGAAGGTATGTTTCCAAACGTTACTGTATTTGGAAGGAATCACAGAACATTCCTGCTCTGGCAGGAGGATTGGACTAGATAATCTTTCGAGGTCCCTTCCAACCCCTAATGATTCTATGATTAGAGATTGGAGGGGACCTCCAAAATCCATTCCCCCCACCACAGTGGGATCACCTAGATCAAGTCACACAGAAACATGTCCAGGTGGGTTTTAAACATTTCCAGAGAAGGAGCATCCACAGCACCTCTTTGCAGCCCCTTCCAGTGCTCTGTCACCCTCACTGTGAAGAAGTTGCTTCTCATGTTTATATGAAACCTCTTCTGTTCCAGCTCACACCCATTGTTCCTTGTCCTATCATTGGATAACCCTGAGAAGAGCCTGGCTCCATCCTCCTGACACCCACCCTTCACATATTTATAGACATTTTAATGAAGCCACCCCTCATTCTCCTTTTGTCTAAGCTAAAGAGACCCAGCTCCCTCAGCCTTTCAATCACCACCTTTTTCTTTCAAAAGAGTAATCTTACAATCTAAATCTAGAGGACTACAGTTTATTAATTCAGTGAGGAAACATGTGGCTGAGTCTTTGGGTGGATGAGTTTTCATGTGTTCCCTGTTCAACATTTGCTAGTTTCAGCTAATTTCTTCCACCCTGACAGTTGTACTTTATAGATAGATTCACAAAAGAATGTCGATGCTTTAAGGAAGTAACGAGCAGAGTTTAGGTACTTAGTTCAGGAGAGGAATTATCAAAATCCTTTTATGACAATCCAGTCCTGCGCCATCTCTTCTCCTACAGTGAAATGGGAACAAAGGCTTGGGGCAGTAAAGTCCTTGTGGAATAAAAGTTCTTGAAAAATGAGAAGTTCCTTTTGTAAATCAAACCTTTACTTTTGAATAAGTGAAGTGACTGTATGGTAATAGTTTTCTTCTAAATCATTTAGCCTTTCTCTCCTGTCTGGGCATCACGATGAGAGAAGTTTATATTCCACAGTATATTTGCCTGTAGTAGACCAAAGCCATATTCTCCTCCAGACACATTTTACATGTGGACTCCTCATCATCTATGATACCTGACAAATCATTAAGACCTTCATGAAGTGTCATGTCAGGGAAATGAAGCCACAGGCAGTGACAAGCTTTATGTTCCTCCTCTCCATAACGAGTTACCTAATGTATTCCATTTTAATTGTTATCTTGCAGTCGATCGTGATCTCACACTACAGCTCCTGACAGGAATCATCAGTTATGTGCAGGGTGTTTTGCAAAATTGCAAATTCACAGTACATCTCTCTTGAATGGCAGCAATGTTTAGCAGCTCATTAGCTTCTGGGCTCTGCCTTCTGGTCAGTGGGTACTGGGAGAGACAGCCAGCCTAGCTGATTTGCAGCCATACATTAGTCAAGAAGAGTGTGGCAGTACAACCGAAAAGAGACATAACAGAATGAAATAGCACTTCAGGTTGGCTTCCATTAGTGGAGAGATTAAAATGGTAATTGGATTTGGATTAAAAAATAAATGGGTTTTTTTTTTTTGCTTGGTAATCTCTCACAAAATTTCTGTTACTGTCAAGCTTGATGGTTTTGATTATAAATAGTAAAACTGTCCATTTCCTAAATTTATAGTCAAGGAAAAGTAAATATATAGCTAGAATTTGTGCCACATGCGTTCATCTAAATGGTGGAGTTGTTGAAGTCAAGTGTAATATCGGAAATAGACCCTAGGTGTAATATGCTGGAGGTACCATGGCATATGTTGTCTGCTGATCCAGTGCCACAGGTTTGATGACTCGGTGTTCCTTTGGTGAAGAAGGTGGCCTGGAACAGGATTGTGTAGTGCTCTAGAGGCTAGTAGACATGTTTCAATATTTAATCACTGAATGAGTGAGCCGAGGCTTTGATAATGTGGACAACTAGTGGGACTAGGATTGTGTATCACAGTATGTTAGGGATTAGAAGGGACCTCCAAAGATCATCCAGTCCAATCCCTCTGCCAGAGCACAACCACTTAGACTGAGTCGCACTGGAACATATTCAGGCAGGTTTTAAATGTCTCCAGAGAAGGAGACTCTACAACCCCCTTGGCCAGCCCCTTCCAGTGCTCTGTCACCCTCACTGGGAAGAAGTTCAGTCTCGATGTGGAACCTGCTGTGTTCCAGCTCACACCCATTGGCCCGTATCCTGTCATTAGCTAACACTGAGCAGAGCCTGGCTCCATCCTCCTGACACCTGCCCTTCACATATTTATCAACATTAATGAGGTCACTCCTCAGTCTCTCTTTCTCCAAGCTAAAGAGACCCATCTCCCTCAGCCTTTCCTCATCAGGGAGACGTTCCACTCCCTTAATCATCTTCATGGTTCTACGTTTGACTCTCTCCAGCAGTTCTTTGTCTTTCTGGACCTGAGAGGCCCAGAACTGGACACAATATTCCAGATGTGGTCTCACCAGCGTAGAGTAGAGGGAGAGGAAAACCTCTCTCAATCTGCTAACCACCCCCTTTGTGGTTCACTCCAGGGTGCTGTTGGCCTTCTTAAATGGAAACTAGATCAGATTGGAGTATTCTCACAAAAATGTGTGAAAGCTGTGTTGGTTCAGAAGAGATCAGGACTGGAGGTATTTCTTGCCATGTGTTGGTGATACAGAGGATAAATGTAAAAAGAATTCTTGTAAAAAGAAATATTTGTGTGTTTCCAGATTTCTTTTTTAACTTCCTTTTCTTCTCCTTTACTGCATCTTTTATTCTAGCTCTTACTGAGTGTGAAAGGGCTATGCTGGATCAGCCAAAAGTCTAACTAGCTGGAATTAAATGTCAAGGGGGGACTCTTTGCTTGAAACAGTTACCCAGCTTGTAGCTAGGATTTGTCTGTCTTTTGAAGGCATTTACCTTTTGGCTTTTCGTATTACTTTGGAGCTAAGAGACACCTTAGAGAATAGAGAAGTGCAAAGTCCTGCACCTAGAGAAAAATAAACTCATATACCAGTTACAGTCTGGTGGCTGATGAGCTGGGAAGCGGCTCTGCAGAAAGGGTCCTCATGTCTTGGTGGACTACAGCTCGACTGTAACCCACTGAGCAGAGCCTGGCTCCATCCTCCTGACACCTAGCCTTCACATATTTGTCAACAGTAATGAGGTCACCTCTTTCTTCCTGGAAATAGGATTTTTTTTTACTTTAATTTTTAGTGAGTTAGTGCTTACATTGGGAAGTCTTAGCCTAGTATTGAAAACACAATCCCACAAATGTTACCTGATCCATTACTGTGGCTGGAAAAGCACATGAAGCTCAGATCAAAGTGACCACAGAGAAATACATAACTCAGTAGATCCTTTTTTTTGTATGTGATAAAAATATGCTTTATGGACTACTCATTTATTTAGTTGAGATAAATAAGGCAACACTCCCCCTCTAACATTTTCTGTGACTTGGTGATACTACATCACTCCTTTTAGCTGGATATTTGCTGTGGATTTCCAGTAGAGACTGATAAAGCTGCTAAAGCCACATTTATTTATAGCCAAGTTAAATACTCATTTGTTCTATTCAATTTGTCCATTTGAGGTGTGAAGTTGCATTTTGGCCATTAGACCTTGATTTATTGCTTCTTGGCCTACGTGAAATGAATAAGGGAATATTCAGTAATTTCTAGTGCCCAGGTGTTAAAGTTGTATATTAAGTACCATAGTAATTAGCATTAATAGGCAAGCTGTCGGCAAAGAATTGCCAAATATTTAAGCAGTAATTCTGCAAAATATACAAGGTCATTTTTATGTTCCTTTCAAATAAAAAAGTTTTAAATATGTGAAACTTACTAGTAAATATTTATCCAAGTCATTGCATAACAGGATCAAATTGCTAAATTAGAGTGTGAAAAATGGCACAGAAATATTTTTCTGAGAAATCCCTCTTTTACAATGATAATTTAAATGGATTTAATTTTTAATTACACTGGAAAAGGAGTCTTGTTCTTTGCCAGCATTGTTCTGCTTCTGTTATGGATAAATAGAACATGAGATACCCAAGACTTCATTATAATTCATTTCTTCATATTTATATGAAAGTAATTACCAGTGATTTTATTCAACAAGTGTGGTCAGTGACAGTCAACCACAAATCCAACATGTATGATTGGAACACCTCCCTTATGAGGAAAGGCTGAGGGAGCTGCATCTCTTGAGGTTAGAGAAAAGGAGACTGAGGGGTGACCTCATTAGTGTTTATAAATACATGAAGGGTATGTGTGAGGAAGATGGAGCCAGGCTCTGCTCAGTGGCATCTAGTGGTAGGACAAGGGACAATGGATGTAATTTGGAACAGAGGTGGTTCCACATCATTATGAGAAGGAACTTCTTCTGGTGATGGTGACAGAGCACTGGAACGGGCTGCCCAGAGAGACTGTGGAGTCTGCTTCTCTGGAGACATTTAAAACCTGTCTGGACATGTTCCTGTGCAACTTGGTCTAGGCGATCCTGCTGTGGCAGGGGGATTGGACTAGATGATCTTTTGAGGTCCCTTCCCGTCCCTAATGTTTGGTGATTTACAAGCAGGTTGTAGTTATTGCTGATAGTATGAGGGACATTGTGTGAAGTGCTATAACATCTTAAACCCTTCTGAATGTTTTTAATTACTATTTTCTACAGAGTAGTGACATAGGAAAACTTACTTTGTTAAATAGATCAGGTTTTCCTAATTTGAATTATAGGACAGTGTGAGGAAATATATGGAGATCTCCTTACAAATAGTTTCTGATTCAGTTCAAACCTAATTATACTTATACAGAAACGATGCTGTGAAATCTTAGCAAAATAGTTTGTTCCAGACTGGGTGGAGGTTTAAGGTTATCCAATGTGTAACGAAGCCAACAGAGGATAAGGAAAAGGAAACCAATTATTTGTACTAGTTGTATAAATCTCTCTTTATTGCCTAACCTTTTCAAGCAAGAAATGGATTTATCCTCTGTGGAGACAGTAGTATAAATAATGTCCTTCTCTGGCTAGAAATGCCTTTAAAACTCTTTGATCTGAAATAGGGTTGCTTAATTCTGAGTACATCCTGTTCTAGTACGTGTATTCTAACTAGATTTATAAAAGGAATCCATTTCTACAAATTCTTGTCAATAAATAAGTTCTCTTTAGACAAACTTAACAGTTACAACGTGATACAGTTATTGATGCTTAATTTGTGATGATTCCTTTGGATGTTTTGGGAATTTTTCTGAAGAGCGTCTCTACTTTTTCTTCCTGAGATTTAAGTCAATAGGAAATATGTTTAGTCTATGAAATTTGGACTCCAGTGACTCTATAAAACATGAATTTTTTGGTGCTCTGTTTTAAATTGAGGCTTCACATTCCCTTGGATGTGACCTTAAACGATTGGGGTATTTTTAGTTTGTTTTAATAAACTATTATTTTTATAACAATGGTTTAGTAAACAGGCAGAATGACCCAGACAAGGGAAAAACTGACGAAACGAGAGAAGAGAACAAGTATGAAAATGGTCATCGCAAAGGAAATATTGGGCTATCCCTGAAGTTATTAGAGGAGATAGTTTGATGTGGTCTGATTAACCAGAACGCAGAATCACGGAACATTGGGGATTGGAAGGGACCAGTTTAAAATCATTTGAACACGCAGAACCCAAACCCTTCTCGCTTTATTGTAGCAGCTGCACCCTTGGTGGACTTTTGGCACGGTGAGGACTTGGACTCAGGGTGGTTTCTAAGTGTCACGCATTTGTGCATGTGCACTTGCTGTGCTGTGTTTACCTTTTTAAAGTAGGTTTTGAAGCTGACTTAACTGAGTAACTTTAGTGTCCCAGCTGAATATTTGTACTGTTTTCAAACTGCTTATGTCAGCCTGGCTTATTTCTGTTTATTTACAGACACGTGTTAAAATATACAAGTCAGTGGTAGGGCCATTAAAGTCTGTCAGCGTGGAAAGCTGAACTGATTTATTGAAACAGTCCAACTTTGTACGTGGACCAGTCTCAACTTTCCTTAAGGATATTCTTTGGAAAACTCCTGCTGTGCCACTTGTCTCCCTCCTCACCCCTCAAATATGTGTTGGTGGTACCAGAACTGGGAATGAAGTCATGAATTCAAGTGTGTACCTGTCAAGATTCCGTTAGGGAAATAAAGTCACCCATTCATTAACCAGTGAATGGATTTATTTTTGTTTCTCAGGATACACATCTGAATTCACTTTGTGCACATTGGAGAACGAGGTACGTTGTCAAAAGGACCTGGACCAAACTTAGTGTTTAATTGAACTGTATTGTGAAGGCTTATGTGGTGATACTGGTAGAGTTTCAAGAGCTGCAGCTATGCATAACTGCACTTTCATACTTCATGTGGTTAGATATGAAATTGCCATGTCTTCTGGTTTTTGCGTTTGCCTGGAGCTCTGATCGCATTTCTGTCCATGACAGCCTAGAAATAATAGCCTTACACTTTTCAAATTCCCACAGGTCTCTCTGCTTGCTTTCAATTGGACTGTTTTTCTTGTGAGCAGGAATTCTTTGTGCTGGCAGGATACGAGGCAAGTCCAGTAGCCACTTTTTTTTCTGGTTTTGAAAGAGATTTTTCTTTTGTGACTTAATTTATTTCAGTGTTTCTTACACACAGAAATATGTAACATTCTTCCTGTAACTCTTAGTCCTCTGAGTGGCATCAGAGTAAAATAATCTGAATTGTTTTGTGACCCAAGTGTATGCGTGCGGTGAGCGTTTGGTAAAGCTTCTCCCATGATAGCCCAGGTAATAAAGACTAAGTTGCAGCTTTTATGAATTACTGACATTGATTCAAGAACTAATAACAGTCCTGAAGCTGAGAGGCTGTGTCACTGTACTTTAAAGTTTGATCGTGGTAAACAGATTCCCATTTTTTTTAAAAAAAGCTGGGGAGGGAATCACAGAATCACTCTGGTTGGAGAAGACCCCTGGGATCGAGTCCAACCATCTACCCTACCTTACAAGTTCACCCTTAAACCACATCCTTCAACATCTCATCCAAAGGATCATTAAACACATCCAGGGATGGCGACTCAGCCACCTCCCTGGGAGAAAAACAACTTGGATTTCTTTGTCTGTTGGTGATTTAAAACCATGATCATGTAAGTAAAGATGTCACAGTTATCGAGGAAGGTTGTGCTAGTTGCTTCTCATTGTGGCCCCTTTAACTTCTGCATCAGTAAGTGAAACATTAAGACTGATGGCTGAGAATGAACCATCCAGATTTCATGAGGACCAATAGGCACAGGGATCATTTAAGTTTTTAATTAAAACCATTGTTAAAAAGGCTGTGGGCCAGCTGCAGATTTGCAGCCGGATGGGCTGTGCAGCCTGGGAACTGCCTCACTGCTCTGTTTCACATCCAGGTCCATGCACTGGGAATGGTCTGCTTGATGTGGAGCTGAACCAGACCTGACTGCAACGCACCAAGGGAATCCCATAAAACCATGGGGAAAATATCACTTCTATCTGTGTAAAATGTATTAATTGACCAAAATCGGTTCAGTGCAGTGTACAGCAGCAGAAATAAGTGTGTCAAGTTTCAGTATAAAAATTCTGTGGGGGGTGTGTGTGAGATCACTCCTCAAATAACAGCACAGTGTCCTGTTTATCATCACTTGTCCTCCAGTGTTCATCCTTCTTGGATACTTTAACAAAATGTAAGTACTTTGACTGAAGCCACTGTGTAAAGGCTTTGTGGAGGTTTATTCCTTTGTCCCACAAAGTTATTCTTCTGAATTCATGGACTTCTCTAAATTCTTCCACTTGGGAATCAGTAAACAACATGTGAATCCAAACCTTCATTCTTAAATTGTCTGTCGTGCTCCCTTAGTTCCAGCAGTGAGCCAGCAAAGGCTAGTGGACTAACCTAACTAGTTAAGACAGGAAAACATCTTCGTATTTGAAGAACTTGAACTGAATTAGCTTGATTTCCTGTGGCTGGAGATCTGATTTTGGACTAGATGATCTTTTGAGGTCCCTTCCAATCCCTAATGTTCTGTGACTCTGTGATTTTGAAGTATTACGAGATATGAATGTTATCCTTCATTGTCCTATTTCACCCTGTAATCTGGTTTTGAAAAGAACACTTGTTCTGTCGCTGTTTAAATAACGATATTCTTGGGTCTTCATAATTCTCTTCACTCTTACCCTTTTTCCCCTGAGACTACTGTCACAGAATCAGAGAACATTAGGGATTTGAAGGGACCTTGAAAGATCATCTAGTCCAATCCCCCTGCCACAGCAGCATCACCTAGACCTGGAGGAGTAACTAAGACATTCAGAGATTGGCTTAGATTGAAAGGAGCCTTAAAGATCATCTAGTTCCAACCTGCTAGTTCCCATGGTCAGGGACACCTCTCACTAGACCAGATCATGCAAAACTTCATCTAACTTGGCTGAATTCTTCATCAAAGTCTGTGTACTTTATACATGACAAGCCTCAGATTTGTTTTGGTTTTCTTCCCTTTTTCCTTTGTGTTGCCACCACTCAAAACCAAACAACCGCAATGAATGACTCTATCCAGATTTACATCAAATGCAAATTGATCCCACTGATACTATCTGTGTTTTCTCTCATTATAAATTAATTTGTCCTTTCAGTGGCTATAGAAAATTTTACATTTGTGTTGTCTTGAGTTTCTCTTTGAACTAAGTAAGTGCTATTGTAGTTACTGATTCTGCATATACAAAACTTTATCATTTTACTAATGGGTGCCTGAAGCCTGTAGTCCTCCTAGAATCATCAATCTTCCTTTCTTCCTGTGAGTATGCTGAACCTTTTCCAGGCTCATTCCAGTTTTCCCCCTATAGTTCATATTTAAAATGAATAAATTCATTTTAACCTCAGCACAGAATATATTCCACCCACGTACTTGATGTTGTTTGTACATTTCTTCAAACATGTTGCCTTTCTCTGCTTCTTTTGTTCAATGTATTTACTACCCTTGATTCCACATCATTTGCAAATATAATCATTGCAGTCCTGCTTTCTTACGGGGTTTTGTAAGGACTAAATTTGCTACTCCTTGAGGAAGTAAATTTTTTTCTAGTTTCTGTAGCTCATGTTTGTTTATTTCTGTTTTTAATTGCTGTGCCTTGTTTTACACTTCCCCTGTCAAGTATGTTAAGGTATTTAAAAGCATATACGTAGGTAGCTGTGTGTATCACAGACTCACAGAACATTAGGGATTGGAAGGGTCCTTGAAAGATCATCCAGTCCAATCCCCCCACCACAGCAGGATCACCTAGACCCAGTCTCGCAGGAACATGTCCAGGGGGGTTTTAAACATCTCCAGAGTCAAGATTTACTAATAAATGTGTAATTCACAGCAAACCAGACATATGTACTTATTGATGGGTACAATGCAGTACTTTGAAATGCTGCATCTGGCTTTGCAGTTTTCTTTCAACAGCCAGTGAAGGCACTGAGGACTCTGTGTATGCTGTGTTTAAGGCAGAATTACCAAAGGGGTTGTATCCTCTATTTAATAAAGCAAAATAACTGATTATTCAAGGCAACGTGAACACTCACTCTTGAATTGAGATCACAAACCTGAATTTCCTAGAACTAGCAGACAAAGTGTAATTCTTCACGGACTGCAGTTATACTTCCTTTGAGTTTCCAGGCAGATCGCAAGAAGCATTTACATCTATATACGTTGCACAGATGGCAGTTTGCTTCGTGTGTATTTTGGGCTGGTGTTAGAGCTTATTTGCTGCAGTTTTTAAACTTATGACCTCTGGCTATTATCATGGTCTTTGTGTTTTGACTTGCAGTGATTTCCTTTTTTCTTCATGAAACAACTTCTTATTGTGTGTGAAGAATTCTGCTGTGTAATTTCTAGTCTTTTGTTTGTGCTGTAGCAATCTATATCTTACCAAAAAGGCCTTCAGTGTGACTTGTTCTAGTAGCAGTTTTGCTTTAAAAAGAAATGTGTACCTCTTCAGATAACAATTCAAATATTAACTGCCCTATGATAAAAGCATTTCTCACAAGGAATAGTAAGAAATCAGAATTTATGCATTTTTGTGGTCATACTGTTTTTTGTCTTCCCTCTTTGCTTGGCTTGAGTTGGACTCAAGAGGGTTGGACTTGTTGAGGAGGTAATACATTGTCATGTGTATGCTGGAACATAAGCACATAACAGAAGAGATATCTAATTTCAGAGATAATGTTGTAGATTTGAAGTAGAAATTCTCTAGTTGTAAAGAGTGAGAGATGGTTTTGAAACTTTTATCCAGGGCTTAAATTAAGAGGACTTATATAGGGATTCCAGCACTATATCACCATGGAAAACGGGCTTTGTTTTTCTCTGATTAAGGACATGCAGCTTGAAAACGTTCACCACCTTCTGAGGGTGGTGTAGATCTCTTAATTTATGACCTCAGTTGCAGGCACTTCTAAAGGACATTATATATCTACATATAATGGCAGTACTCATAAGCTTTAATTTTCTGAAGTCTCTAGCAATTATACAATTCTGCTAATCAAAATGAGGCACTCGGTCCCTTGGGATGCTTTGTGGACACTTGCTGAGGTGATTGCAGACATCACATTTCCCTCACGTGGCAGCTAAATGGAGCTGGTTTGTCTGCCTCTCTACACCCACTGCCACATCCCCCATCTTGTGTCTGTTGGTGGCAGCTTCCAAACTAACAACTTGTTGTGGGTCCAGGGCATCTTGGGCCCCTGTAATAAATCACCTATGAATAGCCAGCTCTGTGCTTCTGTATTTAAAGCAGTGCTGAACAATGATTAATGTGGCTCTTCAGGGGCAGCACAATGCTCAAGGCACATATGCACATGAAAAGCTCTTCTAGTGCAAGAGATAGCTTTGTACTAAGCGCTCCCCACCCTTCTGTTTAAATGATTCCCTTCCTGTGCTGGCCTGGACCTCAGCTAATTGATTACCAGAACATCAGGCATTTGGCCTCAACCCTAGGGCTAATGGAGCTTTTGGAAAGTCTGGCTTTCAGTTCTGGAGAGACCAGTAGGACCTGTCCCAGCTGTGGTCCTCACAGCCATGAGGTCACTTGCTCCTCAGAACCACCAGCTGTATTTAATACATAATCTGAAAACTTTTGACTAAGTGGATTGTGGGCAGATGACTTGAAAGGCTACCAGTAAATTCAGAGCAAGATGCTGGTACGTGGGTTTGGGTTTTGGGGTCTTATTTGCCTGTTCTTATTTTAGCCTTGGAAAACAGTGTAGAGGTAAGAAATGGGGATTCACAGGTTCACTAATTCCTTGGTCTTTTGACAAGCTGCTGTTCCTAGCTTGCAGTTGTTTGCACAGTCCTGCTTCTTTGAAACAAACCCCGGTGGCAGCCTTGGAGAGTAAGGCCTTTCCTGCCCTTGGGAGGCACCTCAGTTCATTAACCTCAATTAATCTTCTGAGCAGCACTGCACAATTCAGCCAATTAATGGAGCAAAACAGGAGGGTATTGTTATTATTTTAAAAACTTCCGTGCTTTCCTCTTCGTTTTTTAAACTGATCTCATATGGAATGTTAATGTATGCAAAATTAGGTACAAAATGGCAGTTCCTTACTGAATGGAAAATGATTGCTGCAAGCTAGTGACCAGCAAAACCAACTGCTGCTAACTTTTTAATTGACAATGTATTTGACATACAGAGAACCGTCCCTCAGACTGCTAAGAATTGAGTAGGAACCTTTCACCTCAGCAGCTAACAGCTTATACCCATTTTGGTAGTTCACTGTGAAATGTTTATGATATGGCAGAAGAAATAATGAAAAAGTATCTTAATCAGCACACAGGGTTTTTATTAGAAATAGCTGCAATGTAGGGTTTTGTTAAGATCAGCAAAGATCCTGCTTGTTTGTATCTAAATAAACCTCTGCGGTGCTTCATGCTGTATTTTTATGGAATTGGAGTTGTGATTATGTTTGCCTTCTCATCACTTCTGTAGACAAAAATACTAGTGCACGAACCGGTGACTAATTCTAGATGTCTGTAGCTTTTGGTGTCATCTCACTCTGCAGTGACCCACCAGTCATACATTTCTATTGTTGCCTTGAGTACGCATGAATATTCTTTTCATCTCTACTTCCGGAAGAGTTAGCACTATCAGAGTGTTTTCACTAGAACACAAGGTTTCAGTGGATCCCAAGATCTTTACTGCTTTAGGGATGTGCTTTTGCTCTTGATTGTTTTCTTCTTAATGAATTCTTCTAACATTTAACTAGAAGACAGACCTACAATGTTCATACTGTCCTCATGTCCATGAGTCTTCAGTGAGGTCTTGTTTGACTATTCAGTGCAAGACAGAATTCTTTGTATTACTCTGCAGAAGTTTCTTGGCAATAAGTATTTTTTGGTCAGTAAAAAGAATGATTTTTAATATAATTTGTAACTCTAAACTCTGATTCCTTTTGTCTTCTCAAAATTTCAATACTAATGTTCTATAGATGACATTTTTCTGCCTTTTGGAAACCTTAATATTTTATAGGACTGGCCAAATTTCCACATGTGGGCAGGGTTTTAGAGGTTTTTCATTAGTTGTGATGTCTTGAGTGTGTCTTTAAATCATCTTCAAGGTAGAGGAAAAGAAAAGCCAAGATCAGACATACCACCATTTGATTGATGTGCTCATTAAAATAATAATCTTTTGTATTTATCTATCAAAATGTTAATGTTCTTAATTATGGTTTCTTATGAATTTAACGTGATGGAATGCTGTAATTATCAGGTTCTGAAATAGCAGATTATTGTGTCTGAACTTGTGTCTATAGAGTTTCAGAGTGTCCGATTCCTCACTTGTAAGTGCACTGGTGGTGTTTGATGCAAGAAGTGGCAACACACTAAATAGAGCTGGCTTTGGGAGTTTGGAGCCTCAACTCACATCTCCTGGCTTTTGATATTTTGCAGTCTGCATTGTTTGGACTCCATGTTCCAAAAGAATGTGCATAGTGTTCATGACAGAGCACTGGAAGGGGCTGCCTGGGGGGCTGTGGAGTCTCCTCTGGAGACTTTTCAAACCCGCCTGGCCATGTTCCTGTGCGACTGGATCTAGGTGATCCTTGCTGTGGCAGGGGGATTGGACTAGATGATCTTTCGTGGTCCCTTCTAATCCCTGATATTCTGTGATTTTGTGAGAAAATGATCAGGGAAATCTTCACCTAATGACAGAGGTTTATCTTTTAGGTTTTATGGTGGGTTGGTTGGTTTGTTTGTTTGTTTTGGATGTGATAGGCTCAAAGCACTTCCTAAAGAAATAGTTGGACTATCTTAAGTCAGCATCAGCAGTTTCCAAAAAAGACCTGTTATGATTCTTGGTTTAAGAGCAAATAAGAGTTTGATTTGCAATACTCCCAAGCCTCATCCTTTTATCTGAACCATTTTTACTCCATTCTCCCATGTGTCTCTGCTGTGACAGGGGGATTGGACTGGATGATCTTTCAAGGTCCCTTCCAATCCCTAATGTTCTGTGATTCTGTGTCCTCTTGCACCTAGCTAATCTAGTTTCCTTGATGAGAACTTCACAGGATATGAGATTGAACGGCCTTTGGTTAAACTCTGCCAAAGGACACTTAGCAAGACTCTGATTATATTGGTGTTGACAAATACTACAGTGTAATAGGAGCAGATTGAAAAAGTTTGTGGTAAAGCCCCAATATCAGCTGTTTACGGGCTTTAGAGCTTTTAATTTAAACTACTTCTGCTCCAGAAACTCAGCTTGAATGATACTAGCTTCTCTCCAGGACCACCCTGTCTTCTGTCTCAGCTCCGTCTGAAGGGAATTTAGTTCACACACTGCAGGACTGCTGTGTGATGCAAACTGAAATACAGTAAGTGAGGTTGTTTGGGAATACTTTCAAAAGCAGACATCACTGAATTGAAAAGCTAATGTATGCACACAGTTCAAGGCATAAGCAGGGGTCATGAATACCATATTATATAGCTGAGGGGTTCTTTTACTCTGGAAGGTGACCTGGACAAGGAAATTCATCCTTAGTTTGCACAATAAAGAAAAACAAAGGAGTTTGAATTTCATCCATTCCTAGACTGTTTTTTGTTTAGTTGAGTGTTTTTTTTTATAGTGCTCTCTTACCTAAGAAATCCCTGGTCTACTGTCTCCTAAGTAATGAAATCTCTTGCTTAAGGAGACAGGTATTACATTCCTCTGCTTTATCTGTGATCTTAATATTGGAGAAAAACACAAACGATTTTTTCTCTTTTTCCTCACTTGTGTGGACTCTCATGATACAGAACTCTTGTGAATTGTGCAGGGAGACTGCCTACTCCATGGATGTTCCTGTTAAGGCCATGCATTTCAGCACAAGTTTGGTTTGGTATTCTGAAAATAAAATGGCCAGCTTCACTCTGGTCATAGAATTGCAGAAGATTAGAGATTGGAAGGAACCATGAAAGATCATTGGAAATGACCCCTTAGTTCACGAAGGACACAGAACTGCTGGAGAGAGTCCAGTGTGGAGCCACAAAGATGATGGAGTAGAACACCTCCTAAGAAGGGAGCTGCATCACTTTAGGTTGGAGAAAGGAGACTGAGGGGTGACCTCTATAATGTTTATAAACATGTGAAGGGTAGGTGTCAGGAGGATGGAGCCAGGCTCTTCTCAATGTCATCTAGTGATAGGACGAGGGGCAGTGGGTGTGAGCTGGAAC
>JAOXOE010000001.1:62884422-62896488 GCA_028565055.1 Phoeniculus purpureus
AGGAACACATCCATATTGTTTTCTAGAAGTTCTAAGCACCTACAACACAGGCTTTAAGATGAAAGTACCTTCTCCACTGTAAGTCACTACAGAATCATAGAATCAGTCAGGGCTGGAAGGGACCACAGGGACCACATTTCACTTACCAGCCTAAGGTACTGGTAGAAATTCGTAGTGGTTTGAGCCCTCAGTCTTTAAAAGGTTTTTATACCTCTTTAAGACACCTAAGAATGGGAATCTAAAGTGATTTTTACCAGCCCAATACCAGCAGAGGGCATTACAGCATAGTTCACCAAACTCAAAACATTTTGTAAGCGATCTAGATAAGACTCCTCCAAAGTACATTGGAGGTTTGATAAGTACCTTATTGACAGATGGGTAGACTCTTTAATGGTCACGTTGAGCTGGCTGAGAGGATTTCCCCATTATAATCATAAATATCAGGTTTTTAACACCTCATTTGCTTCTTTAAATCAAACTGTTAATGTTGCAACACAAGCAGTGCTGCATACCAAAACATGAGCATCAGTCGTGTCTTAAAAGTTGGGAAACAAATTTAAAATTGTACAAGTTGTTCATAATGAGAGAAAAGTAAAAAAATTACAATTACAAATAAAGTGGGTTTTATAATGAAAACCAACTGATTGTGTTCAGATGAAACCTCTCTGTCCTAGAAAAGGAGAGTGAGGAGTGATTTCATTGATGTTTATAAATATGTGAAAGGTGGGTGTCAGGAGGATGGAGCCAGGCTCTGCTCAGTGGCATCTAATGATAGGATGGGGGACAACAGGTGTAAGCTGGAAGACAGGAGGTTCCACATTAATATGAGAAGAAACTTCTTCCCGATTAGGGTGACAGAGCACTGGAAGGGGCTGCCCAGGTCAGTTTTGGAGTCTCCTTCTCTGGAGATGTTTAAAATCTGCCTGGACATATTCCTATGTGACTGGATCTAGGTGATCCTGCTGTGGCAGGGGGATTGGACTGGATAATCTTTCGAGGTCCGTTCCAATACCTGATGTTCTGTGATTCTGTGATCTTCTCAGGTGAAAAATTTCCCTTATCAGTTAAGAAGAGTTCCCTTGGAAGTGCCACACTCATGACAATATGCAAACTTCCAATATTTCAAACCCTCAAGGTGACAAAACAACCTGTCCTGGTGCTGTCCCTTTTCAACATTAAGATTTAAAGAGCAATTCTTCTGTTCCAGTTGCATTCTTTGAGGTTGGCTAGGACTCTATGAAGCTTCAGCTGTGCCCTCTAGCTAAAGGTAGGGAGTTTGTCCATCAGTATAGTTGGGGGTAAAAGCAGATAAATTGTGTCTGCTGAGGAAAAACTGGAGAAATACAAAACTTCTCCATTTATGTAAAAAAAAAAAGAAAGGTGTTTTTTCACTTTATATTTGAAAGCAGAACTGCTGTGGGTTTTAGGCCTCCTGAACTGCTCAGTGTGTAATTTACTCTTGTGGCTTCTCTGTTAAGAGATGATAGGATAGGAAACTGGAAGCTGTATATCTATGTGACCCCTGCTTAAGGTCATGCTTTCTACTTGAGAGAATGCCATTATGGTGTAAGAGAAGAGATCCTCTGACCTGCTAGAGGCACTCAGCACTCCACAACCTTTTACAAACATACCATTTTTTAAATTTTCTTCTTTCATGCCAGTACAGTTGGGGTTTTTTTTTAAAGGAGCAGCTGCTAGCTTTAAATTAAATGACAAAATGTCCGGGAACAAGAGGAGGGACACGCTGACGGCATGTCTACACAGTCAGGAACAGATACTTAAGTGCCTGCTCCTCACACAGGGCAAAGCCAGGCACACAGAGCCAGCTGCAAAGCAGCAGCCACAGAGCCATGTTATTACAGTAATGAGCCTGAGCTAATAAGGCCTGTTGAGACACAACCTGTGTTAGCTCAGGCTTGGCACTATGATAGCATATTTACTCAGCTTCTGAGTGGAGCTGGCTCGTGTCGGGCCATCTCTGAGAGTGGGAGGAATACTTGTGTTACTGGATGCTCCTAACTATGTAGACATACCCTGACAGATTTGTCCTTTGGGAGATTTTAAGGAGAACACATGCAAGACCAGTTTTCTTTTTAATGAAATATTTAGCTGGAGCCCAAGGCCTTCCCTCAAGTTCATTTTTTTTTTTGTTAGTTGGTTGTTGAGGGGTTTTTTAAATTTGCCTTTTATTCTGAAGGCAGCTTGACCTTCTGTGAGAAAGGAGATGTATGAGCAGTATGGGCTCTGTGCTGCTGTTTCTTGCACAAAGCTGGAAGGAGTTGACTTCAAATAAAATAGCTTGTTGTATGGAAGGGTGTGCAAGACTCATGGACAGCGTCCTCTCCCTCAGCAGCAATCCTTACTTTCCTTACCGCAAATTTTATACTTCACAGAATCACAGAACATTAGGGAGTGGAAGGGACCTCAAAAAATCATCTAGTCCAATCCCCCTGCCAGAGCAGGATCACCTAGACTTCATCAGTGTCTACTACTGAACTTCACAGTATACTTCAACTAGGCACTTCTCGCCAGAGTCCATTACAACTAAGATCAAGAGTTTTAAAAAAGCATTAAAAAGTAAAAAAGAAAACTCTAAAATAACAACATGGCGCAAGGAGGGGAGAAATGGGTCAAAGACAAAAAACATTTAATCTTGAGCAGAATAAGAGGCTTCTAATCAACAGAACTCTGTTCTCTCTCTCAAAGGTAAATCTTTTCTTTCCTTTTTTTTTCCTATTTTTTTGTTTCTTTTTTTTTCCTTCGTTGCCCAAAAAGGGGAGTTTGGTTTTACTAAAGCACTTGAAATACATTTCTACAACTCCTTGGTTATTGAACTAAGTAATGTAAATTTTCACAGTTTTCTTGAAGTGCGGTTCTGGGAACTTTGAATATGGATATTGATTGCTGAGGTCATTATACCTTTTCACTGATTTTTGTGTTGCAAAGGACATTAGATTGTGGTGGTTGAGTCACCATCCCTGGATGTGTTTAAAAGAGGCTTAGATGTAGTGTTGGGGGATGTGGTTTAGGGGTGAACTTGTAGAGTAGGATTGATGGTTGGACTCGACGATTCTATGAGTCTATGATTGTCTGTACGTGTTCTGTATACACAGACAGGGCTGAGGCTGAGCTATGCCTTATGCACAGAGGAAGGCAGTTCCACCACTTCATTAAAACAGGCACATTGCCACAGCAGCAGGGCTGGCAAAGCACACTGCTAGTGTAAGATTTTTCCTGCTGCTTCCAGTAGCGTACCATGTCTGCTGACAGGTAGTACGTACATACTTCTGACACCAGCAAATGAGCACACCATCATGGGGCAAAGACTTTTTCCTCTTCTCACACTGATGACACAGTACATGCTGAAAAATTTCAGGGGGTGTAATAAAATTTCAGTGCTCTAGGCACTGAAACAGGATGTCTCTATCATTTGTAGTTCCATCCTTATTTCTTGGCCTTCTTCCACGCAAGGGCTGAATGCAATATTAAAGCTATAGTAAGCACTTTTTTTAATTAAAAGAGGTTAAGTATATGGGATCAGATAGGCTTTCATCATGCAATTATATATTGTATGTTGGCTATTTTAAACTTCAGCATGCAATTGAAATTGCACCGGGTAAGCTGGCTTGGGTATCTGCTTTGCATTTGACTGAGTTAATTCACTGCAGGTATTCAGTTCTTAAGTGGCGTCTGCTTTAAATATGTGCAGTAATTCAATCAAAGAAGTAAGATGGATAGTTTATGTAATCCTTTTCATCTCCAGATTGCTAAGGTTAACCTTAACTATTCATGAGTTATAAATGCATACAGCAATCTCAAACTAATACATGTAAAAAACCATTTTTTTGATGGCCTGTTGAAAACCCTGGAGTGGGTCCCTTATTTCAAAGTGTAATTGATGGAAGCTGCAGGCACTGTATATCATTTTTTCCACTTATTTGTAATCTTAAACAAAAGTTTTGTGAAAGTCATTTCTGTGGTAATATTAAACCTTTTCTCTGCGCCAGGAACATAGGTAATTTTCTCTTCAAAATTTTGGATGCATGATGCTTACAGCCCTTTTCAGTGCCAACAAGATTCTGTGACATGAATGGGAACCCAAAGGCAGATATTACAGAACAATAATGCTCTGTTGAAGCCTTCACAATTCCTGTAGTAATTAAATAAAGAAAAAAAGAATGCTTTCTTTCTCATTTTGTTAGTTCATTCAATGCCATTTGTATGTTTTTGCTCATTAGCTGTCTGAACAATCCACTAGGTGACACCCTCATACTCTTCCTATACTCGGTATAGAAACAAGGAGATGGTGAGCACTGAATGGCTCATTTGTTAAATATTTAAAGCAAAAGCTGAGATTTCAGAGACAGGTCTCTGTTTGCTTCACATTATCAGAGATAACACTGCTTTTGTAGCAAATGCTGTTTTGTTTGTATATAAATTACATATTAAGCAGATTAGCATTTTGTCATTAACGAAAACAAAACCGCAGAGCAGAAATTGGACGCGGTATTTCCTGTCATTATAATAATTTTTTAAAGCGTTTGAGCAAGTCTGCTGAATAGACTGAATAGAAAATATGCCCTTAGCATTTTTTACTGGGGGAACAGAAGGAATAGAGCTTCAGTGATCTCTTTTTTTTTCCTTCTTCTTTTTCCAGTGGGGATGTGCTATAGCATCTTTGAAAAAGAAATGAAAAGCCACATTCACCCCTAATATAAAGGAGTATTAAAGGATAAACTTCAATGGAATTTTGCATGTTTATGCCAGTGGTGAATTTTTCTTGTAGTTCTTTATGTTGGTAATGATGCTTTATAAATCCTTTGAATAAAGGATCTTTTGTCATGTTGTTTTTATACACCTAGCATAATGAGGCTTGAGCTTGTTTAGGGTTTCTGTCTATAAATGCAATGTAGCCAAATGAAATTGGTAGTATTCCTTACTCTGCAATGACTGTGACTACTATTCTAAATGCTATATGCAGTGAAAGACACTAACTCTGAATTCAGTAGTGATGTAGTTAAGAGTAACAGCAAAGAAAGTGCAGTTGCATCCAAAAATGCATGGTACTAAAAGCAACACGATGTTAAAGTCTTAACAATGAAACAGAAGAGGATCATTTCATTGAACAGAGGAACATTTCATTCCTGCTCTGGCAAGCGGATTGGACTAGATGATCTTTC
Organism: Phoeniculus purpureus; assembly: GCA_028565055.1. NCBI lineage: Eukaryota > Metazoa > Chordata > Aves > Bucerotiformes > Phoeniculidae > Phoeniculus > Phoeniculus purpureus. The sequence continues at coordinate 62,889,603 of JAOXOE010000001.1, forward strand.
GAGGTCCCTTCCAAACCCTAATGTTCTGTGATTCTGTGAACAGTGTGTTTAAACAGTTAGCAGCCAAGTCAAGAAAGAGACAGAAATTGACTTATATGGGCATGAAAATCATAGTGGTTTTTGTTCACTCATAATAATTAGCACAATTAATTATTTGGCAACTGCAGGTTTTCAAGCTTTTGTGATCCATGCGCTTTTTAGCTACACTTTAAAGACATCCTTCTAACTTCACAGCCTGTTTAGCTTTAGCATAGAAAAATCTTTGGTGTTTTTTTTTTACTACCGAAACCTGCAAAGAGCTGCTAAAATTACACACTGTTCTGCTCTCTTGTACGTTTACTGACTTCAGTGAGGATTCCTACCACAGTTTGGGCCCATAATATACAAATATACAAAGAGCAATGTTTAATTCCTTGTATTTTTCCATTCGATTTCAGATTATCAATGCTTATACTCACAAAAAAAGAGCTTTAGCCGTGTTTTAAGTTAGCTGACTAAAGAATCCAACAGATCACTTCTGTGGTATCCTAAACAGTCTGGGAAGAAACAGTTCTTGAGATTTCTGCTAGAACACTGTTAGGAGTATAGTGGACTATTAGAGTGGTTGCCTTTTTGTAGGAAGATGGCACAGTGTGATACAGTAATTTAAACCTATTTTAGTCTGTAGGTAAATAACTAAAGAGATTAATTGGAAAAAAACCAAACCCCAAAAAACAGACCACACCAAAGCACAAAGGACAGGACACATGGAACTGCCTGAGCTCTTACAGGGGAATGTGAAAGTATATGAGCTGGTTTTGTCGGATTCTTGAACCTATCACAGAATCACAGAACATTAGGGATTGGAAGGGACCTTGAATGATCTTCTAGTCCAACCCCCACAGCAGAATCACCTAGACCAAGTTGCACAGAAGCATGTCCAAGTGGCTTTTAAACATCTACAGAGAAGGAGACTCCACAACCCTCCTGGGCAGCCCCTTCCAGTGCTCTGATGCCCTCACTGTGAAGAAGTTCCCTCTCACATTGATGTGGAACCTCCTGTGTTCCAGCTCACACCCACTGCCCCTTGTCCTATCATTAGATGCCACTGAGCAGAGTCTGACTCTGCCCTCCTGACACCCTTTTATGTGGTTGATCATATGAGAGCCAACTCAAGCCTGAGATGGATGTCATGGACATCCTGACAATTTTTTTTTAAATAGCTCTAGTGTGAGTACTTTGTGCTCACATCTTCATAACAGTTCAATTGGTAACACTAATAGCACACGCTTAGGTGAACTAGTTCTGTGCGATGTCGATGTGACATAGAGTGTTACTGATTTAGCCTTCCTTGCTGCCAGCCTGAGAACATTCAGAATGAAGAATTCCATGTGCATATGCAGACACAGATACATGTGATCGTGTAATACACACACGCACACACATAGGTATTTCTGGCAGCCAGCTCCCAGAGATATCCGGAAGGCTACACAGTAGTTTTAAGATCTGCAAGGTGAGAGTCACTTGAAGTTCAAAAAGGTTTCTGGAGAGAGTTGCTCCTGTTACACATCCCAAGACATTGTGTGCATATCTCTGCCTTTAGAGAGAAGTGCCCTGGGATCTTTAGCGCTTACAGAAATTCAGGTTCTTCTGGGTAACATGAAATAAATAATCTCCAGAAGCACATTGTCCCTGCGATCAGAGGCAGCGCTGGTTTCAGTCACTTTGAGGGAAGAGTGCCATCTGCTGAAGCACAGCTAATCATCCTCTGAAACCTTTTCCTTTTCTCTTAGAGGCTTCCCTAGGAGAGCCCTGAGCCCCAGACACAAGCAACTGCAATTTCACGTGTAGGAGTAGCCCTGTTCTCTCTGAAATTACATGTTTGTGTTGTAAAGATGTCAGGGGTGTGCATTTTAAAAGAAGCTGAAAATCAGATTAAACATTCAGTCTTTGAATTTCAGTGCATTTGGTACTACATGGAAATGAAATAAAAAGATAAATGCTGGGAATTAGAGCTAATATTTCGCTGTCGTGAATGCAGGAGGTGTCTGCCATTGTACAATCAAGTGCATACATGATGGTATTTTCTATAGTTTGAAGTTCAGTTAAAAAAACAACTTTATGTCACAGAGTCACAAAACATTAGTGGTTGGAAGGGACCTCAAAAGATCATCCGGTCTAATCCCCCTGCCACGGCAGGATCCCCTAGATCCCATAGTACAGGAACCTGTCCAGGTGGGTTTGAAACATCTCCAGAGAAGGAGACTCTACTACCTTCCTGGGCAGTCTGTTCCAGTGCTCTATCACCCTCACTGCGAAGAAGTTCCTCCTAATATTTATGTGAAACCTCTTATGTCACTGGAAGTAGGGTATTTCTTTCTACTTTTTGGAATGTAAACTATCCACTGATGTAATTCAGAGTGGAATGTAATTTTATGAAATTTTTGCCTAACTTTTTTCAAGTGCCACCAACTTTCACAGAAGCACAGAATCATAGAACACTAGTGATTGGAAGGGATCTCGAAAGATCATCTAGTCCAATCCCCCTGCCACAGCAGGACCACCAAGTCACACAGGAACACATCCAGGCCTTATCTGGTAATTTTTCAGGCACTGTATTTCCCATATTGCAAAACCAATGTAGCAACTGAGTTTTAATTCACATAGAGGTTTTCCCCATGTAAAGAGGTTAAAGCCACATTCCTTTTCCTGGAATCATTTTCTGACAGATACATACATTTATATATATGTGTCATGTGCCTCATATACATGTATCTGTGTCTCAGTACCAAGGACACTAAGGACGCTTGAATAGCACATATGTTGTAAGAACATCTGCAGAATTAAAGACGATGCTAATTACTTATAAGATATTCTGATGAATTTCTGTAGGCTCACAATTTGAAATGATACATTCAGCCATACAGCTGCTGTACATTATTACAATCTAAATGAATATTAGGAGAGATAATTAGAGCAGTATATATCCACTCCCAGTCATTCTTCTGAAGTAAGGAAAGACTGACAGCTAAACATCATGTTATGAAGTACCTGAGACAGTACAACTTGAACAGGTCTTTGAAGCTCTAGTGTACTTTCATTATAGGCACCTCAAGTGGAATGAATCTGTTCTTCTGAAAGCCTAAAGCTTTCTTTATAGTGATGGAAACAGTCTTGGATGCCTGTTAAAGATGGGGTAGCCGTGGCAAAAACCCTTTAAACTGTTTTACTTACGCTCATCTCATGATCATGTGGTAAGGTCAGGTCATTCAAGCTTCAGAGCTTTAATCCTCTGCTGTATTTAAAAGATCTCTGATTCCAGGATGTCAAATTAGAAAGTTAAATCTACACACATAACACTGTAAAACAGCATGAAGTTTTAGTGGCCTTTTTTTTTTTTTGGTGAATTTGGAAGATGACTGTCTCCCTCTACTCAGCACTGGTGAGGCTGCACCTTGAGTACTGGGTCTAGTTTTGAGCACCTCAGTACAAGGGAGACATCGAGGTACTGGAGCGAGGGCAGAGGAGGGCAATGAAGCTGGGGAAGGGCCTGGAGAATAGATCTTATGAGGAGTGATTGAGAAAGTTGAGGTGGATTAGTTTGAGGAAGAGGAGGCTTAGGGGAGACCTCATCTCTCTCTGCAGCTATCTGAAAGGACACTGTAGAGATGTTGGTGCTGGTCTCTTCTCTAAGGTAATTTGTGACAAAACAAGAGGGAAGGGCTGTAAGCTCCAACAGAGGAGGGTTAGGTTGGACATTAGGAAAAAATTCTTCCTGGAAAGAGTGGTCAGGCAGTGGAATGGGCTGCCCAGTGTGGTGGTTGAGTTCCCATCCCTGGATGAGTTTAAAAGATGCTTAGATGTAATGTTGGGGGATGTGTTTTAGAGGTGAACTTGTAGAGTAGGATTGATGATTGGACTCAATGATCCCATAGGGTCTTTTCCAACCTGAGTGATTCTGTTATTCTAACGAGTGCGTCTACAAACTTACCATTTCACTAATATGCAGGATCCAGTAAACACCCTGGGAATTAACCAAACACTTTACTTACCTTCTTTCTACATCAGATATACTTGTTGCCAGTTACAAAGTAAATGGAACAATTGATGTTGCTAGACAGTACCTATGTCATCAAAATGCATTAAAATAATCGACATTTTTACAACTAAAGATTACAGGGAATGTTCACAGCTTCACATAGAACTAGTGATACATAAAAATGACACTTTGGAATTAAATAAATACATGTCTATATAAAATATGTCTGTGCATCTACATCCACAGAATATGTAAACTCATTTATTCCCTATAGAGAGACCTGCTTGTAGATTTGTGAGTTTGCTTTTTTTAGGAAGCAGTCGATTAAAACATGTAATTCAGTGCAATGTGAGGGAGCCTGTCAAGTATTGATATGACAGAAGGAACAAAAACCCATACCTTCAAAATGTTACTGGTGGTAGCAGCATGCTGAAGATTATTCAGTCGAGGCTTAAAGAGAGGGAATCTGACTGCATTGTAACTGGAACAGGTGACCTAAAAGAGAATATGAAATTCCAGGAATTAGAAATGTATAGTAATGGAATTAGAAAACACTTGCTGGTGGGAGTCTACTTATTTCTGACAATATCTCAGAACAGGGAGGTGAAATGAATTTCCTGCTCTGGCAGGGGGATTGTACTAGATGATCTTTTGAGGTCCCTTCCAATCCCTAATGTTATGTGGTTCTGTAATTCTTGGGACTCATTCTCAGCCCTGCACCTCCCCTTTATTTATTTAAGAAAAAACAACCTCAAACCTAATTTAGTGAAATCTCAAACTTCTTCCTCGGGTTCAGGGATTTTCTAGGCCTTTGTCACTGTTGTTTGGGGTGGGGGTTTGTGGTGTGTTTTAATACTGGTGGTGCTAAGACATTTTTCTTTCATTAAGTGGAGGATGACAGCATGAGGTCACTGAACAGAAAGAGGATTGTTAGCTAGGTGCTACTTGAAGAAAGTTGGTGTCTAGAAGTGTTTTCAAAAGTATTGGTCCCAGAATTGTGATTGTTTTGCACATGTGTTTGAAGTAGGACACAGTCCTTTTTCTTTCTGAAAATTCATGTTTGACTGGTCTTAAAACATTCCATTATTCTTCTAACTTTTGAGTGTTGTAGTGTTTCACCTACTATCATCAGTTACACTGGAAAATCTTGCCAGTTTGGTTGCTGCTGATATGTACCGGTTATATATACCCTGATACTTCCCATTCCTGTGTAAACCAGTTTTGCTATACAGTTGAGAAACTGTCTTTACAGATCCTGCGTAAAACTGGACTAAATTAGATTCCATGCAACCTGCCAGACCTTCTATGGTTGGACGTGTAGTCAGAATTTGCTGTGCATCACCATGAGGGAGTCAAAATGGGGCAAATGAGCGAGTCAGAATGGGGCTCCTTACTGCCTGCCAGCACGAATGTGGTTCATCATCCAAGCCTGTTTGGCTGACTGCAGTGTGGGGTACCCATAAACCCCATGACAGGAGGTAAAGGAAGGGTCTTTCTCTCACATTTTATTATCCCACTGCAATGGAGCAATATATTAGATGAGCTTCTTGGAAAAGAAATTTCTTTTTACATCTCACTAAATTCTCAGAACCTAATAAACTTTATGAATAATTAGGAACAGTCAGAGGTGGTAGCGCTGCTCTGTGTCAGATTTATTGGGCAGCAAGGCCTTCTTCCAAGTCCATCTTCTCTTTCCACCTACAGTGTTTAGCAGTCTTGCCCCACCATGACCTCTTATGGCATGAGATGAAGCCAACACGACCATGTGGAACTGCCTCATGCAGTTCTCCAGTATTCACCCACAGGAGTGAAGATTTGCGGTTTGGTCCACACCTGGCACACTGGCACAGGGGACCATCCATGCAGCAAAATGCAGCCCTCCTCACTTCGGGAACGCCAGGAGTGGCTGTCCATGCCCAGGGTGCCATGGATCGTGGTAGGATATGAAGGAACAGCATCAGGCACACTGTGAGGGGAAGGTGGGAGCAGTCCTGCCTGCTGCGGGTCAGTGCTGGCTGTGCCATGGGCGGCGAGCGGGTGCCCTGTGGTCTGGAATGGCCTGGGATCTGCGCGACCTTCGGGAAGGCCCCAGCACGCCCTGCGCCATTTTCCACCTGAGGCTACGGGGACCCGCGCTGAGGACCCGGGTTGAGGATTTTTTGTTTCTTTGCGGGTTCTCGCAGCAGGGAGGGGAACTTTTCCTGTGGCTGATACCCTCTATCTCAGACCGGACCCTGTGCCCTCGCCCCGCGCTCCCAGTGCGACTGAGGGTCACACAAGCGACACCCTCTGCCCTCAGGGTCGGTCTGTGGCGGCGGCGGGGCCGCAGGAGCCGCCTCCCGCGTTACCTTCAGCGGCGGCTGGCGCGGGGGTGGGAGGAGGCGGTGCCAGCTCCGTGCGGGCGGGGCAGGATCCGTCGAGGCTGGGGCGTGCGGGGCCGTGTAGGTGCGGTGTGGGAGCGGCTCCTTTAAGGTGTCCCGAGGCGGCACCAGACCTGCCGTGGCGGCGGGAGAGAACGCAGAGAGCAGGCAGACGGGAAGGGGAAACCCGTGGCGGCCGCTTCGCCGTGACACCAGAAAGTTGCCGCGCGGGAGGGCAGGAGCCGCTCCTCCTCCTCCTGCTGCCTCGGCACTGAGGGCGGGGGGCGTTGGCCCGAGGAAGTTTTGCTCGCCCTCTTCTTCCCTCTCTCTCCCTCTTTCTTCCTCGGCCCTTCTCGTCCCCTCCTCCGGCGCTGGGGCGGGTTCGGGGTTCGCAGCGGGCGGGGGCGATGCTGGGCAGGGCGCGGGGCTGCCGCTGGCTCCCCGCTGCCCATCGCCGCCCCGACTGACCGCGGCGCGAGCTGCGCCGCGCCCCCTCACCCCCTCAGTC
>JAOXOE010000001.1:62901977-62914544 GCA_028565055.1 Phoeniculus purpureus
GCCTCTCACCAGCCTCGTTGCCCTTCTCTGGACACGCTCAAGCACTTCAATGTCCTTCTTAAGTTGAGGGGCCCAATCTCTCTGCCACATCAAGTCACACAGGAACATGTCCAGGCAGATTTTAAACATCACCAGATAAGGAGACTCCACAACCACTCTGGGCAGCCCCTTCCAGGGCTCTGTCACCCTCATCAGGAAGAAGTTCCTTCTCAAATTGATGTGGAACCTCCTCTGTTCCAGCTCACATCCATTGCCCCTTGTCCTATCATTGGATGACACTGCGCAGAGCCTGGCTCCATCCTCCTGACACCCACCCTTTAAATATTTATCAAAATTAATGAGGTCACCCTTCAGTCTCCTTTTCTCCAAGCTCAAGAGACCCAGCCCCCTTCAGCCTTTCCTCATCAGGGAGATGTTCCACTCCCTTCATCATCTTAGTGGCTCTGCACTGGACTCTCTCCAGCAGTTCTGTGTCCAGAGAAAATGAGGAAAGAGTTTGGGATGTGAGGAGTATACAGCCTAAATGATCTCAAACACAAAACACATCCTTCTAAGATATTACTCTGATACTGTGAGATTAAGGACTGAGTTATTTCTTTGAACTCTTATTCTGACATGTCTTAGAGGAGACCTGACAGAACCTAATCTTCACTGTATTTAAACGTATTTTCTGAATCCTTATCTCTCCAGGTATGGTTTAGAGACTGACGTCTTGGGTTTTGCCACAGATAACCAAAGGGTTATGCAGGTCTAAGCATAAATCTTCATATCAGCAGTAAGACTTGAAGAAACTCTCAATTGCAGCACTTTATACTGAAGGGATCCCTAAATGATTCTTTCCTGCTCACAATCATTCAAGAACTTGAAAGTCCATGGAGTAGCCTCAAATCTCTCATTCCCATAAATTTAGCAGAGGTCACAGCATGGCCAATTCAGCTGAAAACTGTTATTACAGAAAAAACTTGATGATACTTTTATGTTCTCTGATGTGAACATAATTCTCTGGGTCTTTTAGCTACATATTGCACATCTTATCCAGAGAGACACTTCAGCAGATATACACAGTACCATAAGCAAAATTAAAAGTGATGAATTCTCTGATTTATAGCTGCTACTGATAACAAGGTGATAGAAAATCTTAAATGTATGGGTGTTATTATATAGACTGTGTGAGTTCACCCAGCAGAGATGGGATGACGTGAAGTCAAACAGTATTTATCACACCTGAACTAGGGGGACACTTCCTTGAATGACCCTCATTGCCTGTAAGGAATTCATAGACTATTACAGATATGAAGGGACCTTGAAGGATTATCCAAGTCCAACCCTCCCACCACAGCAGGATCCCCTAGACCAAGTCACACATTAACATATCCAGGCAGGTTTTTAAATGTCTCCAGAGAAGGAGACTCTACAACCTAGAATTAAGCTGATCACTAACCGGTTCACAAAAGCCTTAAAGATAGGGTTAGCTTTGGAGGCACTAAATGTGGGTGTGGGGCTGTAATCCTGGTTGCTTTTAAGGATCACAATGTGGGAAGAAAAATGCATATATAGAAGAGCACTTTTTTCTTGACAGGTTTAATCCTCTAAAGAGAATTCAAACTGCTCAGCTGACATTGCACCTCCTGAAGATCAACCACTGGGCTTTTCAACCAGTGGTTTTTAACCACATAAGCATAAGAAACTACTATAGCTGAACTCCTTAGTGATGAGGAGCTAGACCACAGAATCATACAATCATTAGGGATTGGAAGGGACCTCCAAAGATCATCTGGTCCAATCCCCCTGCCACAGCAGGATCCCTTAGATCAAGCTGCACAGCAACATATCCAGTCAGGTTTTAAATACCTCCAGAGAAGGAGAATCCACAACCAGTCTGGGCAGCCCCTTCCAGTGCTCTGTTACCCGCACCATGAAGAAGTTCCTTCTCATATTGATGTTCCAGCTGACACCCACTACTCCTTGTCTTATTGTAAGATGACATTGAGAAGAGCCTGGCTCCATCCTCCTGACAGCCACCCTTCACACATTTATAGACGTTAACGAAGTCACCCCTCAGTCTCCTCTTCTCCAAGCTTAAGATTCCCAGCTCCCTCAGCCTTTCTTTTTAAGGGAAGTGTTCCAGTCCCTTTATCATGGCTCTGCACTGGACTCTCTCTAGCCAGATCCTCCTCCTTCTGTTATAGAGCTTTGGTTACTGGCAAAACCAGACTCAAGTGAGAGTTCTTTGCTTAGAACCCATTTATGCAGAGGCTTTCACCCACATCAGGCTGCAGCTGCATGTCAGTGCCATAAAGGTTCTCAGCACAGCTCTCAGTGTGATCCAACAGTTCAAGCGCACAGCCCAGATAAATATTCATTTGTTAATCTTCATTAGAGCTGTATTTTTAAAGCTGATTCTCAGTGAAGTCACTTAGTCAGATGAAATCACTTCACACTAAACAATCCTGTCAGGGATGTTTATCCAAGCCCAGGGCATTCAATTGCATTTTCATTAGGAGCACTATACAGTTATTGTCCTGCAAAGACAAGGCCCTCGATCTCTTTGTTTACAGTAGCATTTGATTGCTCACAGTTTAATTTTGAAGAACTAAAAGCTGATTTTTACTCCTCTTTGGAGCTACAAAAATCAGGTTGCTGTAGATTAATGAAAAAGATTTTGGTTGAAGTTGGTCCTGCATGGTATTATAGCTCTGACAGCGCCAAGGACTTTGAAGCTTTAAGGAGCTGTGGGTTATCTAATTCTAATTATGCAAATGATGAAATAAAACATTAACTAATGAGAAAGTCACTGGCTGTGCTGAATAGCAGGGGTTTATCAGGAAGAGATTTTTTTTTTTGAAACAGAAAATACGATGTTTCTTTCTGCTAAATTCCATATGGCTCAAGAAGATGGGAAAGATCGTTGATCCCATCTCCTTTTTACTTCCCATCTCATCCTTTTTACTTTTTAATAGTAGTTTTGTGGAAGGACAAGTCCTCCTCTTAAAACCAGGGGAAGGCTTTCTGGTTTCCTTGCCTTCTACCACTGTCCTACCCTGGAACATAAGAGGTTCCACATCAATATGAGAAGTAACTTCTTCCCAGTGAGGGTGAAAGAGCACCAGAAGGGGGTGCCCAGAGGGGTTGTGGGGTCTTCTTCTCTAGTCTGGACATGTTCCTGTGCAACTTGATCTAGGTGATCCTGCTGTGGCAGGAGGATTGGACCGGATGCTCTTTCAAGGTCCCTTCCAATCCCTAATGTTCTGTCATTCTGTGGTTCATAGGACAAGGGCAGCATAGCCTACAGCAGAGTTCACCACCAGCTTTCTGAAATAACAGCTGTCTGAGACTCCTTCAACCTCCTTCTCAAGACAGCCATGGATTTGGGGAGCCTGAACTCAAGCCTTTATTTATGGAAACAGAGGGAAACATTTATCTTTTCCCAAGAGAGCTTTTGAGGTTTTAGCTTAGTTTCTGCTTTCCCCAGTCTTTCTTTGAGGAAGATGACACTGCATTTTATGTTATGTTGACATGATTTCTTCAGTGCTAACTCTAGGTAAAGCCAGTGTATATTTTACTTAGAACTCCGTTTTCTCCATTTATCAGTTACAGCAAAAAAAAAAAGCTCATTTCTAGCTAACAAAAGTTGAATTACAACATTAGTAAACAACATTTTTGTCTCTTGTACAGCTTTGCAGCAAAGGTACCGCTATAGACAATCCTTATGAGTCATCTCCAGAAGATATTGCCAGTATTGCCAGCTTTATTGAGACAAAGCTCACAATCTGCTACTTAAAACTGGAGAAGCCTGACGACGCTCTGAATCATGCACACAGGTAAAAATAAATATTGATTAGATGTGCTGCTAAGACCGAAATCAAAAATTAAACAACAGCTACAGAAAAAAATACACTGGAGGGAGAAAGGATCAGTCTGATAATGAAAAGAGATGAATAAAACAAAACACAACTTACACACAGATACCAGTATAGGTTGGGGACTGACCTGTTGGAAAGCAGCGCAGGAGAAAGGGATCTGGGGGTCCTGGTGGAGAGCAGGTAAGTAAGGAGCCAGCAATGGGCCCTTGAGGTCAAGAAGGCCAACAGCATCCTGGAATAGAGATGGTTAGCAGATCAAGAGAGGTTCTTCTTCCCCTTTACTCTGCCCTGGTGAGACCTTATCTGGAATATTGTGTCCAGTTCTGGGCCCCTCAGTTCAAGAGGGACACAGAGCTGCTGGACAGAGCCCAGGGCAGAGCCACAAAGTTGAAGGGAGGGGAGCATCTCCCTGATGAGGAAAGGCTGAGGGAGCTGGGTCTCTTGAGCTTGGACAAACGTAGACTGGGGGGGTGACCATATTAATGTTGATAAATACTTAAAGGGCAGGTGTCAGGAGAAAGGAGCCAGGTTCTACTCAGTGTCATTTAATGATAGAACAAAGGGCAGTGGATGTGAGCTGGAACAGAGGAGGTTCCACACCAATATGAGAAGGACCTCCTTCCCAGTGAAGGTGACAGAGCACTGGAAGGGGCTGCCCAGGGGGGTTGTGGAGTCTCCTTCTCTGGAGACATTTAAAACCCACCTGGACATGTTCCTGGGCGACTTGATCTAGGTGATCCTGCTGTGGCGGGGGGATTGGACTGGATGATCTTTCAAGGTCCCTTCCAACCTCTAATGTTCTGTGATTCTGTGAATAGCACACTCATTTCTGCTACAAGTAGAGCAGCAAGAGTTACATTGCTTCTTAGCTAAATGAAACTTTGGTTTTAGCTCAGTTCTAAATATTAGGTACTTGTAAGTCTGCGATGAGCACAGTGCATATTCACAGGAAACAGGAGGCCAAGGGGTGTTGAACAGCTCTCCTGTGTCTTATTAACTCAAATGTGAAATACTGCTCTCATTCATTGTTAGAATGCAAGTCATATGTCCTGTCATCATGTACTCCTAATATAAATGTGCCCTGGTTTACCTGGAGGAATAAAATGTGTATTAAACTAAGTGGACTATTAGGCTTCTGTACAAATTGCAATTCAACTTCATATGTGTAGTTAATGATGTAAAATTTGATCAGAGCAAACTACGATCTCTTAGGTCTAATCCCAGTCCTGAAATTAGACTTTACATAATGTCCAGAATATTAAACCATTGGACAAAACCCTTTCTATTTATACAGCTTACCTGCTTTGCTGAGATGGTTAGAAAAGCAGATTACGAAACTTTGGGAAAGAATGAAGTAAATGAAAAATATTAGTACTGCAATTTTAGAATATGAATAGAGAGTATAAAAGATCAGTGTTCCACAAGAGACAAAAATGACTCATTTCTCCTTCAGAATTCCGTCTTTTTAGGTGGAGGGGAAAACGTAAACTTGTACTGCAGGCCATACAAAGGAAGTGCTCAACCCCATGCCTCTTCTTCAAAGCAGAATCTTTGACAGGGCTAGGTTACAGCCAGACAACATGCTATGACTGTGTGGTGCTGGTTAAGAGGTAAATAACGCTGTTCAGAACAGAGGGATCTATGGCAAGTCCTAACTCCACAGTCCCCTGGGCAGCCCCTTCCAGTGCTCTGTCACTCTCACCATGAAGTTGTTCCTTCTCATATTGATGTGGAACCTCCTGTGTTCCAGCTTACACCCATTGCCCCTTGTCCTGTCAGTAGATGCCACTGAGCAGAGCCTGGCTCCATCCTCCTGACAGCCACCTTTCAAATATTTATAAACATTAATGAGGTCACCCTCAGTCTCCTTTAATCTAAAGAGACCCAGCTCCCTCACCCTTTCCTCATGAGGGAGATGCTCCACTCCCTTCATTATCTTTGTGGGTCTGTGGTCAACTCTCTCTGTGCCCTTCTTGAACTGAGGGGCCCAGAACTGGACACAATATTCCAGATGTGGTCTCACCAGGGCAGAGTAGAGGGGGAGGAGAATGTGACCAGCATGTTGAAAGTCAACAAAGCAGAAACAAATCTCAGCAGAAAGAAACAGAGAACAAATTAAATGCTCACTGTACTCATGCATGTCGTCATGTTGTAGTCCAATTAGAGGTTAGGTGTGGCACTAATTTCTGAGGGTTTGTCCTAGAAAAGTGACAATGAAATCCAAACAGCTTGATTTTTGTTTTGCAAAACACACAAACCATGTGAAATAATAGCAACCCCAAAATAGTGTTGCATGAGCTAACATACCACACCTGAAAAATAGCTCCATGCAGTGTTTGTCACTGTGTCTGGACACAGGCATGATGCTGTGATAAACATGCTACAAAGCACTTGTTAAGACAGCCCTTATGCCTAAGGAATGTAAAGCCTGAGAGACAGAGAGAGATAAGATAAGATGCACCTGGTAACCAAGAAGTGATGCTATTTACATTTTTCTTTTCTGTTTGCTTTCTTTTCCCAGTGTTTCACCCTCAGTTTTCTAATGAGGTGCTGGATTGGTTGATGTGACAGTTGTGAGGCTCTAGGAAGAATTCGATTGAAGAAGAGTGGTGGCTGGCACTGGGTTTGGGAAATCATATTTTACAAGATAGGCAGTAGGGAGGGAAATATAAAGACAGTGATGATTGGAGACAATTCTTAAGGCCCAGTCCCTGTCAAACACTGAACATTCTGACTCCTGTCAAAGAAAATAAGGAGGTGGCATATTCTTCAAATGGGAATAGGAACTTCTCTATGCTCAGAGGACTGTTGTTTTTTTTGTTTCTGTTCAGATATTTAATGCATAATCCAGTCCTCCACTCAACAGTGCAGTCTTTTGATGATCAGCAAGTAACTGTCATAACACTGGAATAAGAATTCAAGTGCTGTTCTTGCTAAAGATTTTCATTTGATATCATCCAGACTACTTATAAGGCCTTGTTTAAGTTCCAAGATGTCATTAGGCTTCTCAGGGTTACTGCTATGCTACTGGTCTTGCTGAATCTATTATAATCATTTCCACTTTTCATTAGAGCACTGCTGACAAATTTGCATCTGCCTGTTCCCTGCCTTCCTTAAATGTATTCCATCGTGTCATCAGTATTACTCACCCCATTTCCACTCCCTCAATTTTCTCCTCAATTTCATCTCCTTCTAGCAGCATAATATCATCATGTGAAATTCCTGCCTAAATGAATTTATCCCTTTTGCCCACTCATCCTCTCAGTGACCACTTTGTGTGGTTACACCTTGCAACATCAGCCAAGTCACGTTTTGTCATTTCCAGTGTGTTCTTTGCCCCTTGCAAAAGTTTTTAATACTCCTATTATCTTTCTACTCTGCAATTAATTTTCCTGGTGATACTGAAAAATAGAAGGCTTATGACTCACAGAATCACAGATTCACAGAATCACAGAACATTACGGATTGGAAGGGACCTTGAAACATCATCTAGTCCAATCTCCCCGCCACAGCAGGATCACCTAGACCAAGTTGCACAGGAACATGGCCAGGCAGGTTTTGAACTTCTCCAGAGAAGGAGAATCCACAGCCTCCCTGGGCAGCCCCTTCCAGTGCTCTGTCACCCTCACGGTGAAGAAGTTCCTTCTCATTTTTATATGGAGCCTCCTGTGTTCCAGCTTACACCCAGTGCCCCTTGTCCTATCAGTAGATGCCACTGAGCAGAGCCTGGCTCCATCCTCCTGACACCCACCCTTCATGTATTTACCTCACCTGCCACTACATTTTGAGTCAAAACCAGGTTGACTTTTTATCTCAATCAATTTGGGTCCTGTTGTCCTCTCCCAATCTAAAATTTTCTTTCCCAATAAGAATGAGAAGGCTATCTTTGTTTCTTCTGCCTCTCCTGCAAAAAAACTACTCTTGTAAGAACGTAGAGTGAATTTAAATACATGGAAACATAGAATCATTCAGGTTGGAAAAGACCCTTGGGATCATCGAGTGCAACCATCAATCCTGCTCTACAAATCCACATAGCACAAACTACAATCTTGCAATGGATTTCTGCAATTGCAATATGTGAATACACAGTGACAGTCAAGCAGGTACCGCTGCAACACCCACCTCACAAATACTTACTGTGTAAGTCAGGTGCAGTCTGCACAGACTAATAACAACATGCTTTTATGCTTGGTTACCACAGCACAGTAGGTGGGAATGATTATGAATCAGGCTAAATGTTATCCAGATGCACTATAGCTCTTAGAGTATAATATTTATGATAGTTTTGAAATGGTATAGTATCTACAACCAGGCTGAAAACTCTTAAACATGCCCTCAAACACGATTAGCAGTAATTTATCTGAACAGAACATGAGCAGATAAGCACCTCGATTGACAGTTATACTCAAGTAAAGAAGAGTTTGATTAATATAAAGCACCTGCACTTCTAAATCATTTTAAAGATGGTATCCGTTTTATCATGAGATTATATCTATGTAATATCAGTATTTTACCTCTAGCCTGTGTCTCTAATAACCTCAAGAGTAGCATAAAAGAAGCAGACAAAGGAATGGATTTGAAAGAAGAATCAGAAAGACAGCAACATATTTGTTTTCACAACAGCATTTCGCTGTTTATGTAAAGACCTTTGAAAGAATTTATCCATGCCTTTGAATACAGTAGAAAGGATTAAGCACTTGCTTTGGTGTTTAAAGTTAAAAAAGACATGAAAAGAGACAAAAACAAGAGTCAAACTTTTGCCATCATCATCATTCTTCATAAGTACTGTACACAATGTGGCAGAACCGAGGAACTCTACTGAGCACCATTCAGAACAGGCAGGTTTATTACCCTTTTCATCACCTATTTAGTGTCCATGTGTAGATCTTCAGAAACTTGATTTTGATGTTATTTTATGCAGATCCACTACAATGCCTCTTTCACCTTCATAAATTTCAAAGGAAAATGCACCTCTCAAAATGGGCCAGAAAAAAGCAACATTGCCCCGATAAAGGTTTATCTGCAATTCCAGCTTCATGCAAAATCATCCTAGACGTTTTTTACAGGAAGAATGAATAGTGCCATTGTGCGCCCTCTTTGCCTTACTAGACTGTCGATGTAAGTTTTGAATGTTGACAAGTCATTTAGATGTAGTGTTGGGGGATCTGGTTTAGGGGTGAACTTGTAGAGGCGGGTTGGTGGTTGGACTTGATAATCCCAAGGGTCTTTCCAATCCGTATGTTTCTGTGTGTGATTCTTCTGGTGGTAGTTTACTACCACACTCAACATCAAGGAGCCAAACACCTTAAAGAAAGTTTAATTAAGCATTTTGTTCAAAGGGAAATTAAGAGGAAGTTGAGACCTCTAGTACAGACATTAGGACAAGTTCTTAAATGCACTGAGTTCATTGTGGTTTGTCTCTGAAGTAGAAGCATGGGGAAATGACAAAGGAGACAAAGAGGAAAGCGTACACATTGTGCATGTGTAAGTCTCAATAGAAGTCCTTAACTATGGCTCAAGCAATTTCCTCTTGCACTTCTAAAACTGCTGGTCAGGGAAATATACTTCAGTTTGTTAGTTCATCTTCATGTAATAGTAGAAGAAATGTAATAGTGTTGAAAGGAAACTGCAGAGTAAGTAGCCTATCCCTTCCAATCCCTAATGTTCTGTGATCCCCTTCTTAAAGCCACTACAGTTTTAAATTAATTTATGCAGGCAAACAGCTGATTTAGAATTTCCTGCAAAAATAATCAAGGAAACTGCTGGATTCAAATGATTCAATCAAATGACTGATGATTCAGCCAAGCCACTCAAATTCAGAGTTCTTAGAAGTTTCACTGCTTCCTCACAGTCATGGTCTACGGCAGAGACTCCTTACTCAGAGATCAGTGTCCACTATTTGTAAAGCTAGATTGTGAAGATGCCTTTGTGTGAACTTATTAGACTATCAGCAGTCTTCTAATATTTCATGGAAGTATTTGATTTGTCTTGCCTAAGAAGGTGATTGTATTGGAAGAATCATGGGAAGTCTCCATTTTTTTCCCCCAAATGTTAAGAGAAGGATGTAATGTTTTAAAGCTTTTACTTACCACTAGTAATTTAAAAGGTTTTATTTGTGTCTGTGTCTCTACCTATGCCACACCTTGCAAAAGATTCTTGTCTGTTCTATTGACAAAGATGATGGTAGATCTAAAACACGATAGTCCGTACCCACGAAACGTCAATGAGTTACTGCTTTCACACTTCCTCAGTTTGTGGTTTACAGACTACAACACACGTCGATTATGCTCATGTGCCTAATTATAAATGTTGAGGGAACTTTCATATCTTTCAATGAAGTAGTGTCTTGAGTTGATTACGAGTAAGATTGGAGAGCAAATCCGTTAATGAAATATGTGATGCGGTTGTACTGAATACAATCACACATTGCTCAGCAAAGCTCCTGGTAAAGTGGAATAAGCACAACGCCTCAAATCTTTCCATTAAATAATTAATTAAAAGTTTTCTCACATGCTGCTTCATGGGGTACAAAGAATAAATCACATAAAATAAAGGCAAGAAACTAACAACCCAATTTCATGCAGAATTCCAATTCCTGAAAGGTTTGAAGCCTCAGGCACTTTGAATTTACTGTTCTCATTCAGAGAAATGATTTGCAGACAGAAATGACTATTTTAGGTTTTTTTCTTTGAGTCAAATGATCCATCTGTTTACTAAAACAATTCACTGCAAAGTCAAAGAGGTCATTTCAGGGTAAAACCTCCATCTTAGCAAAGGGTAAACCAAACAGGGTGTCAAGTTGAACTATTTGAAGTATAAAGTGACATCAGATCATGTTTGATGATGGTCAGAATGTATGATCTTTCTACTGCAGCATTTTGAAGACTGGATACAAAGAACCATTTTCTTGGAAGGTGTAGCATTACCAAAGGTTTACATTTCTATGTCATGATCCCAGCGTAATGCTGTCGAGTGGTGCTGATAACAAACTTTATACGTAAAAACACAAATACTCTCCAACTTGCTAAACAACTTACAGCCACACCATTGACACAAACCCATTTGTCAGTAGGTTATGAGTTTGGAAGTTAAATCAGGGCACTAGGTGTATGTCAGAGAATGTTTCTCATTTCCTCCCATTTTTGAGTGAGGGATTCTCTTTATTCAAATCACTAGTTTGCAGTAACATTGGAATGCTCTGATGTGGGACTTGGTGACACAGTGAAAAGAGTAAAATCAGGATAGTAAATGTTCTTGTGGAATCAGCACACTGAGTACAGAAGTGTTTGTCTGAAACAAAACTATACCACATAGCCTAAATTTAAGATTATAAAGATGGTGGAGTGGAACATATCTCTGATTAGGAAAGGCTGAGGGAGCTGCGTCTTTTTAGCTTGGAAAAAAGGTGACTGAGGGGTGACCTCATTCGTGTTGATAAATATGTGAAGGGTGGTTGTCAGGAAGATGGAGCCAGGCTCTGCTCAGTGTCATCTAACTTCTTCATGGTGAGGGTGACAGAGCAATGGAACAGGTTGCTCATGGAGGTTGTGGAGTCTCCTTCTCTGGAGATGTTTAAAGCCCTCCTGAGTATGTTCCTGTGTGACTGAATCTTGGTGATCCTGCTGTGTCGAGGGGGAATGGACTAGATGATCTTTTGAGGTCCCATCCAATGACTAATGTTCTGTGATTCTGTGAAACAACAGTTTTAACAAGCAAAGCAGGCTTCAAAGGTAACTACATTACAGGAGTTAAAAATTGTCTCTGCTGTTGTCTTAACTGTGGCTGAAATGACAGGGGTAATCAGATAATGAAACCATTAAAATATTGGGAAAGGAAACAGATGGACTCCAACTTCTCATACGTATCTGAAAAGTGGCAGGCATGCCTCCCACACCTGCTCTCAGGCAGTGGGGTGTCACCTTAAGGTACTGCTAGTTTAGGCTGCAGTAGATCCAAGAACCTAAAATCCTCTAAGGATTAGCCTAGATCTACACAATAATCTTGAACGCTAATGTTTGCCTTTAATATGTTTATTCCCACATACACACGTATTCATCATTTGGATCCAGTGCCATCGTGTCACAGAGAAACAGATTGGTTTTGCCATCTGTGTCAAAACAATAAGATGTCACCTATTGTACAATGATTTGTCTCATGAAGACATTTTAGGGTATTTAAGCCCATATTTCTGTTGTACTACAATTCTCTGGGTTTTGATTGTGCAGCATCCTGCGTGCTCAAACGTGGAGAAGGCAGGCTGGGTTTGAACAAAAGCAGCTCTCCAGAGAAATGCATGTCCAAATTGTAATCAAGAAAATCCTTCATGTCTCCTGTTAATTGGTGATTTGCCCTGCATAGCTGATGGGAAGATTTATGGCTTCAAGCAAAAATCTCTTTCAAGGAATTCTTAATGAAGGTTTAAGGGTGGGATTTTCAAGTACTGAGGGAGTTCTTTCAATGGCAGCTGAACACCCTCTTCTGCAAAGCACCTTTGAAATTCTCACTTTTGTTTCCAAGATGCCAAATCTGAGCTGGGTTTATAATTTTTTACTCTGTGCTCGGAGAGAACTGAAAGACCAAGACAAAATATCCTAGATCTTATTCTCATCAGTATCCTACCTAATTAATCATAGAATCATAGAATCATTAGGGATTGGAAGGGACCTCAAAAGATCATCCAGTCCAATCCCCCTGCCAGAGCAGG
>JAOXOE010000001.1:62920440-62938567 GCA_028565055.1 Phoeniculus purpureus
CCTCATAGGAGAGGTGCTCCAGCCCACTGATCATCCTCGTGGCCCTCCTCTGGACACGCTCCAGCATGTCCACATCCCTCTTGTCATAAGGGCTCCAGAACTGGACACAGTACTCCAGGTGGGGTCTCACCAGAGCAGAGTAGAGGAGGAGAATCACCTCCCTCAACCTGCTGGCCACACTTTTGCTTTTAGAAGCAGCTGTTTCTAAAAATTCTACTAGATCTTGCAGATTAAGAAGTTACGTAGCAGCTTCTAAATGCTGCAGTGTGTGTGTTGGAGTGTGTAAACCTTAACATAAATGTAAACCAGCACAGTAATGTCCTGAAACTGCGTTAATGAAATATTAAATACTGCTAAGTGGTCGTTCGGATAGACTGAGAAATCTCCCAGTCAGTCCTTTTATCCTTTATAATGCATGATGTGTGAGTAACTAACTGTTCGGTTAAAATGGAAGTGGGCAGTTTTCTCAGAGCTTCTTGTCATGATGAGTGCTCCCCTGAATAACTGTAGAAAAGCAGGTTAAAAGGGGCCTCCAGAGACCATCGAGCCCCATCTCCCACCTGAAGCAGGACTGTTGCTAGTGCCAAATCAGGTCAGCCATGGCTTTGCTTAGCTGGGTACTGAAAACCTCCATAGATGGAAACTTCACGGTCTCTCTGGGGAAGTTCTAATAGTGCTCTGCCGGTCTTCTAGTGATTCCCGTCTCCTGCAGCACCCAACATGAACCTCACAAGGTACAATCTGTGGCCGTTTCCTTTGCAAGTATCGTGTTCCACTGTGAGGCGTGTGACCGTTGAACTCTCCCTATTTGTAAGGCTGCTCTAGATGACACTGCATCCTAAATAATCGCAGTGCGCTCAGCGTTACTCCTAGGTCACACAAGAGGCTGGCAGGTTGTCCCAGCTTGGAACTAGTTTGGGGGCAGAGTTAACCTCTTGGTTAGGGCATTCCCTCCTCGCTATTCAACTCCTCTGGCTCACTCTTTCCTCCCCAGAGAGAGGGGCAACAAATAAGCTGAAAAAGCACCAGATGCAAGTGAGAGAAATAACCTTTATAACACAAAGAATTAAGTATCAGTGCAAACAGAACTGAGGCAGAGCCACCTCAAGATGTAGAGTAAACCCCCCAAACTTCCAGCCACCATGATGAGCCCTCTCACCCAGCTACCTCTTCCATTGGAAACCTGACGAGGCAAATGCAGGCGGTTCCTGACAGCTCAGTCCGAGGAGGATGGGGTGTGGGAAATGACAACCTCAGGCAGTCCAGCAGCTCCCAGCAGGTGCAGGGGTCCAGCAGCTCCTAGCAGGCAGCAGCAGCAGGCACAAGGGTCCAGGCAAATGTCCAGTGAAAGGATGGAGAAAGAGCACCCCCACCAAAACTAGGGTCCTTTTATCAGGCTGAAGGGTAGAGGAAACTCCCCTGGCATCTGAACACTGGGTTTCAGCTTTTTGAAAGCCTTCAGCTCCTGCGGTAGCTACAGCTATTGCTTCCCTAATGGGCCATTGAGATTAACAATATCTGGGCTGATAGCTCATAACAACTCAGCCTCCCTAAGCAGAATTGTTTTGCTGTCTGGGGTGGGGTTTTTCTTCTGCCTCCTTTATAGCCTAAAACACAACAGACAGTTATTTTGTGAATAAAAGGAAAGGAAAGGTGATACCCAGCGTCTATTCTCCTAACCTAGAACACAGGTACAGCCTTTCTGCCGGAGAGTCTCCAGAATAATGCAGAGTGGCTTATCAGCAGTTAGATGCCCCATATGAACCTCCACCCCAACACACTTTGTTCAGGGAAGGGAGTGAATGGGGAAGACCACTACGGTGAGTGCTGGTAGCTGGTGTGATGTGCAGGTGTACCACAGCCATCTGCAAGGTTGGCTGGAGGCTTGCCTGTGGTGAGTGTAGAGTCACAGGAGGTAATTAGGATGGATAACAGAAGGGTGGTAGCTCATGTTCATACCTGCACCTGCTGTAATTGGCGTAAGTGAAAAGAAGCCTGAAAGGAGCCGTGCTGGGAGACTGTGTGCTCGGTACCTCTTGAGTAACTGAATCGGTAGGTGAGACTGCCTTGTGCTGTACCTGTTACGAAGGATTGCATTTTCTCTGCTTTGGCTCCCTCTGCAGCGTTCCAACCCCCATGCTGCCTACCCCAACCCCGGACCAAGCACATCACAGCCACAGAGCAGCATGGGATATTCAACTACCTCCCAGCAGCCGCCACAGTACTCGCATCAGACACATCGGTACTGAGCTGCATCCCAATAACGTCAATGCACTGTTGCTAATGCTGCAGGACCGGCCACGCAGCTCTTCTGCCTGGAACCCGGCTTGGGCCACGAGAATGTACTGTAAAACCACACCTCCAACCTGTCCGACCGCCACGATCCACCCCCTTCCACAGAGCGGAGTAGTGGCTCCCAAATTGTACCTGTCTTGGGGGTTAGACTTGAAAAGAAAGTGCTAGCACAGTTTGTGTCGTGGATATGCTACTTCCATAGTTTACTTGACATGGTTCAGACTGACCGATGCATTTTTTTTCAGTGACAGTCTGTAGCAGTTGAAGCTGTGAAATTGTGCTAGGGACAAGCATTTTTGTTGTTGTATGTGGTGAATTCTCTTGATGTAACAACTTTTATCTGACCAATAGTACTCCACATCTTTGAACTGGTACTTGAAGCATAGAGTATGTGTTACCATGGCAAAAAAAACCCGCAAACCAACCGTCATCCCGATGGGAGACGATTACGAGAAACATTGATTTTTCCTTTTTTTAGTGACTCCTGTGGGTTGGTTCATTTTCCACCTAGATCAGTGTTTTCTGGCTGACACGATTGCTACGATGAGATTCGAAGAACACCAACACGTTTGCATTTTTTTTTTCCCCAGCTATTACAAGTGTCCCATAGAATTAATTTTTCAACATAAGGTTTTGGTTTGGAATCTATGACTTGACTGGTTTTAAAAGCTGCTATTTGATAGTGAAAGAAGTATTGTTGTCATTGATATCAACGCGTTTGGTTCAGGAGGCTGTTGTCATAGACAGTGGTTTTATTCTTTTCCTCTTGATGTTAATGATTTGTGAGCATGCTTTGGGATTAAAGAAAAGCATGAAGGATATTTCCTACGGAGGTGCGGCATCCGTTCAGATGTTTCGTCATGAGTTTTTGGAGAACCGGTTTGGTATCGTGGATTTTAGATCTGGTTCCATTCAGTTCTTCTGTTTCTTTTAATGCTCACACGTCGTTTCGGGGTGCCATTCCTACAGAGGATCAAGGTGTTAGGAAAGCCTTAGAACTTACGAGGAAAACCTTACATACAATGTACTGTATCGAACTATTTTACATGAATGACACAAGTATTCTGAATAAAAAAGAAATCAAAACGTTGTTAAAACAAGGTGTTATGTAATAAATTTATTTTTCATAAATCTGCACATGACCTCGGCCTGAATTCCTTTCGCAGTCACAGCACCGTGCTCCCCCACCGTGCCATCTCGATCGGGTTGTAACCTGGGAAATAGCGTCTGACAGAAGGTTTTCCTCACACGAACTCCTGAGAACGATTCTTTTTTGTTTGAAGTAGCAGGACAAAACCACTGTCGCGTGCCTGTCGCTGATCAGCTGGAGGCAGGCAGAACATTGGGTTTGTCACTAGCTACATTTCATAGGTCAGACAACGTCTTTTCATCTACGGGATCCAGAGACATTCCTGTCTGAATAGTTCTTCTGAGAGTTCATACGATCACAGAATTATTTGAGCTGGAAAAGACCTCCAAGATCATCCAGCCCAGCCCAGGACCTAACATCACCACAACCTAGACCAGGGCACTAAGTGCCACAGCCAGTCTGTCCTTAAACATCTCCAGGGACGGGGACTCCACCACTGCCCTGGGCAGTCCATTCCAGAGCCTGATCACCCTTTTCGTGAAGAAGAGCTTCCCATCACCCGACCTAAACTCATCTCATTACCTGATGCCACTCCATGATTTAATGACATAAATACATGCAGTACACACTGGATTTTCCTCTGCGAGTGCCCCACGCGCTGCACCTGCTCCCTGCTGCCATCCATTCAAGATACAGGCAGAGTGTAAAATCCAAAGCACATCAGTAGGCAGGCCAAAACACAACTCATATTTCATATGAAGATGAAAAAACCTGAGTGGGGTAGAGGTTGGAAGAATCTAGGAGACCTCAGAGAAGACCTGAGTGCAGTTGACAGTACGCTGGTGTGGTCCTCTCTTCATTCTGACTGTGCCAGGTTTGGCTTTTCCTCAGTTTCTAAAACAAAACCACGTAGGTAGGTGTAGCTTAAACTACTTTTTTGCTTGTTTTCCAGATTAAAGCCTCTTTTTGTCGTTATTTTATTTGTAGGCTTTGAACTTGCCTGTTGACTATCTCTAGACTCCTCCCAGGCACTGAGATGGTGACCGTCGTAGCTCATCGTTGGCTTAAAGCACTGCTGGCTTTGGTTTCTTCGCTTGGTTATTGACGCACTTCCGTGTTAATTCATAGCCAAGTGTCAGGTCACATTTTGGTCACAACAGTCCCCTGCAACGCTACAGGCTTGGAGCAGGGTGGCTGGAAAGCTCTCTGGCAGAAAGGGACCTGGGGCTTCTAATTGGCAGATGGTTCTAACTGACAGACATGGTCTGAATGTGAGCCAGCAGCGTGCCCGGGTGGCCAAGAAGGCCAGTGGCATCCTGGCCTGGATTAGAAACTGTATCCAGCAGGAGTAGGGACGTGATTGTCCTCCTGTACTCAGCACTGGTGAGGCTGCACCTTAAGTACTGGGTCCAGTTTTGGGCACCTCAGCACAAGGTAGGCATCAAGGTGCTGGAGCGAGTGCAGAGGAGGGCAGCAAAGCTGGTGAAGGCCTGGAGAGTAAATCTGATGAGGAGAGCTTGAGAGAGTTTGGGCTGTTTAGTTTGAGGAAGAGGAGGCTGAGGGGACACCTTGTTGCTCTCTACAACTGTCTGAAAGGACACTGCAGAGATGTTGGTGCTGATCTCTTCTCACAGGTCGTTAGTGACAGAAGCAGAGGGAAGGGTTTCAAGCTTCAACAGGGGAGGTTTAGACTAGACATAAGGAAGAAATGCTTCCTGGAGAGGGTGGTCAGGCCCTGGACTGGGCTGCCCAGGGTGGTGGTTGAGTCCCCATCCCTGGGTGTGTTTAAAAGTCACTTAGATGTAGTGTTGGGGGATCTGGTTTAGGGGTGACCTTGTAGAGTAGGGTTGTGGTTGGACTCGATGATCCCCAGGGTCTTTTCCAACCTGACTGATTCTGTGATATTGTTGTTACAAATGAAATCCTTACTTGACACCAGTAGAACTTGCTGTCTCCAGTGCTCTGCTTAGCAGTCGCAGGCTGGCTTTCATTTGTATTCCTGCCCAGGGAAGATGCGTCCGGCTGACAAAAAGGACTCCTGCCATTAGTTTGCACTTGAATTTCATTTTCTTATTAAGAAGGTGTTTGAGACGAAGACTCATCTTACCAACTGATTATAATAAAACTAAATTATACCCTACATTTAGTTTTAAGTAGTCTGCTGCTCGCAGTAATTTAATTCATTCTCACTCCATTTTTAGTAGACAGACTGGAGATTACCTCAGCACACTGACATCCCACAGGGAAGTGGAATCTTATTATTTGACTTACTCAGATGCCTGAGTCAGCCGGGCATTTTGGAGGAGGAATTTGAGGTGTCTGTCTCTAGTTCTGTGGAAAGCAGAACCACAAAGATGATGAAGTGGAGCATCTCCCTGCTGAGGAAAGGCTGAGGGAGCTGGGTCTCTTGAGCTTGGAAAAAGGAGAATGAGGGGTGACCCCATT
The DNA here is from genome assembly GCA_028565055.1 of Phoeniculus purpureus. Taxonomy (NCBI): domain Eukaryota; kingdom Metazoa; phylum Chordata; class Aves; order Bucerotiformes; family Phoeniculidae; genus Phoeniculus; species Phoeniculus purpureus. The sequence continues at coordinate 62,926,271 of JAOXOE010000001.1, forward strand.
AATTTTGATAAATTTGGAAAGGAGGTGTCAGCAGGATGGAGCCAGGCTCTGCTCAGTGGCACCCAATGATAGGACAAGGAGCAGTAGGTGAGAGCTGGAACAGAGGAGGTTCCACATCAATATGAGAAGGAACTTCTTACCAGTGAGGGTGACAGAGCCCTGGAAGGGGCTGCCCGGGGAGATTGTGGAGTCTCCTTCTCTGGAGATGTTTAAAACCCACCCGGGCTGTTCCTGTGCGACTGGATCTAGGGGACCCTGCTATGGCAAGGGGATTGGACTAGATGATCTTTCGAGGTCTCTTCCAATCCCTGAAGTTCTGTGATCTGCGACACTGCTTCCCCAGTATTTTTAAGAGACGTATTGGTAGTGTACTATCAGAGACATTGTGCTGTGTTTACTCACCTACTAGCTCAGTCTGCTCTATATCTTTCTTCACAGACTGAAGCCAGTTGCACAAAAGGTAGAGCATCCTTTCATCCTGAGGAAGAAAGATAATTTCCATTTATCTGATTAATTTTTCTTCAAAACAGTCAAACATTAGGATGGCAGTCATATGAGAACTAAGAACCAAACCTTAAGATACCTGAAATCGGGTGTATTTTCTTATGTGACTTGGTCTAGGTCACCCTGCTCTGGCCAAGGGGATTGGACTAGATGATCCTTCGTGGTCTCTTCCAATCCCTTATCTTCTGTGATTCTGTGTAGAAATGGACAGTTTTTCCCTCTTCTCATCTTCAGATACCAGTAGGCTAGGGAAACCATGGTCTTGGGTACCTAGTTCACGTTATTTTTTACACATTCAAAGGTTCCCAAACCATCCAGTACTCCTGAGTTTAGTGTAAAAGTGGCACTTCACATGTGTCAGACCATCAGCAGACAAAATTCTGTCAAAGTCCGTCTCAGTTACTAGCAAAACTCTACTTCCATGGGTCACTATAGTGGTATTTCCCACTCCCATGATATTAATGCATTCTGTAATTTCTCTACAGCACACCTATTGTGTGATAAGAATTCCTAACAGCTACTTCAGACATTTATCATTGAACAATTTTTCTCTGAAATTAATATCTTACTGTTACTTTCACCTTGGCTGGATGATGTATATTAGAATGAACACAAAAGAGAATCAATATAGCCATTAACTGACTCACCCACAGGATACGATAAATGAGGGGTCATCTTCAATTCAACCGAGTTTTCTTTGGTACTGCATCATCAGAAAATATTCATGTGCCTACAGCATTTTTGGTCAAGTGACTGTTTTTCTCTTCTTAGAAATGTCCTAAGAATCTTTATAATTGCTCATATTGTTGGAGTCAGTCATTCATTTATACGAAATATGTTGTACTCGCATTACTAATTAAGATTATGAAATATATATTGATAAATTCAGTGGGATGTGGAAAGGTTTGCAAGTGTTTTACTTCAGTCAGGTTTTCTACGGAATGGAGCTTCTTTCATCACACAGTCTGCATCTGTTTGGTCTCCTCCTCTGGTACCCCCTTACTAATCTTAACCAAAACCTTAGATGAAGATGGAAGGCGCCTCAAAGCTATTTCTGAACTAGTGGATGTGAGACTTAGTGTCATTTTGTCTGCATATTAAGACGAGATTTTGCTATACATCGACTTTTGTCCTTTGTTTGTCTTGAGAAAGATGCTTGTGGTGAGAGACTGCAAGAAAACCAGGGAAGGTTTTGTCTAGGATGGTGGTTCCGATGACTGAGGAGGCAGGAGCCTTAGACACAGTCAGCCTGGGTCTAGTCAAACACAATTATATTCAAGTTTCAGGCTGACTGGAAAAGCTTAAACAGGAGCTCCAGACATCTATTTTACAAGGTTCATTGCAGCAAGCTAAAGTTTTTTCAGCTTGAGCTCTAACCTGATTATAAGCTTTCCCATTGACTAGGTTATAAATTTTTTGTTGAGGGACATTTGATTAAGGAGGAAGTTCTTCACTGTGAAGGTGGTGGGACGTTGGAACATGTTGCCCAAGAAGTTGTTGATGCCCCAACAGTGGAACTGTTCAAGGCTGCGTTGAATGAGGCTTTGAGTGACCTGATCTAGTGGAAGGTGTTCCTGCCCAAAGCAGGGGGTCTGGAACTAGGTTCCCTCCCAACTCAAACCATTCTGTGATTAGTCTATTGATATAACTGCTGTGCTGCAATAGCCTGTGGCCCCAGCAAGGGCTGGTAGCTGCTGTGGCCACACAGCCACTGAGCTGGAGCACCCACGGGCCTCTGGTCTCAGGCATGAACAGAGACGAACCTTGGGAGGACCAGGGCATGCAGGAGTTTGGAGGGCCTGCTGGCCGCCATCTCAGTGCTCAGGCCACACGTTCTTATTGGTAGCCCATAGTGGGTTGTGGAATCTCCTTCTCTGGAGGTGTTTAAAACCCGCCTGGATACATTCCTGTGCAACTTGATCTAGGTGATGATGCTGTGGTGGGGGGATTGGACTAGATGATCTTTTGAGGTCCCTTCCAACCCCTAATGTTTTGTGATTCATATGTAGTGCTCAAGCTGAAGCTGAGGCATCATCATTTTCTGCGCTGGATAGCAGTCATCCTAGCTCGTAGGGATAAAGCATCTACTTCTGACTTTTATCTAGTTTGACATGTTAAAATTTGCTGAGGAACTCCGCTAGAGGCACTTGAGGGCCCCTACAATATGGAACCAATCATGCTAGAAACATACGATACGTATAATGTTGCTTTAGAAGTACTTTTTATTTCCTGCCCTAAGCAGCTGCACCAACATATTTGATAATGTTAGGACAAACAAACAACTGGAGTCTGCTAAAGAAATGTCTTTTTTCAAGCTATCACTCGCACCGTGTTGTCTTCTAGTTCAGAAATATTAAAGCTGTGAGCTACTCAGCAAGGATATACTTGGGAAACATCCTACGAGTAAATCTGACACAATTAATTCTTAGTCATCTTGCTTCCCTTTTAAATTCAATAGGCCAAATTTTTGATCCTTAAACTATAGGTTTTGTGGTTCTTTTTCATGAAGGTAGCAGAACCGTTTCCTTCCATTTGCTATTTAGGAATTCTTCATCTACCAACGCGCAAACTGGAGTTTCTAAAATGTTTTACTGGTCAGTATATGTCGTCAGTTGGGTTTCTGAACACAGATCTGTAGTTTTGTCCACATTTGCTATCTTGATAGTCTTATCCATCAAGATTTTGGTGTGGTTGCTTTTGTTATTTACACTGGCATTGTTCTCGTCATATTTGCGTCATTTGAAGCCTATTCTTTGGTGTTCATACTTCTTTGCTTTGAGCTCTGTGGTTCCAGTTGCAACTCTAATTATTTCAGGGGCTCCCATGGATCTGTTGAAGGTCCTATTTTGTTTCAACGTTGCTGCTTCTAGCTAGTAAGTCCCACACTCAGTGCTCAAACCATTCCAAATTGACTTGGCCCCTCAGTTCAAGAAGGACGCAGAACTGCTGAAGAGTCCAGTGCAGAGCAACGAAGATGATGGAGTAGAACACCATTCTTATGAGGAAAGGATGAGGGAGCTGGGTCACTTGAGCTTGCAGGATAGGAGACTGAGGGGTGACCTCACTGATGTTTATAAATATGTGAGGGGTGAGTGTCAGGAGGATGGAGCCAGGCTGTGCTCAGTGTCATCTAGTGATAGGACAGGGACAATGGGTTTGAGCTGGAACACAGGAGGTTCCACACCAATATGAGAAAGAACTTCTTCCTGGTGAAGGTGATAGAGCCCTGGAAGGGGCTGCCCAGGGGTGTTGTGGAGTCTCCTTCTCTGGAGAAGTTTAAAACCTGCCTGGATGTGTTCCTGTGTGACTGGATCTAGGTGATCCTGCTGTGGCAATGGGATTGGACTGCACGATCTTTAGCGGTCCCTTCCAATCCCTAATGTTCTGTAGTTCTGTGACAATATCTAGAAAAATCTGTTGATCCTTGCAAACCCAAGTACCTCTTGCTGAGTTGCAAGATTTTTTTATCTGGTATTAATTTTGTGGGGCTGAATTCTGACAAGATAGAAGGGTTATTGATTGCACTACTGGGCTATTTAATTTCATTGTCATTCTGTTTTGCCTGGAGTTTAAGTTCATAAACTTGGAGTAATTTTTGACCTTGTGCTTCCTTTGAGGCTGACATTAATCACACTGAGAAATGAGATTCCCAGCTGGAAGATGCTAAAGAACCACTAGGAACTATTAAATTAACTTACTGCTATTTTATGAATAGTTCCCAGTTTAGAATGAGAATTATTAAGTTGATTTGGACGTATGTGTATGTTTCCTTACAAGCTAGATAGTAATTGCTAATTCTTTATTTGTGGCTCTTTCTCCCATTTCCCTGAAGTATTCACAGCTGTGCTAACAGAGCCCTGCGAACAGTCAATGGAAGCATTTTGCTGCTTTAACAAGAAAGGACTTCAGCCTAATATCAAATTTTCCAGGCAAATGCTTACATGCTCCATCATTTGTTTTCTTAAGGAAATGGTTCTGAACAGCAAGTAGTCAGCTCAGGTAAACAAAGAAAGGAGGAACACCTGCTGTATGGCTTCTCTTCTCTCCAAGGGACAAACTTAGAAACCTCCTTTGGAGATGCATTTTGTTAGGTTGCACAAAGCCAGTAGCACTTAAAATGAGTTTAGAGAATCCAGACAAAAGACAGAAACTTCCCTGAAGTACTTGCCCCTGCTTAGGGTGAAGAAACCATTCTTTAGATTTAAAAATAAATAAATAAAAGTTGTGCTGCAAATTACTATCATCTTAATCTGCGGATAATTCACTGGCTTGGAAGGTGATTAGGAAAGGGAATTCCAGACAGACTTGATTTACAGCTGCTTTGCATGGGTATGGATTTGTGAGTTGATGATGCTTGGAGCTTGCTGGGAATTTATTCTTGTAGAGCTGCACTGATTGACGTGGTGTGTTTTTCAACTCCATGCCTTTGTGCAAGTCAGTGTGAACATTTGTTTTTCCTTGCACTTCACCCTTCCAGAGAATCTCAGAACATTAGGGATTGGAAGGGACCTCGAAATATCATCCAATCCCCCCGCCACAGCAGGATTCCCTAGATCAAGTTGCACAGGAACACATCCAGGCGGGTTTTAAACATCTCCAGAGAAGACTCCACAATCCCCCTGGGCAGCCCTTTCATTTCACTTCAAAATCATCCCTGAACTTTATTTACTAAATTCCTTTTCTCTTAGATCACAAAGATTTATCTGCAAACTATTTTAACTGTGATTTTAACTAGAGGTAAAATATCAGGTTATTTTTTAATACTTGAATCACCCCACCGTGGGGTTCTTACTTTCATAGAATCATTTGATTTGGTTCTGTGAAAGAAGATGAAGGGAGAAGAACATCTCCCTTATGAGGAAAGGCTGAGGGAGCTGAATCTCTTTAGCTTGGTGAAATGGAAGCTGAAGGGTGACCTCATTAATGTTGATAAATATATGAAGGATGAGTGTCAGGAGGATGGAACCAGACTCTTCTTAGCGTCATTTAATTGTAGGACAAGAGGTAATGGGTCCCTTCCAATCCCTAATGTTCTGTGATTTAGGCTGGAAAAGACCCTCAAAATCATTGAGTGCAACCATTAACTTAACTGTAGCAAGGCCACCACTAAACCATTTCCTTAAGCTCCATATCTACACAACATCCAGGGATTGTGATTTAGCCACCTCCCTGGAAGCCTGTTCCAGTGCATGATGACCTTTTCAGTGAAGCAGTTTTACATGGTGCCTAACCTTAAACTTCCCCTAGTGCAATGTGAGGCCATTTACTCTTGTCCTATCACTTGCTACTTGTGAGAAGATACCAACACCCACCTCTGTACAAGCTCCTTTCAGGTAGTTGTGGACAGCAATAAGGTTTCCTCTCAGCTTTGTGCAGAAAACAGGTTAAGCAGAATGTGAGTGACTTTGGGTATGAAAGAGGATGTGTCCTGTCTCTGGAGATGTTTAAGACCCACGTGGACACGTTCATGTGTGACTAGATCTAGGTGATCCTGCTCTGGCAGGGGGATTGGACTAGATGATCTTTCGAGGTCCCTTCCAATCCCTAATGTTTGGTGATTCAGTGACGGATTCTCTGTTACAGCCAAAGTGCAGTGACTGTATAAAACAAAAAGGAAAGGCAAAGCACAGAAGCACAACTGGGCACATTTCCTTGGAGAAATCTAAATGCTAAGGGTCTCAGTAAACATGTGGCTCAAGTCACTGCTGGGAGAGAGTGTGATGTTGGCATCAGCAAAGCTGTACGAAATGCTGATGTTTTAAATGGACATGGTGGGGGATAACAAACTAGGACAGCTAGAAACGTAGCTAGGAGTGTCTCCAGAAAAAAACAGAACCAGGGGTAGATTTTCTTGCTTATATAGCAGTTTTTAGCGGCTTGCTTAGTGCACCCGTGTATTCCCTTGCTGGGTGCTGTATTAGCACATGTCCCTTCTTTCTATACAAACTTGTAGAGTAGGGTTGATGGTTGGACTCAATGATCCCAATGGTCTTTTCCAACCTGAATGATTCTGTGATTGATTTAATATTATTCTTTGTGCTGAGCTCTGCAGACAGACTAGGGAAATGTGAATGACACAGCTGTGTTGCAGATACATCTTTGACAACTCAGAAGATGACTTTGCATATACAGGGAAGAATGGCAATGAGAAAGGGTGTGCTCAGCTCTTGAGCTGAGTACATGCTCTTCAGGGTTGATTTTTATGGTAGTTTTAATTTTAAATCATGTGGCTGCAAGGCTGTGGGGGTTGGTGCGTTGAGTCAGTTCCTGCATTTTGTTGTTTGTCTGTAATAGTCATTGATGAGGGAAATTCATCACCTTCCCTAAGTTCACCACTTAGCTAAACAAAATAAAGAGTAATTAAGCATAGTGGGTTTCTTGCTGTGTTCTAGTTCTACAGGAAGGAAAAAAATGAGCTACATTCTTTGCTCTGTTTTTGGAGGCAGCTACTTGTAAAGTGGCTGCATAATTCAGACTCAAAACAACCTTACAGCATAAAAATCAGAGAAGCAATGTCTCTGGGGTTAATGCTTGGAGGACTGGGTGTAGTCTCATAGAGTTGATTACAGTGCTTAAGGGATTAGTACAAGAAGTCCAGTGGAGTTGAAGGATGGCATGGGGAGCTTGTATAACCAGTTATTCAACTGTATATGGTGCTGATTGCTGCTACTTAAATAGTTAGGTAGTAGTTCCCACAGTAATCAGAACTCTGTTGAGAAACACGAAAATTTACTTGCAAGTAAATAAAATAAGAAAGCCTCCAAGGAAGAGGAAATTCATGAAAAGAAGGTAAAATTCAGAGCTTGTAGCAAAAATAAAAGACAATATGTTAATATGAAGATGCCTATGCCAACCATGTTTTATGCATATGCCATGGGACTTACTCAAGATGAGCTCTTCAGAATAAGTGTGAACGTTTCTGTATTTTCTGAAGAATGCTTCCTTGTTGCCTGTAGGGAGGACATTTCTGCTATAAATCTGACTGGCACAGAATCACAGAACATTAGGGATTGGAAAAGACCTCGAAAGACCATCCAGTCCAATCCCCCTGCCACAGCAGGATCACCTAGATCAAGTTGCATAGGAGCATACCCAGGCAGGTCTGTCCCTCCTTAGCAAAATGCTCTTGTTCTAATTAACCATAAAGCCTTGTACAGACTAGTGAAGAGTGTCTTATCTACTCCTGTAACTAAAGCAGCTGGGGCCACCACCTGTTAATTCACTTCCAGCACCACTTTAATTAGCCTTGAATGGCTGTTACCTTCAGGTTTATCTGGCAGAGAAAGAAAGGGGAGCAGATGCAGAACAGGAGAGAGCTAGAAGACCAGCCCAGGAAGTGTGTGGAAGAGCTGAAAGAAGTCAGGTGTGGGGGGAAGTGGAGAGGGGACAATAGGCAGGTCCGGGAGCATCACAGTCTTAAAATTCATGTTTATGTGCTCTCTGCTCAATACCAAGTTTTAAGAATGAGACTGTTTAGTCAAAAATGTTATGTGATTATGTTCATATGGTTTTCTGCTTGGCTGGTCCCACGCAAGCCTTCAGCTTTAGAATTTGAAAGCAAGTGGTACGAAGGAGACAAACAAACAAAAAAAAGATAATAAAGAAAAGCTGCGTTCTTCCTTATTTCAGAAAAATCTGTTCCTAAGGACTTTTTTCACACAACAAATTAACCCTTTCTCATCAGCATATTGTCTCTTGTATGAAATGAATAACACTTCTGTACCTGTGCCTTCTATTTTTAAAACCACATTGACTTGCTAGAACAATTTTGTACTATCAAGGTTATGAAACCTTCCTTATAGATTTATTTTTAAGTTACTTGTGGCAGATCCTCAGATTACAGCAATTTTATGCTCACAAATTCCTGCCTTTTCCCCTTAGCATAAGCCTTTCTTAACTTTTAAGACGAAGCAACTGAACAGCGTGAACTTCCAATGAAGAACTTCTTAATCACTTGTGCAGACTTTTATCTGATGTCTTGGCTCCCTAAAGTTATGCAACTTACAAAAGCTAGATCAAGTCACACAGGAACATGTCCAGGCAGGTTTTAAATGACTCCAAAGAAGGAGACTCCACAATCCCCCTGGGCAGCCCCTTCCAGTGCTCTGTCACCCTTACCATAGAAGTTCCTTCTCATATTGATGTGGAACCTTCTGTGTTCCAGCTCATACCCGTTGCCCTTGTCCTGTCATTAGATGACACTGAGCAGAGCCTGGATCCATCCTCCTGACACCCACCCTTTGCATATTTATAAATATTAATGAGGTCACCTCTCAGTCTCCTCCAAGCTAAAGAGACCCAGCTCCCTCAGCCTTTCCTCATCAGGGAGATGCTCCACTACCTTCATCATCTTTGTTGCTCTGCGCTAGACTCTCTCCAGCAGTTCCATGTCCTTCTTGAACTGAGGGGCCCAGAACTAAGGTCAGATCCTGAAGACTTGGTCTACATTGTTGATATTTAGTCTGTATTTCTCTAATGAAACTGATTATGTTGACTGTGCTTTCTCTACTTAAGTTAGTTCTCACAGATACATTAGTTTATCTGTAACAGTAGTTCACTTATTACTATGACTTACTTATGGTCATTATGAACAATCAAATAAAGAAGTAGAATTAAATCAAATATTCCCTAAGAGATACTGGAGTGTATTTCACAGAATCACAGAACATTAGGGATTGGAAGGGGCCTCAAAAGATCATCCAGTCCAATCTCCCTGCCAGAGCAGGCTCACCTAGACCAAGTCACACAGGAACATATTCTGGCGGGTTTTAAACATATTTCTACTGTAACTCCAGTGAAAACCTAAAGTCCAAACACTGAAAAAACCCCGGCTACTAATTCAGTTCCTCATCTTAGTTTGTGGCTTTCTGGGGTCCCAATTGTGGTTTTTCTGTAATGTATTTTCCTGAAGTCCTCTTGATCACTAGAAAGGAATCGATGGGAATTGATCCAATTTGTAGAACACAATTCTAATATTGATAGTAGTTTATATTCATTTGCTTCACCCTGATCTTTTATTAATGGTCATTTGCAAAATGCTGTTCATGCTATTTCTGCCCCATTTTGTACCCACGAGCTGATAGTAATGAGGTTTGGAGAAATGTAACAGTGACCAGCATAGAAACTCAGACACATGAGATTCCTACGGCAGTAATAAGTTTTGTCTGTGTAGGTCTGTTCAATTTTTCTTTGTCCTCCAGGAGGATGGGCCATGGCATCAATACTGAATCATATTGGGGACTTTTAGGGATGCATCATCAATGAAACATGTCACAAAGACATATGTCCCTGATACAAAAGAAGCAGTAAGTGATGGTATTGCTTTATGTTAACAAAGTGGGGGGGAGATCACTGGAGACTTTTCTATGAATAGTGAGCCCCATGGTTAAAGGAATTTTTAAATGTAAATGTAAATGTAATTTTTGAGATTAGGATGGCACAAAGAGCTTGAATGTAAATACCTGTGAAAATAGAGGTGTCTGTCTGGTGTTAGTGGTTATAAGGAGATGGGAAACTGAGAAACATTAGTAAATATTTAGTATTCAGGCTGCCCAGGGCGGTTGTGGAGTCTCCTTCTCTGGAGATGTTTAAAACCCACCTGGATGTGTTCCTGTGTGACTTGGTCTAGGTGATCCTGCTCTGGTGGGAGGATTGGACTAGATCATCTTTTGAGGTCCCTTCCAATCCCTCATGTTCTGTGATTCTGTGATTTTTTTAATAGTTCAAGATATGTAAATTAAAGCACAAATGTTTGGTAGCTCTCGCTGCAGCCCAATAAAATAGAGTAACCCACAGATTTCACTGAAAATGTCACTGGAAAATGAATTCACATGAACCTTTGGTGTTGTCTGTTTGCCATTGGACCTGTTAAACTTGTTCTGAACCTGTATGATGAAACCAAATTTTCCTGCTGCTTCGAGGGTGTCATCTGTGCTTGGCCTGCACTGTCTAAAACTGAAACCGTTCCACCAAGTAGCTAGACCAGTCAGTGCTGGTGAACTTATCACTCTCACGTTAACAAAGAAGTTTATTGAGGTTTTTAAATGCTTGAAGATCCTTAATCAGCTTAATTAAAAGTAGCTCTGGAAATGCCAATGGAAAGAGGGACTGAGAGTTTGTTTCATCATGATGAAGGGCTCCGTGCTCTCAAGGGCTTTCAAATGCTCTAAAGTGTGGTAGCAATTGATAAGGGATGGCTTGCTCTGTTTTTTCTCTTTGATAGTCAAGGCTTCCTTTTTCCAAAATAAATCTGCTTGAAATTTTGGTCTAAGCTTTCAGTCATTGATTATAAATATTTGCCCTAAAAAAGGAGGCAGTCTCGGCCTCTTAAATGTAGTAGAAAGTCCTGTCCCTCTGTCCTTTACTGCTATAGTTTAAAACTCTGACCCAATCAGCCCCTGAATGCAAACAAATGAGCTGTCTGAAGGAGCAGTGTTGATCCAGTTACTCTACAGCCACTTTCAGAGCAGATTTAGAAGATCTTTCGAGGTCTCTTCCAATCCCTAATGTTCTGTGATTTTAAAGATGTACATTGGCCACTAGAAAGCCAGCAAAGACGAATAAGGGCCAGTAAGTGAACATCACTGGTTTTCATCTGCCAAGATAGCATTAGGTTTGGTTTTGTTGTTTGACCTTTTATATCCTTAATGTGCACAGCAGTGATTTAAAAGGCTTAGTATCAATACTTTGACTTTTTTAAAGAAGTATCTTTCCCAGTAATGCCCTGAAGTGGACTGGTCCCGTGGTTTCTCTTTGTTTGTCTTCTAGAATTTTGATTTGTAAGGATCCTCTCTCTATAAGAGCGTTTAAAATACAAGTGGAGACTGTGAATGTTTAGCATCATGTTTTAAAAATCAGATTGGCTGAACAAGTAAAATTAAACGTCCAGGAAAAAAAATCCACTTACTCTTCCCCACCCCACTCCCCGCCTAGTTTAATTTCATACTTGGTTGCTTTAGGTGTTCTGTGAAACTTGAGTGATTTTTAACAGTATTTGCCTTTTATTGGGAAAAAAAGCAGTTGCTTTCAGTCATTATGGAAGTCCAGAATATGGCTGTGGCTGAGAGAGCAAAACATTGGGCTAGATGTTCTTTCAAGGTCCCTTCCAATCCCTAATGTTCTGTAATTCTGTGATACCTTTCCCATTTAGGGTCTGTACGATAATTAATAGATTATCTGACACCTGTCAACAGGAAAAAGAAGGAAGAAGCCTATTCTTTTGGCTGTGATGTTCTTATAAAGCTATTTGCTTCTTGCAGGCTTTTTAAAACAAAATACAAACATTACTGTTCGGGTGAGATCTGCTGTGATTTGTGGCACTGGCTTTCGACAGTATCAAGAGTCAATTAAAAATAGAATTTCAGTTTAATAAACAGTTGACCATTATGGATGAGAGTAGAAAGATCCTGTAATACTGACAATAAATTCCTTAGATGGTGCTGGTTTGTTTTCAGAGACACTGGGATTTGTGTTTTATTTTTGCTTTGAATTATTTAGTCCATTATTACGAGTTATCCTCACGGTGCTGTGTGCTGTTTTGATCAGCAATTTATCTTGGTGTCTTAAAACACGTGTTCGTTTATGTGTTTAGCTGACCAGCTGCCTTCCCTGTTTGGTTTTTCTTAATGTGATGTTAAAATTGGTCCTGTGCAAGCACCTTTCAACCCAGAAAATGCTTTACTCCTTTAAAATGTTCTCTTTTTGTAGTGGGGCTCTATCCATTTCCCCTGCTCCATCATCCAGAAGAAGTAGAGCAGCCCCCCCTATACTTGCCAAGACACACTGGTTGTGCAG
>JAOXOE010000001.1:62938667-62958331 GCA_028565055.1 Phoeniculus purpureus
ACTCGAAAGACCATCCAGTCTAATCCCTCTGCCAGAGCAGGATCCGCTAGACCAAGTTGCACAGGAACACATCCAGGTGGGTTTTAAACATCTCCAGAGAAGGAGACTTCACAATCCCCTTGGGCAGCCCCTTCCAGGGCTCTGTATCCCTCACCATGAAGAGGTTCCTTCTCATATTTATGAGGAACGTCCTCTGTTCCAGCTCACACCCATTGCGTGTTTGTTCACTGTTGTCAGCCAAACATGCCACTGGTATAGCAGGAACAATTTTTGGAATTAAAACTAGGAAAGTTTGAAATAAAACACCGATGCATTAAATAGTGGCTATTTTAGCCTTTTGGCACCTTTCCCAATACTATTGACACTTTTCTTCATTTCTGTAAGGAGACACTTTGTCCCGGTTGAAATCAGTGGGAATTTTGGCACTGCCATGAGTATAGTCAGAGCCCCCTTTTGATGCCTGAAGATACCTAAATGAATATAAGGGAATGAAACATTACAAAATAATGTTTAGCCTACAAATTCAAGAATGATGTTCAGTAATGAGGTCTGAGTCTATGTGAGAAGTTGTTTGAGATGTGTGTCCGTTGACTGTCCATATGAAATAATCTCGTTGCTATCTAACAGATGGTAAATGAAGTGGTACTTTATGGCTCAGTGAGAAAAAGCTCACATTTTCTGTGGTGGTCAAATCGACCATGGCCACCTAGGAAGTTTTAAGTTGTTTTTACCTGGTGGAGCCTGAGGCAGATGCTCGAGTGAATGTTAATGCTGGCTGGTAATTTCTCACTATACTAAGCAATTATTGACTCCCCTGTCCTTGGCATACCGTAAAGATTTATTAGCATCAGAAAATAATATTTATCAGAATTAAGGTGGTAGATCAATGAATAGTAAATGAAGGTCTTTTCATCTTCCCAAGGTTAGACTAAGATTTCACTTTGTGAATTCTCTCAACAACGTTTTGCTTGCGTTTTGAGAGATGCTGAAAAACGTAACTGCAGATGCAGGACTCTAATTCTAGATTCATATACAACATTATGCTTCAAGCAGTTTTAAGACAGATGGAAATGATTATTGAAATCATGCAAGCTGCTTAAAAAAAGCTGGGGGGGCGGAATGTGTGGTGAGGAAAGAATTAATTCTACAGAACATAAAAGGTTTGCCTACGCTGCTGTATCTTCTCCTACCCCTTTTTAATTTTAAAAACACGATTTTTTTGCAATTTTTACTGGTATAAAATAACTTCCCTGTGATACACAACAGGATCTGTTTGTCTCCCCACTTTTGCTATCGATAGGATGAGCAGGTTTTGGTTTTGAAATTACCCTTTCTATATCTTTGTGTGATATTGCTGTGTGCTCACTGCAATTAGCCATCCCAAGATTGGGCCATCTGTTGCTGAGTTCTTGGTACTGAGAAGTGTGGCATGTAACAAGCAAAGGGAAATTACATGAGTATATATTCACTAGAGTAGATTGGTCTGAGAGCTCAGTCTCAATCTGAGATGTAAAGATGACCTCTAAAGGCAAATAAATCAGGCTGGCGCCCTACATAGAACTTTGCAGTGAGTGCAGAATACGCAACAGGAGAAGAAGGCATCACGAGGATTTCATGCTGGGAATGGGAACCAAAATAGTAGGAGTACCCATATAACACAGACAGCTACAGATTGTTTCATATCAGCAAATACCAGGTCCTATTCCAGTTTGCTTGAATCAGTTGAATAAACTGTTGAAGTCTGGGCTGTCAAGAGCAGGGTGAGAGGAAAGGAGCATGAAGTGGACTCTGTTCTTCGCCCCACTTCTATGTTGCTTGTACAGCCCTCTTCCAGACTTCTTGTACTTGCAATTGGACCAGCCCCTAGGAAGAGGTAAGGTTAGGAGAATACTACATCCAATGGCCAGGAAGTTTGTTCTACCTTGTGGTTACGCTGCATCTTTCTGTTCATGGTTCTCTTCTGATCACTGTCTCCTCTGAGCAAGCAGAAACAAAGGTGCTGTTCTATAATCTCTTTAGTATCCCCTAAGGTAAGGGGCTGGCACGTTCCCCTTATTTTTCCCAGTTCTCACAAAACTATAAAGAAACCTGGGGACAGGTTATCTGCTCAACTGAAACCTAAGGCTGTCTGAATTCTCATGTTCCTGCAGGATGAAATGCACCAATACACAAAGACATTCTCTTTTCCTAACAGCCAGTGGTAGTATGCCAGCTGGAAAACAGGGAGGGCTTATATGGCTGATCCACCTTCCCGTTCCTGACCTGACTTTTGCAGCAACGTGATTACCTGCTGTCACGAGTATTAGGTTAACTCAAAATGCAATCTTGCCCTTGTAGCCTGATTCCTTAAGAGGTGTGTTTTGTCGTAAGTTACTAACTCAGTGAGAATTCCCTATTTCAATATCATATATGAAAATCGAAGCATCAAAACTGAGTGCAAACACACGGGTTTGAGATGGCAAATTTGCCTTTAGTGCTCAACTTTGTTCTGACAAGGAAGTCCCTGGTTTGTATTCATTTAATTTTTCCTTTCTTCCTTCTGCATTTGGGTAAAAGCTTCAAAAGTCTATTATTCTCACTGACTTTCTTATCTTAATTTCTCTTTGATCCTATATTTCAGTTGCTTTTTACTTATTAACCTTTCTGTAGCTGTACTTGTTTTCCAAAGCTGTTATTCTCTCCAAAAATCATCTTCCTTTCCTCAAGGTAATTTCTGTCCTTGAATAAAATATTCAAAGGATCTCAAGTCCCGTATTTAGAAGATATAATTACTTAGAAGGCTTTTCAAGAGTCATTGAACTAAATATTAAGCTAATCACTTCAAGTGATTTACGTTTCAGACTCACTTCTACAATCTTTAAAATTTTGTCTTTTAATTTGTTCTAAGTTGTATCTAGTTCTTTCCCCCTCTTGCATCTGATTATTTATTTTTTTTAAATTCCTTTATTGAAAAAAGGAGACCAAGGGGTGACCTTATTCATGTTGATACATACGTGAAGGGTGGGTGTCAGGAGGATGAAGCCAGGCTCTGCTCAGTGGTATCTAATGATAGGACAAGAGGCAAAGGGTCTGAGCTGGAACAGAGGCAGTTCCACAGCAATATGAGAAGGAACTTCTTCCCAGTGAGGGTGATGGAGTACTGGAAGGGGTTGTCCAGGTGGGTTGTGGAGTCTCCTTCTCTGGAGACATTTAAAACCCACCTGGATGTGTTCCTCTGTGACTTGGTCTAGGTGATCCTTCTGTGGCAGGGGGATTGGACTAGATGATCTATAGAGGTCCCTCCCAATCCCTAATGTTCTGTGGTCTTCCAAGGTTCCTTCCAATCCCTAATGTTCTGTGATTCTGTGATTACGTAGTCTTCTGTGGATTTTTTTGTGTCCATTTCCTTCATTTTTGTCTCATGGTAATTGCCAGGTTTAGGGGATTTTTATTTTACTTCATTTTATTTTTAACAGAACCATCACATTTCCTGAATTTCTTCTGATCTTTTCAAGCCTGTAGGGAGCAGTGGTGTTGTCTCATCAAAGCAAGAGAGGAAAACAGCTCAGTGTAGCAGTCAAATCTAGTGTTTTATTCAGCAGCTTGTATTCTGTTCATAAGGCACTTTCCTCATATCCATACTTCAGCTCTTTTCTTCTTCAAATGCGTGCTATACAATTGTCTCTTAAGGGAGAGCTGAAGAGCATCAGCAAGGTAAGTTGACAGCCTGAGGAGGGAAAAAATTTACAGCTTTCATTAAGCGTGGCTACGAGGCAAAAATGTTCTTCCATTTCTAGTAAATTCCCCAAGCACTTTCTTTTCTAAGTTATACTTTCTACAGAACCATATGATGTTGTGAGGGGTTTTTTGCATTATTGCCTACTGCACTACAAATTTCAGTCTGAGATTTATTAACTTCTCAATTCCTTCTACAGATTTTTTCTTAAACTTTTTTTTTTTAATTTAAAAGCTTCTGAAGAATTATGCAGTGAAAAGTGTCACTCCCTGAAAATGGCATCAGCCTGAAATTCATGGTGTGGGTATTTCCTATGGAAAGTAACTGCTGTATCTAAATCTCTAAATCAAAACATAACAAGGAAGCAGTATAAATGCAAATTGCATTATGAGATTATTCGCCCTGAATTACCTAATGCCTTTAATTCTTCAAAGGATTGAAATTTAAGCTTATGAGCATTTTTCCTTCATGCCAGTATACAGTATGTTACATTAATATATGTTAATATGAGGTATTGATTTCTAATTTTCAAAGAATCACAGAACGTTAGGGATTGGAAGGGACCTTGACAGATCATCTAGTCCAATCCCCAGACACATATAAACGCTTTTCATGTTTCACAGTTTTATTGGCTTCACCTTGCCATATCCGGTATTTCTTAAATTAGGCTGAGACAGTCCTTTTGCTAGAAAAGCTATAAAATTGACCCAAGTAAGTAATGAATTGTGAAATAGTCACAGGTAAAAGGTCTGAGTCTGAGAAGTATCCTGCAGAGACTTTTAACATAAAAGGTTCTGTGTGTCTGGGCAAAGATGTGCTCCAAATGGCGAAGTTCAGATGAAGGTTGGATAGGCCTGGATCTCAGCTGTGAGTCTTTGATCGTCTGTTATAGTAACTGGTTAATCAAGTAAAGAAAGATGAAGCTTCCTGGAAACTAACTGGAGCGCAGGTAAACGTGAGTTTGGTTTCGTTATATGCCTATGACTTTCTGTAGACTTGCTCGTACCTGCTGCTTTGAGTGTAGTTAGTTAATTGCTTCATGACTTCTACCTTAACATGTCTTGGATGTCAGGGTGGGTTTCAGAGTCATTCAGGTTGGAAAAGACCCTTGGGATCATCAAGTTAATTGCTTCATGACTTCTACCTTAACATGTCTTGGATGTCAAGGTGGGTTTCAGAGTCATTCAGGTTGGAAAAGACCCTTGGGATCATCAAGTCCAACCATCAACCCTACTTTACAAGTTCAGGTTGATTTGCAAGCTAGAGGTATGACGTGACAAGTCTTAATATCAGCGAGCAGGTTGTCTAAATCATGTATGGCTGCTGCTGATTGAAATGGCCCTTCTTCTCTGTCCCAAATGTCTCTTGGTCTGAAAACAGCTTGGCAGAACTTTATGTAGGTACATAAATAGGTTTCAAGTTTAAACATAACCAACATGATCAGAATATTTACCATAAGTCTATGGTAAAATATTTTTAACTGTAAAGTTAAATATCTAAGTGATCTAGGTGATCCTACTGTGGTAGGGGGATTGGACTAGATGATCTTTCAAGGTCTCTTCCAACCCCTAATGTTCTGTGATACTGTGTGATTCATGTATCCTAGAATTCTACAACTCAGTTGGGTACTCCAACTGATTCTGCTGTCTCCATGTGGTACCTCCAAAGAGAATTCAGCAGATGATAAAAGTAGTTTTGTACCACGCAAATGTCTTTTAGTGAGGGACAGCTAGCAGTGTTATTGGAAGACTTGCTGTCTTCATTGCAGAAGACAATTTTGCTCACGACTGTCATTTTGGAATTCGCTTCTGATGACTTAGTAAAAATGTAAAGTTATTTTAGTCTTCTCTAAAATGAGAGGCTGCTGAAACAGCCTGTTTTCCTCTTTTTAATTATTATTCCAAAGACAACGTATGCCTGATTTGTGGCTGAGTATAGTAGCAGCTTAAGATCAAAATAGCATCATAACTGTTACTGGAAGAAAATCCAGAGTTTCTTTTTGCGAGTCCCATCGGGGTACGAAGCCTCTGATCACATAAAGACTTCCAACAGAGCAGCACATTCCCATATTCAATGTGTACTCTCGAGTCCACGCACCCCGTCTTTAAGAGGCTTATTTGCACGGTGAGCATATCTTTCCCAATACGCCCAGTCTCTCTGCCCCGTGACTGGTTTTACTTGTGTCTGGTGTGCAAGTTGTGCTGTTCTTTTATCAATATCGTGCTTGTACGTTTTACTTGAGGGTGTTCAACTGTGAGCAGTGTCGTAGAAAGGACCAAAACCTTTTTCTTTCCTTCCTTATGGAATTCAGTGTTGAAACTTTGGCGTTTAAACACAGTTGTTGGAAAGCTGCTGTTGTGAGCAGAGCTTGAGAAAACAATACCCTAGCAAGCCACTTGTTCCTTTACTGCTTCTCCTTGTATAACCTGCTCTCAGATGTTTATTTAATGCTGACTAAACAGACTCCTTTCATTAACTCCACTTCCTTAGATATGGTTTCTTCTGCAAATACGACAAGTGCCAAAAATCAGGTCATCCTTTGAGCTCTGTTCAACTTGAACTTTTGCCTGAGCCATTCCCACGGACTTGGTAAATAATAAAGGTCATGTGATTCCATTAGGCTAATCATCCTAGCACAAAAGGAAGATACCTGTCCAAGTCAGAAGCACATCTGATAATGCATGTGGGGGAAGTTTAAGCAGACAATGTAAGAAACAAAAATAACAAATACTGACTCACGGTTGGGTTTTGGTATCATTTTCAGAGACTTTTTTTTCTACTCTTCCTTCCCATCACTTTCTTTCTTTGTTGAAGTTTATAAATACAGTTGTTTTCCCAGAAGAGTTTTCTGTCATTCAAGGTTAATATTACTTGTGTGTTCCACTGTTCAGAATGACAGAATACTATGGCATATGCTGTGTAGCTCCAGGCAGCAGCCCAGTTGCCCCCAGTAAGAATCATTTCAGGTCTGACAAGGAAGCTTATTTAGCTGGCAGCAAGCTGTGTCTTGCCACTTGGGTACTCCTGCATGACGCTTCTCCTTGCGGCAGGTTTACTTAAGGTGGCAAGATGTCTCCCTGGCTCTGCACTGATGCAGTACAGGACCACAGAGCTCAACGTCTGTGGATATAGTTTAGGGGTGAGCTTGCAATTGTAGGGTAGATGGTTGGACTCGATGATCCCAGGGGTCTTTTCCAACCGCAGTGATTCTGTGATTTCCTTGTTTCTTCTCTCATCCTCCCTGCCACATTTGGCCAAGCCAGGATTTTGTTCACCTGGCACCAGGGTCTGAGGTGGCTCTTGAATTGAGTCAGTGTTTGGTTGTGGCACAGGGTCGCACTGCAAGCTTGGCTTTATGCAGCAGGTGAGGGTTGCTGTCAATTGTAGCTGGGCTCAGATGTGTTAAGGATGACATCAGGCGGGCTGGAATATCTGAAACCATTGGAAAACTGTTGAAGAACCATGTAAACCACCACTGGGTCAGTAATCATACCTGTTTAGTAAATAATCACGTCTACTCAATACTAAGTGGTAAGTGACCAAGCTACCGTACAGTCACTCTTGCTCAATATTAGCTTACCTTGGGTAGTCCCACCACCATGGGATTTCAAGTGAGTATGATTTAGGAAGTTAAACAGTGTTATTTATTACTGGATTCCTTTCAGCCCTGGTAAATGCTGAGCATGCTGACCTTGATCTAGCTAATTGTTTAAATATGTGCTGGTCTGGTGATTCTCCTTTCCTTCTCTTCAGAGACATTCAGAAGGTCAAAATGAACCAAAACAATAGTTTGTTATTTCTTTATTGTCTGACTCACCCTAACTGTTACGTTTTTATCACCAACAGAAGAAAAGCCCACGCCAAGCTTTTTTATTTTGTAGATCCTCGCTACTGAAGACCTGACTTCACGTTATCTTGCAGTGAATCAAAGCGTGGAAAGGTTTGTTCCACGCTGACTCTCGAACACTTGCACAAGGATAGCTGTGAGGCTTTGACCACCTCTTTATTAGATTAGGTGCGGATCAATTTGGAATTACCTTTTGAATTCACCAGGCCTGCCAGCAGCCAAGTGTTATGTGGCCCAAAGAATCACAGAACGTTAGGGATTGGAAGGGACCTCGAAAGATTATCTAGTCCAGTCCCTCTACCACAGCAGGATCATCTAGACCAAGTCACACAGGAGCACATCCAGGCAGGTTTTAAATGTCTCCAGAGAAGGAGACTCCACAACCCCCCTGGGCAGCCCCTTCCAGTGCTGTGTCACCCTCACCGTTGGAAATTCCTTCCAACTTAAGGAGAGCTCACCAACTTTTAGCATTTTACACCAGCCTTTCTCACCTTTTTTTTTTTTTCTTCGTATTATAAGATAGAAACCCTTGAACTATTTCTGGCTACAGAATTAGTGTGCAATATGTTTCTGTTGGTGCTCTTGTAATTTAGTCTCCCGCTTCATTACTAACCTTCTACCTTCTCTAGATAATCTCATGTATTCTAATACATATCATAGAATCACTAGGGATTGGAAGGGACCTTGAAAGATTATCTCTCTATATATTTATATTCAAATTGACCAAAAACAACTCACTTCTGTTTTCCTATTTATGAAAAAAATATTTATTCTTCTGGATAAGGCTTTAGACTGTGACATCTACAGTTTACCTGATTTATTTAAATATTAGTTAGATTTAGCTTAGAGTTCTCATGTCTAAACAAAATATTTCAGTTAAATATATTAACTGAAATTAATATAGTCCAGTTTCTTCAGCAATTAAAAAAACGAGTCAACATATGATTCAAATTGGAACTGTCCCCTATAACAATCTGTTTCATGTAAAAGAATTTCTTGGCCTGTGTTAGTATAAGCAGCCCTCAAATTAGTGTTTGTAGGTCCATGTATTCTTCACGTCTTCCAACAGAAACTCAAACATGTCCAAGAAGCATTGAACCATTCTTTTATTTACTGTCCCCGCTCAATACTACAGTAAACAAGAGCTGCTCAACTGATGTGTGGCTTTTTTAGAGGTGGAAATACTGGATTCTTAAAACGTGAATCAAGAACCTTTGCAAGTAGCAGGTCTGTCAGATGAGCTGGCGAAAATGCATGGGTAGGCTGCATAGCTTTACTTTCTTCTTCTTCTCAGCCATTCAGTCAACAAGAACCACAGGGATGTAGTTCAGAAGAAATAACGTAGGCGTTTGAAACGTTAACAGAACACTTAGCTGGCTCAAATCTCCTTTCAAGATCAGTCATACATTTGCTTTAGCTTGTACAGAAACAATTTTTGGAATAACTGGAGTGATTTAAAGCTAGTAATAAATTTTATTATCAAGCTATCTAGGAGAGAATAAGTATTACTATTAAGTCATTAATGGTGATGAATGGTTTTCTGCATCCTCTTTCTTTGTGCACTTTTACTTAGGACCTTACTAGCATAAGCCCTGGCTGGGGGTAAAGTGACTTTCAGAAACACCTTTTATTTGTTGTCTGTGTGAATAACACAGCTAGTGTCTAGCTTGTAACTAGCGCATCAGAGGAAATTAAAAGTGAACGGCAAGGCTTCTGCACTCTTTTTTCACTTTCTTCTCACTCTTTCTTGTCCTCTTCCTTTCTTCCTCGCCCTCGTCCTTCACATTGACTCTGACTCATTGGAGAAGTTCAAGGCTGTGTGTATGGAAGAGTCTGTCGGTGCTGATGCGTCAGTCTGTGTGGTTGTCTAGTACTAGCACTATCAAAGTCCTAAAAATCTGTCAGTAGAATGGGTTGTGGGAGCAGTGACAGTAGGAATAATACGAGAGTGATCCAAGGCCAGGATGCTTTGGGAATAAAGCGGGGGGTGAGAAGACAACCTGGTGCCCAGAGCTGGAATGTGGCACATCTTACATGTCAGTTGTAGCAGAGAGGAGAGGGGGTTTATGCATCCCTCTCTGGGATTATTTTGGTCCATCTGTTCAGTATAACTGTGGAGTTGCTATGAGACCAGGGTAATTAACTTCTGTTCCTCATTGGCAAGGTGAGGAATAACAGCGTTTCTGTGATGAGTGAACATATCCCAGATAAAATAGCACTGCAAAAGAGGGAAGCGATGCTGTGGTGTCTGGGGGTTTACAATGGAAAGAGGAAACTTCTGGAACTGATCTGGAGAAGATTAGCCATAAAAACCAAAATTAGGAGAAGCCTCACTCATTCACCAACCTTTCAACTCTCTGATCCTCAAAACAGTGTTCTGTACAAGAGATTTTCCAGTTTGAAGAAGTTATGGTTGATTTTAAGGCAATTCATTGCGAACTGTGCTGATGTGCTAGATTAAGCTGGGCGTCATTTACTGATGTAGTCCACAAAGCCGTGTGGGAGATCTAGGTCATGTCAAGTTCTGATACTTAAATAAAACCTTAGAGGGCACTGAAAAGTTTAAAGGAAATAATTAGTTCTGTGATTTTGGTGGTAACTTCTGGAGGTCCCTTTTATTTAATCTGTTCTTCACGTAAGGCAAAATGTAGTATTTTCATTCTAATCACCGTATTTTTCTAGCACTGTGCAAAAACACACAAACAGACGTGCCCTTGTTCTAAAACCCTCCGAACAGACTGTTTGAAGGCTCCCCTCCCATTTTACTTTTTCTGATTTACAGCTACAGTTGGCAGCAGTGTCTATAGCTACAGTTTCTTAACACTTTTTCTTACCATGTCTGTTTCCAATTGCTTATAATTTTGCCAACTTCAGCTGCTTCCCAGTGCGTTTAGACCTTTTGGCTTGGCCAGTGGTTTCGAGCTTTTATGATACTGGTGAGTTACTTCAGAAGTTTTATGGACCTCATCCTGAGCTGATATAAATTTGTGTAACTCGAACACTGGGCTTAGCTATACTTTCCTGGATATAATGCAACAGAAAGTAGCCCAGCTGGTTTTATTTATTTGCTAGAGAGTTGTGATGTGAATAAGAATGAGACAGACGGTAAGGAAAATGGAAGGAAGTTGTGCTGGAAACTCAATAGTCATGACACGCAGTAACTTCTTTCTATTATTCTGCCTTTTCATGTTGCTCGAGCATGTGGATTCCATTTGACTGTAGCTGACTCTGCCCTTCGTCAGGGTCAAATATCTCACTATTACAAAAGGAAACCTTGAGGGGTTATCCTAGAGAAGAAAAGCTTCAGTAAGTAACCCAGTGCCTTTTTCACTGAATTTTTACACAAAAGAGGCGCTAGAAAGAGTTGCCTCCTTCATTCAAGCAGTTCTGCATTTGTGACCCCCAAGACTGAACTCGCATTTGCTGTAGGAGTGGATCCTCTAGGATACGTGAATTTCTGCCCCTGACGTGCCATAGAACAATGTCTGTGGTAGAAGGTTTCCCCTTCAGCAGAAGTGTTGGAGGATGGCAGCACGCTTAATGGCAGATCCTACAGTCAGAGCTGCTCTGGTATCCAGCAGAGTGGATTTACTTCACTACCAGCTTCACAAAACTTTATCAATAAAGAGGTTCCCATGCTTAGCATCCTAATGACTATTGTAGGACTTTTCTTGATTTTATGAAGAGAACAATGGCTAAATAAAATACTGAGTCCTGTAGTGATGCTTTAGATTTACCAAGTGTACTTACTCCACATACGTACTGCTAGTTCACCTTGAGTACAACATTTCAGCTCTGCTGAGCTGACCCTTAGTTGGACTAGCTGACCCACTTTGTAGCTAAACTGGTCATCGTTTAAAAACAAAACTTTTTCAAGAGCATCTTCCTTTTAGTGCTGGTTTCAATACTCCCTGTGTTTTTAGCATTTTTCATCAAGAAATCAGAAGTCAGTGAAAAGTTGCCTTCACCGTGGTCATTTACTCTTCCTGGCAAGTTTAATTCTTTTAGGGGAGTAAGTCACTTAGGGCCTGTACGTGGGTTAGAACAATCCTCGGTGTCACTACAGGCTGGGGTAGGAGGTGATAGAAAGCTGTGCTGAGGAAAAGGACTTGGAGGTGCTGGTGGATGAGAAGCTGGATGTGAGCAGACAGTGCATGCTTGCAGCTCAGAAGGCCCATCGCATCCTTGGCCACATTAAAAGGACCATTACCGGCACATTGAGAGAGGGGATTCTGCCCCTCTACTCTGCTGCAGTGATTTCAGAGCTTTTGAATTTCTTTGTGATTTCAGCTTTTGAACTTTATCCTAGGAAGGAACTTCTTCACAGTGAGGAACTTCTCAGTCTCCTCCAAGCTCAAGAGACCCAGGTCCCTCAGCCTGTCCTCATCAGAGAGGTGTTCCACTCCCTTCATCATCTTTGTGGCTCTAAGTCCACACTTCTGGGTTCAGACAACCTGAACACATTAGCTTGCAGTTAATTCAGACTACCATAGCCGGTGTGAGAGGCACAAGAGCACGTGTCTGGGAGCAAAACAGAAAAGAGGTAGAATCAGGAGACAGAGAAAGAACCGACCTGCCACTTACAGTAGCCTTTTAGGTCGGCTGAGCTGTCTTACCTGCCACTGCTGTGACTTTGCAGCCTTTTTACGCCAACACAGACGTGCAAAGTGTGACCCATGTCCTGGCCCCTCATATTCTTGAGGAAAGTCACCCAGGAGGAATAGTATTTGAAGGAGAACGCAAGACAACTCTTTAATGGGCCATGAAGTGCTGACAAGCTGCATTTAAAACAAACAAAAGCCTAAACCATCCAAAATCCACACTTGGGGGGGTTTTGCGTGTGTGTTTGGGGTTGAACTCTCCCAGCGTTTGAAGATGTCATACCCAGTACTACATGTTGAGAATGTATTAGGTCATCAGTCTGTTACTTACAGGATTAAAAATTTGCCTTAAAAGATATTATGGTCTGTCTGGGAAGCTGGTGAAAGCGTATCCTTCTCGTAGTTGTTAATCTCCACATCTGTCCCTCTAGAATGCTTTCATGTGATCTGCCCCTGTTGTGTTTTAGCCTTCTGTGACTGATGCTAGATGAAGATTATATAGATCAAATGCGAAAGAAGCACGATTATTTTACATACAGTATAAAACCCAGAAAGCTGGCTTTCATCTACCCACTCTTTGTAAAGAAAAAAGGAAAGGGGGAAAAAAGGTGTCAGACTTTACTTGGAGGCTAATTATCTTCTCCTGCACAGCGAGTTACATAAGAACCATTGAACTCATCAATATGAGAATATCCCCTCAAGTTATAAAGTGGAAAAAAAAAAGCGGAGGGTTGAGACTAAGAACAAAGGCTTGTCAGACTGACATGGGTACAGCTGTGTGTACGGTCTCGGTGCTGTTCGTGAGGCGTGACACCAAGGCTTGTACGAAAGGAATCGTGTGATCACCGAAAGAGGATGTTTCAGGAATTTAGAAAAACAGAAATAGTGGCGGGGATGTGTTTGATGAATACGAATGCGTCCTCCTTGTTCAGGTCTGTTACGCTGCTGTCCTTGCATTCTGAGTGCTGACAGTTGGCCGTGGCTTTCCGAGAGTCTAATATCTGAGAGCCGGAGCAGCTGTTGGGATGTTAGAAGGTGCACAGACACTGCAAGCAGCCTTGTGCTGAAACCTCAGACGAGCGTGGTAGCTATTATTTGATGCAACCAAGATTCTGAAAGGAAAAACTTAATGTCCTGCTGTGTTTTCCTATGTTTTGATAATATCGAGTGATTTCCCGTTCTATGGTACTAATACTTAGTAATTCAACACGTGCAAAGCACAGAGGGGATTACGCTAGAGACAATCACGTGCAAATTCCCGTTAATTTTGCATGCGATTAGCGTCGTGTTGGCCTTTCTTAGTGCTGGTCAATATGATTGATGGCTTCTTTCAGGGCAGTCAATTTAGTTTACTGGGGACTTTCAGGAAGTGACTGATAGCTCTAAGTCAAAGAATGACTTAAGGAAAAGGTACTTAATACGACATGGCTTTAAATACTTTAAATATGAAAATATTAACAATATTATATTAATATTTAAAATATAGTGAAGTCTTTGAAATACCAAGAATAATAAATACTTTAAATATTTAAAGTATAGAAATTATTTTTTTTCATATTAGAAGTTGTACTAAAAAATATCAGGAAATCAGTAAATTGTTGCACATTTCTGAGAAAGAAATCTATTGCCAGAAAGATTTAGGTCTTACTGAAAACATAGGGTGACTTATTTATCTCTCACATGTTAGGATATAAATATATTTAACTTTTTTATATTTATAGTAGCAGTTAACATTCTGTACTTGTATTCAAAATTAAGTCAAAATGGTACTACTTGAAACAGAGTGACACGTTTATCTGTGAAAAGTGAACTATATGATTTCCGAGGACTTTTCTTGAAGCAGTTACTTTATGACGAGCTGAAAGTATGTCTAAAAGTGAAAGTCATTAGAACCCCCTAATGTCTGTGGTTGTGGGATGGAGGTGGTACAGCCACCAATGTTGTTTCCGTGTCGTGAATTCACTGATAGCCACAGACCAGTCAAGGAAGAAAGGTGTCTTTGGAGACTGCCTGGCTCAACCTCCTGCTCAGATCAGTGTCAGCCAGATTAGATCATTACTGGCCATGTCCCACTAGGTTTTGATTATCTTGAGGGAGGGAGAGGACTTCTTCAGGATTTCCTATTACCAACTTAAAATGCACTGGTCTTGCTACTGGTTGTTGTAAAGTACAGGGCACCAAATATAGGAGACTAGGAGGCAGCTCAGAGCTCATTTTCTGTTTTACACCTACTTTGTGGCTGTCAACTCTGTCAGGCTGGCATGCTAGAAAGAGTCCAAGTGGCAGTTGTTGTCTGAGATCAGGAGGTCCAAGTCTCTGTTGTCTGAGATCAGGAGGTCCAAGTCTCTGTTGTCTGAGATCAGGAGGTCCTATGGTTAAGTATATGTGGACAAAGGGAGGTGGAGGAGACAAAAATTAGAGTCCTGAGAAAAGTCCTTTCTGTTTGGAGATGTCTCTTATCTTCTCTGAATGGACTTATATAGAAAAATGCTTTGTTGGACAGGAATCTTTTTGCTTCTTGCTGCCCAGTGTTGTTCACACATTCCTTTTCTAGTTCACTGGGTTGTTAATATGTCTTGTTGTTCCACAGAAATGAGGAAGAGCTGCTCTTCCAGGTAATTCATCTGCTACTTTCAGAGCATCGGAGAGTGTTAAAGGTCCAAGTTGAGAAAGCATGTGTATTTATAAATCAGTTTGTACTCGGTGAGGGTTTCCACTTAGGGGACGAGGCTTATTGGGGATTCTTAGGTTACTTTGTTGGACTAGGTGACACAGTTGGAAAACGCAACTTGGTCACACAGGGACCAAGGTCAGAAACAGCAAACTTCAATCTAATCATAAAAGAGGAAGTTTGCTTAACTTAAGCTTAGCTTAATTATACTAGGGAATACATGAGAGAACTGTGAGTGTGGTACCTTTTAGAGCAGAGGTGTGTGTGAGCAAGTGAAGACTTGATAAGGTCATAGAAAATCTTTAATACTTTGTGAAGAAAAGTACTGAGAAGCGAAATGCTTTTAACAGCAAATCTCGTACGGACGGGAAGAATAGTTCTAAGACCAAAAGAAGTATAAAGGCTGGCTTCCTCCATCTCTAAAGACTTAGACACTTCCCTTCATCCCTGCCGCTTAACTCCCCATGCATTTCATAGAATCATTAGGGATTGGAAGGAGCCTCGAAAGACCATCATCTACTATATTTCTGTTCATAGCTCCTTGCCCTAACCTCAGATAGCCCTTAGTGTATCTGAGCTATTCTGAAAAGTGTTTATACTTTGATCAACTGTTAAGAGCGAGCAACAGGTTTTGCGACGCATTGATGCTGTTTGATCAAAGATAAATCATTGAAACTAAAAAGTTAGGGTCAGAAGAAATCATTACCAGAGGCTTCTATTATTTAGACAAATTCTCCTGCGAAGAAAGGAAAAAAAAACTTATCAGTTTCCATCTAGATTTTGCAAAGACGTGGTGATTTAAAAAAAGGTCGTGGGAGGGGTTTGGAAGTGCAGCCTGTTGGAAACACCTACATCAAACGAAATACAGATGGGCGTCTGGCTTTGCCTGTTGGGAGTGTTAAGGGAACATCAAGCAGACATCATTTTTTATTTGCTAAGCTTAGTCTCGTGGAAAACATTAGCTTTCTTGGCTGTTTAAGTACCACTTACGTTATATTTATAACGGGCTTCACGTAAGTTGTGTGAACTGATAATTTTATAGGTTTATTGATGGGTGGTGGGCAGAAAGAATAGCAGTACCTTAGCGTAGACCAGGAATAATTAAAATAAATGTTGAAAGCTAGAAACCAGCTGTTTGTGATTCTAACGTCTGCCATAAGACCTACCTACGCAATTATTAGAGGCTTGAGTATCTTTAGAAGGAAAAGATAAAAATCCATCTACTTATGTGGGGAGGGTGGGAGTTGCTTTGTTATTCTGACTTGCAGGCTCTAGACTAGGCAGATGTTAGCACAGAGTGTATTTGATGTGGTCTACAAGCAACAGAAACTATTTTTACAACAAATTTTTAACTGGGTATGTCACACCTTGCTTAACAGAGGATTTTAAATCACTTTGTTTTTTGTTTTACTTTTCTTTGCCATCATCAGAGTTGATGGGAGAGATTGAGGGCAACATGAAAGCAGCCCTGATTCATCACTAGCCAATTTAATGTATGATTTCTTTGATCATCTCCATAAAAATTGGTAGCAATATATTATCATACACTCATGAGAAAAATGAGCAGCATGGCTCAAAAGAGCTGGGCAATTAATTTAATGATATGCTTGTTCATCTTGCAGGTCAAGCAGTTAATTGTGCCAAGAATTGCTTTGAAACCATGCGTTCTTCAACTCTAGACCTTTTGCCTCCTCAAAGAATTCCTTAGGTCTTACTGTGTATCACGCTTCCTGGGAACGCTAGTCTAAAGCTAGCTGATCCTCTTAGCATGTAGAATCGATGCAGTGATGTCTGGAAATCCGAGTCTGTACTCGGCAGCCCTTCATTGCAGGAGAACATGGAAATCTTAGGGGCTTCTTGAACATGAGATAAAAATATCATTTTTGATTAAAATTAGTCTCATGTGCTTTGAAAATTAATATTTCCCAGGGTAAAGGAATAACTGCAAGCTAGGATTAAAGATTTTCCATCTACGTTTTGAACAGTTTAGCTGTACAGTGAAGCTGTGTTTGGATGAGCTCTAAGCTTTTTGGCTTCCTATGCTGCAGTACGAATGGTGTTTCTAATCGCAGAATCACAGAACATTAGGGATTAGA
Source organism: Phoeniculus purpureus (assembly GCA_028565055.1). Classification (NCBI taxonomy): domain Eukaryota; kingdom Metazoa; phylum Chordata; class Aves; order Bucerotiformes; family Phoeniculidae; genus Phoeniculus; species Phoeniculus purpureus. The sequence goes on from JAOXOE010000001.1 coordinate 62,955,598, forward strand.
AGGGACCTTGAAAGGTCGTCTGGCTCAATCCCCCACTCCAGAGCAGGATCACCTAGACCAAGTCACACAGAAACATGGCCAGGTGGGTTTTAAACATCTCCAGAGGAGACTCCACAATCCCCCTGGGCAGCCCTTTCCAGTGCTCTGTCACCCTCACGGTGAAGGTGTTCCTTCTCATATTGATGTGGAACCTCCTGTGTTCCAGCTTACGCCCATTGCCCCATTAGATGCCACAGAGAAGAGCCTGGCTCCATCCTCCTGAGACCCACCTTTCACATCCTTATAAACATTAATGAGGTCTTGCTATCAAATAATAAAAAGATTGGGGTTTTTTGTAGATGTACTATTACCAGAAAGAAGTTTAATTGGAGGAGTCTGATTAAAACTTTATATAGAGAGCTGTGTATTTCCTGAGAAGACTGCACAAAATCAAGATTTATAGCTTTGTAAATATTTATAAGTGATGTCAGTTTCCTCAGCTGTGAGGAAGTCAATTGCTAAGTATCTGAACACTTAAAAGTCCCAAAAACAATGGCAAGTGGCCTTGTGCCTGTAACAACAAAAGAACTATGTATTAGATGAAGAATGTACAGGGTAAAGCACATTCCTGGCTACATCCCAGCTGTTGCAAGGATTTTTTTCCTCTCCCTATTGAGAGCAAGAAAAAGATGTTTTTCAGTGTTCTGTTAGCTGTTCTTCTAGATACTGAGATTTCTTCCTTCATCTTTACAGGATCAACATCTTTTCAAACATAGTAATCATACACAAAGATCCAACAGGATCAGGAACTCTGCCACAGTGACTTCAAATAATACAATTAAATATGTTAATGTGAAAGGTGGGTGTCAAGGAGAATGGAGCCAGGCTCTTCTCAATGTCATCTAGTGATAGGATAAGGGCCAGTGACTGTGAGCTGGAACATAGGAGGTTCTACATCAATATGACAAGAAACCTCTTCATGATGAGGCTGAACTAGAATGGGCTGCCCAGGGAGGTTGCGAAGTCTGCTTCTCTGGAGATATTTAAAGCCCACCTGGATGTGTTCCTGTGCAACTTGGTCTAGATGATCCTGGTGTAGCGGGTGGATTGGACTCGATCTTTAGAGGTCACTTCCATTCCCTAATGTTCTGTGATCACCTGGTACAAGTAATGTTTATGCATTCATTAGGAAATGCTGTTGCATCCTTCCTTCGTGACAGAGCAGCCTAGTATCTTTGCACCGATATCGCTTGTTGTTTGTGCTCAATATTGTCACTAGGGTTGGTGGCTAACAAGATAGAAAGATGAACTCTTCAATATGATCTGCTCATTTAGATCCTAAGGTACTACAGGCTATCCATCTACAGTGTGCCCTGGGAATACAAAGTTCCTTGTTTGGGCTCATTCTTTTATTGTTGATGCAATGAATTCAAGTTGCCCCTTGGCAACTTTCATCCCTTTCTGGCCTATGTGCTTCTAGCCCTTTGGTAAGAACAACAGCAGTTCTGAACCATGAAAAAGATGTGCTTGATAGCTGCAGCAGTGACTGATACTACAGTAGATCTTTTTGTTCTCTAATAAAGTCCATCCTATTCATAATCAAGGAATTTTTGTGAGTGGAATCCCAGGTTCCAAGTTAAGAAATTATTTTAAGTAACTTTTAGGTTGCTTTGAAGATGCTGCTGCTTAGAAGGAGAGTAAGTGTGTGCTGAGAGGTTTAGCTTTACAGGGGTGCTTTCCTGGATTGGGACCTCTGTTGAATCACAGTCGTATTTAGTCTACATTTTTAAATTCTTGCTCATTTCTCCCGTGAATACTTCGCTGTCTTACTTGTCATGAATGGAGCCCTTTGTTTTCTGTATCTGGAATTTAGTCTAAATAATGACCTCCAATGAAGTCCTTCTGTAAGGTCACAATTACCTCTCAGACAGCCGAGCTAAAGTAAACATCCTAAATAATGATATTTTATTTTTTTATGGACCTAATACATCACTGACAAATATTGTACGTTCTCCAGTAAGGGAATGGCAACTCACCACCTCAGTTTTCATTGACCTGCAGGCTGCTTTTTCTTCTGAAGAGTTTGTTTAATTGCAGAGGACTGAACTCCTGAGCACTCGCGTACAGCACACATGGCTAATTTAAAGCCAGTAAGTTTAGCTCAGAAGAGGGTTAAAATAGCTTGATTCTGTATGGGTGAAAAATCCCTCAGCCAGGCAGTGTGGAGCCATCTCATTCTGAAGCACTCGCCTCTGCTCCCGTGGGTGCACGATGGTCCTTGCATAGTGTCACGTCGAGATGCCTGAACAGACAACCTGCTTTTTCTCTTGAGGAGAAATGATAAACCGGAACCCCGAGAGCAGTGTGTTATCTGATCCCGTTATTAGGCAAGCCTGCAGCTGTTGGTGTTTTCTCACTGCAGCACGTGTCGCTGTGGCAAATGGAAAATATTTTCATCCTCTAGGATTACAGAGCTGCTGAAAAGCCATAAACAAAACATAACTAGAATTGTGCGTGTAATAAGTGACAGTTAATGTCTTAGAAGATGGTAAAAAAGAAACAAGACATCCAGGAGAGAACTGATGTGTTTGTTTACAACAATACACTTCAGTGGAAGTTTCAGGAGAAGTTATGGCACTTAGGAGAAGGAACTTCTCCACAGTGAGGGTGATAAAGCACTGCAAGGGGCTGCCCAGGGGGGTTGTGGAGTCTCCTTCTCTGGAGATGTTTAAAACCCACCTGGACATGTTCCTGT
>JAOXOE010000001.1:62958431-62972082 GCA_028565055.1 Phoeniculus purpureus
AGGATCACCTAGACCAAGTTGCACAGGAACATATCCAGGCGGGTTTTAAACATCTCCAGAGAAGGAGACTCCACAACTCCCTGGGCAGGAAATTAGTAAACAGATCGTACCTCATGCCAGGGAATTACTTCAGCTGGGAAGTGCCATGTAAATGTTTTATTTTGTGAATCAATATTTTATAGACCTGCTTCTCACTGTCAGGCTTCCCTTAGTTAATGACACATGAACCTAGTCTCACAAATGAACTGTTCATCTGGATGTTACACAATGTGCTTGAGACTTTAAACTATCTCAGAGGGCACTGTAACGTTTCCCCCCATGAGCTGCTCCTGTGTACAATACCTAATCTCACTATCAAAGCAGTGCTGTAACAGAAACAGTAACCTAAGCATAATTACCTCCTGATTAATCAGCTCATTTGCATGTTTGCCACTCCAGTGCCTGTGGCGACATTATGCTAAACACAGATGGGTTCTCTGATTCTGCCTGCATTTAGGGTAGGTTGCAGCTGCACATGAAGCCAATGGTGGGAATCGCAACACAGATGCAGCTACAGCTAGTCCTGAGAAACCTGAGCAGAGCAGTTTCACCTTTATTGTGCGGAACGAGAATTCCTCCAGGGTTATCTCCTTCCCTGCGCATATTTGGGATTTTTGTACTAATCTTGCCCTTCTGTATCACATCCTAAATACATTTAACATGTGGCAGTGATTTGCACTCCGAGTGTGTTGTTTGGGTCTCCTACTAGCAACAGTTGCTGAATACGCAGGGACACGCAGTGGTTTTTGTTTCTGTAAAACTTCTTCCCCTTTTGGTGTTTTCCATTTAAAAAAAAAGACTTAATTCATTTTTCTCGCCATACATGGATTATAAGTAGTTTTCCTTGATCTTTGTAATAGGATAGGTAGGTTTTAGTTCTCCAAACATCCAAGATGAACAGAAACCAGAAGTCTCCTTCTCTGGAGACGTTTAAAAATATGTTCCTGTGTGACTTGATCTAGGTGATGCTGCTCTGGCAGGGGGGTTGGACTAGATGATCTTTCGAGGCCCCTTCCAATCCCCAATGTTCTGTGATTCAGTGACTTGATAGAACCACTTACCAGATTTACTATAGCTGGTGCTGGTTTTAATTAATCAGTCTTTAGCCACATTTATCAAAAGATGCCAGGAAATAGCATGATTTGTCACTTATGCGTGAAGAGACATTTGTGTTCTTTTCAGTTCTCTCCGCCTCTTCTGTCCCTCCCTAGATTAACATGTTTTGTAAATTGATGGTTTGGTTCCAGTACTTGTCTGTCAAAACCAGCCATATTCACAGGATCACAGAACATTAGGGGCTGGAAGGGACCTAGACAGCATCACCTAGACCAAGTCGCACAGGAACACACCCAGGCGGGTTTTGTACATCTGCAGAGAAGGAGACTCGACAGCCCCCCTGGCAGCCCCTTCCAGTTCTCCACCATACAAATATAACAGAAATGCAATTATAGAATGAAAAAAATCTTACATTACAGTCAGAAAACTGATGCTAATATTTGTCTCTTATAAAAAAAGCCAGAATGTCAGTTAGGACCTTCCTGCTTTTACTTCACTCCTTTTTTCTAAACTTCTTTAAGAAAACAACAGCCCTAAACTTCTTTCAAACAGAATTGTGTTAAGTATTTAAATAACTTTTTAATGCCATCTATTAAAAGGCTCCAGTAGTATTCTTTAGGTTATATTTATGTTGAGTAATGTAATTACTCAGTCACCGAACAGCAATGTAGTCTTCTGGAAATGAGTATTTTTATGTGGTGCTTTACAAGACAGAGAATCGGCGAATGCCAGTTCTTGACGTGTATGAAGTGAATGCCTTTTCCTGGGAAGCAAAAGCAATCTCTGCAGAGGCATTTCTGTAGAGTTCTGCAATGTGGTGCCTGGTGACATTGGGTTTTTTTTTTTAACTTATGTGCTTGTGTCCAATTAATGACATTCAGAGGCAAATGGATCTGCTGAATCTACAGGGATTAGAACACCTGCCTAATGAGGAAAGGCTGAGGGAGCTGGGTCCCTTGAGCTTGGAAAAAAGGAGACTGCGGGATAAGCCCATGGATGTTGATAAATATGTGAAAGGTGGTTGTCAGCAGCATGGAGGGCTCTGCTCAGTGTCATCTAATGATAGGACAAGGGGCAATGGGTGTGAGCTGGAACACAGGAGCTTCCACATCAATATGAGAAGGAACTACTTCTCCTTGAGGGTGACAGAGCACTGGAACAGGCTGCCCAAGGGAGTTGTGGAGTCTCCTTCTCTGGAGACTTTTAAAACCCACCTGGATGTGTTCCTGTGTGACTGGGTCTAGATGATCCTGCTGTGGTGGGGGGACCGGGGTAGATGATTTTTCTCGAGGTCCCTTCCAACCCCTAATGTTCTGTGATTCTGTGACCCCAGGTTAGATGTTGTTCATTGTGCACTCACCCAAACACTTCTGCCCACTCAAGAGGAGCTGGTACAGGAGTAGCAATGTCTTTGTAGATCAGTGCAGGATTTAAGTGCTTCCCTACCTGTTTCCTTAGACACTACTCACAGTTATAATTACCACACACTTTTCTGTCAGATGTGCTTAAATTCTTGAAAGTTTTTATATCTTAAGCACCAATCAAACTTAGTCTGTTATGGTTATATCATAAATTTAAGTAGGACTGTATGCCACAGTTTCCTTAGACTTTCCTGTCTCAAAACCAAAACCTGTTTACTTCCCGTCGTCGTCATGAGTGATTGATTTAGGGCTGCGTAACAAAGGCAACCTTTGAACGTCTAATGTTAAAATAGATTTTTTTGGGGCTTTCTTTTTTCACTTCCTCTGCCGGGGAAAAAAGACCACAGCGTTGACTTCACTGTGTCTTTAAGCTCTTAGTATCTCTTCTTACAAGAGAACTACTTCTAACAAATCAAATCTGACCTGTAGTCTACACTTCGGGCTTAAATATGGTCCAGAGAGGTGAGGAAAAAAGAAGCAGGATTGCATCTGAAAACTTGGAATTGGTGCTTTTGGATCTGACCGTGAGAAGGAAAAGTTATCTTCTCTAGAATCAGTGGGGACTCATTTTCTGAGCAGTAAGTGGGGACTGATAATTGGCTCTTGCAGCCAGTTTCAGGTGTGATTCCTCTACCTTAACACGTGGGGGAAGGAAAAAAATTACAGGTTTGTGTTTGACTCTAATGTGAAATAGGAAAGTTGTGACAATTATGGCCCTGAAGAACGGGGTTAAAAAGGTTAGGAGAAGGGGAATGTTTTCAATGTTCCATTCAGCTGAGAGGGAGAAGCTCAGTGATTTAAGACACCTACAACAGCAGCCCTCTGTGGTTGTTCCTCTAATTTTTTACACATGTGGATAGTTAAATAAATAGGTACCTGTGAGTTTATCCCTTAACGCTGCATGTTTGTAACAGAAGCCTGCTGTGAAGCCTGCTCTGGTGGCTCTTGGTCTTTAAGACACCTTGTTCTGGTGGTAGAATGTGGGTTATTCAGAGAAATGTGTTAACAGTGGCCTCTATTTATTTCAAATATTTAGTTTTAAGGAATAGATATGTGTAGACTTGCTATTACTCTTACAGATCCTCTTGTTTAATGCCTGTGTGCTGAAAAATACTTGTATAAATGTTGTGCTTTGGTGACCTAATGCAGTTGATTTTTAATGATGCTATCATAGGGAAATGCTCCCATGTTTTGCTGTAAAACAAACAAAGGGAAAACTCTTGCAGCCCTTTTTGTGTCACGTGGTGATCTGAGGTGAAACTGCAGTACAGGGAAATCATCTGCTAAAGAGTTCTGCTGGTTTCTAATTGTGATGTTATGTACGGCAGAAATACGATGGCTCAGTCAGACTTGGACATAAGAGAGATGGCTCTGAAAGAAGATTTGAAGTTTTACTTCATGAACCCGTGTGAAAAATACAGAGCGAGACGTCAGATACCTTGGAAGCTGGCTTTGCAGGTTTTGAAGATACTTATGGTTACGACGCAGGTAATCCTTCCTCTGCTTTCACTCTTGGAGAGGAGTAGTGGTTTGCAGGAGAAGCGTATCTGTGGTCCTGGACTTTTGCCATCTGTGGGTGTCTGTAGTGGACTTCAGTTTACTGCTGCAGCCCAGAAAGAAAAAATATTGCAAAAGGTGTTGTCAACGGGGAAGAGTAATGCAGAACAAGCTACAGAAGCCTCGTGAAGACTATGGGGTTGTGTTTGACTGGGTGCTTTGCTGTTTTACTTAAATTACTCTTTACTGTCATGGGTTTAGTTGGGAAGGAGGTGACCCTCCCCGTGACGTTTCTCAAGGTGCTGTGTTGGTGGAGGTAGCTTTATGGCTGCTGGTAACTCGCCAGTCCTTTGGCTGCAGCTAGGCAGGGCTCGCACAGCACCAAGGCTGGGTGTCTCCTACCATTCTCCCCAACTGAGGGGGGCTGGAGGGGTGGCAGGCAGGCATTTGCTGGTGGTGTTTTGTCCTCCAGAGTAATTGCAGTGTGTATCAGGGCCCTGCTTCCTAGAACGGCAGCTAAACACCTGCTGTTGTGAAGTAGAGAACGGTCTTTGGTTTTGCTTCCACGTGAGGATTTTGCCTCTGCTTTATTAAAGTGTTGTCTTTACCCACTAGCATCTATCATTAGGGATTGGAAGAGACCTCAGAAGATCATCTAGTCCAATCCCCCTGCCACAGCAGGATCACCCAGACCAAGTCACGCAGGAACATGTCCAGCGGGGTGTTAAACATCTCCAGTGAAGGAGACTCCACAACCCCCCTGGGCAGCCTGTTCCAGTGCTCTGTCACCCTCACAGTGAAGAAGTTCCTTCTCAGATCACATGGAACCTCCTCTGTTCCAGCTTACATTCATTGCCCCTTGTCCTATCACTAGATGACATTGAGAAGAGCCTGGCTCCATCCTCCTGACACCTACCCTTCACATATTTATGGACATTAATAAGGTCACCCCTCAGTCTTCTCTTCTCCAAGCTCAAGAGACCCAGCTCCCTCAGCCTTTCCTCACAAGGGAGGTGGTTTTTGTCTGTTTGGGGTTTTCTTTGGCTGCTTGTCCATTGCACTTGTGACCATCACTCTTGGTTTCTGCTGCGCACTTACAGCAGCACATAGTCGCTATGCACAGAGGGAGGAGACCAAGTGAGAGGTCTTTGGGGCTTCCTTCCTCAGTACTCCTGGAGATGGGAGGTACAGTAACACATCTCACAACCCCCACCCTGTGTTCATTGCAGCATGTCTGTATTTTTATTTAAATACGTGGAATAGGGGCTATCCTCTTGAGGGCAGGTGAAAAGAGGAGAGTCAGTGGTAGTTCAGACAAGTGCGAAGCTATGCCAGATCTCTTGGGCCGTCCTGTTCCATCAAGGAGATGCGAGATGCCTTTACCATTGCAGGGATGGGGCTCCTGGGCATCACAGCCGCTGCTTTCCGCCTGAGCTGAGATGGTCTGGCATCTGGTGGTAATTTTTCACCTTCAGCCATAGTCACACAGGTAGGGTATTTCTCCTCCCCCTCTTCTTTGCACTTCAGTACAGTCATCTGCTCTAGCAAGGGTTGCCACAAGAGAGTTTGTAACTGCTGGGATAGGGTGTAATTGGAAGAGAAAACTCATCTGCCCTTGAGACTCTGCATCTGCAAATGCAGGTCCTTGCAATGTGGAGCCAGTGCGAGGCCAGGACCCCACTGGCTCACTCCCCTGCTCCAAGCTCTTTCCTCTGCCACCTCAGATGTCACCCCCTGACAAGTCAGCTGGGGAACAGCACGTTCGTTTGTCTCTAAGGTGGGAGGCTGTAATGAGGAGCTGAGTAACTCAGAGTCCTTAAATGAAGGGGATGATTCACAGAGTGCTGCGTGGATTCCAAACCCAGGGTGGCTGAAAATGAATGGGGAGGGGGCCGGGGAGACATCAGCACTCAGGTTTTAAGCTGACAGGATGGGTGGAATAGCTCAAGAGGGTGGAAGGAGGAAGGGGACAGTAAGCACAGAATACAGAGCAGCGTTTGGAATGAGCCCATGTGGTTGGTGTGAAATGGCTGAATAGGAGCTGGATCCCCAGTAAACCACCCCATGTTTTGTGGAGCCAGTGCTGAGGACACTCATTGCTGCTGGCCAAAGCCCTCTGGATGCCTTCAGGGACACTGGAGGGACATCTCCAGGCCCTGATCCAAACAGCTGGACAGTGTCAGAAGAGAAGCAGGATACAGGGATTAATTTGAGTGACTTAAGTAACTAAAGCAAACACAGATTCCTGGACTCTTAACAAGAAGCTGTGAGGATGATGAGCCAACTACTGTGTGCGGGACAGAGATGACCTAAATGATGTTCACGTCACCTGTTATCCCCGCCAGTGCTTTATCCTGCTGCATCCCATTCTCTGCCCAGCCAGGAGCCAAGCTGCACAAACCACCACGGGTCCTTTCTCTTGCTTCGTGTGGTAGTAGGAGTGACTCCTAAAAATAATTGAGCATCATTTAGTACTTTTCTTCTGAGTCACAAAATAAGAACCGTGTGACTATTTCCTCCCCTCCCAGCCTAATGTGGATGTTGAGTAAGAAACCCAGTTAAGTGCTGATTGTTGTGTTGTCTATGTAACGTTGGTTGCCCTTGGCAAGGCAGTGGGGGGCAGGTGGAAATGGAAACCCTGAGAAAGGAATTTGGAAGTGATAAGGAAAAAGAAGTAAAAGAAAAGAGGGAAAAGGGACAGGAACTGCAAGAGAACAGAGCAGTTTGTTGCATCAAGCTCACACTGGGTAAAGAGAGGCTTGTGATGAGTAACATTGGAGTTTGTGAAGCAGTTGCAGCTTAACAAGCACCTGGAATACAGCCTCGTGGCCTGCAGCATGGTGTGAAACCCCAAAGCACAGTGCGAAGTCAGATTCCTTCTGCCTTCCACAGAAGAGCAAGGCAGAGTGCAGTGGTTTTGCAGAATCAAAGTGAGAGGTTGGCTTGTCTGCTCTGGGTGTCCTGGTCTGCAAAGGCTGCGCTGATCAGTTAAGCTTTATGAGAGCAGTTCACTTCTCATAGTCTTTCATGACAACGTGCTGACACGATCTCTTGTTGTACAGCCTTGGCTTCACACTGAGTGTTTTGCATGGAATTTGCTGCTCTGTGGCAAAGCAGGACGTTCCCATGGTGTTTCCACAGGGTCCTGAAGTTTTGGCCTTTGTCTTTCTTATGGAGTAAACTCTCAACCTGTGAGCAGCTGGGACATCGCCTGCAGCACCTCCAGGTCATCAGCAGCAACAAGAAGGCACAAAACCACACTCAGCTAATGAGGTATGTGGAGAATGTTCTTCCTCTAGCTCTTTCTCCTCTGGGGAACCCAAACTGTGGATCCTGTGCCCACACAGCACTACGGGATCATCATGCTGCCTTCCCCACTGCAGCACAGTGACAGGAGCGGGGAGATAGCAACTGCTCTGCAGCCTCTCCATGGGAGTCTCGTCCTGTGGTTCTCTGGTCCTGCAGGAACAGACTTCCAGAGAACACATAAAATAGCAGATCTGAAGGCCACAAGCATAGCTGGGATTGTCTAATCTGGTTTCCTGAATAACTCACATCATGGAGTTTCCTTCAGAAGCTCTCGCAGTGCAGGGACATTGGGCAGCCCCTCTTGGTGCCCACCTAGGGGGGTGTGTGTACCCAGAAACTCCAGTTGTTACACTGGCTAGTGCTTCCCCCAAAGCATTGCTCATGGAAAGCTGCCTGCTCCCAGCGAGGTGCTCCAGGTGCTGTGTGAGGTGGTAAATCCTCCCAAGTGCATACAGGCGTTTTGTCTAACATCCGTCTTTGGGAGCTTTCATCCCATTCTTGGATCCTGTTACTAACAAAAGGGTTGTGGTGTGGCAGGCTCCAAGTGGCTTCAGGTTTGGCCTCAGAGGCAGCAGAGCATCAGAGAAGGTCAAAAGATTTCAAGGCCATTTCTTTAAATCATCCTGGTGTCCCTGGGCCAGCAGAAATGACAGTTGTCACTAGAACATCATTCCCTGCCTTTCTCTCTAACACCGTTTCTCTTTGTCCCCATGTAGGAAAGCCAACATCTTTGTCTCTCTAATGATCGATGTGGCTTTGGGAATGCTGCTGATGTCCTGGCTCTACAGAAAGAACTGCATTGGTCACCTTGCTGACACCCTCATCCCTGCAGCTGATGTAAGTGTGGCCAAAGCCCTTTGTCTCTCACCTGCCCAGGGTGCTCCCTGATGCTCCAGGTAGCGTAAGGAGGCAACACCATAAGCACAAGGGTTCCAGAGAGGGTCCTGCATGAAGTCATGTGAATTAGGTTGCCACAAGAACAATTATATCCTCAGATCAAGCCTGCTGGGGGTGCTCCAGAGGAACACAGCTCTGCATGGTGTGTGCAGCAAGTAGTAATTAGGTGTTTAGTGAAGAGATACTCCAGTTCCTGAAATAGCAATTATGCCTTGGACAGGGCTCTGTGGCTGCAGGTTGAGAGAGTTTTGAGCCAGAATACTTTTATTCTGGAGTCAACAGGAAATGGCCTCAAGTTGTTGTTATATGGGGTGTCTGGGGGGAAAACAAAAATTGGGTTGAATCTGATAAGCAGCTGAGAAGTCCAATATGTTAAGTGCCTGCGAGAAGGAAATCCAAAGGCATCAGCTAGTCAAGGTGCAAACACCCGAAATCCTCCCTGAGAGCTCTAGGGTGCTAATGGTAAATGAAGGAAACTCTCTGCCCCTTGTGATTTTCTCTCCTCTTGCCCACTAAGGTCCCTCAGCATCAGCATAAACTCGTGGGGAGCAAATGTGACTCACAGAGTTCTGCTTTCCTGGCAGTTCATTCTGGGTGCAGGACACTAATGCATCTATTTAGTGGCAGTCAGGAACATGAGGCCAGAGGCTGGAGGCCAGACCGCTAATCTGAAGCTTTAAGAACTTCTGTGTCTTGGGAGTATGTGAGCAGCCAACACTGAGCACTGTCATGCACAGCCTAATCCTTTCTCTGGCCACTTCAATTTCTGGGAAAGAAGGTGGATCTTTCCATTGGTTTCTTTCTAGCAGCTGGGGCTTTCCAGCTCTTTGCTCTCTCTCCAGCTTCTTGGCTGGGAGGAATTCTATTCTGATTAAAGAATTCCAGCAGCAGTTGATTTTTCCTACTTACACTGTCTTTCCTGGGGAGAGCTCACATTTCCCTGGCCCATCTGCCTGATCCGTGTCTAACCCTTCACTTGTTACAAGCCATAGGTCTCTGATTACTTCTGGAAAGTGTGTCTGGAGTGTCCAGCAGAACTGTGGGTCAGTCATTACTGCTGCTTTTGTTCTCTTTTGTCGTCAAACTTGTACAGATTGCATGACACCACCCGGCAGCAGCAATGGGATAGAAAAAGACCACAGTTCTTGCTTTTGTATTTGCCCTATGCACTAAAAATATTTTTCTAAGTCTTTCCCCTTCAAGATATTTCAGCTGGAGAAGTTTATGTTCTATAGAGGGATTCCTATAAGTGTCCAGCTCTCAGAAATCTGATTTCTTAATAAGTCTGCGAGGAAGTGTCTCTTGGCTGCCTTCCTTCCTGTGCAGGTGGCTGCAGGAGGGGTTCCATCTGCCCAGCATCTTTGGCAGATGGGCACTCTCCGTGCTCAAGGTGTGTCTGATCCCAGCACCTGTCCTGGGTGGACTTGCTTGTCAGAGCTGTTTGTTCGTTCCTCTGTCAGTAACTTGGCTCATCTGTCACTCACCTTACACATTGCTGCGTCAGTTATTTTGGGCATGTCTCCTGCACGTGCGGACTTGGTTATTTCGCTGTCACCAAGAGCTGGTCCCTGACTTTCCTGGAAGTGCCAGCTCCTCGTGGAGCGGGCGGCTGCGTAGTCCGTTGCTGTCTTTCTTATCGGTTTCTCCCAGCTTATCGCTTCAGGCCACATACGGCTTCCAAGCGTGACTTTCGTCTTTCGAAGAAGGACTGTGGGCACTAAATCGTTTGGAGTCCTTCTCCTGCCTTTGCTGGGTATTGAATTATGTGCACTACACACAGGCCCTGAAAAAGTGCAGATCTGAGCAATCCCAAAATACACCCGTGACTTGAGCCTGCAGCCTGCGAGCCAGCCCCACTTCTCTTCCAGTAGGGCAGCACAGCCTCCCCTCAGCCGTTCAGCAGCAGGTTTCCTCTCACTACTGCGTGTCCATCTGGTTCGTATTATTCCCACCACTTGGGCTTCCTCAAGTGCTTGTGCGTTGCCAAGTTCAGTAACAGAAACTTGCCCATGTGCAGAATGAGTTACTTTCCCTTGCCTGCTGCTCCCCACAACTCTGCTTCTGGTACATGCCCTGGATCTGCTGACAGCACTGCCCTTCCATCTCTGTGCCAGTAAACTGAATGTTAGATATTCTAGAATCATTGAATCATTAGGGATTGGAAGGGACCTCAAAGGATCATCTAGTCCAATCCCCTGCCACAGCAGGATCACCTGGACCAGGTCACACAGGAACATGTCCAGGTGGGTTTTAAACATCTCCAGAGAAGGAGACTCCACCACCCCTCTGGGCAGCCCCTTCCAGCACTCCATCATCCTCACTGTGAAGAAGTTCCTTCTCATATTGATGTGGAACCTCCTGTGTTCCAGCTCACAACCACTGCCCCATGTCCTATCACTAGATGACACTGAGCCGAGTCTGGCTCCATCCTCCTGACACCCACCCCTCACATATTTATAGACATTAATGAGGTCACCCCTCAGTCTCCTCTTCTCCAAGCTCAAGAGACCCAGCTCCCTCAGCCTTTCCTCATAAGGGAGGTGTTCTGCTATTGAGCTTTTATATTTGACAAGGTTACCTACAGAACCTGATTTTTAACCTTACTGGTTTGATTGGTTTCAATATTGACCAACTAACCTTATATAATGTATAACCTGATGGGTTTGACTGATTTACCTTGGTGTTGATGAAGCAGTAGCGGTGAGGGACAGGATGCTCACGTTTTTCCCTAGCAAACCCCTCTGTGGAAGGAAGCAGAGGCAGGTGGGTTGTGCTGGCTCTCGGCACTTGCCAGGGTCACAAGCTCAGGCCGCTGACGCAAGGCTCCAGCCGTGCTCCTTGGCCATCCTTCGTCATCCCCTCATGTCCTGGTTCTCAAATCAGCACTGGGTTGGCACTTGTTGCCGATGCACACAACATCATCGAGTGCAGCCCCCACTCTCACAGTCTGACAAGCCGCGCTGCGCTCACTGTAATAACAAGTTGCTTTTGTCAGTAAATGAGGCAGATGTGATTCAGAGACACCTGGGGAGCCACTGGCGAGTAGCCGCGTGCGGTTCGAAGGACTGATTTTTTTTCAAACAGCCTTTCAAATCCAAGAATGGAAAATGTGAATAATCTTCTCTCCAGAGGTGCCCACACAAGTTCTACCCTCCTCCTTCCTCTGCTCCCACCAGGTTCCCCAGTGGTTGTTCTTGGTTTTGCCTTCTTTCAGAAATACCTGGTTCAAAGTTCCTTATAAAGCAGAATTGCTTAGAAGCCATCTTCTTTTATTTATTTTCTCTTTCACCTCTTTCATCCTCGCTGATGCCTCTTTCTCTTCAGCTCCAATCTCTTTGAAACAGTTAAATATTTATCATAGATTTTGCCTCCAAAAGTGTTACTGGGGCTCACAGATAACGGGATGTGAGTTCCTGTTCAGTCCCCTTCTGATGAACCATAAACAAAGCAAGCAGAGAGGACATTTCCTGCAATATGTTCTTCAATGATGACTTGTGAAGTGATGTGACTCAGAGCCCCAGACACCTCCAACAGACTCGGGGCCAGTGTATCGGGTTGGGAGTGCTCTGGCTCTGCTTACTCTGATTTGCTCCAGATGCTCCATTCAGGAAGTTTGCTCCATTCTTCCCAGTGCCCACCCACAAGACAGTGTGTTCTCCACGACACCTCTGCTAGCGGGGTTCAGCTGGAGAAGCTCAGGGAAGACCTTAGTGCAGCCTTTCAGGGCTTAAAGGGGCCAATAAGAAAGATTGGGGAACTTTTCAGGAGGATCTGTGAAACAGGACAAGGGGTGATGGTTAAATTGGAAGAGGGAGATTCAGACTAGAGAGAAAGGAGGAATTGTTGATGCTGAGGGTGGTGAGAACCTGGCCCAGGTTGCCCAGATTGGTGGGAGGAGCCCCATCCCTGGAACCATCTCAGGTCAGGATCATAGAATCATAGAATCATTAGGGATTGGAAGGCACCTCAGAAGATTATCTAGTCCGATCCCCCTGCCACAGCAGGATGGCCCTTGGCATTCTGAGCAACCTGTTCTGGTTGGCGATGTCCTTACTCAGGGCAGGGGTTGGACTGGAGATCCCTTTCCACCTAAACTAGTCTGTGATTCTGTGATGTTGCATTAGACCCTCTGCATATGGAGACTGGAAGGAAGAGATGACAGCAAAGAAACCATTTCCACTGTGATCTCATCTGAACTATGTTCCCTTCAGTTTCCAGTTTGGTGATGTCCCTACCTCCTCCAGTTCACTTTGTCAGTAATTAATCCTGGCCACATCCAGTGTTCCTGACGGCAACAGAAGGACTGGACTCCCAGTCTCCTGTTTTGATTCTGCTTGCTATTGATCACTCTTGAACTACCTGGCTGGCAAACAGGCTGCACGGCTGTGCTGTAGGACCAGGTTCGAAAAGCCTCGTCCAGCCAAGTAGCGGCAGGTGAGGGCTCCTTGCCAGGGCTCAGCAGCACCTCTGGGACTGGCAGCCTCCAGGAGTAGTCGGTGCTGGAGCCCAGTCTTGCTGAAGGACTGCTTTCAAGCATTTAAATATTTCATTAAAATCCCCAAATGCTTTTTCTAACTTACCAGTCCAACACTTTAAATATTAACAACCATCTATTTATAAAGCAGCTCACGCTTCTCAGCCCACAGAAGTACCATCCACGGGTTCAGATCAGTTCTGATTGCAGGGAAATGGGGGGGGGAAAGTGGAGGAAATAAAAAGGCAACCCTTTGGATAAGCTGAAGTCAGAGCCTTTAATTTGTCCGCTGAACCAAAAGTAAATGTTTTACAAACTCATTTTGCAAGAATCCTGCTGGTTAATATTCAAGTAGAATCATTCCTTGGAGGAGATTTCTCCCTGGAGAAATTGCCCGTATGAGTGATGGGGAAAGTGGGCTGCAGCACATCAGCCTTCACCAGCGTGACTTGGTTCTTCTACTCGTGCACGATTCGCCCTGAATTCACTTGCAGGGATCTGACTGTAAGCTGGATTTTCAAGGCTTTTACTCTGTTCATGAGGGACAGTGTGAGAGGTCTCTTCTTCCAGGCCTGTTCCTCACCTCTTTGCTGGTTATTGTGTTTGTAAAAACTCACTTCTTTTACCCATGAGTGCACTGAACCCATTGAAGCAGCTCAGTTTCCTCTCTGCTGTTGTGTTTGGGTTCAGTAGAGTCAATGAATGTGGTTTCACATCTCACAAGTTGTCTGTAAAGTAGTTGCTTGGAATCTTAAAGGGTGGGGTAAGAATTCTTAGTGGGAGGTGGTGTGCACAGTGCAGAGCAGTGAGGATGATGAAGGAAGTGGAGTACCTCCCTTATGAGGAGAGGCTGAGGGAGCTGGGTCTCTTGAGCTTGGATTAGACTGAGGGGTGACCTCATTAATGTCTATAAATATGTGAGGGGTGGGTGTCAGGAGGATGGAGCCAGGCTCTGCTC
>JAOXOE010000001.1:62972182-62996889 GCA_028565055.1 Phoeniculus purpureus
TATCATTAGATGACACTGAGCAGAGCCTGGCTCCATCCTCCTGACACCCACCCTTCACATATTTATAGACATTAATGGGAACATGGGAATGTTGACTCCTTGGGGACCTGATGGTAGTAAGGAGACAGAGAGGTCTGGCCGCAGTGGCTTTGATGGTCAGAGATGGCTTCGGAGCCAGCCTCTGACTGTATGAAGGGAGACCACACACTTGGCTCACAATTCATTGAAGGGTTATCTGAAGTCTCTCTCCCTATAATTAGGGATGAGACCACAGGTTTGGATGCTATTTCTATGTTAAAAAAATTCTATGTAGTCATGACTACGACCCATAATAAATAGAAACTGCTTGGGCAGCTCTTCTGCTCTCAAGTAGCGCTTAGAAGAAGCAGAAAGGTCACCTGAAGCGATTGTCTGCCTTGAGTACATCCATCACTGTGCCCGTCGGCGGGGTCAGCATCTTGTCCACACTGAACAGGGTCCCAAACCTCCCTCTCTTGTCGTGGGCAGCAATGCAGGCGTTTTCAATGCAAAGGTTCTGCAAACCAAATGTTGGGGCAAAAAAGGACTTTATTAGCTTCAAGTGAGAGATTTTCATCCTTTCGACAGGGCTCAGCGACCCTTCGTACACGATGGCCACAACGCTCGAGGCACCAAGCGCCGTTTGGCCCCACAGAGCGCTCCAGGAACTTACGTTGCGGTACACAAAAACCCTCAGCTCCTTATCCCCCAGAGTCTGCAGCTTCTGTCCGTGGTAGAGGTATTTGGAGGAGAGCTGGTCTTTAACAATGTGGTTCAGCAGCAAGTTTTTCATGTTGCTGTCGATGACAGGGAGTCCATCTGCAGCAAAACATACAGAAAGAACCTGTGATCCACT
Organism: Phoeniculus purpureus; assembly: GCA_028565055.1. Taxonomy (NCBI): domain Eukaryota; kingdom Metazoa; phylum Chordata; class Aves; order Bucerotiformes; family Phoeniculidae; genus Phoeniculus; species Phoeniculus purpureus. The sequence goes on from JAOXOE010000001.1 coordinate 62,973,057, forward strand.
TAGAAGGGACCACAGCAACTGCAGAGTAGTACCCACACCAGTTCTTAATTGCAAAGCCAGACGCCACTGCTTGAGGCATCTGAGAGCAGACTTGCATGTTTGTGGATGGAAACTTGGCTGGAAACTTTGCAGGAGATCTGTGGCCCAGTCTGATGGAAGAAGACTTCCTGTGTGACTTGGTCTAGGTGGTCCTGCTCTGGCAGGGGGATTGGACTAGACGATCTGTTGCACAGTAGTGTAGGAGAAAGGGACCTGGGGGTCCTAGTGGCCAGCAGGATGGCCAGGAGCCAGCAATGTGCTTTTGTGGCCAAGAGGGCCAACAGCATCCTGGGGTGGATCAGAATGGGGGTGGCTAGCAGATCGAGAGAGGCTCTTCTTCCCCTCTATGCTGCACTAGTGAGACCACATCTGGAGAATTGTGTCCAGTTCAAGGCCCCTCAGTTCAAGAAGGACACAGAGGTGCTGAAGGCAGTCCAGCGTAGAGCAATAAAGATGATGAAGGAAGTGGAGCACCTCCCTTATGAGGAAAGGCTGAGGGAACTGGGTCTCTTTAGGTTGGAGAAGAGGAGACTGAGGGGTGACCTTGTTAATGTCTATAAGTATGTGAAGGGTGGGTGTCAGGAGGATGGAGCCAGGCTCTGCTCAATGTCATCTAGTGATAGGACGAGGAGCAATGGGTGTAAGCTGGAACATAGGAGGTTCCATACAAATATCAGAAGGAACATCTTCACAGTGAGGGTGAGAGAGCACTGGAAGGGGCTGCCCAGGGGGGCTGTGGAGTCTCCTTCTCTGGAGACGTTTAAAACCCACCTGGACATGTTCCTGTGTGACTTGGTCTAGGGGGTCCTGCTCTGGAAGGGGGATTGGACTGGATGATCTTTCGAGGTCCCTTCCAATCCCTAATGACTGGATCTAGGTGATCCTGCTGTGGCAGGGGGATAGGACTGGATGGTCTTTCAAGGTCCCTTCCAATCCCTACTGTTTTATGTGATTCTGTGAATCTCTGAAAATCCCTCCCAGGTCATCACATCAGACCCTGTTTTACTAAATCTTTCCACTTGTAAGAACAAAATTTAAACCACCCTAATGTGCTTATTTGTGTGAGGGGCACTTTAGAAAGTGTTCCTGAATTTATCAGCCAGCAAGCCCTGTAAAAGTACTAAGTAAAACAGTCAGTGACACGTTTTACTCCACTTTAAACTGCTGGATGAATCCCCCCATCTCGTATGAAGCAGGCAGGAGGATTTGCAGAGAGGCAGTCAAAGTCCTGCTGGGGTTGAGGTGCTCTTTCTGAAGATGGAGGCACTTCATCCACCGTGTTAGCCCATGGATGAGCTGGCATCTCCCTCACAGGGTTTAAAGAGGCTCCACATCCAGACCCAGTGGCTCCTCACCACTAGGGGATGGCGGAAGGTCTCCCCTGGACCCAGCTGAGCACAACAAGCCTCTTTCCCTGGTTACTCACAGCCACGGCCAGGAGAACCCTAACTCAGAGCAGCAGTCACAGTGCCGAGTCCCAACCCCCTGATGTGTCTCCTGCAGTAGGTTAAGGTGAGTTCACAGCTGAAGTGTTTCCGGATGCTAAAGGAGGTTTGGGGAGGAAGAATTTGGGGGACCAGGTGCTTAGAGTCACCTCCAGGCTGGTCCTAGTAGCCCCAGGAAGCAGAGTTTGTGCTTTGCATGCCCAGGTCTGAGCTGAGTAGTGGGGCAGAGTGTTGTCTACGAGGTATCTGCGATGCTCAGGAGAGGTACTGCAAAACCTTAGCGACCTGAGCTTTACAGAACTGAACCCCAGACTTGCTTCTGTAGCTCACGGCTTCCTCCAGGCTGAGGGAATGGTGCCAACACATCACCTACTGCCCATCAAAGTGACCTCGGACTTTACCCTCACTTCACACCACTTTCACATCAGGGTAGAGCCCTTTGACGGCTGCTGAGGTCTACCCAGGTCTTTGCAGGTCCAAACCTGGGCATTATCACACAGCCCCAGAGCATGGTCTGTCCATCACTGTGGTTTGGTCGGTGTGTTCTTGAGTCCTTGGGCACAAACAGGCTGGAGGGTTCACTGGTACTGCAGGAGGGTATTTAGAGACCTTCCCCCAGGGTTGGCTTGAAGCTTCACAGTTTCACGTGTGGCTTATTTCCAGCATCTCCCAGTATCTGCTACCATGGTACCTGTCAATCCCATCATATTCCCAGAGAACACATGGATTAGAAATTCCCACTAAAGGCCTCATATGTACAGATGTTCCCAGAGCCAGTAGCTGCTTATTTCTCCTCTTCTATTTAACAAAGAAGACAAAAGGAGTTGCAGCACCTTCCAGAGTCATCCGGAGAGGGGCTTCTTGTGAGGGACTCTAGTAATAGGACAAGGGGGTGGTTTCAAGCTCAAAGATGGGAGATTTAGATCTTAGGAGGAAAATTCTTCTATAAGGATGCTGAAGCACTGGAACAAGTTGCCCAGGGAGGTTGTGGCTGCTCCATCCCTGGCAGCATCCAAGGTCAGGTTGGATGTGACTCTGGGCAACCTGGTCTGGTGAGAGGTGCCGCTGCCCACGGCAGGGGATTGGAACTCAATGAACTCTGAGGTTCCTCCTAAATCAAGTCATTCTACGACTCTACAACCAAAACCCAACCCAACAGCACACCCCAGCCTAATTTATTGTCATATTATGTTTTCCTGAAGTGTTCAGGACAGACTTTTGAGTGATGACAGTGGCAAATACCAATAGTTACGGTAGTCCCTGTGCTCCCAAGAGCTGGATTGACCGTGGATGGTAAATAGCTTGAGGTATTCTTCTGCACTTACAGTGCAAGGGAACACCAAGCATTTTGTGCTGGTTTTTATTCAGGCAGATTCATGCCTTGAGTAAAGCCCAGATCTCAATGTACAGCCAGTATCAGGCAAGTCAAAGCAAAACCTGATTTTAATAAATACATCCTTTGTATACAGATTTTACTTCTTTTGGGCTTTTTTTTGTTTCACAGTGTTCCCATCAAAAGCAACCTCAATTCTATTGCTTTAGGGGAAATCAAAGCAGAAAGGGGTGTTTGCACAGCACACAGAAACGTACTGAGATACCCAGAGCAGATCATAAGGTCATACGATTGGAAGGGACTGAGGTCATTGAATCCAATGCCCCTAGAACAAACAGGGCCATCACTCACCAGACCAGGTTGCCCAGAGCCCCATCCAGCCTGACCTTGAATGGCTCCAGGGATGGGGTCTTCACCACCTCTCTGGGCAGCCTGTTCCAGGGATGCCCCACTCTCAGATTCAAGAATTTTTCCTCCTGTCCAACCTCAATGTGCCCTTTTCCAGCTTCAAACCATTACCCCCATCCTATTGTTCCCTGCCCTTGTCAACAGCTCTTCCCCAGCCTTTTCATAGGCTCTGTTCAGGTGCTAGAAGGTCACTATAAGGTCCCCTTGGAGTCTTCTCTTCTTCAGGCTGAACAACCCCAACTCTCAGCCTGTCCTCGTAAGAGAGGTGCTCCAGCCCTCTGATCATTTTTGTGGCCTCCTCTGGCCTCACTCTAACAGGTCCTTGTCCTTCTTGTTCTGGGGACTCCAGAACTGGACACAGCACAAGAAGTGAAGTCTCACCAGGGCAGGGAGTATGTCAGTAACACATGTTCTGAGGGTTCAGTTGGTTTCACCCTCGTGATCACAACTGGTAGAAAAAGAGAAGCATGAATGTACAAATGACACAGCAAAAAAGCACCAAAACAGTGACTTGGAATGTCTGTGAGAGCTCTTTTTGTGTCGTCTGAGGTGAGGCAGAAAGGAAGGGGTGTGCCCGGGGGATAGTAACCCTGTATTTCCAAGGGACGGGGATGGGGAGGGAGCATGAACCTGCGGAGGAATGGGAGAAAACAGAGTAAAGTGAAGGCCAAAGCTGTTTTCCCTGAGGTAAAATATGGCCTAGGCTATGAGCTGGGTACATGGCTTCCTCTGGTCTCCTTGCCTGGAAGAACAGCTACATTACAGCAGCATCAGCTGCTCCTGGATCTCCTTATTTTCAAAGAGGTATGGACCCCTAATAGGGTTCCCTGTGTTTTTTACTGCGTGTACAGCATGACCACAGCAATGCCCCTCCTGCCCCTGCTCAGCCAAGAGAAGGCACTTGTCAAAACGCCAGAGCCTTGTAACCTTTTAACCCTTTCCATCTACCTAGGAGCTCAGTAGGGAAGTCTCTCCAGAGACTAGAACATCTAGTTCTAGTCCAGATCTCCATCTAGACTAGGAACATCTTCAGATGTTCCTAGCTCTGACATCTGTTGCCACATTCCCTGAAATGTCTGTGTCTGAGTGTCGGATGGGCAGGTGGACTTTACGAGATGCCTCTTTACCGTATGTAGACGAGGGGGAATGTCCTGAAGGGGAAGAGCGAAGTGTATAAAAAAGAGGAACTTGCTCAATGGACCAGTCTCTCACTGGTTGACACTGAGCACACTGCTAAGATGATGATCGCCTGTCTGCTCTTCTCCAGCTTCTGGACTGCTGCCTCAGGTAAATCCTTTGTCCTAATTTGCTTTAGCCAGGACAGAATTGTTTGCAGAGATGGACTCGGTGCCTACAGCTGTATGCTCAGACCACTAGAAGTGTAGATTTAATGACATTTGTTTCTGTAATTAAAATTAACGTACAAAAATCTGACTTTGTTTCAAAGCAGCTTCCGAGGCTGTGGTTTGTATTCTGCCTATGGCAGTACTGACCTCTGAAAAGTTAAATTGCTGGCTGCTTCTTAGTCTCTGACAGATCTTCCTGGCTGTAGCCACAGCTTCAGAAGAGGCAGCACCTGAGACAGGTGCCAAGCACAACTCTAGGCATTGCAGGAAGCTTCACTCCTCTTTACAACCTGCATTTCCTTTTCTCATAAAAAAATTCTATGTTTTCAGTGCAGTAACTGTCCCTATCTTCATTCCTAAGATCATGAACTGAAATCAACTTTAAAAACTATTATGGGATCATTCAGGTTGGAAAAGACCCTTTGGATCCTCCTTATCCTAAGAGAACCGTGGAGATGAGCTCTCAAACCTGGTAGCATTCATTTTGCTTGTTTGTTCCCTTAGTTTGTGAATTGAAAGTAAAGACAGATTACTTCTTTTTTACTTTACCTTGGAGACCTCTATTACCACAGCATTTATGCTATGAAAGTTGTCTCTCTGTAGACCTTCAGCAGGGTGTCTGCTGCTACTCAGCTGCACAGACTCGAGATAGAAGGAAGGGGGCAGTTTGCCTCTGTTCCTCTCTACCTTGCCCTTTCCTTCTGGTTCTCTGTTGTTCTGTCATAGAATCATAGAATCATTCAGGTTGAAAACTACTCTTGTGATCATCGAGTTCAACCATCAACCCTACTCTACAACTAAACCAGATCCCCCAACACTACATCTAAGTGACTTTTAAACACACCCAGGGATGGTGACTCAAACACCTCCCTGGGCAACACATTCCAGTGCCTGCCCATTCCTTTTCTCTGTGAAGAATCTTTTCCTGATGTCTAATCTAAACCTACCCTGTTGAAGCTTGAAGCCCTTCCCTCTGGTTCTGTTGCTAATTACATGTGAGAAGAGACCAGCACCAACATCTCTACAGTGTCCTTTCAGATAGTCATAGAGAGTGATGAGGTCTCCCCTTAGCCTCCTCTTCCTCAAACTAAACAGCCCCAACTCTCAATCTCTTTCATAAGATTGATTCTCCAGGCCCTTCACCAGCTTCGCTGCCTTCCTCTGTACTCACTCCAGTACCTTGATGTCTCTGCCCAGTTGTAGATGCTCAGTATACAGTGAAACACTGAAGAATTTTTAGCAGCTTTACTGCTTTGCTTCTCCCTGTGCCACAAGAAGGCTCAGAGAGCAGTAATGCCCCAATGGCCACTTGATCATTGGAGCAGCTGAAGGTTTAGAGAACTGCTCCATAGGTGGCTGTTCTGCTAATACCACCACATCAGCCAGACAGGGCACTAAGGGCCACAGCCAGTCTGTCCTTCAACACCTCCAGGGATGGGGACTCTACTCCTGCCCTGGGCAGTCCGTTCCAGGGTCTGATCATCCTTTCTTAGCAGAAAGAACTGAGGTACTCCCAACACTGGGGCTGCCTTTTTTGGTTGTGCTCTCTGAAGCCCCAGCATCAGGCTGCATGAGAAGTATCAGGTCCAGAGAAACTCTCAGAGCAGATCTTTCAAGCAGCATTTTCATTTTTACCTTGGATGAAGGGCAGAGACTCCCTCCAGAGCTGCTGCTCTGCTATGAAGTGAGGGCAAGGGGCTCAGGGAGGGAAGTGGGGGGTCTGCTGGTGGTGGCTTGCAGAAGGTTAGTGAGAAATGCTGAATGCAGCTCCTGCTTCTTCCCCAGGATCCGTGCAGGTGATGCACAGAAAGGTCCAGTCAGTCCGGGCAGGAGACAATGTCACTTTTTCATGCCAGTCAGTCACAAAAGAAGATGTTCTACAGGTGACCTGGCAAAAGGAGATGGATGGAGCTGAAGACAACATAGCAACTTACAGTGTGATGAATGGCCGAAAGATAGCAATGAGCTATGCAAGCCGTGTGAGCTTTGCCCACAGTGGGTTACAAACCTCAGCCATTTCCCTTCACGGGGTGACCCTGGAAGATGAAGGATGCTACAAGTGCATCTTCAACACGTTTCCCTCGGGAGCTGGCACTGGCAGGATGTGTCTCAAGGTTTATGGTAAGGCATCGCAATTGTACGTAGTCAGCTGAGAACCAAGTATTTTTCTTGCCAAAAACTTCCCTGACCACTGGTCATTGCTAAATTGCTGCAGGAAAAGTGACTCAGCTTTTTCTCTGGCTCTCCTTCCCTTTCTGAGGAAGGTTTTACCTCTGATGGGAAACCATCATCCAGCAGTTCTTTAATTTTCTTCCACTTTAAGTCAACGGCGATGAGATCCAAACGCTGAGCCACAACGCTTGACTTCCCAAAATCTTCCTTGGCTGTGTGCTGTGCTGACAGCTGGCCTGCCACAACCACAAACGCCATGTTCTTCTGCTTCCTTTCCCTGCTGCTCTCGCCTCCTAAGCCTGGAAATCAGGCACTGCTTTTGATTACTCAGCCTTCAGTCTTCAAATAATTCAAGGTGTTCAAAGATTAGAGAGACATAGGTGTCACCAGAGTATGGGGAAGCTAATTTTGAAGCTGTAGTGAAAGAGGCAATTACCAGGCTGGGCTGAGGAAAGGCTTGCAAAACAATAGGGAAGGCTGAAATCCCAAGTTGAAGTGTCAACATTTGACAGCTCCTTAACAATGTCTCCTTATTGGATGAAGGGGGAGACATAGAAATTGAAGACAGGGAAAAGACTGAGGTACTTAATACCTTCTGTGCCTCACTCTTGATGACTTGGACATCCTCAGGGTAACTGGGCTCCTGAGTCAGTAGACAGGGATGGGAAGCAGAATATCTCTCCTGTAATCCGGGAAGAAATAGTTAGTGACCTGCTATGCCATGTAGATCCTAGTAAGTTTATGAGTCCAAATGGGGTTCCACTCAGCGTGCTCAAGGAGTTGGCGCAAGAGCTGGCTAAGCCACTCTCCGTCATTTATCACCTGTCCAGGATATCTAGGGAGGTCCCAGTGACTGGAATTTGGCAACCAACAAAAGGATGAAACTGCTGGGGGAGAGTTAGGTTGGATGTCAGGAAGCCCTTCCTCACAGAAAGGGTGATCAGATACTGGAATGGACTGCCCAGGGCAGTGGTGGAGTCTCGATTCCTGGAGGTGTTGAAGGACACACTGGCTGTGCCCCTTAGTGCCTTGGTCTGGCTGATGTGGTGATGTTAGGTCCTTGGCTGGGCTGGATGTTCTCAGAGGGCTTTTCCAGCCTCAATGATTCCATGATTCTGTGATGTGAGACCTGTTGCTGGTGATCTGACCCTTGCAAGTATTCTGTTTATCCCTAGTATCTTCTGCTGACAAAGTCACACACCCATGCCCACACAAATATACAAAAGCAGGGAATCCTCTGCATGGGAAATAAGGTGCCCCTGGCTCACAGGAGAAAGATGACTTAGGCAACAGGGAAAAGGTGAGCTGGGAGGGGGAAATAGAAGAGGAAATCAGCTCTGGGACAAAAGTATTTCTCTCTCTCTCTCAGGATAGCTCCTAGGGCAGAAAAGAGAGATCACAACATTCATGCAATATTCCCGGTAGGATGAGGAAGGTGTTCCTAAACAAAGCCAATTCTGAGTCATTCAGAGGGTAAACACTGATTATACGTTACAGCAAAGTACAGAAGTGCCTCAAAGGTATCCTCTTCTTGCTTTCATGTAAATCTGAACACAGAGCTAGATATTTTCTTTGTTGTGTTCAGTGCTTTATCCCAGCGAGGGGAATATTTCCCAAAATCACCAACCTTGTGACAATGATTCATCCTTTAGCAGAGCACTACTGTAAATATGTATGGCTTTTTGCTGTTGAACACAGTCCTGTGAGCATCTCTCCCTCTATCTCAGTCGAAAATGAATCTACTAAGAAAGGTTTCTATCTGCTGCTCCAGTGCCAATTCATGGGCCAGTTCCATGGGCTGACTTACAGGGGTTGTGGTGACTTCCCTGAGAAGTGTTTTATCAGATATCATAATGATCATCATGGAATGGCCAGAGCTGGAAGGCACATTACAGATCATCTAGTTCCAACCCCCCTGCACAGGCAGGGACACCTTCACTAGAGCAGGTTACTCAGGACCCCAGCCAACCTGGTCTGGGTTTTGCTGAGCTTCATTGCCAAAGAGGATAAGCATGAAACTCAGGAAGGGGATTGAGTGAGCAAGTATAGAGGGAGGAGGATGTGTCACACGAGAATGGCCAAGACTCACTGGCTCACAAAATTACTCAGGCATTTGCTGGCCATCTTTTGAGACCTTTTGCCATCACTGCAAATGGTACTACTTACCTGGAAATCTTGTGCAATGTGGAACTGGGGGTCCTGATGGCCAGCGGGATGACCATGAGCCAGCAATGGGCCCCTGTCGCCAAGAAGGTAAATGGCATCCTGGAGTGGATTAGAATTGGGGTGGTTAGTAGATGGAGAGAGGTCCTCCTCCCACTTTGCTTTGCCCTGGTGAGACCACATCTGGAATATTTTGTCTAGTTCTGGGCCCCTCAGTTCCAGAAGGACACAGAACTGCTGGAGAAATTCCAGTGCAGGGCCGCAAAGATGATGATGGGAGTGGAACATCTCCCTGATGAGGAAAGGCTGAGGGAACTGTGTCTCTTTAGTTTGGAAAAAAGCAGACTGAAAGGTGACCCCATTAATGTTTATAAATATGGAAAGGATGAATGTCAGGAGGACGGAGCCAGGCTCTGCTCAGTGTCATCTGCTCTGGCAGGGGGATTGGACTAGATGATCTTTCGACGTCCCTTCCAATCCCTAATGACCTTATGATTCCATGATTCTATGATCTAATGATAGGACAAGGGGCAATGGGTGTGGGCTGGAACAGAGTAGGTTCCACATCAATATGAGAAGAAACTTCTTCATGGTGAAAGTGACAGAGCACTGGAATGGGCTGCCCACAGCAGATTGTGCAGTCTCCTTCTCTGGAGATGTTTAAAACCCACCTGGCCATGTTGCTGTGAGACTTGATCTAGGAGATCCTGCTGTGTCAGGGGGATTGGACTGGATGATCTTTCAAGGTCCCTTCCAATCCCTGATGTTCCATGATTCTGTGAAATGTCACTGCTATTTCTCAGACAGGGAAACTGAGGCACAGTGCTGCTTGTGAACACCCACAGAGTTGGAAAAGTCTTTCTGTCATCATGAAGCATGTTGTAATTCTTAGCATTTTTCATCAGTCTTTCAGACGACTGCAAAGCCTTTAGACATAAAAAGCATATCATGGGCTTTAATTACAGAGCAACCAAGGCTGATGTACTTCGCTAGAAAATCCCTTCTTCAGTTAGTAATGCAGCCACAGCCTAAACTTGCGAGGACCTGTGTTACTGCTCTGCAAGAACTACTGAAGTGAGAACTTGTGCCAAACATCACTTGCAGCTGCTTTTTAACTAGCATCAAATACTTCAAGGAAAGCAGAAGCAGTTGCTCAGTTAACTGTAACTCAGCAGGAGTAGGGAGGTGATGATGCCCCTGTACTCGGCACTCATAAGTCTGCACCTGTAGTACTGGGTCCAGTTTTGAGTGCTGCAGAATTAGGACATTGAGGGGCCAGAGAAGGGCAATGAGGCTGGGACAGGGCTGGAAAACAGGGTCTATGAAGAGCAGCTGAGGGAACTGGGGTTATTTAGTCTAGAGAAGAGGAGGCTGAGAGGAGACCTTCTTGCTCTCTGCAGCTACTTCAAAGGAGGTTGTAGCAAGGCTGGTCCTGGTCTCTTTCCCAAATGACTAATGATAGGATGAGGGGAAATGGCCTCAAGTTGCATCAGGGGAGGTTTAGTTTGGATCTTAGGAAGAAGTTCTTTGCTGAGAGAGTAGTTGGGCCCTGGACCAGGCTGCCCAGGGAGATGGCAGGGTCCCCATCCCTGGAGGTGTTTAAAAACTGAGTAGCTAAAGCCCTTGAGGCCATGGTCTAGGGGTTAGGGAGCTATTGGGCTGAGGGCTGGACTTGGTGATCCTGGAGGTCCTTTCCAGCCATGGTGATTCTATGATTCTAAGTGTATGAATCAAACATCATCAGAGGGCACAAGCACACAAAGAGTGTAGTGGGCAGGATATGTTTCACATGAAAATCGTCCCTTGTGGGATCTGACGTGAGAAGAGAGAGAAGTGCATAGTAAGAAGAAAAGCACATGTGGAGTGCATGGTTCTACCAAGATTCTGAGCTATTCATCCTTCTCTGGAAACATCCGTGACAGCTTTCCTTTACTTCTTTCGAATGGGGCAGCCTAATGTTTGAAGTTGATGCTGTGGGTGGATTTGTTATTTTTATGCATCCCATGAGCGAAAGAAGAAGTTCAGAGATTATTTATTAATCAAACCACAGGCTGCTTGTGACACTTGTCTTTTGGGGGAGATTTTTTGAGAAGTTCCAGCTGAAATCCCCTTACACAGTTTTCTTGTTCTCAGAGCTGGTTTCATCGACTTTATTGGCTTTGAGTTTCTGTCTATGGGTGATGCAAAAATTAAGAACTACCCATTTTTGTTTTCCTATGCAGGAAAAACCATAGTAAATAAATTAAGTCTAACCATTAAAAAACAGGAAGCAAAACTGATGGTGTGCAATGTCTGCCTTCCAACCTCTGGCAGCTATGGCTTGGAGGATCCAGACAAACTTGTGCGGTGCATCTGCAACTGTACAAGGAGCTTATGGGCTCTGCTGTGCACCTGGCACAAGGCTTCTTCCCATTCATAGAATCACAGAATGGCCAGACTTGGAAAGGACCTTAAAGATCATCTACTTCCAACCCCCCTGCACAGGTAGGGACACCTTCATTAGAGCAGGTTACTCAGGGCCCCAGCCAATCTGGCCTTTAACACTGCCAGGGATGGGGCAGCCATAACTGCCTTGGACAACCTGTTCCAGCATCTCACCACCCTCATAGGAAAGAATTGCTTCCTCGTGTCCAACCTCAGTCTCCCCTCTTCAAGCCTGGAACCCTTTCCCCTTGTCCTCTCACTACCACCCATGTCAAAAGTCCTCCCCCAGCTTTCCTGTAGCCTCCTTCAGATACTGGAAAACTGCTAGAAGGTGACCTCAGAGCCTCATCTTCTTCAAGCTGAACAACCCCGTTGTGCTCAGCCTGTCCTCACAGAGGAGGTGCTGCAGCCCTCTGATCATATGAATTGCTCTCCTCTGGACACTTTCCAGGAGCAATGTGTCCTTCTGATGTTGGGGACTCCAGAACCAGACACAGTTCTGTGTCTGCTGCACCTCATTCACATGCAAATCTCTGTTTCCTCACAAAGGAAAAAGAATAATTATTTCCAAAGGGGAATAAACAGATTTTTTTCAGTCAGTTTATTTGTTCAAAACCAGAATCACTAAATTCCAGTGGTACCTTTGCTAGTGCTGGGACAACCATTAATTTCAGCATAAAAATCTCACTGACCATCCCTATTTTTGTTGTGGAAGTAGTAATACACACAGAGAACACTGATAAAGGTAGAGCAGAGTGTTTCTTAATCAGAGGACATTCGTATGAACTCAGACTTGAATGAAGCTAGAATTGCCACTGCACTTAATAGTTTAAAAAAAATGTTATTATGAGAAACAGAGATCTGCAGGTAGAGTGTGGTTTGTACCCCTGTGTCCTCAGCGTGTGAACTGAAGTGGGAGGCAGGTTGGTGAGCTGTCATGCAAAAACCTATGGATTTGACTTCTGAATGGAGCCACATGCCCTTATGTGACTTGGTCTAAGCAAAATGAGCTAATTACACTGGCTTTTCACAGGGCTCGGAGTAGACAACCTTCAGAGTTCCTTCCTGACCTAAACTATGGTATGATTTTGTGGCTGAGGAATAAATAGATGATTTTCCTTGTATCAGGTCAGCAGGAGAAGGAAAGTTATTATTCCCTTGTACTCAGCCCTTTTGAGGCCTCATCTCAAGTACTGTGTTCAATTCTGGTCCCCTCATTATAGGAAAGACATTGAGATGCTGGAATGTGTCCAGAGGAGAACTACCAAACTCGTGAGTGGTTTAGAGAACAATTTGTATGAGAAGAGGCTGAGGGAACTGGGCAGGCTTCGTTTGGAGACCAGGAGGAGGCTGAGATGGAACCTCATTGTCCTCTACAACTACCTGAAAGCAGGTCGTAGAGAGGTGGGTGTTGGCCTCTTCTCCGTAGTAACTACTGACAAAACCAGGGGAAATGGTCTGGAGTTGAGGCAGGGGCAGTTTGCATTGGATATTAGGAAGAAATTCCTTACAGAAAGAGTGCTGGGGCAATGGAGCAACTGCCTTCCCAGAGTGGTGGTTTAGTCACCATCCCTGGAGGAATTTAAGAAACATGTAGACATGGTGCTTCACGCCCTGCTATAGGGGCAGACATAGAGCGGATTAGTTCATTTTGTTGATCAATCAGGTATTTCGGTTTTTTGTTGTTGTGGGTATGGTTGGACTCAGTGATCTAAGAGGTCCTTTCCAACCACGATTATTCCGAGATTCTGTGTTCAGATTTTACCTAGAGGTCTACTCATGTTGGAAAAAGTGTTTCCTGCACTCCTCCCCTTTTTTGTCCCTGGCTTCATGGTTAATGCAGGTAATTAAGCATGAAGGATGCCTCCAGGTCATCTCTCTTGCTGACTAAGGTTGAACGTGACAGCATCTGCAGATCTTCTAAGGCGAGAAATTCAAAAGAAATGGTAATTAAGGAAGATTTTGAGGGATAGCACGACACTTCCAAAAGCCAACACTAGAGGGAAGTTAGTTGCACAAACACAAAACCTCCATGGGTGTAGTCCTGTGGTTTAACCACACGTGAATTCACTCTGTCTTACATGTATACTTTGATCCACAATTTTACATGTCAAACAGCAGTGAAGTCCTGCAGATACACTTACAGGAAAAGAGAGTTGCTTCACTGAAGCAATTCAGCTCTTCTGAGAAGGACATGTGGTTTTATGGTTTCACTACCTGTTTCTTCTTACTCATACATCACAGAATCACAGAATGTTAGGGATTGGAAGGGACCTCAAAAGATCATCCAGTCCAATCCCCCCAACACAGCAGGATCCCCTAGATCAAGTCACACAGGAACATGACCAGGCAGGTTTTAAATGGCTTCAGAGAAGGAGACTCCACAACGACCCTGGGCAGCCCCTTCCAGTGCTCTGTCACCCTCACTGTGAAGAAGTTCCCTCTCGTATTGATGTGGAACCTCCTCTGTTCCAGCTCACATCTGTTGCCCCTTGTCCTATCATTGGATGCCACTGAGCAGAGCCTGGCTCCATCCTCTTGACACCCACGATTTCCATATTTGTCAACATTAATGGGGTCAGCTCTCAGACTCCTCTTTTCCAAGCTCAAGAGACCCAGCTCCCTCAGCCTTTCCTCATCAGAGAGATGTTCCACTCACTTCATCATCTTTGTGGCTCTGTGCTGGACTCTCTCCAGCAGTTCTGTGTCCTTCTGGAACTAAGGGGCCCAGAACTGGACACAATATTCCAGATGTGGCTCTGCAGGGCAGAGTAGAGGGGTAAGAGAACCTCTCTCCATCTACTAACCACCCTCCATCTAATCCACCCCAGGATGCCATTGGCCTTCTTGGCCACCACGACCCATTGCTGGCTCCTGGCCACCCTGCTGGCCACTCTGCTGGCCACCAGGACCCCCAAGTCCCTTTCTCCTTTGCTGCTCTCTAACAGGTCAGTCCTCAACCTCTCCTCAGCTGGTGCAGTACTGCTGTTAATAACCAAATTTGAAAAGGGATGCTTCTGTCCTCTCGCTCTTTGTTTTTGACAAGCTCTCCATTTCCACACTACTGCCTGATCACTTCCACGTTTATTTGTCGCTTCTACTTTAGAGGCAGTTGGACTAGATGATCTCTAGAGGTCCATTCCAATTGAGTTAATTTGGTGACTCTGGGGCTTTGGGGAAGGGGAGGAAAAGATAGATCTTAGAATCATAGAATCATTAGGGATTGGAAGGGACCCCGAAAGATCATCTAGTCCCATCACCCTGCCACAGCAGGATCACTTCACTGGAGAAGTTATAGAATCAGAATCACTCTGGGTTGGAAGGGACCACCTGATCTTGATGTTGTCCTCCAAGATAATGGCAAAGATGGATGCTTTTTGCTCAAACAAGAGAAAAAGTAACTGATGTTGTCACTTTGTGTTTTGCAGCCATCACAGACCCCAAAGTGGACGCTAAGTTTATAACTAGTTCAGAAAAAGCTGAAAACTCTGAGAAAGAGGTTGAGATGAGTTGCTCGGCAACAGGGAAACCAGCTCCAAAAATCACCTGGCATCTTCCCGGCATCCTGCAGTGGAAACCAAGGGAGTACCACATCAAGCTCAGCAATCAGATGGTGACTGTCATCAGCAATTTCACCCACTCCAATTCTAGAATCCTCCAGGAGTACCCCATTGCCTGTGTGATCCAACACCCCTCTCTAAATGTGACCCTGGCACTGCCCATGGACAGCCTGGTCCAGGGTTAGTAAGTAACTCTGCTTCTGCCCTGGAGTGACTAGTAGACATGAAACACCTCCTGGGGTAGATCAGGAAAGTCCTCAGAGGGTTGGGAGCACATGGAGAAGGCACTTAGAAGAGCAGCTGGGGCTGGGCTTTGGGGAGGTGGAAGCAGTGCTGAGGAGCACCCAGACGTGCTGGGTGATGGCATACACTGGCTTACTGCTCATGGTCCCTGTATGCCATGATGTCCCCCAGCCTCTCTGCCTCTGACAAGGACTCAGGGTTTCCCTGTCACACGGCCTGACACACCAGCAAGATGTGCCAGCTCTGGGCAGCTCAGAGACACTGGCTGCCACATGGTCAACTGTGGCATCAGACTCCAAGCACAGGTCTGCTGGTGATGCCACTTGGGTGCATGTGCTCCCCATGTTCCATCCACCCTGTCTCACCCCAGGGATTGGCTAAGGGATGTCTGAAGGGATAAGGATAAGAACAACATTGAGGGGCTGGAGCAGGGCCAGAGAAGGGCAATGAGGCTTGGAGGAGGGCTGGAGAATGGGCCCTGTGAAGAGCAGCTGAGGGAACAGGGGTCTAGATAACAAGAGACTGAGAGGAGACCTCATTGATCTCTACAACTACCTAAAAGGTTATAGTGAGGGTGGTGCTGGTCTCTTCTCCCAAATTACTAATGATAGGACAAGGGCAAATTACCTCAAGTTGCATCAGGGGAGGTTTAGATTGGATCTTAGGAAGAAGTTCTTTGCTGAGAGAGTGGTTGGGCACTGGAACAGGCTACCCAGGGAGGTGGTGGAGTCCCCATCACATCCCTGGAGGTGTTTAAAAAGTGAGTAGAGCTAGAGCACTTGAGGCCATGGTCTGGGGGTTAGGGAGCTAGGGCTGGACTTGATGATCCTGGAGGTCCTTTCCAGCTGTGGTGATTCTGTGATTCTATATATTCTGTGAAATGGGTTTGGGGCTGTGTTCTTTTCTTAATGCACAAACTGCATACGTGCCGTTTTTCCCACAGGTCCAGAGAGCAGTGTGCCATCAGCCATTGTCATTGCAGCAGAGGTGCTGATTCCCTTGGTTTCCTTCCTCCTTCTCTTCTGCCTCATCTGCCGCTACCTTAGGCGCCTATGGGACCCAGAGAGAAATCCAGCCTGGGCACACTGGGTAGGTCTACTTGTCCCCAGAGTGCTGCAGAGCTCACCCCCACCAGCCATGGGGCTCAACACTGAGACTTGGCTGTGCCTGGACAGCCCAGGGCTGGCTGCGTACTGCCCAGCACCCGGGGCGGAGAGGGCCAGAGGGATTACGCCCCAGCCAGATGGCTGGGTAGCAACACTCCAAGCAGGGGAAACCTGAATATGATCAGCCAGGCCCATGAGTGCCTGACAGTGCTGACAGCCAGAAAATATTCCCTTTTGCAATGACAAGGTATGCTGCAGAGGAAGAATTGCTCTGCTACTATATTTATGGGCAAGATTCTCATGCAAGCGGTGGCCATACCCTCACGCTATTCTGCATTTCCTCCGGCATGACCACTGGAGCTCGCAGAGGATGGAGCTTTGAGGACATATCTCAAACAAAATGGTGCCTCAGAGGAAGAGCATGTCTCCGTGAGGAAAGTTCAGGGTGCCATGCTGTGGCAAGGGCTTGTTTGCCACTGAGGTTGTCGTGCTGCAGGGAGTAAAGGATGCAAGCTCAAGGTGGGAGTAAACTAAGCAGCCCAGATTTATTCTGAAGGCACCTCAGCCTCCTCATGGGGTGTGCCTAGTGCTTGCACTCTGGCTTCTGATGAGTGTTTCGAAGAGAAAGAAGCAGTGAGAGAAAAAGTGATGTCTGTCTTTCCTGGGTACCATGCTTCTGTGTCCAAGCTGGAGCCTGCTGGGGGCACTGCGAGGGGAAAACTTCAGTCTGCCCTTATACAGAGACACACAAGGACCCATTTTGTACCATAAATAGCCCGGATCTTTACCCTAGCACTTAAACCATCCATATATTTTGAAGAAGGAAAAAAAAAAACAACCCAAACAACTTGTCTTCTGTCAGGTCCTTCCTACTTGTACCAAGGCCAAGAAGTGTGGACAGTGCAGAACTGCTGACAAGTGGGTCCCCCAGCCCCAGCGCTCCACTGAACACCCAAGAACCTGCCTGCCCTCCACGTGTGAGACAGAAACACCTTACAACAGCACTTCAGGCTTCCAAGCAAATCTGCTGTGACTTACCCCAAGAGAAATACAGAGAAGGACAATTTATAAGAGCTATTTATTTATTGTGTTACTCTCTACTATTCTGTTTTGTAGAAAAATGGTGTAAAGTATTTGTAGAAAAATGATGTATTTATCTGAGACTCAGGATGGCTGTGTGGATCTGCGTAATGAAACTCATGCTTTGTATTTTCTGGATGCTAAGTTCATTGCTTTCTGATAGTTTAAAATTGCAAGCTCAAAACTAGGTGAAACAGGGCAGCATTTGCAGGAGTGCTGGCATCAGAGGTGCTCCTGGTGGGCTAAACAGGACCCCAGGAGCCAGGGTGCAGACAACTCCTGGAGCAGCATGCTGCTGTGTTCTTTGGGTATTGAACCTGCTCTTTAAAGGGCATAAGAAGTTAGACCAAGACTACAGCCAACCTGAACTTGTAAACCAGGCAACAGCAGTGACAGGCTGCAAGCCAGGAGTCCTCAAGCATGAAGAATCATGGAATCACAGAATTATTGAGGCTGGAAAAACCCTCTGAGATCATTTGGACCACCCCAGGACCTAACATCAACACATTGGCCAGACCAGGGCACTAAGGGTCACAACCAGGCTGTCCTTCAACATCTCCAGGGATGGGGACACCACCACTGCCCTGGGCCGTCCATTCCAGTGTCTGATCCCCCTTTCTGTGAGGAAGGGCTTCCTAACATCCAACCTAACCCTGGCTGCTTCAGGCCCTGCCCTCTTGTCCTCGTACTGGTTGCCTGGGAGAGGAGCCCTTCAGGGAGTTGTAGAGAGGGAGAAGTTCTCCCCCGAGTCTCTCCTTCTCCAGGCTAAACATCTTCAGTTCCAGCAACCTCTCCTCAGCAGCCTTTCCCTCCAGTCCCTTCCCCAGCCTCATTGCTCCTCCAGACCCACTCCAGCCCCCCCATCTCTTTATTGCTCCCAGTACTGGAGGGGAGGCCTCACCAGTGTCCAGTACAGGGGGAGAATGACCTCCCTAGTCCTGCTAGCCACACTATTGCTGATCTAAGCCAGGATGCCATTGGCCTTTCGTGCCATCTGAGCACACTGCTGGCTCAAGAAGAAGTTAGTTCCTGACTATGACTTTCACCAGCCTTTCCTAGGAAGAAATACAAAAACAAAGGGCAAATGAATATTTCCTCTTCCTCTCTTTTTCTTCTCTTTTTCTTCTGTGGCTTCTACAGCTCCCTTCTTAATTTGCCTCATCCACTACAGCTGCCTTGTGTTTCCAGATGTCCCTGGAGAGAGTAAGGAAATAAAAGGGCAGCTGGAGAAGCTGTAGGCTGTCTTGTGATGCAGCAGCAGGTAAGAGCAGTGGGGAGCAGGAGGACTGAGGAGGTGGGTGCTGCATATGAGTGAATATAGACCAGTGCAGGGCAACGAGTGTTACCTTTTGCTGAATTCTGCTGCTTGCAACCTGTAGGTTGGTTCTGAGCAGTGCTTCTGTAATTCTTTGAACCCTACCCTAAGCCCATGAAAAAGCCCATCAAAACTTTCCTTGTAGACCCAGCTTGTGTGGTCTTGTGGGCAGCATGAAGAGACCCATGCAGCTTGTTTCATAGAATACTAGGATCACAATGGTCTTTTCCAACCTGAATGACTCCATTATTGTTTTATGATTCTATGATCTTGTGTTTGTTTGCCCAGTTATCTTCGTTAAGAGTCTGGTGGTAATTCTTTTGAAATTATCTTTCAGCTGGGTTCATACAGATGCTCAGTGTTTATTTGAATACAGAGTATCTAGGCAAATTGTGCCAATTTAAATAATTCTTGAGAAGTAAAAATAAAACTGGTAAGAAATTAGAGTGGCATGCTCCAGCATGCTGCTCCAATGTGAGCACTATGAAGTTACAAACTTTGTAAGTAACTGCAGAAGTGTAGCTGAATCACAGCCCATGAATGTTTTGCAAGTCACCAGCTGGAATAGGAAGAACATTAAGAACATTTTTTTCCTGAAAGCATGAAGGCAGAGGCATGGGACTAAATCCACACAATGAAAAGGAACCTTGTTTCAGCTGAAAGAGGATTGAAAATATCATTCATCATTTCTCTGTTGTATGACCCTGGGAGAATGACTTTTCTTCTAAACACCACAGCCGTACATTTCCTTATTAATTCAACACCAGAAGAAAATATAAGCTATTGGTTTACACTCAGTTTTCAGCACTGAGCCCAGAACTGAACCAGGACAATTGCACCAGTAGAGGGAATTTTTCTCTTTCATAAATGAGGCTACCAAACCAGGCAGACAAAAATCAAGCACTGTTTTGTTTTCACTTTCAGTATAGTGGTAATTGCTCATATTTTTGAAGATGTACAAAAAGCCTTGTCCTATCTCTGCTTCTTTCATGTTTGGTCATATAAAGCTGTGTGAGAATGAGCAGTATACTCTTTCACCAAGCTGTTTTCAGGTGATGCTGTTGCAGTGTGCTCAGCTTTGAAAAAGTTGCCTTAAATGTCTGGGAAGTCTGAGGGAATCCTCAGGCTAAGCCCCACACACAATTCAAGCATGGTTTGACTTCCCTACCTTGTCTCAAGCTGCAGTATTTAACCACCCTGAAGAAGAGGCAGCTTGTCTAGTAAAAAAGACTGCTTCAAATTCCACTAGTGTGATGTGAACAGGCTGGAGAGTTGGGCAGGGAGAAATTTAATGAACTATAACAAAGGCAGTGTAGAGTCTGGTAAGAACAAACCCAGGTATCAGTATAGAGTGGGAACTTATCTGTTGGAAAACCACACAGGAGAAAGGGACCTGGGGGTCCTGGTGGCTAGTGGGATGGCCAGGAGCCAGCAATGGGCCCTTGTGGCCAAGGCCAATGGCATCCTGGGGTGGATCAAAACTGGGGTGGTTAGTAGATGGAGAGAGGTTCTTCTGCCCCTCTACTTCTGCCCTGCAGAGACTACATCTGAAATGCTATGCCCAGTTCTGGGCCCTGCATTTCCAGAAGGACACAGAACTGCTGGAAAGAGTCCAGCACAGTGCCACAAACATGACAAAGCAAGTGGAACATCTCTCTGCTGAGGAAAGGCTGAGGGACCTTGGTGTCTTGAGCTTGGAGAAGAGGGTCTACATCAACATGAGAAGGAACTTCTTCATGGTGAGTGTGACAGAGCACTGGAAGAGGCTGCCTGGGGGGGATTGTGGAGTCTCCTTCTCTGGAGATGTTTAAAACCCACCTGGACATGTTCCTGTGTGACTTGGTCTAGGTGATCCAGCTGTGCCAGGGGGATTCAACTGGATGATCTTTTGAGGTCCCTTCCAATCCCTAATGTTCTGTGAAACAACTGACAGGTGATAAGTGAGATTGACATTGTATGTGGGAGGATTAATGCTTCCCCAGTATCCGTGTTCTCCTTTGCGTCATGTCTCTATGTGCGTATGGTCTCGTACATACAGGACTTAAATCTCTGCGTAAGCTTAAGTTAGCCCTTCATACCGTGTTTTCTTCCTAAATTGGAATAGGACAGGAAATGCAGACAGACATTTTTTATATACCATAATAAAGTCTTCACAGCTGTGCTTTTATTGTTCACAGCCTAAGCATTCCCTAAGGAAATGATCCAAATCCCATTGGAGATTAGTGGAAGTCTTTGGATCCAGCTCAAAGTCATGGAATAACATGTAATCTTTATCTTAAAACGCCGTGGCTCTTATCTTATCCCTCACGATAACGTCTCTGCATCGGCATGAGAGGGCAAACGGCAGACGTGTGCAGCAGCAGGAGAGTCCAGAGGATGAAACGCTACCCGGTGTCCTCTATGGGAAACTGATGAAGCAGAGTAACAGCAGTTGTGTGCGGCTGCAGGTTATAAAAGACACGTGGCTTCGCGTTTGCCCAGTTCAGACCTTAGATTTGAAAAACAGAAAATAATTTACTGTGTGAGTTTGCAGGGGAGGATTTAAAGGCGATTCCCCAAATCAGATTCCCACACGATGCGTTTTTCCTGACTTTCCAGCAGAATTATTTCTCCGCTGTCACTCTCATTATTTTTTTTTCACGAGTGCTTTTGAAACACTCTTTGGCAGGGGGTGTGGGGGAAGCAAAAAGAAAAAGGCCAAACCATCTGATGTACTTTGCCTTCTTTGTTGAAGTTCCACTGAGTCATTCTGAGATAAATGGAATTTTTCTTCTTCAATCTAAAGCTTAATTATGGTAATTAGCCCGTGCAATTTGTAAAGTTTGGCAGTCAATTCAGCTCCTAATATGCATAAGCCTCTTTCTGTTTCAAATTGTGTAGGTTTAATCAGTTTTTAAAAAGACAGTGTCCCGCTCTGTCTGCACGGCACACTCGTAGATTTTCAGATTGGCTGCTATTCCAAACTCTCTCCATCATTAGCAGTTTTGATTTTTTTAATATTCATGAAGCTTTCATTTTCGCATTAATCCCCAGCATCTGTGATTATGATGGGTACTTTTGGGATCTGTCTATTGTGTGACTACTGAGAATGAAAAGCCCAGCAGTTCCTGGCAGTAAATTAACCCTCACAACGCCGGTCGATGCCGAACTCCTTTTGAAATGTTGCCTTCTGCTATGCTCCTTTCTATTCAGATTTCACACTAAGGTCTGATTCCCTCAGCAGACACAAGCTTCATTTCATCCTGACAGCCATCTGTGACACTAAGAATTTTTCCTTTTTTCATTCAAAGAATGTATCTTTCACTGTGGGCTTTTCCCCTCCAGATTCAGTATGGTAATCGAGTGGAAGAAAAATAGGAGCGTAGGATGCAGGTTCCTATCTTAAGTGAGAAAAGGAAGGCATTTTTCTCTGGAAAGGGAGAAGGACTTTTTTCTTTTATTCTCTCATTCATTTTCTTTAGCAGGAGATTTTTTTGGCTTAACTTCCAAGTGGATCATACAATGGTCTTTGGCTGTGCAAATGATGTCTAGTGAGTGGGGAGCAAACCTTAGGTACATTTCGCCTCTGCTGCAAAATGATGGCTTGTAGCCATTTAAGTCTCTATCCGTTTTCTTCTGCCCTTTTTTAGAACTATAAATACATAGTTCTATATATTTATAGAACAAATACAGTTGTTCTACATACAACTATAAATATGTTGTAACAGAAACCCTCCAGCATTATTTACACTGCAGTCTCATCTCACCTGTTCTAGAGGTGCAATTTTAGCTGCTTATCTCTAGTTGACAGGTACTTAATGAACGAGGACAGAGTGTTCCAGCTGTAGTTGTTGTTCAGGTGCTTTAAATCACTGTGGGAGAGCTTACCACCATGGGAGGGATCCTCAGGGGTGCAGACGGCATCCAAATTAGGATGGTAAGAGTAGATATCCTATGTGACTTGGTCTAGGTGATCCTGCTGTGGCAGGGGGATTGGACTAGACAATTCCCTTCCAATCCCTAATGATTTTATGATTGTATTCCATTTCCTGCTGTGCAAAGTACCAAGATGTCAGCATCAGAAGGGCATAGAGGCCTAATGCAGACAAATACTACTATATTAAGTAATTTTTATGCACTACAGTGATTATAGTAAGAAGCCTTCACAGCTAGGCAGAAGTTCTGCGCAGTCAGGGCAGCTTTGGATTCCTGTGTATGCTCTGTCGAAGCCCCTCTAACAGAGAGGTTGCCTAAAGATTTAAGCCTTCTTGGCAAGCATCACTTCCTAATTGCCTCACCAGGCTTCCCTCCTGGGCTCTGCTACCTGATCACAAGTGTGGGTTTGTCAGGCTTTGCTCTTTCATCCATTGTTCTAAACCCTCTTTGTCTCAGGCTGCTTAAAGGCTCTGCCTGCCTGTTTGAAATGGAATGGAATGAAATTTCTTTCTTAAAAATGTATGCGAGTAGGTGGCTTTCAGCATGTTATCAATAAAGGTAGAGGATTCTTTTGTCTTTATTTATCAAGCTCATTTCTTCAGGACTACTTTGCTATTTGCTGAGGCCATATGGGTTTAATTACATAGTTTTGGAGAAATACAGTTGTGGGTAAGTTGCTGCGCTCAAAGATAATTGACCTGTCACTAGGAGCCACGGATTGCTGTAGCTACTAAAGCAACTGTACTAACTGTAACAGGGCTTGCCAGCACCGACTGCCAGCGGTACAGGGAACACAGAAAGAGCTGTATCAGCAATTAATGCAGTGACAAAGCCAGACATGTAGAGTAGAATTAATATCTCAGCCAGAAATCAGCTGCAGAGAAAGAAGAATGATGTCTTGATGATGACAGGCTTTTATGATGTCCTAATGGGACGGTCCTGAATGCTGTTTGTAATATGAAGCAGTAATGGGGACCCAGGCTTGGCGCAGGCTTGTATGCGTAGAGCTGGACTCTGTGACATTGCTTCAAAGCCAGCTGAGGTATCCCAATGCCTTAAAGTAATACACCGTCACCAACTTTTCCATATGGACTTCTTCAGTGTTGTGAGCAGTTTCGGTAGCAGGAGTATGTTGGCATTTGGACGGAAGAGTAGTAGGTGACCTCATTAATGTTTATAAATATGTGAAGGGTGGGTGTCAGCAGGATGGAGCCAGGCTCTGCTCAGTGGCATCTAACGATAGGACAAGGGGCAGTGGGTGTGAGCTGGAACAGAGGAGGTTCC
>JAOXOE010000001.1:63008638-63034836 GCA_028565055.1 Phoeniculus purpureus
TCTTCATGGTGAGGGTGACAGAGCCCTGGAAGGGGCTGCCCAGAGGGGTTGTGGAGTCTCCTTCTCTGGAGACATTTCAAACCTCCCTGGCCATGTTCCTGTGCAACTTGGTCTAGGTGATCCTGCTGTGTCAGGGGGATTGGACTGGGTGATCTTTCGAGGTCCCTTCCAGTCCCTGATGTTCTATGATTCTGTGACTTGAGAAAGCGTCTCTGTGTCTCTTTTGGCTGTGAGTGGTAGAGCCTGTTCTGAGAACACTGGCTGGACCAAAGGTAGACAGCAGGATGGCTGGCGAGGTACCAGCTTGTAGAAGCTCTAGTTCTCAGTGTGACCAGGGTTTGGGTGACTCTGCATGTTCAGTAGAAGAAGCTGCAGAGTTGTCTAGACAGCTCTAAGCACTGAGGGAAGAGCTGTGGTTGAAGCACAATGCCTGAGTGTCTTTGGCTGGAAAGGCAGTGTGGCTATCTCAGAGTTCCTGTATGGACTTGGAGAAGCCACAGTAGAGGAAAGAGGGTCTTTCTCTCTCGTCTATGGACGATGAAAACAATGTGAAGTTATTATGAGACTCAGGTCAAGAGTTGACTCTTAAGGTCCTCAGGGTCAAGCCACTGTAAAATGTCATCTTATCTTAGCATCACCTGCAGATGCAATTAGTATGGGCCTGAGTTATGACTTGTGATTAGGAACAGACACTAATCCAAACCCACCCTTTTATCTTCCACAAGCTGTTCTTCTCCTACGCAGCAAAAATTAAGGGCAGAAGTTTTACATCCACTCCTGATTCAGAAAAGAGCCTCTAAGACACCTCTACTTGCTTTGGTGCCCAGTATCCTGTTTGGGGCTGGCTGCCCTGATCCTCCTCTTCAGAAAAGAGCCTCTAAGACACCTCTACTTGCTTTGGTGCCCAGTATCCTGTTTGGGGATGGATGCTCTGATCCTCCTCTTCAGAAAAGAGCCTCTAAGACACCTCTACTTGTTTGGTACCCAGTATCCTGTTTGGGGCTGGCTGCCCGGATCCTCCTCTTCAGAAAAGAGCCTCTAAGACACCTCTACTTGCTTTGGTACCCAGTATCCTGTTTGGGGCTGGCTGCCCTGATTCTCCTCTTCAGAAAAGAGCCTCTAAGGCACCTCTACTTGCTTTGATACCCAAGAACCCTGTTTGGGGTGGATGCTCTGATCCTCCTCTTTTCCTCCACACTGTGGGATACGGGGTCTCCCAGCTCCCCTCTCTGCCATCCCTGCCACACTGGCAGGGAATAGCTCTAATCCTGAGTGATTTGGGGTTTCTATCGTCTGTCTGGGAAAAGGTCAGGGTCTGCCAGAGTCCCCAGGCAGGAAGAGATAGGGAGGGGCAGCAGGAAAGCGAGGGAAAGGTGGGGGTAGCGGAGGCTCCGCATTTTCCCATCTTGTGCCCTCCCTCTGCAGCAGCAGCCCTTCCCTACGTGCCATGAATCGAGGGTGTGGCCAGAGACGCACAATCCTCTTGCCTTGCTCAAGCGATGTCACAGAAAGGTGAAGCCTGATGCGATTAGGTGCAGCACCTTGCTGCAACGGGGTGACCCTCCAAATGACATCTGATGTAACTAAATCCTCGCAGTTCAGCGCAGGCAACAGCCGTGGGAGATAATGCAGAGCTCCCTGAGTGGGTGCTTCTTCCCCTCCCTGTTCTCCTGCCCTCCTGGAACACGTTGTGGACGGATTTGTAGCAGGGGCTGGTGTCCTAACTCATATCTCGTATTTATGAAATGCACCACTCGGGGTGCAGCTGAGAAAGTGAAGTTACTCCATGAGTGACTTCCACAGTGATGCTCCTTCGCTGTGGACTTGTCTTCCCGGGACGAGATGCGTTGCTGAGTTTGAGTGAAGCTTTCCCCACCGCTGGGGCAAGTGTTGTGGCTCTGTTCCCAGGGAAGTCATAGAATCATTAGGGGTTGGAAGGGACCTCGAAAGATCATCTAGTCCAACCCCCCTGCCACAGCAGGACCCCCTAGACCAAATCAGAACCTCAGAGCATTAGGGATTGGAAGGGTCCACGAAAGTCCTTAGTGTCCTTCTGTTTTCATGCTCCAGGTTTCTCAGGAGGCCAAGCAAGATGCAGACTGGTGTTTGCTGTCAAGCTTGGATTCGGGGAATCCAAGGTTTCTGCCATGAAACACAACCACCCTTCTCTTATCTGCTCCATAATTTGCCTGACTCTGAGGTTTAGCAGCCCAAAACAACCTCACATGTCTAATGGCACCGTAAAGAATAGGGAAAGCTCCAAGGCTCCCCAGCTCACGCCTGGGTGGTGCATGGGGCCAGTGAGCACCACAAGGTGGGACAGCAGGTGGGGTGGGTGCCCTTCGCCAGCACAGCTCGCTGCGTGAAGCCCTACAGGGATTGCACCACTGGGCTGTGCCCTCCGTGATGCCTGCCTGGCATAGGTGCTCGGTGAATCATGTGTCTGACGCATGAAGGCTTGGCAAGGGAGAGACTGCAGCGCAGGACAGACAGGCAAGTGAGGTCCAGGCTTGGCTGCATCCCTCGCCTGCTCCTGCGAGCTGACTGGTGAGTCCTGGTGCCCAGTGGCACTCTCAGGAGCAGGGGTCGATCCTTTGAACTTCGGTAATGTTCCTGCTCAGGATGACCTGAGATAAAATAGACTCTTAAAAGAGAGATGCAGAGACTTGAATGTTTAGTAACCAGCAAATTGTTCTGCGAGTGGTTTTGGGTGCAGCAAAGACGTTTCTGCATATTGCAGAGGCTCACCCGTGATGTTCGTGGAGATTGATGTGCAATTAGCCCTGAGAGGTTGAGTTGGAGCATGGTGGGCACAAGGTAGCACTGCTGTGGGAAGTGATGGTGTTTGCTGAGCCTGGCTCCTCAAGCTCTCTGAACCTTGGTGCAAGGGGTTAAGTGCCAGAACACACAGAATCACAGAACATGAGGGATTGGAAGGGACCTCCAAAGATCATCCAGTCCAATCCCCCTGCCAGAGCAGGATCCCCTAGATCCAGTCACCCACCAACACTTCCAGGTGGGTTCTAGCCAGTGTCCTGCAGCAGCCCTGCCTCATGGGACTGAGGAGAAGTCCCAGATGAGGGACTGGGGAGGTGGGAGGATTTCTGTTCTGTAACAGACTACTTAGGCACTGTGGCGAAGCTTTTTCCATCCGCTTAAGAAGCACCTTCCTGACCTTGCTCCTACGCCCACTCCTTCTCTGTCACAGGACTGAAAGAGCCTCACTCAGCTCTTTTGGAACTGGAAAAGGAGCCCGGGCACCATCCTTTATGCAAGAGCTGAAAGGTTAATAGGTGTCACGGTGGTTAGCCAGGACTCTGCAATAGGCTGAGGAGGAGTCAGACCTTTTTGCTGAGGAGAAAGAACCACAAGCCTGCTCCAGCCTGTCCTTCCGATGCTTGTGGTTCAACCCCACTTTCATACCATGGGGCTTAGGGTTAATTTACCCTTCCCTGAGCAGGGCTGCAATTCATTGCAGTGCAAGTGGGGCAGGTTGCTCTTAGGTGGAGGTCTTCCTGTGGATCGCAGGGACAAGCAAGCACCAAGCGCCTGCAGTTAGAAAGGTCAGCAGGGATGCTTCCTGTGGAGCTGCACAGACCCTGCTGCTCGGCTCAGAGGGCATGCAGCTAAAATTAGAAGCAGCGGCAGGGTTCAAGAGATCGCTCCTTCTGCCTGACATGGTGGTGGGTTCTCCAGCTTAGGGCGTGAGAAAATAAACTCTTCCAGCCTGAATGTGTTCTAGAAGATCACCCAAAACACCAGATGTCTCAGGCATGAGGCTCAGGATATCAGGAATTCTTCCCTGAATAATCCTGCTTCCTGGCACACGGAGGACCTGCAGACACCTGGGTGTCCACACTGGGATAATAGGGTCTGGCAGGGGGATTGGGCTGGATGAGCTTTCGAGGTCCCTCCCAATCCCTAATGTTCTGTGATTCTGTGTAATTAGGGGATGCCCAGTAAAGTCACTTCCAAGAAAGGCTAAGGTGGATGTCTTGGTGTCTGGCTCTGGTTTTTATGTATAGAAGATGGGATAATTCACCATTCCTGGAGCCCTCTTCTCCACTGGTTGTGTCCTGCATGTCTGTCTGACTGTGGGAGTGTACACAGTCCGATTGGAAGGGACCAATCCCTCCTTCTCTGGAGACGTGTAAAACTCACCTGGATGTGTTTCTGTGTGACTTGGTCTAGGTGATCCCGCTGTGGCAGGGGGATTGGACTGGGTGATCGGCCTGGATGATCTTTTGCGGTCCCTTCTGATCCCTAATGATTCTATGATATTAGATGGTACTAGATGATATTAGGTGGTACTAGGTGATCTTAGATATTCCTCCCTGTGAGGGTGCTGAGGCACTGGAACAGGCTGCCCAGGGAGGTTGTGGCTGCTCCATCCCTGGGAGTGTTCAAGGCCAGTCAGATGGGGCTCTGGGCAACCTGATCTGGTGTCTCTGCCAATGACATGGGGGTTAGAAATGGATGATCTCTGAGGTCTCTCCCAACCCAAGTCGTTCGATGAGTCTAAGGCTCCATCTTTGGAAAGCAAACGAGCAAAGAGAAGCGTGCACCAAGGAGCGGTTTGGCTGGCTGGTGGAAAGAACGACGACCCCAAGCGCAGGCAACAGACGACAGAGCTGCAGGGCAGAGCACGCCACAGCGCTCTGCCCAGCCAAACGGGCTGTCCAGCTGTGCAGGTCTCACGTTGCCTCTCCTCCCTCCTCCTTAGCTCTGCTGAAAGACAGCAGCTGTAATCCCTTCCAGGTGGTGACAAGCGTTATCTTCCCGGCGGTACAAACGTGACGGCTCTGGAGCTGGCTGCTACCACGTGTTCCCGTGCCGTAAGGGGGAGAGGGAAGCTGCAAGACCAAACACGCACGTGGGCCCCATCCCGGCCAAGAGGAAATGCAGACCTTGGGAGCAGTGTGAGCGCTGCAGCTGTAACTGCGAGGGATCCTTTTCAGCCGCACGTGTCAGTCGCGGATGCTCTGGGTGATGCTGGCGGAGGACACAAACACCTGCCTCAGCCCCATCTGTCTCCTGGGTGGGCACTGTGACTGCTCCCCAGCCCCTCTGAATGGGGTTTCTTTGTGCATGAGGGCAGCTCATGGTGTCCCGATGGGGATGGGCACCCACGTGAGTCACTGCCCAAACACAGACGGTGAGAGACACGGAGACGAGTGGGACGGGTCTCAAGTCCAGAGAGCTCAGTTCTCGTAGTGTGATGGTTTGATCGGAACAGGCTGCCCAGGGAGGTGGTGGAGTCACCATCCCTGGTGCCCATGCAGATGTGGCAGTAGGAAACATGGTTTAGTGGGCAGGGTGGCATTAGGTTGATGGTTGATTAGACTTGATGCTCTCGGAGGTCTCTTCCAAATTTAATGATCCTGTGAGTCACTTTTTGGTGTTTTATTGGGTTCCTTCCTCCTTGCTGGTGCTGCAGGCAGAGACCTTATTGACTCAACATGACTAGGGTGTGATGTTGACTGCGCACAAGCAGCTTTAGTATGAGCAAGTCTCCTCCAGCTGGGAAATGTTTGCCCTGTCACTGACCTTTCAAATCCCAGCAGTGGCTTTTAGCAACAGCAGAGAAGGGTAACCTTGAAACCAACACACTTGGGTTGACTACCTTGAGTTGTTGCCTGGCAGTCTCCAAGTCACCACCATACACTGGACCAGCTCTTCTCACATGAGACATGTCCATCTGAGCAACCTGGCTAGAGTCCCTGTGCAGTCAGCAGAGAGGAACAGTGCCACTCGGGGAGTAACTCACCCCCTTGAATTACTCTTTATGAGTATGAATTCAAAGAGTAATTTGTACTCTTCATCTCAAGAGTAACTCTGCTTGTCTACAGCAGATGAATTGCACTCTTCCTCCTCTGTCTCCCTGTGTGGTTTAGGAAGGACAAGACCTTGACATCTTGTTTAGGAAGGACAAGAACTTGACACCTCTGTTTTGAGGCTGTCTTGGGCTCTCAGGAGGATCTCAGAGAGCACTAAACCATTGTGAGGACAGCTCACTCTATAAATATGTGAAGGGTGGGTGTCAGGAGGATGGAGCCAGGCTCTGCTCAATGTCATCTAGTGATAGGACAAGGGGCAATGAGTGTGAGCTGGAACAAAGGGAGTTCCATATAAGTCTGAGAAGGACCTTCTTCCCAGTGAGGGTGCCAGAGCCCTGGAGGGGCTGCCCAGGTAGATTGTGGAGTCTTCTTCTCTGGAGACATTTAAAACCCACCTGCACACGTTCCTGTGTGACTTGGTCTAGGTGATCCTGATGTGGCGGGGGGATTGGACTGGATGATCTTTTGAGGTCCCTTCCCATCCCTAATGATTCTGTGATCTACCTTTCCACTTACTACTCCATGTAGACCCGTAGACACCTAAAATGAAGTCTGCACCTCTGGAGCTGAATCTGCTCCTGAATTGGGGCAAAATGGATCTCGCCTCTGGAAATCCATCTGGCTGGCTATGAGTTCCAGAGTTTCATTCTTAGAATGATCACAGTAGGCACGGGTTGGTTGTGAATACTGAGTATTTCGACGTGTCTGCACGCACTTCACAAGCCTGGCACAGGACTACGCACACGGTTTCACCACGCGGATTAAGGCATTTTGCTCTCACCCTCTCTTAGTTTTTTTGCTGTTTTATTCTCCCTGCAAATGATCGAGACAATGGACCTATTTCCCCCCTCCCCCCCCGCCCCCCAAGAGGTGTACTCAGCATGCAGCTGAGCTACGGACACACTTCTCCTGGCGTTAGCGGCCGTTTGGTGCATCTCTAGGACAGGCTGGGGAGCTGGGTGGGGAGAAACTGTGTGAAATACAGCAAGGGCAGTGTGGAGTCTGGCACCGGGGCAAGAACAACCCCAGGGACCAGGACAGGGTCGGGACTGGCCTCTTCGAGAGCAGTGCAGGAGAAAGGACCTGGGGGTCCTGGTGGCCAGCAGGATGGCCAGGAGCCAGCAGTGTGCTCTTGTGGCCAAGAGGGCCAACAGCATCCTGGGGTGGATCAGAACTGGGGGTGGTCAGCGGAACAAGAGAGGTTCTCCTCCCCTTCTACTCTGCACTGGTGAGACCACATCTGGAGTGTTGTGTCCAGTTGTGGGCCCCTCAGTTCCAGAAGGACACAGAACTGCTGGAGGGAGTCCAGCATAGAGCAACAAAGGTGATGAAGGGAGGGGAGCATCTCCCTGCTGAGGAAAGGCTGAGGGAGCTGGGGCTCTCGAGCTTGGAAAAAAAGGGTGACTGAGAAGTGATCCCATTAATGTTGATGAATATGTGAAGGGTGGGTGTCAGGAGGATGGAGCCAGGTTCTGCTCAGTGTCATCTAGTGATAGGACAAGGGGCAGTGGGTGTGAGCTGGAACAGAGGAGGTTCGACTTAAATGATCTTTCCAGGTCCCTTCCAACCTGTAACATTCTGTGATTGCATATAAATATGAGAAGGCACTTCTTCCCAGTGAGGGTGATGGAGCACTGCAACAGGCTGCGCAGGGAGGTTATGGAGTCTCTTTCTCTGGAGATGTTTAAAACCCATCTGGATCTGTTCCTGTATGACTTGGTCTAGGTGATCCTGCTCTGGCAGAGGGATTGGACTGGATGATCTTTCAAGGTCCCTTCCAATTCCTGATGTTCTGTGATTCTCTGATTCCTGCATATGTCTCCGACATGTACTATTAGTTGCATTCAATTAGTGCAATTATTAGCCCTTATTATTAGTCCAATCGATTAGCCCTTAAGGGGAGAATTTCTCGGTATGAAGTTATCTGCAAGCAATTCCTGTGTAAGGGCTGCTTCCATGAGGCTGCACACAAAGAGAAAACTTTGAATATTTATGTTTGTCACATGTTGTTGTGTTTATTCATTTACTGTTTTTTTTTTTTAATTTTTTTTGTATAGAAATTTGTTAGAGGAGCTAAGCAGAAATTTAAATTTGAGGAAAAATAATTTAGTAACACCTATCTTGGTTCTAGAAGGCAGCCCTAGATAGTTGTGTGCTGTTTAGGTTATAGTATCACTGACTGGGAAACAGTGCCTACAGTGTACACTCGTGGCTTGGTTTTCCCATGAAACAAACTAGACACTTGTGACAGTAATCAAACAAAACCATTTCATTCCTGATTTTTTTTTTTTTAAAGATGACTTCATGGTTGAAGAGTTATTGTAGTTATTACTTACATATTCAGTTTACAATACATTGCCCTCCGTATAGATCAAGACAATAGGAAAAAGAAAATTCTGAGGTTTGGATGTTAATACAGAATTTTTTGTTTATTTGTTTTGAAAGTCCTAGAGCAGATAAAAATGGAACCTCTTGAATTCCATAGTGGAAGAGTTTCTTTGTTTATTGGGAAGGTCCCTTTCAATCCCTAATGTTCTGTGATTCTGTGTTGTTTTGAGAAGTGAAATTCACTGGTACAAAGTATTTTCAGTCTTTTACAACTTACTGGCCTAATCTTTGTCCTGATGCTAGTAAGGATTTAGCCTGGGAGTACTGTTAGGCTGAACAGCAGTGTTATGAGTTCCAAATGCTAACTAGAAGACTTGGAAGCAGTATTTATGGATGCTTTAAGTATATCACGCGGTCTGTGTACTAGCAGTAATTTCTCCAGACTTTTATCCACAGACAAAACATGTTGAAGCTTTCAGATTGTGTTTACTTACAAGTTTTCACAGTTGTCCAGGAATTAAGAGATGTAGGAACACAGAGTTTTGTGACCAACATCTAAATAACCGAAAATAGTTCTAATATCTTGAACTGAAAATAAAATTAACTAGATGCACTTTTAAGAGAAGCTGCTTTCAATACAGAACTTTATTTGGAGTCGAGTGCTAATATGAAGTTTGAAATGCAAATGAAGCAGTGTAATTGTTGTAAGCACGCTAAACTACGACGGCCAAACCTACGACCTGGTACAACTGGTTTGTTGTTTATGCTGGTAAAGAGCTGTTGGAGGAGGTACAGTCAGCAGCATCCATGGTGAACAGATTTGCATTTCCAATCTGTGTGTGTGTGTTTCTGATGTATGC
Organism: Phoeniculus purpureus; assembly: GCA_028565055.1. Lineage (NCBI taxonomy): Eukaryota > Metazoa > Chordata > Aves > Bucerotiformes > Phoeniculidae > Phoeniculus > Phoeniculus purpureus. The sequence continues at coordinate 63,017,664 of JAOXOE010000001.1, forward strand.
TGGCCTTTCCCTTCTCTGCATGTCAGAGGTAAATGAAAGATAAATGTTTCTACCACCTCCTGCCCAAACTTAGCTGTGTCTGTGCTGCCCAAGATGACCTGCTGGTCACAAGGCACAGACCTCCAGGTAGCTCTGCCTCTGAGAAAATCAGGTGGTTGTTGTTAATGTACCTTACTTTTTCTTTGAGAGAGTTGACAAGTTTTGATTGTGTTTCAGTGTGGGATGTGGAGAAACTGACTATTAAAAGGTCAAATGGAAAACCTTGTGAACAAGATTATGCACTGCAGTGCAAAGTTCAAGCATCTTGCACAGCTTCGTTTGGTGTCGTGCTCATTTTTTTAATTTCATGCTCATTTGCTCAGAGCATGATTTAATGGACTTGTCCCAATGCTTGGTCTTCACTTGCATGCTTCTGAAACACATGCAGTCCCCATCGCTCTTCTGCAGTTTCCAGGCAGACAAGATCTGGCACCTTCCCGCACATCAAATTCCAGACCACTCTGCCTCCTTTACAGCTCCTCTTCGCGTGCCACTTCTAGCTGTATTTCTTATACAGCCTGCATTGGTTAGTCCCATCTGACAAGGATTTGATTGCTGCTTTTAGCAATGAAAACCTATTGCCTTGTCCGGTGTTGGCATTCCACCCTTCCCAGAAAGACTAACTTTGATGTCACTGACAATGAGGCTATGAAGAGTAAGAGCTGATTACCCACAATACAGCTTTTATCGGGGGAAAATCACAGAAGGAAGAAATTTGTAAATATTATTGCAAGCTGCTGCTGGGGTACACAAGTAGAAAGGTCCCAGTAAGTCAAATTATCTTCATTAGGAGAGTCACAGAAAAGTGAGGAGCTCAGGGTGTCCAGATTTAAAGGTAAGATTTGAATATTTAACTTTCCTGCAACTGAAAACACCTCAGAAGCACCCAGAGTAAAGTACCACGTTTTCAGCTCTCTGTCTTGGTTTTTCTATTCATACAGCTTAGTTGTGGGTTCTTGCTTAGTCTGTCTTGAGGGAGCCAAGGGGAAGAGAAATGTACTCTCTGTGTTCAGGACTGATTGACCTGCTTGTGATAAATGGCATCTGCTGTTGTGACATGATTCTGGTTTGGTTTTTTCCTTGCAGAAGTCAGTTGGTACCTTAAAGATCAAGCATCTGCGCTTAAGTGTGCCTATCTAAACGCACAAGCTCGGACACGATGCTCGCGCATGAGTGACATAGCGTTGATATACGAGAGGTCAGGAGAGAGGCTTGTGTCAGACTGAGTGCGGGCCTGCCGATGCATGTTTAATGGGGAGAATGCCAGACTCCGCGCTTAGAGCGGTCTGGGTGCTGGTGTGTGCTCACGTATTGCCGCTCAGCTAACAGGCAACAGTTCATCAGGCCATGGCAGCTCTTCCTTGTGATCACCTGTTTGTACCCAAGTATCGCAGTTGCTGTTCACACACAACTAAAACTCTCACTCGGCTTCTCATCATGTGTATCTCAGCTACAGCACAACTGATGCCAGGTGGACGGGTGTCTCTCTGGCACATCTGCAAATGAGGAAGAAGAAAAGGGAAAAAATTACTCTCATAGTCAAAAGGATTGTAGTCTACAATCATTTGAGGGGAAATCAGTAATTTTTCAAATACAATCACAAACATTCCCCTCCTAATAGGAGCAGGGTTAGACCTGCTTCCTCTGTATCAAACGAAGTTGTTCCCTCAGCAATGTTGCTTTTGCCACATTCTGAACTGTATAATATCAAACGAGTTTGCACCATGCAGACTTCTATGCATGGAGACTGAAGGAAGCTTAATTAAAAATTAAAGTGTTGGCAAGCTGTTAGAGCGTTCTCTTCCCCTTTATTTTTTGTTTTGAAAATCCTTCAAAATGGGTCTGTAATAAATAGTTATTTTTGGACGCGTGTTGTGTGCAGAAACGGGTAGTCAAGGGGCACCTAATTCTGAGAAATTCACAAAGCTGATGCTGTTTCCTGTTGACAAAATCATAGCAGCATCAAAGTTGGTGGTATTTGCAGCAAAGTGAGAAAGCGAAAGCAATTGAGTGTCTCAGTTTGCCGTCTTGATCCTCGTCTTTGATGGATTATGTTGTTCAGGAGATGCAGTCTAGAAGTGTTCAGAGCTGGTGAGGCACGTGAAGACAAAAGGATAGCAATAGTGCTTTGACATTGGATCTAACATTCACCTCTTGAGCTTGGACTTGCTGTGCTGAGAGATGGAGCCAGGCTCTTCTCAGTGTCATCTAATGATAGGATAAAGAGCAGTGGGTGTGAGCTGGAACACAGGAGGTTCCACAGAAATAGGAGACAGAACTTCCCAGTGAGGGTGACAGAGCACTGGACCAGTCTGCCCAGGGGGGTTGTGGAGTCTCCTTCTCTGGAGACATTTAAAACCTACCTGGACATGTTCTTGTGCTCTGGCAGGGTGATTGGGCTAGATGATCTTTTGAGGTCCCCTCCAATCCCTAATGTTCTGGGATTCTGTGATACACGAAGTCTAGTACAGATCTGTCTTTAACAAAGCACAAATAATAAGCAAAAGAAAACTTGGCTAACTCCTCATACATCTTCCAACTGATGTGGATGCTCGTTACCCAGGTATTTTTATCCAGAAGCCCAATCATAGAACAAATAAAATGGGAGGCATTCTCACCATGAATGATTAATCCCAACAGCCTGTTTCTGCAAATGCTATTAGATGGGATGCAACATCCAGATGTTGTCTCATGAGTTTAGCTCGTAGGAAAAATATTCTGTTAGTAATGTTGTAACATCATTTCATGAGAAACCATAAAACAAAATTCATGAAGCGACGGTAAAACCTTACTGATACTCGATTGCTTATTTTTAATCCTATTTGTAATGGGAGAGGCCCTTCCTCTCCTATTGTCAATGCAGAAATCCATCCTTCTGCAGTTCATCTTCAAATATGTAGAAACACAGCTAGCTGTAAAAACACAGCTAGCATGTTGATCCTTTAATTGGGTGATGTTGAGTAATGGGGAGCTGACTTGAGAATCAGTTTAACAGTGTCTTCCAGTTTGACAAACACGCTCTCCAAGCTGTATCATGTGTTGTCTTTTACACTTAATATTTTAAAGTTTTCTTGTGTAAAACATAGTGTAGCCAGCGGTGTAAGATCTCTGAGGGTAGTGCATGGGAATTGTTTTTAAGTCATGGTCAAATCAGTGATCACCTGTGTCTTGTAAATTAGCAGAGTCTCCACCTTTAATTTTGTGGAAATAGCTGGTGGTTCAGTATTGGTTGAGCTTGGAGGTTTGGATATAGGGGAACATGTCCTGTTCATGATTTAGATTTGGAATGCACCTTGTTCATGAGGCACATGCAGAGATCTGAACAAGATGTGATAGTGTTGAAGAGTGACAGGAACAAAGAGAGAAAACTTGAAGTCCAAAATATGTCTCTGAGTGAACAGAAATCTAGTGTAAAGAAGTAATTACACTTTTAAAGACTGCTACAACACAAGTCTTATTGTGGGCATGTAAGGAAGGGATTAGTTTGCCCACCTTGGGAAGGCATGGTTAAGTAATATACTACTTTGTCCAACTAATTTCTACCTCCTGAGCAGAAGCTGTTATTAGATTTAATAGTTAGAAGTGCTGCTAGTAGTTGATTAAAAAGTAAATGTTGGTTTGAGTTACAAGACAGCAGAAAAATGAAGCTTTAAGACATGAAAACAGCAAAACCCTCTACTCGTCCATTGCTTACTAATGAAAGTCAGACTTGTTCAAAGCAAGTCCTCCCAGACTGACCATGTTGGTACTAGGTATAATCGCAGGAAATGTCTTGGTGACACACAGAAATAAACCTGTAAGGTATAGAAGCTGCGGAGCTGCTGGGCTCACTTGGATGTAGTACAGTCAGTACATTTTTTTTTTAGACTCATTTCCCAAATATTAAGGAGGAGTGAAACAAATTGTATTGTATGCAAGATAAAATTGTTGATCTAATGTTAATTTCTCTGTGTGTTCACTCTCCCATTTAATCTGGATTTACATTTTTATTGGTTTGGAGGCCATTATTTGTGGATGCTGTGGCATTGGGCTTCTCAATTACAACTTTGTGCTTTCAAGCATAGCCATTTTCATTTGAAAGGGGATGTACTGAAAACGTGCTAGAGAAAGCCAACTGTTAGTCAATGCTGTCCAAAGCCTTTTTTTCCTCAGGACTTAATGGCCAGCCCTCTGTTTTGACCTCAAGTGAAACAAGTACCCCTCTTACCTAAGCGTATGTCTCCCAAGCAGGAAATCTTACACAGAAGAAGTAGCGTTCTGATTTCACTTTTTAAAATTCACTGTAACTTAACCTGGACTAAAATCACTTAAACTGTTTGGGTTTACTGGGAAAGAATCGTTGCACATTTTAAGTGAGCATCTGGTATGCATGCGACTATACCATATGCAGTCCCAGTGTCTTTAGAAGGTGAAAGGCCAGTGTAGTGGTAATTTTGCCCTCTTTGCACCAGATGTTAAAGCTCTGCAATGTCCCTGAGTGACCATTAGGTCAGAAGCAGCTGGGATTGGTGGTTAATGTTTAATTTATTATCACGCTATTAATCTATCTGACTGTCAGAACTCTCTCTTCCTCATCATTTCCAGAAGTCTTAATATTACAGGGACAATTTAATTTTCCTTATGATGGATCACTTTTATTTTTGGCCATATATTTGCATAGATGAAGCTTAATATCCACTTTTGGGGTGCAGTACTGATAGTGGAAATATATAAATCTAACAAGTCATTAAGCTTTAAAAGCATGGCTGAATTTATTTCATGCAATATATTGTGGGTTAAAACACACTTCCTGCAATCACCTTCGTATTTAAAAGAAATTAAAGGCAATGCACCCTATTCCACCCTCTCTTCCCACAGCTCGCCAACAATCTTCTCCACTTTTTCCATTTACAAGTATAATTAGATTCAGCTGATGTGTGTCTTGGGCTCGTTTGGTGAGGAAGAAAGAGAGAGGAAACACTAGGCAAATGGCAGAGATGATGACAGCAAACTCCAAGCCTCTTTCCCTTACTACTAGTGGTAACACAGAAAAGACTTGAAGCTAACAGTGGGGACAAATGGACAACACTGTTCTAATTTGTTTCACCATCAAGGTACCCCATAAGGTTTATGAGAAGTGGCTGAGGGAGCTGAGGTTATTTAGTTGGAAGGAGGCTGAGACCTTATTGCTGTCTACAACTACCTGAAAGGAGATGGGTGCTTGTCTCTTCTCAAGAACAACAAGAGAAAATGGCCTCAAGTTTTGCCAAAGGAAGTTCAGGTTAGACATTAGGAAAACATCTTTATTAACAAAGGTGTCATAAGGCCTTGGAAAAGGTTGCCCAGGGAGGTGGTTGAATTGTCATCTCAAGATCTGTTTAAAAGTTGTGTGGATATGCAGCTTAGTGATGCAGTTTAGCAGTGGGCTTGGTAAGGGTAGGTTAATGGTTGGACTTGTGGTGAGTGATACGATGAGGGAAGTGGCCTTAAGCCTAAGTAATGGAAGCTTTGTAATTTCTGCAGAAGGTACTGTGACATGTGGGGGGAGGGGAAGACAAAGATTGATTTTTGAATTTTCTTTCTCAGTTTTCTTTGTAAAGCTGAACTTTTCAATTCAGATGCTTTTTGAAGTGTGGTAAGGATAAATAAAGCATGCACTTGTATTTGCTTTTTAAACAATGTTATTGGACTCTGGTATTACCTCACGTTAACTTGGAGGTAGGTATTGACTAGCTCTGACTTATGAAAAATGCCTTGCCAAAATGCTCAGTAATTCTTAAAGTTTAGTTTGATCGAAGTTATATTTGGATAGATGCAAGTAACTGTTGCTGTGATACAGAATAGATTTTGCACCACATTTTCAACAGTCTGTTGGCATCTAGGACTCTTGATTTGCTGAGAACTAGAGACATGCAGAGAGTGAAGTTTAAAGCCTGTGGCTCTGTCGAGACAACCTTCTGTGAGTGGCCTGAGTTGTCCCTTTATTTAAATGAAATCCTGCGTTTTTGAGAACAGTGGAAACTCTTGGAGTGCATTTTTTAGCCAGTGCACATGTAGGCATAGCACATACAATGATGGCTTTTAAATCTGTTTGTGACAATATATTTCAGCTTTCCCCTGCAATTATCACCAGTACATGAGAATTGTTGGAAGATCTAAAGAAAACAGGTTTGTAGTTAAGCCGAGTAGTATAATTTAGATACGGAACAAATTCTAGCAGCACAATTGTGGTGCTATTTGTAGGTAAAACCAACTTTTAGAGGTTTCAGCCTTTTTAAGTGATACACATAGTTATGAAAGTTAACAACAGGAACAGGGCTTTTAGTACAGAGTGCTACCGATTTAGAGCATATCCGTTATGTTCCTGTATGACTTGGTCTAGGTGATCCTGCCCTGGCTAGATGATCTTTTGATGGATTGAACAGATGATCTGTTGAGGTCCCTTTCGATCCCTAATGTTCTATGATAATTATCTTACAAGAAGAAAAATAATGTTGGGCTTTAAATGTCATCTCAAGAGCATGGTACAGAAGAAAAATCTATCACTGTAATTTTAGAATACTGAAAGGATATTAAACAGATGCAATTTTTTTGTATCGGTTATCTTGCAAAAACTCTAAATAAGTGATTATAGCTGAAAAGTTTTCATACACTTTAAGATTTCTGAGATTTTTTTTTTAAGATATGTTCAAAATACCACAGTGGAACTGTAATCCTGAAAACTTCTATTACCTTTGTTTAAAAGAGAAAAGACACCCAAAACAACCCCCTCAATCACCAGCACAAAACACCACCACGCCATGTACTTGTGCATCTCTCTGTCGCTCAGTGGCGTATGTGAGTTTGCGGTATTGTGTGTCTTCAGTTTCAACATATCTGAAGGTTTCTAACAAAAATCCTCTCTGTTCCCCAAGATATGACTATAGATATTTTCAGTCTTATTACAGTGTAATTGACTGGTGTGATGCGGTGTGAAGTTGTCCGTAAAACAGTGAGGACTTCTCCTACCTCTTTCCTTTATGATCCATGATCTGCCTTATTCTGAGGTCCAAACAAAATCATTCACTGAGTCCTAATGCCTCAAGAGAGCCAGGAGGAGCAAAGCACACCCATGCTGTATGATGAAAGAGGCTCAGCCATACCCGCAGCTGCCAGGCAGATGAGCAGTTTTCAACGGAGCTAAGATTCACAATGAAATCTGGACCCAGAACTAATCAGATCTAATTAAGACAGACACGTTATGGTCCAGTACTATTGACAGGGTCAGAATTCTTGTAGCTCTAAATGAGGCATGTTATAATTATGATCTAATTGAAAAGCTGGAAGTGATACAGAACCTGTGCACTTCAGGGTTTGAAAGAGAAGTTGCTCTTAAGGTCCTGTTGTGTATCTTATTAGATTGTTAATGCCCAATTAGACAGCTGTGTGCTTAAAGAAAAAAGTATGTGTGGCAGTTGGACATGGTTCAGAGAAAATCTATATATGAATTTTAATATCAATTTGGATTTGATTCATGGAGATCTACTAAGTATATAGAAATAAGCTGTTTGCTTGTCTGATGTTTGCTTTTCTCCTCACAACTTATCTTGATATACAGCAAGGCAAAGGGCTCCTAGAGTATTTTCTCATGAGGCAAAAATAGAGTGGATATTTTTCAAAGTGTAGTATGTGCAGGCATCAATCTGCAGCATGATTATTTGAAATGTGGAAGCCTGATTTTTCTAGCTCTCATCTATCATTATCCAACAGTCAAAGTGCTGTGAAGTGGCTTTTTTATTCTAGAGACCATGGTGCCTTTATTTCCTTTGCAAGCACGATTTGACATATGGTCCTATAAAATATGCCTCACCATGGATTGTGTCATGCACACTTCTGACTCCTTTTTTTCTTCCTGGTGCAGAATTTATGGGTTTGAAGCCATTCATTTGTTTTTGTAAGAACATATCTGCAATGAAAAGCTTTGTTAGAAAACAGGGACCCTAATTCTACCTTGAGAATTTATTCACACGTATACTTATTGCATTGAAAAATGCTGCCATTATGAAGTGGAGACTCCTGCTCTGAACCAGGGTGTTCTTCTGTCTAGCATGCATGTGTATGTATGAATAAGAGACAGTCTGAACCTGCACAGCTTAGCACGTGTTAGAGATGGATGTCACAGACTTCTTTTAAACAGAAGTGGTCCTGCTCTGGTGGGGGGATTCAACTAGATGACCTTTCGAGGTCCCTTCCAGTCCCTAATGTTCTGTGATCACCAGTATCGCTGAATAATCCTAGTCTAGAATTTCAAGACGTTTCTCAAAAACAGTCCTAAAGAGTTCTTTTTTTATTTGCTTTTAGCCCAAATGGAAATTGAAAAGCCTGTATAAGCTCTGTGAAGCCTTTTCATTCTGCAAAGCAACGTGGTTATCTATATTGGTGTGTGGTAGATTAACCCTGGCTAACAGCCAAATGCCCGCCCAGCTGCTCATCCTCATGAGTGGGACAGAGAGGAAACAAGATGAGAGGGGTTGTGTGTCAAGATAGACAGGAAGGTGGTTTACCAGCTACTGTCACAGGCAAAATAGATTTGACTTGAGGAAAATAAATTTGATATGTCGCTTATTAATGGTAGTCAGATGTTGAGAAACAAAGACAAAGTCTAACACAGCTTCTGTCCGTGTCCATGGCACCCTTTTCCCAGGCTCAATATTGCTGCTTTGCTCCCAGTGTCTCTGCCATCTGTCTGGAGCAGCAGGGAGGTGGGATGTGGAGAGGTTAAACCGGCACATGCTGATTTCTCTCTGATGCCTCTTCCCTTTTATGGTTTTCCCAGCGCTGGTTTGGGCTTTCTGCAGCCCACAGTGAATCCATCCTTGAGCACATTGGAGCATGTTCTTCTTGCTAGCCTTGGTGTTTCAGCTCTCTCTCGTTTCTCACTCTTCTCTCCCCTTACTGCAAGGTTTGCAGTGTTTTTCCCTCCTTCGTACTGGTTTCCCCAAGGTGCTGCCATCATGGCTGTAGGGCCCAGTCCTGCCCTGTGCTGGGTTGGTTTGAGTTAGAACTGGCTGTGTCCAACATGGAGCAGCCCCAGTGTCTCCCCAGCAGCCCCGGCACCCCACAATGTAAAACAGAACCACAAAACACTCTGACTTGCTTTTCTAGCAGTAACCAGCAAAATGCAGTGTTGTACAAAGTTTGTGGCAATTCACGTCTGGTTTGTGAAACCGCCTCAGCTGGATGCTCTTGCTTTAAAGAGTCTTACAACTTCATTTCTGCACAAACCACATCTTTTCTGCTGGCTTGTACCCCTCCACCCCCCAGGTAATGGGCTCACTCAGCAAATGGCCAGCTAAGCAGCAAACCAAGACATTTAGTTCCCTGCCTTAATAAAAGATCTGTCTGCTTCTGCCCTCTACATCTTTTAAGCAATATCGGAGGGGCTGTTTGATGTGCTGCCAGGAGGCTCACTCTTCCCTATCTTCCGAGGGCTGCAGAGCAGGCATGCCTCTGTGCTTGGGGGATAAGCCTAGGAGAGGGCAAATAACTAAGTGAGCTGCTGTTGTGCTGATGTAGCAACAGTTGTGGCTGCCTGGAACAACAACAGAAGACAATGCCAAGGGAAAAAAAAGCCCACCAAAAACCAATTAAGAAAACCCTACAAGCAAACCAGAATTGCATACAACTGCAGTGATCCCATCCATCCTTTTGGAGGCTTTGGTTTGGATTTCAAGATCTTCAGTGCCTGAGGAGATTTGAGTGTGTTGGCCAGAGAATGAGTGTGGGTATTTGTAGTTCTAAGAGTAGCACAGCCATCCCCACTCATTGCTGGTCAGCAGGAGATGGAGTGAGCAGAAAGAGGGAGAGAGGGGTGTTAGAAGTGCCAGCTGTCGAGGTTTACTCAATAAACCTTTGATTTGCCGGGTTGCCTTATCTGTGCAAGAGGCTTCTGCGAGCTCTGCAGCAGCTACAGGAGGTCAGCAAAGGCAACCCGAACAACACTAAGTTAGCCAGCAGCAGGCAACTGTGTGTGACTTTTCATAAGCCTTCTTCCAAGTAGGAGCTGTGTCTAGACCTATAGGACATGTGCTTGACTTTCTAAAATCACCAGCTATGAATTACTGCTATTTCCTAACCCCTTATAGAAAGTCAAGAGAGGTGAAAGAAGAGCTTAAGAGGATATTAGGTGATCTTGCTGTGGTAGGGCGATTGGACTAGGTGATCTTTCAAGGTCCCTTCCAATCCCGAATGTTCTGTGATTCCCAGCTGAATAGATTTTAGGAGAATTTGCAGCCACATTTTCTTAAAATTCACTCTCATTCAGTTTGAGCTGTAGCTGCTGGACCCCTCATCTCTTTGTAAATACATTTGTGGTTTTGTAGGTCTTTCTGTTCTTCTTCGCATCCTACCTGAATAGAGGCTCCCTGCTTGCATGGATTTTCTTTTAAGTGATTTTTGTTTTGGGGGGTTTTGGTGCAAATTTTTTCTTTTCCCTTTTAATGAGAAACTCTGAGTAAGAACATATTTCTCTGTGGCTAACACCTACGCAGATGAAGGCTGCTGTGAAACTGACCCTTCCTATTGACACAAAGGTCTGGTCTATCTATCACCTGCAGTAATTCCTAATTATTTGGAATGTGTCGTGTGTCAAGTGCTGATAAACTTCAACATTAAATTCTTTTCCACATGACTTATCATCAATATTTCATGTGGGCTGGCAGGATGCAATGTTTGCTATGCTGTTTTTCTTCCACTGTATTTTGTTTTGCCTCAGTGGATGACTTGAGCATGATGGAGGATTTCAGCTGATATGGCAGACTTCTGAATGTCTGTTTTTCCTGGGTGTGTTTGTTTTACGGTCTTTGAGCTTTCTAGGTTTGAGGTTTTAGAGGAATTCTAATTTTCTTGGGGGGTGGTTTGTTTTTTAGTTTAAATGTGAGGTCTATCTTGTTTTTTCCTGAGCATCCTTTGTACATTGAGGACACCTAAATCCCTCTGATCTAGGTTGTCCTGCTCTGGCAGGGGAAATTAGACTACATGATCTTTCAAGGTCCCTTCCAAAGGAGGTTGAAGCTGAGGGGTGGGACAATGTTTTCTCCCTGGTGGCAAATGATAGAACTAGAAGAAATGGCTGCAAGATGCACCAGGGCAGGTTTAGGCTGGATGTATAGGAAGAATTTATTCACAGAAAGAACAGACTGCCCAGGGCAGTGGTGGAGTTACCATCACTAGAGGTATTTGAACAACACATGGGTTTGGTGCTTATGGACATGGCTTAGTTCTGGCAGTGCTGGGTCAAAGGTTGGACTTGATGATCTTAAAACTCTCTTCCAACCAAAGATAGTCTGTGAATCCCCATCCTGATAACCAACCGGTTGTGTTCCATTTTGCCCACACTAGTGTTTTATGGGATAAATTAGTGTACTAAGCCATTAAGAGGCAGCAGATTTTTCTTCATTTTAGTTTAGCCTTCTTTCTACCAATTATATTCTGGTCCTCACCCTCTTCATCCAGTGCACCTGTTTAAAAATTAAAAAAAATCCATACTTCAGTTCTTATTTCAGTTCTTATTAATACCTTGGACTGACAGCAGTTTTCATCTGTTTATTTTATATTTAGCTTTAGGCCAAATCCCAGTTCCTATAAGATTTATTCCACATTAATTTGCCTCTAAACCCTGAAGACTCCAGTAAAGTCTTTAATCTCCTTTAGCACATTGAGGAGAGACACAATTGGATTGGCAATAATTAATGAAACATCTTTATGTTGGACTGTGACTTGTTCCCTCGGCCTTGCTTCAGTCCTTTGATATTTGTAGGTTTTCGTAGTTCTTTGGCAAGAACTCTCTTCCTCCTTTCCTTTTCAGAGTTATTCAGACTAATGCTACTGCAGATTAGTCGACTGGGTTTTCAAATTACATCACTCAAGAATATATCAAAGTTAAAATTCAGGTCACCCTGTGTCTAAAATGAAGTAGCATCTGAAGACCCGTGGAATTTGGAGATGTTTAAGCAGTCGCTAAGCCTTGCGTGTGTATTTACTTTCTTCTGGGTCTTTCTGAAGTCTTATGATTAATCAGCACATTGCATGAAGACACAACTTTTGATTCCTGCTTTTTTCCTTCAGTGGCCGTTTATATAGCACATTTATACACTGCAATAAAGCTTTTCTCAAATTTTAGATATAAACCTGAAGAGTAAACACAGGTTTCACCTGTATTTTATGCCTTTTCAAACCTAAAGGTGATAAGAAAAACCTGGGGAAGAGAAAGGCATTTTCTCCTGACTCTTTTTTTTATTAAGCCCAGACTTGAGCTTGGCATGTAAAATTTAAGGAAGTTACCTGTAGGAATATAAATCGGTGCTCTGTCTTTTGAAATGGCTCCAGCTGTTGATGATCACAGAATTGCAGAACATTAGGGATTGGAAGGAACCTCGAAAGCTCATCTAGTCCAATCCCCCTGCCACAGCACCTAAACCAAGTCACACAGGAACATGTCCAGGTGGATTTTAAACATCTTCAGAGAAGGAGACTCCGCAGCCCCTTCCATATGGGTGTGGAACCTCCTCTGTTCCAGCTCACACCCATTGTCCTTTGTCCTATCGTTAGTTGCCACTGAGAAGAGCATTGCAGAAATACTGAGCATGCCTCTTGCCTCCCCTAAACTCCTTTTGCTGTGCCTCTCCAAGGTAGCCTAGCAGAGGACTTAATGCCATGAAGAGAAGTTCCTTTAAAAAAAATTTAAGTAACCCTGCCTGTGCTCTGCTGCCTCAAGTAACTCAAGCAGCAGCATCTCCAGAGTGTGCTTAAAGGCTGCCTGTGCTCATAAGGTAAAACATAAGAGCCTCTGCCAGTTAATGGCATTTTTGCTAGAGCTTCAGAAGTAGTCCTGGATGATAAATAGTCATCAAACTTAAGATGTAACCATTATTGCACATCCATATCCAAGGAGTATCTCGGCTATGCTACTGTATGATGTTGTCTCATTCCTGTCTCAGAGACAACTAGTTGTTCCTTTGCTTATATCACCTTTTCGTGACTGCAGTAACTATTCAGGGACATTATTCTTCCCGTCTACAGGAAAAACTATGAAATCCTCAAGGAGTCGTTTCCTGCTGCAATGGCTTTGGTCTCAGGAATACCAGCCTTGATCAGCGGACAGTATAATGTGTGGAGGGTCCCATGAGAGTCCAGTACGTTAAAGCATATTTCAAATGCTTGAGCTGTCAGACTGAGCAACCTGAACTAGATAAACTGTAATGGCTTTTAAATTATGGACTATATGAACTACAGGACGATAGGACATACTTCCTATACTTCGTCTTTCTCCAAAGAAACTTTAACGTTTGCTCCCCTTTCTCATGCCCCGTGACATCATCGTATTTCTTAAACTGGAAACAAACCAATCACTGTGGCAATCTAATTCTTCAAATTATGGCAAGAGAGGGACAGTAGCCTCCTCCTCTGAAAAGCTGGATGATGCTCAAGACTCCATTGTCTGTGACAGGGTTTCGTGGTGTACGTTTCAGTGCCGCAAGGTGGTAAATAGATCAGTGTGTTCTGGAACAGGTTACTTTTTTGTGATTTTCACTGCTGAGAGAAGGGGTAGGTTATTTACAAGTGGTGTTCATTTTTCATGTCATTATTCCCACGGGAATTAACATAAATCAGACGAGCTCAAATGTTCTAATTTCAGTGTGGGACCAGCAGCTGTTTCCCAGAAGTTCAGACATGCAAGACTCAGTAAGTCACCAGTCAGACAGGCAAAGTCAGCTATATCCAGTTTCATGCCATGATACGTTCATACCACATATGCCCGTTGGAGATTACAATAACAAAAGGATTGTGTGGGGCTGCCGAGAAACTACGAGTTTAAGTAAACAGTTATGTAATTGTCCACCTCGCACTCTGTAAATCATCGTGGTAGAAAAATGCAGCCTGTGAATGACCAGGGCTTGGGAGGTATGCGGTAGTGAACGGGTGTGAATTGAGTCTTGGAGCAGTAGCAAGTGCTAAACCCGCATCTTTTCAGCGTTAAGCGTGGCTGTAGAAGCAGATAAAACAAATGCAATGTGTGCTTCTCAGTCTGTACTATCTAAAAACATCAACAGGGGAGCAACTGGGAAGAGCTTAACAACCTCTGCTTTGTTCTTGTGGTCTGTGATTGGACTGCCGTAAGGGTGTCTTTGTAAGGTTATAGAGATCCTTCTTTGTCCCTTCTGGGGGAAGATTTTCCTGCGCAGCCTCTTCTTTGCATCTGATTTACTGGCCAGCACATGGAGAGAAAGCAAAGGCACAGGAAGGAACCTTTACTACCTATTTCACTGATCAAAGGTGTTGAGGTGACTTTTTTGATTATTTACAGCGTATGTCATGTAGGAGTGTGCTGTGTTGTGCAAAATCATGGAGAAAGTAGGTTAAGACAGATCAGTTGTTCCTTGAATTGAACTTTCCATGAACTTGTCAATTGAAGACTCAGTACCCAGACCCAGGGATGAAGTCTCCATCCTTACAAAGTCCATAAGACTTTATCTCTGATATGGGTAAATCAGGGTTTCTGTCCACCTTTACCGTACTCATCCAGGAATGGAGATGGAATAGTTGAGAGTCTGCAGTCTCTGGGAGATTGAGAAAGGAAGCATCTCTACCTTTCAGTTTCATCATTACTTCAATACGGATGGGATCAGATGGTAGGCCCATATGTGCTACAGGCATTCATGGTCATGGGAGAAATCTACACCACTTACCAACCATTAGTGTCTTGGATTTTGTACTGGTAAAATACCCTTAAAGTTTAGGAAAACTCCTTATTGGTTTAATATAAAGCATAGGTTTGTTTTGCACAAAGTGTTTTTGTAAAAATCTCTCCTCAATTGCTGTTGAGATACTGTGGTTTGTTCATACACTGGTTCACAAAGCACTGTGACAATGTCAGTGGTGACTTATCACAGAACATTAGAGATTGGAAGGGACCTTGAAAGATCATCTAGCCCAATCCCCCTGCCACAACAGGATCACTTAGACCAAGTCACACAGGAACATATCCAGGTGGATTTTAAATGTCTCCAGAGAAGGAGACTCCACAACTTCCCTGGGCAGCAGCTCTGTCACCCTCGCAGTGAAGAAGGTCCTTCTCACATTGATATAGAACCTCCTGTGTTCCAGCTCGCATCCTTTGCCCCTTGTCCTATCATTAGATGACATTGAGAAGAGCCTGGCTCCATCCTCCTTACACCCACCCTTCACATATTTATGGACATTAATGAGGTCACCCCTCAGTCTCCTCCAAGCTAAAGAGACCAGCTCCCTCAGCCTTTCCTCATGACGGAGATGTTCTACTCCATCATCTTTGTGGTTCTGTGTCCTTCTTGATTTCTCTTTGTTCGGTTGAAGACTTCCATTTACAATAGTGAGATTTCTACTCTGATATTTTGACCATTTTATGGTGTTTTGTCAGGGGAAGGGACTTCCAGCTTGAAAATAGCTGCCAAATGGCACCTTCTTAATGAAGGGCAACATTATGGCTTTAATTTAGTGACATGTTGTTGGTTGTTTTTAATCTGAAGTCATGTAACTTAAACTATGCATCAATTAATGTCACACTAAGTATAAATGATGCTGTCTAGTGAGTTGGTTCTTGATGGCATCCACGTTATTAGCTTTTTTCCCTTTAAGTGTATGCATTACTTATTGGGAGAAAAATCATTTTCAGGCTTATTACTTCGATACTAATTGGAATTTACTGGAGATTTACTACATTAGGCTTGAAGGTTCCATTTGGCTGTTTCATTAATGCGTCTGATCTCTATTCTACAGAAAGCAAGCTTTACCTTACCTTATTTTAGTCGGTGTTTTTCAGCAGACTGGCTGTAGTGGATCTATCCCCTTGGAGTGTATGTTTGTGCAATCGTCTCCTTTTTTCCCCCCTACTCTAATTTCTTATATCCTATTCCAAAAGCAAGATGAAGGAGGGTAAGATTGATTGATGTAGGAGTAAGGAGGTTAGGCACACTGCACTTTTGTTGACTTTTGACTTCGGTCTAATAGAGATATATTGGGATATTTTAAAATGGCAGCTTGGGTCTAAAGATTAATTTCCTTATACTGTTGCTTAAATCTCTTCCTTCTCCCGGTCACAGAGCACGAGCATAAAACATTTAGTAAACAGATGTGAATTATGGATTCATGGAAAGTGGAAACTTAGGTAGTCGTTTTCACGTGGGGGAAAAAGTGCTTTGAAGTGTTTACTGGGATACACAGGAGTAGTTGTTATGCTGCAAACAAAATGAGAATTAATGTCATTCTCCAAGTAGGAGAAAGTATTTATAGCTCATAGCCAGATTATATTGTCAGTCAGTTTAAATAAACAGAACCATAGATCCCTAATGATTCTATGATTCTGTGATAGATAAATTTTTGCAAGAGTAGAAAGGATTTTGTACTCGTGTCTTTCACGTTAATGCACTTAATTGGCTACTAATGATATTTAATGCATACTTAGTAATATTATGTTCCTGAAAGCATAAAGATGACTGTAATACCAAAAAGGGAGGCTGTGTGTCATGAAGTGTCTCTGTGAGCTTCTCCAGCTTTGTCAGGTAAAACCAAAATGTGCTACTGGAAAAAAGACTCTATCTCATAACTGAAATACATTCAGATATGAGATGTCATCAGGTAGATTTTGAAACCTGCCCGAACCATTACAGAATCAAAGAACATTAGGGATTGGAAGGGACCCCAAAAGATCATCTGGCCCAATCCCCCTGCCACAGCAGGATCACCTAGGCCAAGTTGCACAGGAACATATCTGGGCAGGTTTTAAACATCTCCGAAGGAGACTCTACAAGCCCCTGGGCAACCCTGTTCAGTGCTCTGTCAGCCTCACTGGGAAGAAGTTCCTTCTCAGATTGATGTAGAACCTCCTGTGTTCCAGCTCACACCCACTGCCCCTTGTCCTGTCGTTAGATGGCACTGAGCAGAGCCTGGCTCCATCCTCCTGACACCCACCCATCACATATTTGTAGACGTTACTGAGGTCACCCCTTAGTCTCCTCTGCCCAAGCTAAAGAGACCCATCTGCCTCAGCCTTTCCTCATAAGGGAGATCATAGGATCATAGGATGTTAGGGGTTGGAAGGGACCCAAAGAGATCATCGAGTCCAACCCCCCTGCCGGAG
>JAOXOE010000001.1:63034936-63054715 GCA_028565055.1 Phoeniculus purpureus
ATGTTCCTGTGTGACTTGGTCTAGGTGATCCTGCTGTGGCAGGGGGATTGGATTAGATGATCTTTTGAGGTCCCTTCGAATCCCTAATGTTCTGTAAAGAAGAAAGGGAAAATAAATGTGTTCAAAACTGTGATTAAATATCCTGCTCAAGTAGTAATTATGCAACCTCAGCAAGTTCCTTGCCAAAAAATGAGAAGCCAACCCGCTGAAATCAAGGTGCGTTAGTAGTGCCCAGCTGGAGTTCCAAAAGGAGAGTAAAGGATAAAAATTGAAGAGCATAAGACCAGAGATGAACAAAACCAACCAGATGTGCATTTAGTAGTGACTGGCCTGCAAAAAGCCAGCTGGAAAACAGTGCCAACAAGAAGTAAGTAAGTGCCATTGGTCACGTGTGATGATTTCTTCACATCGGTTGGGGTTTTTCACTAAAGAGATTGATGACAGCTATTCAGTCCTGATTTTTAGTAAAGATATTTAGAAAGGACCGGACTGTGACATGATGAACCTGAACCAAGCACTTTTTAAAGGACAAGTGTGCAGCTGGCTTTCTTTTACATGGTAATGCAGGACCAGCAGGACCCATTTTAAGCTTGGAGAGCCAAAAGAGAGGGACATTTTAGCTGTATGTACAGAGTAGTTGCGGTGAGCGTTTGCCACTGCTGGATGAAAAGAACACACTGAAGAATACAGCAATTACATCTTGAATGTCTGTGGTACTTTAGAACTCTTCCATTTACGACATGATGGATGAATCCAGAGGATTTTTCTAGAGAGCTGCTGTGGTCCCAAAGGAGAGAAGGAGGTTGCCGTGAGTGTAGGGCAAGGTGCTTCTGCCACGTATCTACTGTTCTGCTGGAGCCGTCAGATGTTTGCTCTGTTCCACAAACCATTGTTTCATGCTTATAGCAGTAAGTCTGCTCAGGTTTTTCCCTTATGCTCCTGTGGTTCAGGTGTATCACAGAAATCACAGATCATTAGAGATCGGAAGGGACCTCAAAAGATCATCCAGTCCAATCCCTCTGCCAGATCAAGATCACCTAGACCAAGTTGCACAGGAACATGTCCACGTGGGTTTTAAAGGTCTCCAGAGAAGGAGACAAGCCCACCAGCCATCCCAATCCAGTGCCTGTTGCCCTCACTGTGAAGAAGTTCCTTCTCACATTGATGTGGGTCCTCCTATGTTCCAGCTTACACCCATTGTCCCTTGTCCTATCACTCGATGACATTGAAGAACCTCCCCTGGCAAAGCTTGAGGCTGTTTTCCATTGTTCTACCACTAGTGACTTGGGAGAAGAGATTGATCCCCATCTCTCTGCAACCTCCTCTCAGGTAATTTTAGACAGCAGTAAGGTCTCCCCTGAGAAGGACCCAGACTCCAGCAGGACAATCGCTGGCATGAATCGGATCGCTTTGGGTGATGTTTATTCTGAGGCAAATGAGCAATGAAAGTGGATCTGTAAACCAAAAATGGCTCATTCAGATGAAACCTTCCTGCTCTACTAAATTTCTGACATTAAGTCAAGTGGCTCCTGTTTTGCCTTTCAGTCTCTTCAGTTTTTGATGGGAATCTTTCAGCTGTGCTCTGAGACATGAGCAAATGACTGTGCACTTTGTTAAATAACTGTATCGTAGTAATTAATTATAATAATCATTCCCTACTAGTTGATGAGCACAAGATAAATTCCTTCCCTTCTTGATCTCTGTTCACTCTGTTCCAGGCTGCTGTGTGATGTATTGCACAGTAGATGTTTTTATTATCACCTGTAAACCTCCATTACACAAATTACTTTCCATAAATGAAGTGCTGTTTTGAAAATGTAAGTTTAAAATGTCCTTGTGCTATTTCCGAGGAGTTGGTGGCTCAAGCATGGCTTTCTGCTCAAGCCCTTCTAGCTGGAGTGACTTTAGAGCAGTGATATTCCTATACCTCAAGGGTCATTTCTGGACTAAAAGACTTCAACAATTCAGCTGAAAAAAACCTATGCAATGGTTTAAAGAACAGCCCCCCATGTCCTAAAAACACCAAACCTAGGTGCCATCTAGGTTTGCATGAGTAGGGTAAACAGGAAGAAAATGATATATATAGTCACCCAAATGAAGGTTGAAAATTCATCCTAGTGTTTGCTTATTGTAAATGAAAATCATTGTGGTATCAGAGCATGGAATGGCAGTTGGGTTATCTTGGGAGCGGTCAGGTAGTTCTTCACGGTGAGGGTGACAGAGCACTGGAAGGGGCTGCCCAGGGAGGTTGTGGAGTCTCCTTCGCTGGAGATGTTTCAAACCCACCTGGACATGTTCCTGTGTGACTTGGTCTAGGTGATCCTGCTGTGGCGGGGGGATTGGATCAGATGATCTTTGGAGGTCCCTTCCAACCCCTAACATCCTGTGATGCTGTGATTCTATGATTCTGTCATTCTTCAGTTTCAAGAAGACTGGGGAACACTGTCATTGTGGACTCTTTGCGTGGACTCTTTGCATGTCCTCACTGGTGACTTTGACAGGCAGGCTGGGCTGTGCATCTCTGCAGGTTTTCCTCCTGCAAGGTGACGTCTGCTTGCTGTGGAAGCGCCTGACTACGTGGCAATGGTCTGCAATAGTTATTCTTCAACAACCTTTAGATAATTTGATCTTTTTAAATGAAACTGAACAAAAGAATCATTAGTGTGTCAAACCAGAGTGGTGTCATGGGCAGGAGGGCTTCATGCTGATTGCTTATGTGCTTTCATTTCGCACCTGAGGTTTGTTTTTTTCCCATCCAAACAATGGCTTTCCTGGGTGGGCTGAGATGGCTGCGATGAGCATCTTTAGGAGCCCTGCTCTCATCTCGCTGAGGAGAGCTGTGATTGGAAATAGAATGGAGCCACTTCACAGTGTGAGTGTTAAATGGCTGTCGCTTCAAAGCCTTCTCTGTACTGTGCACCTTAGTCTGTGCCTGGCAACTTTACCCCTTCCCAGCCCTCCCCACTTTCCCAAGCCTCTGGCACTGTATCAGAACCACCCACCAAATCCTGTGTTCCTCTAACCTAGGCCTGCTGCAGGAGCTTTTCCACCCTTTCATCTTACTGGGTTTTTTAAAACTATTTTGGGGTGAAAAGTGCTTGTGTGTAACCTCCAGAAGGTGAGGCTTGTCACATTCTGTCTGCTCGCTGTCATAAGTGCTTGCGGATGCTGTATCTTATCCCGATGGATATCGTGGCACTGTGTATTGCCTGAGGCTCTTCTGTCTTGGTCATCCCTGGCATCATTACAGTCCCTTTCTTCTGTAACTGTTTTATTGTTGCTGAAAGAATGAAGATGCAGGCCAGGGCTGAAAAGCCACTTGCATTCCTGCCTCCTGATGAGTATGTGCCTTCAATTTCGTGACTTAAAGAGCCCGTGTAGTCTTGTAGAAAACCTTGCTTCCGTGAATTGCCCTGTGATCTTCTCAGCAGAGGAATATGGTCCTTCTTCTTGGTACACTCACATATTCCCTTTACATCACAAATTCCTTTCCCAAGGGCCAGAAACAATTTGGCTTGTTTATAAAACCTTTGAGACTTGCAGGGCAATGGGGCAACTGATGAATACAGTTCTGGTTTCTCCTTCTGAAACCCTCTGCCTCACAACAACAAACCCCACTCGTTCCTCTAAAATGAGTCTGGAACAAAAGATGGAAAGGGTCTTTTGTCTCGGGGGCTTTGCAAGCTTGCACTGCGGTCCCTGTTGTGTCTCTGGCTTGCCAGGCTGAGGAGGCAGCTCTTCAGCCTCCTGCACCAAAGTCATGAAAGGAAAAAACTCATAAATCCTTCCTCCCCCCATCCTGAGGTCAAACCCATCAAGGGAGTCACTCCTAACGTTTCATCAGAGCACTGCTGATCCTGATGTGACTGGCTGTATGAAGTTAAAAAGAGGCTGCTAAGGTTTTTCACCTCTAGAGGAAGCTGATCTGGTCAACACGTTTAAAATTCTGGTTTTCCCCCAGGTTGGTCACAGAATGTCTTCCCAAGGGTTTGTGTCTGCAGGACAGAGTAGCCTTCTAAAGTTCAACCTGGAAATCATGATCAGGTTCAAGAGAAGAGTTACTTACCCTGGAGTAGCAAATGGGCAGCGGTGGGTGCATTGGCTCAACCCGCAGACAGCGCTTTGGGCTTTTGGGGCAGAAGAGAGGGCTGGGTGAGGGTAATTCGCTTTCAGCGTGAATATCTCTGATGGAGGCAACGTCGTTTAGATCCTGGTTTAGACTGGGCTGTCCCCTTGGGTTGATGATGTCTCTGGTCTGGAAGGGAGTACCTGGACCCATCCTGCATTGAATTAGAATGATGTTTTCAGCTCTGTATAACACAGTGACTCCTTATAATGATGCAGTTATTTTTGGTTTCCTATCTGAATGTCTGCTGTGGGCCTGCTCTTGTACAGCAGTGTGGTGGTCCCACTGCTTACCTTTTACTTTAGTCATGCTAAAGCTATATTTTAACCATATTTTCCTACAGCTTATTGAGCTTTTGTCTCTCCCTGCAGGATAGAACCAAGGGTTTCTCTAGGCTTTGGATATATTACATTCCAAGAGGTAATGCTGGCTCCATGACAACACCAAGCACTTACAGTCTAAGAGTGACTTATCCTGGTAATGCATCAACCTGAGAAGACAGCTGCAGCACTGCAGCAGTAGAAAACACTCAGTCACCAGACTCATCCATCCCCACAGTTGCAAGGCAAGATATTCCTGCAGCCTGAGCACATGGCAGAGCTCAGAGCTTCTGCCAGGTGCCTTCCTGCTGCTTGTGTACCAATTGTGAGCCCACAGATGGAGCTCCCAGGGGTCTACAGAGCTGTCCTGAGTCTTTCAGCATGCAGCAACTTGACGTGAGTGAAGCCATCTCCATCTTGCCAGACTTTTCTCTGGTTGTTTCCTTCAGACAGTCACTAAACAGCTTAATGTTCGAGTGTCTCCTTAGGTGTTGTGCTCATTATATTTTCTTTTCTCAACATGTCAGGGATGGAGGCTGCCTGCAGGTGTCCTCTCATAAAGGAGGGACTGGAGAGTGCAGCAGGAACTGTGTCTCTTACGGCACACAGGCAAAGCTTCAGAGAGCAAACACCACTGGAACTCTGTCCTTGGATAACGTTACTGCTCACACAATTTTTAAAGACGTGCTCCAGACAGCAATGAGGGTTTTCAGTGCATCTCAGGGCACAGGATACTTCTACTGTAATTATGGAGAGTTTGTCCTTCATTACTGAGGGCTCAGAGAGAAGCGAAAAAGAGATCTGATTTTCATGCAATTACAGTGAAAGGGAGTGCAAAATTAAAAACCCCAGCCCCTGTACAGTCACAAGGTTGAATTAATAGCAAGGGAAATATTTTGTTAATTACAAAAATGGAAAAAAGACCAAAAAACCAGATATGAAAGAATCTTGCAAATAATTAATATACAGAGAGACAACCCTAGAGTCCTCAGGATTCATCTTGAAAAGCCCCTAGTTTAATTTTTGTGTGTCTACTTCCTTTCATAGAATCACAGAATTATTGAGGCCAGAAAAGACCTCTATGATCAAGTCCACCTGTGATCTAA
The DNA here is from genome assembly GCA_028565055.1 of Phoeniculus purpureus. Lineage (NCBI taxonomy): Eukaryota > Metazoa > Chordata > Aves > Bucerotiformes > Phoeniculidae > Phoeniculus > Phoeniculus purpureus. The sequence goes on from JAOXOE010000001.1 coordinate 63,040,489, forward strand.
CATCACCACAAACAGCTAGACCATGGCACTAAGTGTCACATACAGTCTTTTCTTAAGCACCTCCGGGGGTGGTGACTCCATCCTGCTTCTTGTTTTAATTTTCGTATTTTCACTACATGGCTTGTATCTTTGTAGTCAAAAAACCCTGGAGTTAAATTGATTGAACAGCAAAGTCATAAATGCCACTTAAGCTCCTGTGCAGTACCGGGGCAGCCTGTAGAAACAGTGTCTGGGTTTCGTTCATTGGCTTTAGAATGTGGAAGGGCTGGTTTATGCAAATAGTGGTTTTAGCTGGTTGGAATAGTTCACTTGCTAATGTGCTTTCCTATTTTCTGCAGACAAAGCATTGCCTGGTGCTAAGTACCTCACTATATCTGAGTATCCTACTCTTAGAAACAGAATTATTAGTTCTGCCGACTGCAAAGTAGAAATTTCTGTTGCAGCATCTCTTAGACTGAATTTGTTGTTGCTCTTTACTCGCACCTCATTCTCCTTCAGATTCCACCACAACTTTTTCAGTCGCTCGTAAGAGCAACACTGACCTGGAGATGGTTCTGCTCTGAGGTTGGTGCCATTGTACAAAGGCAGACAGGAATATTGAAAGGACAACAGAATGTATTTTTAATGTGAAGTAAGTGAGATCAGCTGCTGGCCAGAAAAATCCCATTGCTCTGCTGCCTCATTGTTTTCTACTACCCCTTTTCCTAAAGAAACCCTTGTGAGGACTTAAAAGCACTTGCAGCGTTGGGTGCTTAGTTTGTCTGGTCTTGAATATGTTGTCTCAGGAGGAAGTCAGCTCTCTGTCTGGAAGTTAAATTAGGCTGTCTGTAGAGCACTTATGTCTACCCCTGAGCGGAACATCTCCCTGATGAGGAAAGGCTGAGGGAACTGGGTCTCTTTAGCTTGAACAAAAAGGAGACTGAGGGGTGACTTCGTTAATGTTGATAAATATGTGAAGGGTGGGTGTCAGGAGGATGGAGCCAGGCTCTGCTCAGTGTCATCTGATGATAGGACAAGGGGTAATGGATGTGAGCTGGAACATACTGTGATACTGTGATAGGAGGTTCCACATCAGTATGAGAAGGAACTTCTTCAAGATGAAGGTGATAGAACACTGGAAGGGGCTGCCCAGGGGGATTGTGGAGTCTCCTCCTTCTCTGGAGACGTTCCTGTGCTTAGCCTGGACATGTGGCTGTGCAACTTGGTTTAGGTGATCCTGCTGTGGCAGGGCTTGGACTGGATGATCTTTCGAGGTCCCTTCCAATCCCTAATGTTCTGTGATTCTGTGATCTGAACTGTATTTTAAAACATTGTTATTTTGGAGGTCTTGTAACTTATATTTTTGTAGGCTAACTATAATGAGAGTTATTTTTCTTTTGAGTGACAAATGTTAAATACAATTTTTTTTTAATAGGAAAGGTAGTAAGTTCTTAGCTTCTCCATGCTGTAAAGTAATTTTGAAAACTCAAAAGTCCCCAAAAAGAAAAATCAAATTCTCTTATCCCACTTAAATGATAATAAGTTTAAGAAAGGTTAATTGCACAGCTCTGACTCCAGGCCATCTATCCTCCTCTTGACAGAATATTTTCATCAGTGGTGGGAGCAACGGTAGAGCATAGCAGTGATGATATAAATTGAATTGACACTTTCATGTAGATACTTGCAAAAATAATGCACTGGGATTCCCTAGTTGTGACAAGGTGGCAAGTTGTTGATTACAAAAAGTCATTAGAAAGAGCTTGAAATATTCAAACATACTTCTTTGACATGAGATGCTCAACAAGCTGTATTTAATAACCTCCTTTTAAAATTTTTCCCAATTAGTGTAGTGAGACGTTTTGGCAGGTTCACTTGCCGTGTTATCTTTGAAATCTTAATTTTTTGACAGTCTAGTCTCTTAATGATCACAGAAGAAAAGGTAAAACATCTAGGTCATGTGATCTACAATTAACTCCATTAATTTCTTGGAAGAATAAAAAAAATAATAATGTAAAATGTTACTCAGAATCTTCAGGGTTGGATGGGGCCTCAAGAGATCATCTAGTATAACACCCCCTGCCAAAGCAGCAGTGGCTAAAGCACATTGCACAGGGCTGTATCCAGGCAGGTTTTGAGTATCTCCTGAAGAAAAGATTCCTCAACCTCCCAGGGCAGCCTGCACGGTAAAGAGATTTTTGTCATATCTAAATGATAACTCCTGTGTTGTCCTGTCACTGGGTACAACTCTTCATACAACCATACTTCAGATTTTTATAGAGATGAGTAAGGTTTCCTCTCAACCCTCTCCGTCCAAGCTAAACACTCCCAGCTCTTTCCACCTTTCCTCATAGGAGAGATGCCCAGGCCCCCAGTCATCTTCATTGCTCCCCACTGGACTCTCTCCAGTAGTTCCCTGTCTCTCTTGGACTGGACAGCTCAGAACTGTACACGATATTCCAGATGTGGCCTCACCAGGGCACAGTAGAGTGGGAGGATGACCTGTCTAGACCTACTGGTCACACACTTCTTCATGCACCCTAGGATACTATTTGTGTTCTTGGCAACAAAGGCACACAGTGTGTTCATGGCCAGCTTATTGTCCACCAGAACTAAAAGATCTTTCTCTTCAAGGCTACTGCCCAACAGATCTACCCTTAACCTATACTGACGCACTGATGCATGTTACCTGATTCATCAGAATTGCTGCTCAGCTTAAGAGTAAAATTTCAAGGCGTGTTTATCCTGCTAAAGGTACATCACTGAAGCTAGAACAGTAAAAGTGTTTTCTGATCGTATGTGAGCACTTACTGTACGATGATAAATCCAACTCACCGACATGCCTTTAGCCTCCAAGAATTTAGTACAAGTGAGAGAGATTTATCCCATGATTATATAAATAAGTGTGATGTTTTAAAAAAAAAGTGAATTCTCTACAGGAAGTTGGTCCCAACTGCTGAGGAAATCCTTTATGATACACTTTAACTTCAGTCATTCTGCATTGTAGAGTCATTTCTATGTAGTGGTGAAAGTAATTAGGAGACTATTTATCCCAATTTGTGGATGACCAACCAGAAGTTGGTCTTTGCACCATTACAAGTGCAAAATAAATAGCCTAGGAAAAACACATAATCATGCCAAAACCAAATAACAGGAGGTTTCTGTCACAGAAGTGGAAGGACTCCAGTTTTTCACTGAGCCTTTGACAATTCTTTGTAAGAGTAGAACTATGGTGCACTACTGAGGGCTTTAGTAGCCGCTACATTTCCTTTTAGGTTGTCACCAAATGGATATAGAATCATAGAATTATAGAATGGGTAGAGTTGGAAGAGACCTTAACACCCCCCTGCATGGGCAAGGACACCTTTCCAAGGTCAGGTTGGGCCTTCCAGTAGGAACCACCAAGGCAGGCAGTAAAACTTTCCCTTTTCAATGTTTTTCTTTATTAACACAAACACTGTTGTTTCTACCACAGTCTTTATGCCCCAACTCCGTTTCTGTTTTTCCTAGTGTTACTTTCCGCAACTTGCTTTCTTAACTCGATCAGTCAACCCACGCCCTGTATCACCTAGCAAACCCAGTAGGAATCAAGCTCACCCAGAAGAAATGAATGGCATCCGTTGCAAGGTCTTACTTGTTACTGGGGAGAAAAAAAAGGCAAGCAACAAACTGCTTGTGCATTGTCAGCTGATAACACAGGGAAACACCCTTAAGAAAAACCAGCTGTGGGCAGACACTTGGGTGGTAAACTAGGGAATGAAAAGAAAGCTGACTGAAAAAGACACTTGATTTTTAAATGTCCTTTACTAAATGACAAACCTGAAGCTAAAGATAAGTCACAGTTTCATTCCCAGTGCTGAGTTCTTTCTAGAGATCTTCTAGATAAGTTTTTCTCTCCAGAGGGCTGTTTCAAACAATGAAAATTTAATGTGGGTTTACCTTGAATATTTCAGCCAAATGTGTGGATCTGTGAGGCACTCCAGATTTTTTACAGTTTCCTTTCTGCTGTTGAAACAGAAACAGTACCAAGCCAAAAGAGCCGGTGTCTGAATACGCTGCTGACATCTGGACAGTAAATATCTTAAAAATATTTAGTGAACGCAAGGAATCCATAAGGAGATGGGAAAAGAGCATTTGTTTAATAACTCTGGTGGACATTTCCAGTGTACACAAAAATCACTGCATTTTAAATGGGAAAAATCATCAGGCAAAACCTGATGCACACCCTCACACGCACGCAGACAGCTGTAGCGGAGAAGAGAGATGTACCAGTTAAGAAAAGCTGCACTGGTGCCAGTCTCTCAAGCAACCCCAACACTAGTACGAAAACCATAGCTGAGCATCACATTAAAAGCATTTAGTGATGCTTATTCTTTTTCCATTTACTGGGTATTTGTGAGTAGGGACTATGGATTCTGACCACAAATTTCAACATGGATTTCTATTTTCCTTCCACCTCCATGTGACACAGTTTTTTTATCAGCACCGGAACATATTCCAGTTTGCCTGAAGTACCCTGACAGTTAACAGGCAGGTTGAATAAATTGTTGCTGTGTGCCTGAGGCTCTACATTTCCCTGACTCCTTCTCTTTCCTTTCTTCCCTGTCTCCATTCCCCTCCCTCCCCTTCCCTTCTCCTCCCCTCATTTCCCTGTCCTATCAGCTATTGCAGAATCCCATTTTTAATGCTTTTACCCTTCTACCAGCACACATTGCACTAACAACAACATTTTCATATCCACAGCAGGACTTTTTACATACACAAAAACTGGAGGTCTTATGCTGTCTAATACTGTATTTCTTACTATCAAATTCACTTCAGTGTGCGTGACTTTAGTAAAGCAGGCAGTTGTACCGTGGCTTTGTTCTGGTGCTCTAAGGCGTCTGTTTGCCAGCAAATAGGTGTTGTCTCTCAGAATGTAAAGAAGAATATTGTCCCCTCCCACTGCATTAATGACTTCTTTTTCCCACATGCCCAGAAGGATGGGGCTTAAGAACTGTATTCCTAGTAGATTATACTGACAGGCAGTAGCTCCCTGCTGCATATGTTATAATTTTGCTGGCTTACGATTGCATTTTCTTTCCTCTTTGAGTGAATGTACTGTTGAGTTTGGGTTCCTCTTTGCTGTGGCATGATATATTCACAACTTACAAAGATGTGGATGCGGTCGTTAGAAGAATTTATACCTATTTATCACGTCAGGATTCAGAATCTGCATGGTGTGTGATATAGCTGCATCTGAATAACTTGCTTGGCAAAGATTCAGCTTCTTAATTACTAGGAGCTTCTTCCCTTCCTGTAGAGATGAACAGAGGGAAGAGGGAGAGTGTCCACGGCACTGAAATACTTTAAATGACAAGCATTTTTTGTGCAACATGGTTTAGTGCTAGCTGGTAAGCTGGGCATAAAACTTTGGGCTGTATTATTACTCCATTACTTGTCCTGGCCCAAAGCCTGTGAAGAGACTTATGAATGCATAAGTGTAGGATATCCGGTGCTGATATCTTCCCAGGCTCAATGTACCCAGGCTGGGGGAAGGACAACACCCTTGAAGGTGTTAAAGAACCTCATTCCTCCTCAAGAGGTTCCTGACCCGTTGGACCAAGTGTGCATGTATGAGCACGGGGACGGTAGGACAGGCTGAGCTGACTAGCCAAAGTTACCTGTGTAGATTTGCCTATTGTTGACTTAGAAACAAACTATATGACAATCATATGACAAAGTAGTCTCTACCCTCATCTTTCTGTCCTTGTAAAGTTAAATAAGCTGCAAATCAGGCAGCTATTGCACTGCTTGCAGGACACTTCCATATTGAAATACTGGGCTGTAAATTGTGACATCTGTGATCTGATTCATTTTGGGTTTAGGCGCCAGGCAGAAGAGATTGATTAAGGTCATGGGAAATAAACTGATAAGTTTCCCTGTGGTAACCCATCTTCTCTCATAAATACCGTTCCCGGGCTTTTTCTTGTCTGAGGCTGACTAATGACTTAGAAAAGGCACTTCAGCTTTCTATGGACAGATATTAACTGGTGTGCTATATCCCTGAGCTATATGTTGTAATGTAGTTTCTGAAGAGCACAAAGATTAATTTCAGTGCTGCTTATATTTCATAATGAACTTTTAGAAAGTAGAGTTTTGACATTCCTGACTTCTGTGATGTATCAATTCAGGATCTCATTTATCTTCACTGAGTTTGTGTTATGTAGTAATTTGCGAGAGATCATCTCTCTTTTATCAACTATGCTTTTATCACTTTACTGTCATCTTTACCATTTTATCTTCTATATGCTGTAAGTTATCTTGAAAGCAGAAATTTTTCTCTGTAAGGTGATTATACCTAAAGGATGTTTTCAGGATATTTATTTCAAGTTTTGGACGTTCAGTCAGTTATACGGTACAATTTGGGAGGTCTGAGATATTTTTCAGGACTGACAGTATCAATCCACCAGAAATTTCCCCTGGTAATCCACTGAGGTCTATCTGTGGGCAAATGTACGTGGCTTATCCTCCATCTTGTTTTGGAAAAATAACTTCAATGATTTGCTGCAGAGCACATGCTAAAAATATTGGTAAAATACATTGTTGGTTATGTATCTATCAGGAATGAACACAGTTGGGTTTGTTAGTTTTATAATAGCAATAAAATTCAAACTTTATCGCGAGTGTAACATAAATCAAAGGATTGGATTTTCACGGCACCTAACGATTAACCGCTTTAACAGCTAGTTGAGTGACTTAGCAAACTAAACCAGCAACTTGGTTACAGATTCAAGAATAAGTAGATTCATGCTAACTTAGTACATGATTCTCGAATCATGTACCTGTACAAGATTCTTAGTACATGATATCTTTAATCTTGATTCTTAGTGCACGATATCTTGAGTCTTTGATTCAAGAATCTTGAATCAAAATACAGAGACATTAATCATACAGACAAATACAACTACTTGGATTGAGAAACACTTGAATTCAGAGCCTACTCTCAAATGTATTAAAAGCAAAGTACCAAAATAAGTAGAGAAATATATGAGGAGGAGGCCAGCCTGTAGTCAAATTTGCCTGTTCAAGTTTAGAGTAATACGCACAACACATTGGCGTTACTTAACAGTTGGTTGCGGTCTTGTGGAGGAGGTTCTCACCAAACCCACGTGCGAGTTTCTTTTGTAGAAGATCCTGAAGGAATCCCAGCTCAGGGAAGATTCTGAATGTAGCCCACTGCCATCCAAAAGAATTCATATGGGTCACAGATTTATAGGGTCTTTTGATTCATGATTTATAGGGCCTGAGACAATCAGCTTTTGTCAGACACATTTCCTTTACGTGACTGAAGTGGTGTAATATTTTGGTTTACGCAGGTCCAGACCCTTCTAAATATTCAGGTTCCCTTTTCTTTTAAAACTTTCTTGGTAAACAACACATTAGATGCATTGTTGTAAATTACTTGAATATTAGGTTGTTTTTACTTGTAGATGGAACATCTATAACAACTGGAATTGTTAGTGCCTGCATGTCTTCCAGAATGTATTATTTCTGAGTAGGGATGTGTTTCTTTCCCCAGTCATCTGATTTAAATAGGGGTTTTTTGAGACACTGACTTCTTTTTCTCAAAGTCTTTCTGTAAATTCAATACAAGCCAACGGAAAATTTTCCGTTTACGTCTGCATGGATAAATTACTTCTAAGGACATAGTTTTCTCTAAAGATATTTTTGTGACTCTAAGCCACATAGTTATTTCATCCTTTCACCATCTCGATGGTTATCCTCTTGCTTTCACAATTGTCTAATATTTTTTTAAACAAGAGGAGATTAGTTGAAGCTAAACAAAATTTCATTCAATGGGAAAATAACTTGAACCTCGTTCCTTAGTATTGTAAATCTTACTTATCTTATTTTGGATCGCTCGCAGTGAAGTTCAAGTTTTATTTTGACTTTATCATGCTCCAATTTCCAAAATGTAGAGAGAACAAGGGTGAATGAAAAAACCAACAACACAACTTGGAATAATATTCATTTTTAAGGTGTTTGAATTGATTTTGACAATATGTAATGTAGAAACAACTTTAAGCTCTCCATGTGAGCATTTTGTGATGTTTAAATACTACTACCTCATCTAAAGGTTTCACTGGAGTTTTATTATGTGCCTGAGAGCCATAAGATAGCCTTAAATCTCCTCTGCAGATCTCTGACATCTGGTTTTATTTTTGTGTTTATGGAGCTAGGAGCAGCCCCCATGGTTAGTTGAAGATTTGCTGCTGTGTTCCTGTTCTCCAGAAGGAGGTGGCTGACCCAACCTCCACTGTATGAATAGAGCAAAACTGAATAGAATTAGTCCAAAGTGGTATTATTGAACATATATGATAGCTCAATAAAATTAAAATTGGAGAGATGCATCATAATGAATAGTGGTAGACACACATACCTTGTTCAATACATACTGGGTATAATAACCCAATACTCACATGCTATAAACAAAGGAAAAGTTCAAGTATTGCAAATGTTATAATACCTAACTGATAATTACCCTACTTCAAATTCAAGTCAAGCTGTAAAATGTGGAATAAAAGTAATTCAGTGTATCAGGATCAAGTTTTTTAAAGAACAAATGAGCAAGCAAACTATAATCGCATTTTTAAGAACAAATTGTAGAGTGAGGTCATAGTTTCAGTTATAAAAAGCTTTATTAGATTTGCATTGGGATTTTTTGACTGTTATTTTATACAATATACTACAGAGATCATTTAAAGGCTGCAACAAATTTAGTGTAATTTTGCTCCTGTTTAGTGTGTAGATATGCCTATGTACCCTGCTTTATTTGTCAAGACCCAGGACAAAACAATTACGTTATAATTACGAGTAAATCATACTGGTTTTGAAAGTTTATTGATAAAGAAAGCTACAAGGATTGATAGACTTATAAATTTATCAATTTTTATATTGTGTTTAATTACAGGCTATTACAGTTATAGCCATATAGACTATTCCATAAAATCATAGAATTATTCAGGTTGGAAAAGACCCTTGGGATCACCGAGTCCAACCATCAACCCCACTTTACAAGTTCATCCCTAAACCACATTCCCCAATACCACATTGAACCGTCTTAAACTCATCCAGGGATGGGGACCCAAACACCGCCCTGGGCAGCCTATTCCAGTGCCTGACCACTCTCTCTTTGAAGAACTTTTTTCCTGATGTCCAATCTAAACCTACCCTGTTGGAGCTTGAAGCCCTTCCCTCTGTTTCTGTCGCTAATTAACTGTGAGAAGAAACCAACACCAATATCTCCAGAGAAAGAGAGTCCACAGCCCTCCCTGGGCAGCCCCTTCCAGTGCTCTGTCACCCTCACTGGGAAGAAGTTCCTTCTCATATTGATGTGGAACCTCCTGTGTTCCAGCTCACACCCATGGCCCCTTGTCCTATCATTAGATGTCACTGAGCAGAGCCTGGCTCCATCATCCTGCCACCCGCCTTTTCTGTATTTATCAACATTCATGTGGTCACTCCTCAGTCTCCTTGTCTCCAAGATAAAGAGACCCAGCTCCAACCCTTCTTATTATGGATGAGCACACAAATAGTCAGTTTGTATTTTCAGTTGTGCAAGGAATTCTTGAAAGACATTCTATATACACTAAATTATTGAGGAAGTTACATGGAAGTGAGTTGAGAATGTCCTAATTGAACTGATATCTCCTGAAGACAAGGTTCTTGGGGGACCTTATAGCAATCTTTCAGTACCTCAAAGGGGCCTCTAAGAAGGCTGGGGAAAAGTTATTCAGTAGAGCATAGAATGATAGGATGAAGGGTTATGGTTTTAAGCTGGAAAAGGTTACATTTTGGTTAAATATCAGGAGTAAGTTCTTTAATCTGAGGGTGATGGATCTATGTTAACAGCTTTCGTCTTTAAAATAGCTCTGAATGCACCCAGAATAGCTGCCAACAGAGCAGGAATGTGCAAAATGTAGCAGACAACAGGTCCACACATAAGTGAGAAGCAAATGTGTTGACTTAGCTAACATGGAAAATCAAACAAGCAGGAAAAGAAAAAAAAAAGGGGTGTATAGTGATGACTCTAAAAGTTGATACTCGTCATTCCAATCTTATGAGAAAATACGATAATCACTTTCTCGTCTTCCCTTACTAAAGCTGATTTTTTTCCATTTCACGTTGGTGATCATTACTTACATCTAGCTGTGAAAAAAGAAAAGCCTGCTGACAAGTTGCACTATTGCATAGCTCTGCCTCTCAGAAATCCAATTGTGCCATAACATAATTTAGCCGCGTTTCACCCTGGTATGGGAAAGAGAACTTGATTGTTACCGACACAGTGCTTTTTTGTTGTTGTTGAAACCACATCTTTCACTTACGTGTAGTTTTTTCTTCCCACGTGTCCCACCAGTAAACAAAAGTTGAACTCGCATTTTGTGGGTGTTTTATTTTTTCAAAGGAAAATGGTCAGGATTAAATCTGGCTAAAATAGGATTTGATAATCTTTAGAACTATCACTTCACAGAATCACAGAACACTAGGGATTGGAAGGGACGTCAAAAGATCGCCTAGTCCAATCCCCCCACCACAGCAGGATCACTTAGATCCCAGTTATTTCACATAAAAATTTTCAGTGCTTTCCCCAAAATCATGCTTCTTTGTATGATAAACAAAAATGATAACATGAACCCAAATGCAAGCCTGTGCGTTGTTTGAGTCCGAGTTTATGTTGGAAGCAGTTATAAGTCCTGTGAGAGAAGTATTGATTTTATTACTGAAACTATTCATTTCAAATACGTCCTATACTTTGGAAGGTTTATTATCACGTGTCTTAATTTTTATGATGTGATTCTAAACACCAATATAATACTCTGGTAATTTTCTAAATTAGAAAGTATAGAAATCATTATAAGCTCGTATTTTTGTCATTGGGCTGATTTCCATTAACAGATGTATATGGTAACACAATATGAAACTTAAAATTAAATGCTGCCCTGAATCAGCTAAGAAAGTACTTTTTAGTTTGATTTATAGAGAAAAGCCTGGCACAGTAGCATGTATTCTGATTATTTCTATATCCCAACCCATAAAAAAATGTGTTTATATTATATTTCTCTTGAACTTAGAGCTGGCACAAGATTTTAGACTGCAATTTTAGCCCCATGTTCTTTATGATGTATCAGCTAGTGGCGAGACTTCTTTTATTTCCATACATCTATTAAGGTTATAACATCTTTATTCCTATCAGCTCAGGGTTTAAATTTGAGTTTAAGGTAAATGTTTTCATTTAGCTTATTGATTCTGTTCCAATTTAGGAGATTACCCCATAGCTCTAATTCACCCAAAGAATCTCACTGGGGAGATTTTCAAAGGCACAAATAGAAGTCAAACCACTAACTTTCATTGACTGCTGAAAATTGTATTAGTGCCCTCTCTCTGGATACATGGAAACGCTGCTCCCATTGTTCTCTTAATAGGAGTGAGCATCCGTCTTTCTCAAGTAGGCTTTGAAAATGTTGATCAAAGCAGAGTAAGCCAGATGCTCACAGTTTTTTACAGCTCTGCTATGGTCAGTGAATTATTCGTACCATTTGGGACCCAAGCCATATCATTGCTAAAATGATTATAAGTGACTTAGTCTTGTGATAACAGAATCCAACACTGAAAAATTAAATGTTTCCCAGACACAATAGGAAAACAAGAAAAGTTTTTTTAAAAAGTGAATCGATTCATTAACATCAAGGCAATTGCCTGCTAAAGTTGTCCTTCAGCTGGGTGGTTTGTGGCTTTTTTTTATTAGGCTGTGGGATGACCTTCATTCTTTTTCTGAAGACCAGAATGAAAGCACTGCAGAGGCAATGATCTCACCTTCTTAAATAAAGGCAATGTAATGCCCTCCTTGTATTGCAATCTAGGGTGTAGTGTTGACAGATGCAGAAAAGCCCATCAAAGCTCTTACTCTATCCTTTACGTGTGTTGTCATTGTTCCTCTTTTCTGCCTATCTTTCAAAATACTTCTCCATGCTTCTGGGTGCCACTCACCCCACAAAAAATTGGCTGCATTATGTGAGCATATGTGGAAAGCCATATATTTTCTTCCACCAACACAATGAATTCCAGGAATAGCTCCATCTTCTGCAATAAATTTCATCGGGTTTTATATACTTGGTAGGCTGGCTCCAGATTCGAGCTTTCTGGGATGAAATGTAGAACAGAGCCAGCACTCAAGTTTTGCATTTTAGTCACAGAACATTAGGGATTGGAAGGGACCTTGAAAGATCATCTAGTCCAAACCCCCTCCTGCCACAGCAGGACCACCTAGACCAAGTTGCACAGGACAAACCCATCATCTACACAAACTGAGCTGCTGAGATAATGACACTCTTGCTTTGGTTTCTCATCATCAGTTATTCACTTGTATTGGCAGAGTTCTCTACCCAACTGCCTTTCCTTTGCATCTCTTCCGTGTGGTACCTCATTGATGAGTAGGGCTTGGTTAAGTGGGGATACAGAAGGAGGTAAAGAATAAGTCAAGGGTATACTGCAAAAAAGAGTGATATACTAAGTCACAGCTAGGTGGAAAGAAAAATTATATTTCAGTAAAGAGCAGTGAGCAAAAAAGAGATAAGAAACCCGCCTGGACGTGTTTCTGTGCAACTTGGTCTAAGTGATCCTGCTGTGGCAGGGGGATTGGACTAGATGATCATTTGAGGTCCCTTCTAATCCCTAACATTCTGTGATTCTGTGATAATAAAAATTGCAACAAGCTTTGTCATAGATTTTGCAACCACAAAATGCCCTGATCTTCTCTGACTGTTTTCTTGAAACCTGCCAACATTCTGTTTCAAATGCGTTAGAAAGGCTAAATATAGACATGCAAATCAGGCTTGACAAATTAGCCTAGCAACTATTTTTTAAAACAAAAAGCCAAAGGCCAACCACAGTTTAGCAATGTAGTTTGAGAGCTTAGTAGGATGGCATATTTTAGGGTAAACAGTTCATTTCAGTCTTTCTGTGGGACGTTTTGTGTCTGAACATACCTTTATAATTCTGTACCACTCGGTAAACTCTCCTACATTTGTCTGAATTAATAGCCTAAAGATTGCCACTTGGTTAGGACAGATAAAGATAAATGACTTGCGTATATTAAATGTGTTTAGGATATGTTTAATCCATGAGTTCGATGTTAAAAACGCCAACATCTTATAAACTTTTACTATCAACATGATCTCAGAAGTATTCTTGTAATAGTTGCATGTGGCTTCTCATTTATGCTGACATAAAGCACTGGCTGTGCTGAAATACCACTTCACATAGAACTGTGTGGATCTGTTAGCTGTGCAGTCACACGTAACAGTCCTAAATAGACACTATAAGCAGGCATGTGATGGCTGCTGTTTTAGAGTTGGAACAGCAAGAGAGAGAGCGAGCTTTTAAAAGATTGTCATTGCATGATGTATGAGTGGTGGTTGAGTCCCGATCCCTGGATAAGTTTAAAAGATGCTTAGATGTATTGTTGGGGGATCTGGTTTAGGGGTGAACTTGCAGAGTGGGGTTGATGGTTGAACTCGATGATCTCAAGGGTCTTTTCCAACCTGAATGATTCTGTGATTCTATGATTCCTGAGAGCTCTTGTGATGTACTTGAGTTTTTCATTTATTTAGTGCTAGAGCACTGTTGATGTAGTGCTGGTTGACCTCAACCGAGATTGGAGTACTCCAGTGTAACTTCAATGAAGTTTGCTTGTGTGTTCATTAGCAGGAGCATGTATACACAGATGCCTGTGCATGCATTTAAATAGTTGTGTGTGTGTATTTATTTATGCAGAACATATTTGTTTTCCTCTACCAACAAGAACTCAAAAGGTGCTAGTAAGATGCATAATGTTATGGGTGAGAATTTAAATGCTCAAAAGTGGGGAAATTAAGAAACAAACAAGACGAGATGAGTTTTAAGATTCAGTTGTGCTAAACCATTAAATCTTTAGGGGAGAGGCAATGTCAATTCGTATGATTACACAGTGCCAAGTACACTGTAGGTGTTCAATATGTAAACAAGAAAGGTAAAGGGAGTCCAGCACAGAGCCACAAAGATGATGAAGGATGTAGAACACCCCTTATGAGGAAAGGCTGAGGAAGTTGGGACTCCTGAGCTTAGAGAAATGGAGACTGAGGAGTGATCTCATTAATGTCTAGAAATATGTGAAGGGTGGGTGTCAGGAGGATGGAGCCAGGCTCTGCTCATTGTCATCTAATGATAGGAC
>JAOXOE010000001.1:63054815-63120886 GCA_028565055.1 Phoeniculus purpureus
CCTGTGGCTGAACCGCCATTTTGGTATTTTGGCACTGTGCCTGCGACGCCATTTTGGCCCTGTGGCTGGGCCTCCATTTTGGTATTTTGGCCCTGTGCCGGGGCCGCCATTTTGGCCCTGTGGCTGGGCCGCCATTTTGGTATTTTGGCCCTGTGGCTGCGCCGCCATTTTGGCCCTGTGGCTGAACCGCCATTTTGGTATTTTGGCACTGTGCCTGCGACGCCATTTTGGCCCTGTGGCTGGGCCTCCATCTTGGCCCTGTGGCTGGGCTGCCATCTTGTCTACACAGCCCAGCCACTCTGGCCATGCAGTTGATGCTATTTTGTACCAGGGGAAATAGGAGGCTGTGTCACAGCTGCGACTGAGAAACTGAAAAATGCTTAAGTAAGCAGGAGAAAGAGGCCTAGAGGGGGGTGTTTGCTTTTCAGCTGGCTGAACTGTCCATGCAAAATCTGAAAGAACTTGTGACTCTTAAACCTTTGGCAGAAAGTTGAGAAATTGGGGTTTGAAGTGTTCCAGGGGTGGTTCTCTCTTTTGCTGCAGTATCTGTCCCTTTCCCCAGGGGATTTTGCATGAAGCCAAAGACTTCTACATGGTTCTTCTCCCCTTTATCTCAGAATGTGTGTGATGGTGTTGTGTTATGTTTGTTTTGCTTGTTTGGGCTTTTCCCCTTCTCGTTCTTGGACGTAGATTTAATAAAATCCCTTTTGTTTCCCCTAGCACCTTTGTTGCCTGATAGGTCCTATCTGAGAGGTATTTGGTGTGTTTACCCCCACCAACCCAAAGACCAGTGGAGGCTAGGTAGCCTTTTGAAGGCCCTGGGAAAGGGCCTTGATGAGGCCAAAGCACTTCACAGTATCACAGTACATTAGGGATTGGAAGGGACCTTGAAAGATCATCTAGTCCAATCCCCCTTCCAGAGCAGGACCACCTTGACCAAGTCACACAGGAACATATCCAGGCATGTTCTAAACTTCTCCAGAGAAGGAGACTCCACAATTCCCCTTTTGTCAACCCATTACAATTGTTAGAGAATGCGGCCATACTCATACTCATTGAGGCTTGGTTTTAACCCACTACACTGTTCAAGTAATTACTGTCTCCCATCCAAGTACAAAACAGGCCCAACCTTGCTTAGCTAATCCAACATTCCATCTCTATGTCTCTTCACCCATTCCTGATCCTTAATCAGCAAACACCAGGTGATAAGAAGTTTTAACCCCATTCTATACAAAGCTGTATAGCACTGAAGCATTTTCAAGTCAGGCAAGTTTACGTATTTCTTTGAACTGAGATTGATTAAACCTACATTGAATTATCCTGCTGAAGTGAGCAATATCTTTTATCTCTTTGGCATAGCCAGTAGGACTTTACACATGTGCACTATGTGGCTCCTCATGTCTCCCTTTAAAACATCTGTTTCGGGATTGTCTGTTCTCCAAGGATAATTAATGTTCTGTCTGTTGTATACATCTACCTAGTTGTTACAAAATAGATTATTTCAATAGATAATACTGTATTGAAACCAGTAGACATTGTAGATTTACAATGGGGACAAATATTTGGAAAT
This sequence comes from Phoeniculus purpureus, assembly GCA_028565055.1. Taxonomy (NCBI): domain Eukaryota; kingdom Metazoa; phylum Chordata; class Aves; order Bucerotiformes; family Phoeniculidae; genus Phoeniculus; species Phoeniculus purpureus. The sequence goes on from JAOXOE010000001.1 coordinate 63,056,386, forward strand.
ATCTTAGATTTATCATTAACATCTCTGTTCTTATTTCCATTACGTATTGCAGGTAACATTTATGTTAGTGCTGCTGAGCTGGTGTAATGCAAGGAAGGACACATCATGAAATGGAAACATTATCCTTTTTTGGTCATAGTAGCTGTATTCAACCTTTCCAGATGCCAGCAGTTACTGGGTCAGCTCATTCCAGGTAGGCACCTTGAATTTAAACATAAACATTCACGCTTTTATGAGTAATTCTTACACTGTCCGCGTGAACATGTGCATGCACATATACCTGGACTTTTCTCTCTATGTATTGGTGTGTTTGTGTGTGAAGAAATGAATGAGCTCATCTTCATATTTAAAGCAATTTAACAACTGTTGGATAGTCTGTGTTGCGGTAAGTTACATAGGAAAATACAGAAAACGAGCAGCCAGAAAATATAAGTAGGAGAAGGTTAAGATGGTTATTAAACCATTCCTCTGATTAGCACTGTGGATGGAGCAAAGACATACAGAGTGGAGAAACAGACTTGAATATCAAAGAGAAAAGGAAATCCAGAGAACCTTCCTCAAGGAGGAGGAATATAGCAGCAACTATGAAATAGCTGAAACGCAGTGCTTTCAGTGCAATCCTAGAGATCAAGGATCATGCCAGTGTGTGGCATATGGCAAGTATTACTAGTTCAGAGATGGGTGTGTGTACAAAAACAGCAAGATATTCTTCTACTTTAGAGAGGAGGTGCTGGTAACAAGAGGTAGCCTGTATCGCTTCTATGAACAGAAGATTTTTGTTGATGTAACATAGAGAAAACAAAATCTGTTTTGTTGTGATGGTTATTTTAAAGAACAAATCTGTAAAAGCAGTTTCTGAGTCATTCTGAATCATTTTCAGGGACACCCCAAACAGAACCACTATTAATACATAACTTTTCAGTAAAGTGTGGGAGAACACAAGAGGCATGTAACCAAGAAAGTGGCCTGCTGATTTTTGGTTGTTATTCTTTCTGTTTTGCATCTGAACAATAGCGTAGAAGACTCCTGGTTAGATTTCTAAGCTGAATACATTCTGCGTGCAGAGTTTTGTGGCTATATAATTCTTCGTTTTGGTGGTCAGCTAGGTCAAATGTAGACTACAGATTGAAAAGATAAAGCAAAAGATTTTTTCCTTCAAAGATTTGTTGACCTATAATGAGTAGTGGTTCGTGGACAATAAAGAAATAGGTTTTTTGTGGCGTTTTTTTGTTGTTTGCTTCAAATACATTATGTAGGAGATTCAAAAATGAAGGTGTACATTAAAATTATAATTTTAAAAGTTTGACCTTGGACTTCAAACATTATTTCAAAGCAATTTACCTGTCACAAAGACATCTACAGCCCTTTTAAAAAGGAACACCTGCAGCTCCAAAAGTATTTGCATGATAGCTACCTCCCTCCACTTGCATAGGATTCAATTTAGTCATCGTTTCGTAGAGTCTACTAAAAAAAGGCTGTTTGCATTGTATTACTTTTTGCATCAAATTAGTTGCAGAATAAAATCACAGGTGGCATTTTGATTTTGTCCCTGCTTTGTAATTTTCATCACAGACCTCAGACTTGAACCAAGAGATTACTATACTTGGCCAGACATCAGCATGCTCAGCCTCACTGGCAGGGTGCCAGGAGTCTGATTATCACAAAAGATCAAATAAAGCAGGATTTATTTTTTTTTCCTCCTTTAAGCAGTTCATCCCATTCATTTTGTTCTTTTCAAATCTTTTCCTTACAAAGGAATGTATCTCTTTACATTAATTCTTTTAATGCACAGAAAAAGAGAGAGACCTGTGCAAAATCTCAATTTTTTTGCTTTGTTTAGTGGGGGGAAGGGGAAAAAGAAATACTGGATCTTTGGAATTCTTCTGTATCCATGAAAAATAGCAACAGAGCAATAGATTAACAGCATTTTTGAGGATTGCTAAAAGCAGTACACAGCTAAAACATCTGTGATCATAGTACTACTAAATTAATTGGAATTCTTTTTATTTCACAAATTTTTATTATTTTTAGTTCTTTAAAAATAACATTCAATTAAATTACACATAGATCATGCTATTATAAACCTTTAAAAATGAAATTATATGGTTTAAAACTCTCCGGTGTTTTCTTATCTAGAAATTGAAAAGTGTTTCAGCTTATTGACACTGTAGCTTTAATTTCAAATGCTGAACTACCAGAAACATGTTAAAGCTTACCCTCAGAAATGGATTTTTCAACTTCAGTACAATGTGATGAATTTTAATGTTGGTTTTATAACTCTGAAACATTTATTGTAGTCTTTGTTTTATCTTTTCATATATTCTTGTTGAGTCTTATTCTTTTTGCGAATGGTGTCTACAGGGAAGCACTGTCTCCCCCCTTTATTAAAATCAGGGCTGAGCCTTTCATCTCATGTCATTACATCTTACCTCTAATTCACATATAAAATACACTTGCAATTCCACTACGGTTGTCTCCTGAGGCATAAAGTATCTCTGCTTTGGCACATCTTTATTTAATCAGGGGTTGAATGTTATCTTGGAAAGACGTGATTTTTCTCTCCAGTTGCTCTGCATATTGAAAAGCTAGAAAACTTGGTAGTTGATTTTAAAGTGCGCTGATCTAAGAAAACATGATATTAACAAATGCTGTATTATGCTTAGATGCCTGTGTTGAGATCTGCTATTTCAGTTGTCATTGATTTGTTTTAAAGTAACTTGTTCCTTCAAAAACATAGAAGAACTTCAAATCTGACAGTCAGCAAAATATTTTAATAATTTAAACTGAAGTGGTTTTTCTTCTAAATCAATAGAAGCAAGTGCAAGCTTTCATATTTGTTGTCTGTTAATAAAAGATAGGAGCTTGGGATCAGGCTCTTTCGCAGGGAGTACTGTGGAAATGCCCTCTATTTAAATGGGAACAGATGCCAAATATTCAGGGTCTAGTTGGTCCTTAAGTGTTGCAGAGATACGTGGACTTAGCCTTGCATAACCAATTTCTGAGAACTTCAGATTGACTATTAATATAGTTTTGTAATACAGTTTTCTGTAGGTCTTGGGGAGAGGAAGATGAATAGAAAAAAATCTTTTGAACACAGATTTTTGAGAAATTTTGACAGAAGCTTGTAGACCTCCATGGCCTACAAATGCTATCTCTCAGTACTTGAGCAAAGACTGATACTGTGCTAGAAAGCCTGATATATTTCCATTATTTTCACGTATAAAAAGATGCTTTTCTGATACTTATTTTGAAATTATTTTAAAATCTTTGAAGTACGTTATTTCTCCAGGAAATTGGCTCCCTTTAAGAGATGCAGATACATAACAAAGCATAAGATACATGACACTTTCATAGTTGAATATGAATTCAAGGAATACGTTTTGCTAGTGTAAGTTGTTTGATAATCATAGAAGCTTACTTGAAACCTGAAGAGAATCAGCCCAGGATCTGATGTTTTCTAGGGTACCTTATACTATTATAAATTTTCTTTCCTCTAATACTTCTTGGCTTACAAATGAAACCCTACAGGAAATACATTCCCTATCCTGGCTTGTTTGTCTCTTTCAACAGGAGAGAATTATTATTCACAATGAAACTTTCATAAATGCAGATTGTCTTTCCTCACTGTCTGTAATGTGCTGACGTGTAAGGAAACATTATTGGGATGTGGAAGCTTACATTGGAGCTTTTGTGTAGTTAATAATCAGTAGCATAAGTAACTATGTTTTTTAGTGTGGCTTTTTTTCTTGGTTTGTTGGGTGTTTTTTAAATCACTCCTAACTTTCCAGTACTCAATACTCTCTGACCTGGCTAATGAAAACTAGCTGCTGCATAAAGAAGCGCAGTCATGTATAATGCAATATATAGTCATTCACTCATACACTTTTTAAGTGCATGAATGAATTTTTAAATCAAATATCCAGAATAAATCAATTATCTGAAAAAGGCATTGAATAGTTCAGGTAAAAAAATTAACTAGATTTATGGTTACACAATGTTTTTTTTCTGCAAATAATATTTGAAAAACAATGTTTGGCCAAACCCAAACAATGGGTCTAACTATTGGCATTTGGCTCAGAGACAAAGAGAATTGGACCCTTAAAATTCCACGTAAGTCCCTGATTGTAAGGCTGCAAAGGGAGAGTGAAGACTCATTTAGCCAAGGAAATGAAGTGACCAGTACTCCTTTGACATTTGTCAAAGAAAATGGGTATGGATTTAAATTCTTCGAATTTGAAGACACCTGTGTCTTCACTCTTTCTGAGCAAGTGATCCGTCAGCTGGGCTCATTTTAACAAGATGGCGGTTATGTTGGTTATAATTTTATATTGTTTTAAAGTAAAGTGGTGTTCGTAACTATTTTGCAATGAGACATTAGGCATATCAGAGCACTGGAATAGGAAAAGCCTAGTTTCTGTAGGTCACAGGGGAAATAAGGCGAAGTAGAAAGACAGAAATTCTCCAAACTTATGTAAAGCTGTGCTGTCTCAAGGATATAGCTTAAGTACTGGAGGAATGTAAGCTCTAAAGACCAAAGAGCATGATTTAAAAGGGTCAAATTTTTAAATATAAGTCCCCAAATCCATGAAAATTCAATTTTTTCCATTGAAACAGACCAAATGAAGATAAAATTTAGCTGTTTTTATTTAAGACATATATAAAAGTATCAGACTGGAAGGGTGCAGCTCTGGTGTAGAAACACTGATAAAATAATGGAAAAAATTGTTAGACGGCACATGGAAGTAATCCAGTTTGTTTTGAGGGTTTTGTTTTTCTCAAAATAGGACTATATGTAGAGTTAAAACAATGGGGCTGTGTTCTGAACACCTCCAGGATGGAAATTTCATAACCACTCTGAAGGTGAATTTTTAGTTCTCTTTAGAGCCAGCTGGAACTTTCTGCATTGCAGTTTGTGACCTTGCATCTTGTGCTCTCACTGTGTACTTGTGAGACCAGTCCGGCTCTCACTTTTGGCAAAACTTCCTTAAAAGTAGACGAAGACTGCAGTGAGACTGCTACCTTAGAATTCAATATGCTAAAGCAGACTATCTATCTTCTTTTAGCCTCCTTTCCGAGCATGACGTATGTTCCCTGACTGTTTTACTGGTCTTTCCTATAATGGCTCAGGCTCCTTCCCATTTTTTTGTTTCTCTCATGGAGTGAGTGGCCCAAAACTACATGCACTCTTCCACGTGCAGACCCAAGAATGACAGCTAGAGGCAATTAATCACCCCTAGTCCTGCTGCATATGCTCTTACTGAACCATCTCATCATGTTGGTATCTTTCCCTGGATCAGGGCCATAAATTTTTGTGATCCTGATTTAATATAACTATTGCATCTGTAAGTGATATCACAGAACCATTGAATTGTTTAGGTAGGAAAAGACTTTCAAGATCATTGAGTCCAACCATTAATCTAACTTTACCAATCCCACCACTAAACCATGTCCCTAAGGTCCATATCTACATGAAAATTATAGACATCCAGGGATGGTGATTCAACACCCTCCCTTGGGCAGCCTGTTCCAATGCCTGGCAATGCTTTCTACAAAGAGATTTTTCCTAATGTCTAACTTAAACCTCTCCTGGTGCAATTTGAGGCCATTTCCTCTTGTCCTATCACTTGCTGATTTTGAGAAGAGACCAACACCCATCTCTCTACAACCTCCTTTCAGTTATTTGTAGATAGAATAAGGTCTCCTCTGAGTCTCCTTTTCATACTTGAATATGTTTCAAGGGATGATGATTTAATACGTACCTTCTAGGTGTAAGTGCCACCAAATTTGTCGATTGTGATATTGAAGAAGCAGGCAGTTTGCACCTTGCTGGAGACAAGAAAAATATGTTTCTCTAAGGCACTTCCCTGCAAAGAAGGGTCTCTATTTAGACTGATAAAGTAAAATTTAAATAAGAGGAAAACTAGCGTTCTTTGCTCTCTTAAAGACCACATTTGCATTCATCTCTGCCTGTTCCTCCTCTCCTATCCCTGCAATGAACATAGACCATACTGTAATTTTCAGTTAGTATCCCATGAGACTGAAAAGTCATCTTGCCTCATGAAGTTTTCAAGTTTTTTGAAGTGCTGGGTATTTTTAAAATATTTTTGACTAATTTGTATTCCTATATCTGAATGAGTTAATGCTAGATCACATTATCATGAACTGTATTTATTTTCAAGGAAACATTTTCATATCTCCATGGTATGATATTGCCGTGTATAATTTCCATTATGACTGTACAAACTGGCATAGGCTGCCCAGCGAGATTATGGAGTCTCCTTCTCTAGAAATGTTCAAAACTAGCCTGGACTGTTTCTGTGCGACTTGATCTAGGGGATCCTGCTCTGGCAGGGGGGTTGGACTGGATGATCTTTCAAGGTCCCTTCAAACCCCTAATATGCTGTGATTATGTGATTACTTAACAACAGAGGAGATAATAATTTCTTGTCATAAGAAAATGTAAAACTAGTAAACCTTGTATACTGTTTTCAGTTAATTTACCTATATAATGATCCTGTAATTTAGTTAGTCATCTATCCCTGATATAGCTGTTTAGTACTGAATTTGGAATATTTTGACTAAATTTGTCCTGACTCTATCAGATATATGCCAGCTGATTGTTTCAGCTTTGTCATCCACTCATCTTTTTTATTTTGATAGACATCAACACCTTTTCAAAGTACTGATTGTTTCGTGTTTGTTTGCATTGCAGTGTGTCCTTAGGCTTTCTCTGTTGAAATATTTTGGTTTGGTTCTTGTGATTTTTTTTTTTTCTAGTTTATACTTTAAGAAACATTTTTTTTTCTACTCCTCTATTCTTGGGTGGAATGCAAAGGTTTGTAATTCTTTATAGGCACAACAGTTTTTGTAATAAGATGTATATTGAAAGGGTGAGGAAAAGTCTCAGCACGTGCCTTGCCTTCTAGAGATTGTCACTGTGTACATTGAGGTCTTAATAAATAACAAGACTGCCAGCTGTATTTCAATTCATGGCTTCTTTATTAGCTTTTAAAAAGAAATAAATAAAGCATGACGCTTTATTTAATTGTCTGAATAGATGGAGACAAACCAAGAGGCACAGTCAGCTGTAAGACACTTAATGAAGAAATCCCTGTTTTTAATCTAGCTGTAGAAGACACAACTCTTCTCCTTTGATGATGTGGCCTTTGTGATGAACCTGGCTGGAAAAACCGCATGTGCTGCGGTGGCTTCCTAATGAAGTCATCAAAATGCACTGGAGCAAACTGAGTGTCTTGCGTAGATCAGTATAAGTAATTTTAGTTCCTCTATTGCTTGGTTAATAGAAAGTGGCACTGTTCTAGATGATGACTGATAGAGGTTAGATGCTATGGCTGCTATTATTGTGCCTGCAGGTAGGCACCTTTATAAACCATTTCTGTACTTTGTACAAAGGCACACTTTCCTTTGTTTCCCTTTCCTTTCTCTTTCTGAGGATGAAATTCAAGAGCTCTTTCCTCCACAATTTTTGTTCCCCTAAAGCCTCTGCCTGTGTTTTTTCTCTAAATATGCAGATATTCTACTTGCTTTGGATGCATCGACAGACCTTTCAACTAAACCAGTTTCAGAAATAAGGTTTTGCAAAGGCAGCTCACAAAAATTAATTAAAAGATAAACAAGAAGAAAAAATGTCAACAATGATGGTCATACAAAAAAAAAGCTTAACTATATATATTGTGGAGGGAGTCAGCTTTTCTGATATGGGCTTGATTTGCCACAGATACTGTAAATGTGCAGACCAGATTCTGAAGATTTCATTGGCAAAATTATTAGTAAATACTCAGTTCTTGCTTACAAATACCTTGAAGCTCTAAGCTTATTTGTGACATACACTGAATATGAAAACAGCATAATCAGGTCTTGATATTTATCTTAGGCATTATAAACTAATGTTGAAAAGCATTCCTAGTTTATATAGCTCTGTGACACTTCAAAGTTGATAGCAAGGTTACTTTACAGGCGTTTGCGTACAATAAGGATGCGTTTGCTTGTATGCTGTGAGGATCCTGTTTCATACATTTAATGGAGAAACTGGTATAAATCACAGAATATTAGGGATTGGAAGGGATCTCAAAAGATCATCTAGTCCAATCCCCCTGCCACAGCAGGATCATCTAGATCTAGTCACACAGGAACGTGTCCAGGTGGGTTTTAAATGTCTCCAGAGAAGGAGACTCCACAACGCCCTTAGACAGTGCCTTCCAGTGCTCTGTCACCCTCACTGTGATGAAGTTCCTTCTCATATTGATGTGGAACCTCCTGTGTTCCATCTTACTCCCATTGCCCCATGTCCTATCACTAGATGACATTTGGAAGAGCCTGGCTCCATCCTCCTGACATTGACCCTTCACATATTTATAAATATTAACGAGGTCACCCCTCAGTCTCCTTTTCTCCAAGCTAAAGAGAAGTAGTATAAATGTTATGTCTATATTTGTAGACAATATAAGTAGAGTTTTCACCAGAATTTTTTCAAATTACATTAAAATTAACAAGAAGAAATATTATGTAATTTGGGAATTTTGTAAATTTTGTTATGAAACTAGAACACAAAATTATATGGAGACTCTATTGATTTCAGTATTTATTTAGATTATAATATGTTAGAGCTTCAAAGCAATTTAATGTCTTTAACCTTAATTATAAAACTAATGTCAGTCATATCAGTAAAGAATGGAACAATTTACAAGGGTGTTTTCTCACTTAGGACTACTCATTTTGTTACTGTAGGCATATCTAGTCTTGCTAATTTATTTTCAGAGCTGTAAAACGAGTGCCTAGAGATAGTTTACTAAATCTCTTAATAGGTGTCAGACATATTTTCATGATTTCTGCAGTTACAAAGGATGATTCATACGCACCTCTATCTGCACGTGCAGAAAACATATCCTTTAGTCAGAGACTGCCGCCTTATTTCTGCACAAACCAAAAAGGAAATTAGTGCCTTCTGTCTAATCTGAACTGGTGAAAGCAAAGATGTTTTCTATTTTAAGCATTTTTTCCTAGCACTAACTATTGAGTTTCATTAACATTGTTCTGGGTATTTCCACTACTTCCTTAATGGTGTTATCAATGCAGCAACTTACTAGTTGTGGTGTTTTCCTCATTTTGTCTTTTCTTTGAAACACTGTATAGGTGTTTAGAGAAATATTCACTTTTCTCTGCAGTTCAGAAACCACTACCTATCATTTTGATCCAGAGAGAAACATATATATGACTCATACTCAGAGGAGCTGATGTTTTAGATCTGATAAATTGGGAAATGTAAGGCTTCAGGTTTCTTTCAGTGAGTTTCTAATTTTATTAATACATCTAAAATAGTTTCTCCACATTAATTTAATTGTTGCACACTAACTGTCACATAAAGTGAAATATTCGGTATAAGCCATTATTAGGCCAGTCAACTTTTCTTCCTCTGTTGTATTCAAAGAAATTTGAAAAAGCTTTACAAGGTCTGTGAAGTACATCTACTTAAACATGTATTATTTCCACGTTTAGACACTCATTTAATGATGTTTTGGGTGCAATTTTCTTTCTGATTTTTCTTTCTTTTTTTTTTCCTTCTTTTTTCTATTTTTCATCCTCTCCACCCATTACCCTAAGGGTAAAATTTAATGGTATTTTTTCAAACTTGTTTTTAAAATTGGATCATAAGTGGCTGAGATTTTAAGCCTAGTTCTTTTTGATATGCAGCTCAGGCAACCTCCAAGGTCATGATATATTAAAATAAAAAGGGAAATGATGGTACACAACAAAAGGATGCTTTTTCCTTCCCTTTTCTCTCCTGTCTTTGCACAATATATCAGTTATGTCCTTCATAATTTTATTCACTTACCGTATCTATTCACAGGAAGATTAAACAATTTCCAGTTCACTTTATGGCCATCTGGCACTTAAATGTAGAGGTGTAAAATCAAAAGATACCATTTCAGAAAACATTTAGCTACGTACACTTGCCTATAACTAAAAATCTTGATACCAAACTAGCATACAATTGATTACTTGCATTGTTTTGTATTACTTAAAGTATGTTTTCCTTTAAATGTATGTTACCCTAAAATGTCTGGGATAGCTTAGTACTTGAAAATGGGTGCACATCTAGAATTCCTTGTTGAATTGGCCTGTAACACATTACTTATGGATGTTAGCTGATAACCTGGTTTTTATGTGCCCAGTAAATCAGGATTAAGTATTGTTTAAAACCCACCCGGGTATGTTCCTGTGTGACTAGATCTAGGTGGTCCTGCTGTGGCCGGGGGTTTGGACTAGATGGTCATTCGAGGTCTCTTCCAATCCCTAATGTTCTGTGATTGTGCTAATTCAGAATTAGATTTAAAGAATGGGTAGATCACGTGGATGTTCACAGCTACACATTTTGCTAAGGAAGACAGGGAAATAATTTACAGAAAGAAGAGTTTACGTAACAGCTAAATGACATCTTGGTTACTTATGTTTGTGAGCATTTGTATCTAATGAGTTAGAGGCTTCTCTAATGTGATCTCTCCAATTCATTATTTTTTTTATTCCCATTGGTTTATTTCCTATTTTTTTTATTTCATTTGCTTTTATCACTGGTTTATAACATATCACAATTTTACTTTCACTTTTTGATTTGTTTACAATCTGAAATACTTACGATCAGCTTTACTTTGCAAACCGTAGATTTTACTTCATTCACCTTGGCACAAAGAAGCCAACACATGTTTTAAATTTCAGCATTTTGGTGGCCTGTTTCCGATAGAGCACTCGTGGAGGGTTTCTGGTTTTAGGTTGGAGCTGTTGCAGGAGAAAAAACTCCTTATGTATTAGCTTTGGTGTAGCATTTGGGTTGAACAAGGTAGTTTGGATTGGTTTCATAAGTTAAACAACTGCTCTCTGAATGTGCTGGTATGCTACATTTTCAAAATAACCAGACAATTCTAAATATGAACTAAAAAGCACTAAACTTAGGACTGGGAAGAGGACAGTAATTACTTCTTACACAGTTTATTTTCCATTCCTTTAAAACATGTCTTTTTAGAAACTTCTCTGTCCTTGCAAGTACTTGCTGCAGACAGAGGTCAAAATGTTAAGTTTGGCTTTTCCTGGCATTCACACAGCTTAGTACGCTCCCTGCTGTCACGGCTAGATTACTTTTGAGACCATAGCTAGCTTATTTAAAGCTAGCCTGGGACCTTGACATTACATTGCAGTCTGCTATTCTTTTGCTGTCTGCTGTCTTTATCTCATAGAGCTGCTTTTATTGCAAGACTACATGGTGTTTCGTTCTATTGTAGATGTTTTAAAAGTTATAATACGGCTTATAAATTAAATAGGCTTCTGATTCAATTTTTTTCAGAAATATTCCATTATCAAGAGTTTTTGTCTTCCCTGTGCAGAGGGCTTTTTAAACATTATAAGTGTGTGTGATACAGCAGGCAAGTCTGAATCATCTAGTATTTCAAAGGAAATAAGTACAGTGAGAAAAAGGACGGACTGGGGTCAGCTGTAGCTTATGAAGGTATTCAGTCAGTGTCAAGTCTGGCTTTGAGCTCTAGTTCAAAATATTTAACCTTTCTATTACTGAAGAACTTCCAATCAATCTATGTTACAGTCACCTTGCCAGAAATAAGTTAAATCCCTTGGTCAGCATTTGCAGAACAGTCCATTTTGCTAAGTGAGGAAGACTGACAGAATATTGGTTCTAGAAACAAACCAACCAGCCCAACCTTTTTCAAAACAAGACTACAAGCATATATGATATATATGACTGCAGTAATAATGTGTTAAAAAATTAGTAAAAACATATTTTTCTATATTTTTTGAAGCAGAAGGAAGATCTAGAGTGAAACTGCTCCATTCAGATGTTTAATATCCTTATTCCGATAGGTGGTGACCTAAGCATTCATGTAAATAACAAAACAGAAGCAATCATTTGATACTGCAGTACCAAGGTAATGAAGACCATTAAAGGGCCACAGAACGCTCAGTCACCAGTGTGGCTGTGTTGGGTTAATGCTTTAAGGACCCAGGAACTGATGTATTTCCCAAACCACTCCCCTCTACAGTGGCCTATTAATGAATTGACCTCTGTCATAGTGAAGAGTTAAGTGATCCGAGTCCTATTCTTTGTCTTGCTTCCTATTTTAATCTTTAATATATGTGTTACGTCTTTAATACGTGAGGTGTACATCACGTTTCGGTCCCGAGCTGCAGAAGACTGGTTTGAAGACTTTTCGCTGCAGAATTCTTCGTTCCTACCTTGTCAATACAGGCTGCCCACGGAGGTGGTGAAGTCACCATCCCTAGGGGTATTTAAAAAACGAGTAGATAGAGCACTTGAGGCTGTGGTTTAGGGTTTAGGGAGATGTTGGGATGGGGGCAGGACTTGATGATCCTGGAGATCCTTTCCAGCCATGATTCTATTATTACCCTGTCAGAAACAAACGATTTTGAAAGACTGTGACGTCTTCAGCATCCTCGCGGGCTCTCTGAAGTGAGCCTGCTGAAAAGCTTGAAGCATGAGTCACAAGCTCCAGCAGCTGGGCTAGAGCATTTCAGGTCTCTGAAGGGGAGGAAAGAGATAAGCCCAGAGATTTAACTCTAGGCACAGGGCCCAAAAGCTAACCAATCTCAGGAAACGTAAAAGCAAAGCCCAAGGAAATAAATTATGGAGTAGTTATGAGGGTCTGAATTCATTCCAGCTTATATTAAGTAGAGACACCTGAGGTAAGGCATTCAGTGCAGCCAAGGTTGAAGCAGGCTGAATTATGCCTGTATTCAAAACTAACCTGGATGCAGTCCTGTGTGGTGTGCTGTAGTCAATCCTGAAGTGGGGTTAGAGTAAATAATCTCCAGGGTTCCCTTCAACTCTGGAAATTCTGTGATAAGACTTTCTTAGAAGCAGCGTTGTTTAATTGAATGATTTAATTGAACTGATTTAAATTGAGAAAATGCATAGGGAATTTTTCATGCCACTTGCAATGAAAATGTCAGTCTGTGCATTTTATAAGCTTGAAATAAGACTTCATATTCCAGCTTTACAAGCATATCTTAATTCCTCAATTATAGGACATGCAGATAGCATTTGAGTAATTTTACATCTAGGTGGTCTTGCTCTGGCAGGGAGACTGAACTAGGTGATCTTCCGAGGTCCCTTCCTGTCCCTGATGTTCCGTGATTCTGTGATAGGTATTTTACTCCCATGACATTGTTTAATTCTTTGATGCCATGTTTCTTTAATCTTTTTCCTACAATCTCAAGCAAATTTGTGTCTGTTCGTATCTTCTCAAAATTACATGTAATTTGTCACATGAATTAGCAAAGACCTGTGATAGTTATAAAATCCGGAGTGGCTCATTGAATTGAAATGGAATTTGGAAAGCTGACGTTTGCCATACTGCCTTTATGAATATGTGGTGACCATCGGAGTCTAAAAATATTTGAGGACTTACTCCTGCAATTCCCAAGGCCCCAACAGGGGTTGCAATCCTTTACAGTTAATTACTACCCACAAACCGATCTTTTCCTTCTGACTGATGGCACAACATGTGGATGTTAGTGTTTTATTGTTCCTACATGTTTCCATACAATGTGAATTATAGTTGTAGTGGTCATGCACTGTTGCAAGAATAGTACAAATATGCATATTATTATCACTCTGATTTTGACCCTGTTTATTACACAGACTTCTGCATGAGTTATTTCATTTCTCTATTACTAAAAGCTTCCTTAATTTGCACATACAGAATTGATTCTCCTAGTATGGTTCCGATGTAGTGTCTGTGTTAGGGATGTGATTCAGTGTATTTGTTTGCTGTTGAGGTGAGTGTGTCCATACCTAAGGATAAGAAACGCCAAAAGGCTTACTGATTTCTGAAAATTATATTGTACATCTGAGTGAGCAGATATCTCACTTGAGTAACAGAGCAGTGATCCTAGTTTTACTTGCTGATAATGAAAGGAGAATTGATTCCTTTCATTACAGACAAGCTGCCTTTTTTATTTCTCAATTGCTGTTTTCTGTAATAGTTTGGGGGGGTTGAGTTTTGGTTTTGGGGGACTGAGTGTTGCTTGTGCTGAGCTGTTGTTAATGGAGCTTTTTAAGACTGAAGTTTATACAACTGCAGGAAGTCCACTGAGTAGTATTTAATTTTTATTATAGGCTGAGCACATTTTGAAAGAGTTTATTTTCTGTAAAATAGCTGTGTTCAAGTCTTCGATGTAGCATGAATTGAGCAAATAACTTGTAGAATCAGGCAATCATTAAGGTAGGGAGAGACCTCTGAGATCATCAAATCCAGCTGTCAACCCAGTGCCACTACATCAAATAAACCATGGTTCCAAGTGCCAGACCTATATGTGTTTTCAACACCTGCAGGGATGGTAACTCCAGCACTTCCCTGGGAAGACCATAGTCTTCCTTGGGAACACCTGCTCACTCTCCTAGTTAAGAAATTTTCCCCAATATCCACTTGTATTCTGGAGCCCTACTTCTTGAATTTAGCAGGCACAGGAAGAGCAAAAAATTTATGCATTTTTGGGATTATTAGGTAGAGAAGAAGAAGATTGCTAGAAAAATAGTTGAGACAGATTTTTGAAACACGTCTGCAAAATCAGTCGAAGAAATGTAACAGAGAGGAGAGAAAACAATGACAAAATTCCTACACTCCGTATCCTTAAAGGAACAGTTGTGGCACATGCTCACGAGCTGTTTAAATAGAAAATTTAAAGGCCAGTGAGTACCTCTAGTATGAAAACTAAAGCTGTAGCCCAAAGGCAAGAGAATAGGAGAAAGAAGACCCAGGAATGATACATTTACTTTCTAAGAGAAAAGTGAAGTAAAAAGAACATTAACTAAAGGATTCATCTCTGTGTGTGACATGTCTGGTGACATGAATTAACCTCCCACATGCCACTCAGGGAGATTTTTTTTGAGTGCATAGTGCAATTCAAACGTATCAGGCAGCCACTGAGTCTTTCTCAAAAGTCCCTAAAGTCACTGTGTCTTTTTAATATTTTTAAATCAAAATGCATCAGAAGCTCAAGCAACTACTGTACATTCAGATAAGTGTAAGAACATTGTCATAGGTGAGGCTAGGCCAGCCACAAGATGAATGACAGATACTCTCTATTATCTCCTTTCCCTTCCCAAAAGTAGAAGAGAATAGGAATAAGGGAAAGAGACTTATGGGTTGGAAAGAAACACTGCAAAAGCTTTAAAGAGATAGTGGTAATACATAAAAAACCAGTACCGAACCCAACCCTGCCGATGGCAATTATGTCATCATCCCCATTGATGAAGTCAGTGCGAAAGTCCAAGAGTCTTCAAATAAATTTCTTTTTGATGGATAAGTTTAAATTTTATGGGATTTATTTTCATTTTGAACCAACTTCTTCAGTACTGCACTGCAATCTCTTTGTACACTTCTTGAGCAGTTCAACAGGAATATGTGGCAGATTATGTGAAAGAATAAGTGGTCTCTGCACGAAAACGTGTGTGTAACAGATAATATTGCCAAAGTATCTAGTCGATATATTGTCATATATTTGTGTTGGTGATGAACCTGTACATGCACACATTTTCCATTTGGAGAATAGGCATTCATAACAAATACCTAAAATGCTGTACCTATCATAGTTTTAAACTATACCTGTTATGTTCTCTTCTCCAAAATAAACCATTTCTTTGCTCTGTCTTAATTTTAGGTCTTTCTTTTATGTGGCAGTAATGCTATCTTTTATATCCTCTTTTTCTAGTTCATATACTTCCTATTCCTTGACGAATTCTTTGCTTAAATTGTGTTTGAATAATTTAATATAAAGTGTAGTCATTACACAAAACTCATATTAGTTATATTCAAAAAAAATCCAATTTTAACCACATAAAATTAATTTTTGACAGAGAGATCAGAGAAAAATGTACATCATCTATTAATACAGACCAGAGATGCACAAGATCAGTGTTCTGATTACTGTGTTCTCATCCACTCATCTCAAATCACTGACAGAATCTCTAGTATGACCATAGCTGTCTTCTAGGATTTTTCACACCTAGATATTGGGGTTACAATGATTTCATGCTGGGTTAATCTTTTGAAAGTCAAGTTGGAAATTCATAAACAAGTTAATCTCTTTTAATCTATCCTGCTTAGCAAATAAATATTCCCCTAGCCCTTATGTGGCTGTATTTTTGAAGGAATGAAGTCAACAGTGAAGAAGACTTATATGTCAGAAAATGAGTGAAACAGGAAACAAGCATAAGTACAACTCTGTATACAGTCAGGTGCATTGAGATGTGTTGTCTGCAGTGACAGCCTTTCTAAATGTCACTGTCCATTTCCCCTAGCCAAGTTTCTATCAGATTGTAGCAAGGCTGACTTCTAAGATAGCTCAAGGTTTTACAGCATGATTCAGCAGGGGTGAGGTCGAGTTTGAGAACACTGTTTCCTGAGCTCTTCATATATCACAAACTCACAAACCCATTTTGGCTGGAAAAGCCTTTTAAGATCAAGTCCAGCTGTGAATCCAGGACTGCTAGGTCAACACTAACCCACTTCCTTAAGCACCACAACTGTATATTTTTAAATCCATCCATTGCTTCCCTGGGCAGCTTCATAGAACCTATTCTCTGTATTCTATACAAGTTTCATTGCCCTTCTTTGGAGGTGCTCCAGCACCGTAAATCCTTGTATTGTGGTGCCCCGAAACTGGTACAGTATTTGACTTGTAGCCTCATGGGTGTTAAGTACAGGAGGACTATAACTTTCTTAGTCCTGCTGGACATACTACACCCAGGTCTCATTCAGTCAAGCAGCTTTCCAACCACTCTTCCACAAGCCTGCAGTGTGACACAAAAAAAAAGCACTTGGCTTTTTTTAACCTCAAAGAGTTGATCTTAGCCCATTGATCCAGCCTATCTAGGCTCCTTTGTGGAGCCTCTCTACCTCTAGGCAGATCAATACTTTCTACCCAACTTGGTGTCATCTGCAGACTTAATGAGGGTGCAGTCAATCTCTTCACCCAGACAATTTATAAACATACTAAACAGCCCTGGAAAACTGGCAGTGTACTGGGTTTAACTCCATTCACCACCACTCTTTAGGTTTTTTAATTCAATAAATTTGAAATATCCTCATAGACTCTGAAACCAAGAGCATACTTAAAAAACCCCACAACCCTCACTCTAAAAGGTACCAAACTGTGGGATGAGCAGGTTTTATTTGTCTAGAATACAGCGGCAAAATGTAATGAACTAAGTTTGGGGAATTGCCAGAAGTAAGTGTATATATCAATTGAGAGAGTGCGCTCTACCTTTCCTTCCCTGTAAATGCAATGAAGGATAAAGAAGACAGGAGAGAATAAAAAGCTTTTTTTTACCTGGGTGTTTGCCAACTGTGGAGGAAGCACAATATGTTGAAGGTTATAAATTATTTTGAGAAAGTAGCAGTGAAGTGCTAGCTAGGAAGAAAGTAATATTGATCACTCAACACAAAAGCACCAGTGAAAGGAGATGTGTGAAAAATGTGAGAACATACCATCAATGAATTTTATATATCTGTTTCAAAAATGTTCACTTATATATTTTTTCTTAATGGTTGTCTTAAAAATGTACTCTACTGCCAACTCTACTATGTTCCATTACAGTTTCTGTAATGCTGTCCTGATGCACTTTTCACAGTCAGATGACTGATCCTAGACTAAGCTAACTACTTTGGTTAAAGGTGAAGCGGAATCACTATATTTGTGTTACCTGTCACACAGCTTAAAGGTCTTATCCTCCTTTTCTTTCAGTCCACTGAATCAGTGTGAAGTCACCATATGAAGGGAAATACCTTTCCATAATACATCAATACATTATTCATGTTATCTTAATATTCACATTTTTTCCCCCCAGAAAATATCAAAACACAGTAAAATGACATGAAAAGGCAGTCTTTGTATTCAAGTTAAATTGTGTGTACTTCAGTATGTGTGTAACGTAAAGCAGAATATAGTACCAGTATAAGTTTTGGAGGAAATTACGGTTGTATCAGGTATCATTAGGGAGCAAGTACTGTGTTCTGTATGTGCACGACACGTGCATGTGCCAGCACTTCCAGACACACAAGACCAGGGTTGTATTTTGCAAAGAAACTCTAGGTGGGAACCTGATGACACAACGGCTTGCAGGCAGCATTGATGGTCACAGGACTGCAGAATAATTCAGTCTCATTTTTAAAACAGAGTCAGCTACCAGCTTGCTCATATGGGACTAGACTGTTACTCAGCAGCACAGCGCAGCCCAGAAGCAGCATGGGCTTCCTTATTTGTTGCTCATTGCAGATGGTTGGGATGTGCCTGAACAGTCCTTTACACAATGTTATATGTCATATATTCTCTTGTATATTATCTTTTAATGATGTTTTTAATGTACATCATTTAATATTACTTTGGTCTTGAAAATAATTGTGCATTGAATCCTCCCTGGGTAAGCTCAAGCCATGATGGCTGTTCTGCAGGTAGTTCAGGCCCAGATGAGGTCCTCAAGCCAGTGGTCACAGGGCTTGCACAGGGGGTGCTTACACCACTTGGAGATACTGGTCTCTATGTTCAGGCTCAAAGTGCACGAAGTATGAAGTTAAAACAAACTGAAAAAAGCTCTAGACTTCAGAGGCTGTATCAGAATACTAGAGAAAAAAATTAATGACTCCTGAATTAATGATTCCTTGGAGTAGACCAAGATCTGGAAAGGAAAGTAGATACACTCATATATAGAGTAAGGAATTGCATAACGGAGATTGTGGTGTCTTCTCAGCAGTTCTTGATCAGTGTGTCATTTTAGTCCAGTATTGAATTTTTCTGTGTGTAAATCATGGGCTGAAGTGGGGAGTGGTTTGGGAAATACACTAGTACCACTGGGTCCTAAGACCTAACCCATCACACTATGTAGTGGAGACAAAAAATTCCCACTCATACAAACTGCTCATATACTTGTTAAAGGTAATTATTTTGCTACTAATCAAACTGAAACGGAATATCCTGATTTTTTTTCAAGAATTGTTTTGCACGAGTTCAAGGCTTTACTTTAAAAAGCTGCTATTAAGCAGAATTATTTTTCATTTTAAGTAATGAATCAGTAAAATTTTCAGCACACTGCAATATTTGGGTAATTTTCATTCTCATTATAGTTTGTCTACAGTAACCATTATTCAAATTTCTATTAGACAACACACATAGTATCTCTCTTCTGTCTGGATGTAGAGTCTAAATTCTTCTTTGTTGAGTGTATACATATTTTTACATTTTTATGGATATATATTTTTTTACATATATGTAATGCCACATAAAATATGTGTATATGTATAGAAATATGGGATTGTATTTTTAATCACAGTTAGTTCTTTAAATTATCTTCTGTGTTATTGAAGATGTTGAGGCGCGTCACTGAATGAAGTATTCAGGAATATGTTGAAGGAAAGAAAAAGGTGCTGGTTTAATCCAATATGAGGTAATAATATGAATTGATGAAGTGATGTACAAGCAGATTGTGTCATATCTGTGTCAAAATTATTGAGCTTGAAATCTGATCAAAGATGG
This sequence comes from Phoeniculus purpureus, assembly GCA_028565055.1. Classification (NCBI taxonomy): domain Eukaryota; kingdom Metazoa; phylum Chordata; class Aves; order Bucerotiformes; family Phoeniculidae; genus Phoeniculus; species Phoeniculus purpureus. Next base: position 63,075,961 of record JAOXOE010000001.1, read on the forward strand.
GGATTATTGAAAGCTAGTCTTTTAGAAGTGGAAATTCTTCTTTGACAAGGCCTGCAAGACAAGACTGCATTAACCTTGACTTAGACGTGAAATCAGGACGATTAGAGTCAGTGCAAATTTTGGACCCACTCTCTGACAATAAATAAATGGAGGTGTCTAGTCTCATTTCAATCACCTTCAGTAATGACCTTGAATGCATGCAAATGTGAAATTTGCTCAATGGGGACTCTGTGATTCAACTGTGAAATTGCAGTAGTTTGTACTTAATCTTGAATTTCATACCTGCTGAACTAGCAGTTTCTTTCTGACTTAAAACAGGAAGGAAAGAAATCTACAAAGCTGTGTTTTCATATGTTTATTTGAAATAATGCCTTTTTCCTCACTTATGGCTAAATAAGCTAAAAATAATTCCAAAATCCAAATAGGTGAGCCTAAGACAAAATGACTGCTGTGAATTTAGTGCATTTTTCACTGTCGAAACAAGTATTGTGGTCTTTCTAGATGCTGTATGAGTAAGAAATTGTAGAAGCACTGAAAGTGTTCTGGTTCTTACAAAGGAAAAAAATTCAATACAGCATATCTGATAGTAATAAATAATAGAATTGTTAGAATTGATAAATTTGAGAATAGTGGATATATATGTGATTTCTGTCCTTATGGGTTACTCTGTTCATTTATTTCCTGACCTTGGTGTAGAGACAGTACTTTTGGAGTGGAGTGGAATATGTGTTAATTGAAGAGTGGTGTAGGTAGTGCCAATCACACTCTAACCTGAGAGTTTTCCAAAGTAATCAATTTAATATTGTTGGTGTAGACAAGCAGTGCTTTTTCATCAGGGCATCTCAAATAGAACTGTATATTACAATGAGGATTTTTGTGAGGCAGGATCGGGAGTTTCTGATTATATAAATCCCAGGGAATTGCATCATGACAGTGCTATTTCCCGTATTGGCCACCATCTGGAAAGAGAGCTGTAACTTCTAAATTCCACTTAACATTAAATTCCTGCCAGATCAAGATCACCTCGACCAAGTCGCACAGGAACATATCCAGGTGGGTTTTAAACGTCTCCAGAGAAGGAGACTCCACACCCATCCTGGGCAGCCCATTCCAGTGCTCTGTCACCCTCATGGTAAAGATATGTGATTTATTCCTTAATTTTCAGCAGAGGTCCCTACTGACATGTGGAGCCAATGCTCTTGGTCTTACCACTATCCCAAAAGAGTTATTTTTTCATTTTTTTTGGTAGATTTCTTCTGTTTTGAAAAGATCAAGCAAAAGTTAGATGCTGGCAGAGCGACTGTGTTTAGATTTCATTCAACTGTCATGGAACAGTTGTTTTTAATAATTACGTATGTTCCTGAGAGGCACAAATTATGAAGAAAAAAGGTTGCAAAATGCATCCTCTCTCTGTAATTAGAGGTCAAAGATCTCTGATTTAGCTTCCTGGAAAAAATTCCGAATGATGCCGAATGTAAAAGCGATAGACACATAAGCACTCGCTTTTCACCAAAGACTTTTACAGCACACTTTGTTTTACCACATAGCACTTTAATTATTGGATAAATATGTAATTACTGTGAGGCAAATATTTTGCGTTCCAGTCTAGTTGCAAAGAATCCATAGGCTTCAGCCTAGAAAGTGCCTTAGGCAGATGCTTATCTTTAGACGGATGAGGTCTGTTAACTTTGATAAAACCAAACTTATGATCTAAGTGGTTTGCTGGATTTGGGCCATAGACTGTAATTGAGTTGGATTTTTATCTTTAATCCTTCATCTGTTTGTTAAAAATTTTGATTAATTTTGTTCTTTTACACAGAATTATCTTTGTTTAATGCTACTGGTTTCCTAATGTAATTATCTTCCAGGCTTCATTAATCATGTTTAAAGTACTTTCAGATATTCATGCATAATTTCTGTATGTTAATTTAACTAGTTTATTGGAATTTATTTAATGCCCTTAAATATCGTAGGGTACAAATCTGTATGTGTCCTGGTAATAGACAGATCTTCTTCTCAAATTTTAAGTACTCTGTGATTAGCACAGGATAGCTATACCGAACACAGAGTTGCTTTTGGCAATGCTTTGTGTTCACAGAATCACAGAACATTAGGGATTGGAAGGGACCTCAAAAGACCATCCAGTCCTATCCCCCTGCTACGGCAGGATCACATAGATCCAGTCGCACAGGAACATGTACAGGTGGGTCTTAAACATCTCCAGAGAAGGAGACTCCAAGACACCCCTGGGCAGCCCCTTCTAGGGCTCTGTAACTGCAGTGCATACACCGCTTTCATGAGACGGGTCTACTGAAACTTGTAATTCTGAATGTTTCTGAAGTAGATTCAGATACAGAATATTCACATTCGTTTGCATGAAAATCTATTTTGAGTTTTGGTAATAGTGAGAAACAAATGAAAAGCAGATCAAATAGAAGTATAGAACGTATGTTGAAGAGTATAGAATAATTATTAATGCATATGATTGTGTTTGTAAGCACAAGGATTTGTTATGGAACTCTGTGTGTTGATTTTTCTCTTGTTTTGTAAGAATTTTGCTTTGTTACTAAAACCAAAACGATTCCAAAAAAAGGTCTTTTTTCAGAATATACTTTCAGACTATGTATGCAATTTGTCAGATTTTATCTCTGTTGCTTTTTATCATTCAATGTTTTTCTTTTTTTTTCCTATCTTAGCATATGTCTTCTAAATTTTCATTAATCCTTTATTTCTATCTACAAGTATATGGGTCATGGTCCATATCCTTTCAGGTTCACATTATTATAGATTCATGCAATAAATGTAGATAATGATGAGTGTTTAAAAACATTGGACTAGATGATCTTTCGAGATCCCTTCCAATCCCTAATGATTCTATTTTATTCTATTCTATTACATGTTTCCAGAAATTGCAAATATACCTTTAAATTCAATACACTTTAAACATTGATTTGTTAGATCCTCATATTTCATATGCCTCAGTTACAAAGAAAGAGATGAAGAGAGAGGCAAGCAAATTCTCTCCTTAGATTACATTTCTTTGTGCCCAGAAACATGCCAGGAGGGAAACTATTGATGGTCCCATGCTCCACCGGTAAAGAAACCTAGGGGTATTGTGAAACTAAGCACAGAGCTCTGTGGATTGATAGTTTTGAATATTCACTGTTTAACTACTTATCTTCAAAAAGAGTCTGTATTTAAATTATTTATTTTCCAAAGATGATTTAATAGAGCAGCTGTGCAACATTATGGTGGACAGCTTTTTCTACTCTAATGACAGTATGTTCATTTAATCATTTTTCTTTAGTATTCTAATGTCAATCATTTTAATTCTATATACAAAAAAGTAAGGCTAGACCCATATAATACTTGTCCATTTATTTCTAAAATGGCAAAGTAGAAAATATATTTTGTTGTTATAGTTCCCTTGAGTTATGACTGTGTCTGGGTAAATGGTTCATCCCATCAAATCTGAACCTAGCTAATAAAAACAAGATAATTCTGGTTCAGCAAATGCTAGTGCCTTGGTATGCATTAGATTCAGACAACTCTGCTGAACTTTTCACCTCCTCTTTATCATTAATCAATTTAGTGACAGCTTAAACGTATGAGGAACTTTTTTATGACACTTGTATCATGCCTTTAATAGCAGAGATGAAATGTTTTAGGGCTATGCTTTCTGGAAAATGTGCTGTTCTGTGTCTTCTAGCTCCCTTTTATTTTATGCATTTAAGACTATGGTCAACCCCAAGTAATAGGGTGTTTCTCTGTCAGTCCCCATAAGTCAACATTAAGGACTCTATATGTTCAGTTTACCGCTAAAAGATTTGCTGATAGAAGAAAGCTGTTGTTATTGGCTGTGTTGCCAGAAACAACAGTATATACAGTAAACTGTATATAAAGAATAAAACCTAAAACCTCCATGTAGTGTCAGTTCCTACTGGTCTTTTTCAACAAGCAATAGAGATGTTACCCCTAAAGGAAAATGTACATGAGCAGGAGCAATAGACATGGTTATGTCTTTGTTAATGTCATTGAACTTCATTTTGATATTGTAACTGTAAAATAAACTCAGAGAAACAAAATAGGGGAAAAATAAGTTTTGTTCTAAGGAAAGGAATGATATAAAATAAATTTAAATACAGAATATGTTTAGATAAAATTCATACATTATATTCATATATTAATTCACATATATGAATTGGATGATACTTTGAATCACAGAGTCACAGAATGTTAGGGTTTGGAAGGGATCTCAAAAGATTATCAAGTCCAATCTCTGCGCCACGGCAGGATCCCTTAGATCCAGTTGCACAGGAGTTTAAATGTCTCTAGACTGTTAGAGTGTATCGCAACTTCCAGTGGAACATACACAGCATTGACTGCAGCAGTAGCTGGGAAATGCTGCAGCCTGGAAGGCTTCCTATCCAAACCTTAACTGCGTTTAAAACCAAATTTGTAAGAACAGCTCTTATATATTTAAAATACAGGAAAAATCTTTATCATTTAGGTCTTTCTCTTCCACCCAGGCTAAGTCAAGTAGACTTGGGTAAATACTGCATAGAAATAAATAATGTGTTTATAAAAAAATACACTGTAGAAGTAAACTCTTTATATACATATCTCAAGAGTAATAGTTAAAAATTATTACAACATAGTGTTGTTGTTCTGTTCATTAAATATATATATATAACACATAGCAACGTAACAGAAGCACTTTGTTTTCATTTGTTCAGACTCATCTGAATTTTTTATTCAGCTACCCAGGAGGAGCAGTCTCAAATGCACACTCATAAAATATGTGTGCCAATCCACGCCATCAACTACTCTCTGAAATACTCATATAAAACCAATAGGTACTATAAAGAATAGAAATCTAACAAATTGAAGGCTGACTAAGACAACTTGTATTGCTCATTTAATTTTCTTCCTTGTATGGACATAAGCTGGTACTAATTTTGTAATGGTCTCTTTGGGCTGCCCAGGGGATTGTGGAGTCTCCTTCTCTGGAGACATATAAAATCCGCCTGGATATGTTCCTATGCAACTTGACATAGATGATCCTGCTCTGGCAGGGAGATTGGACTACATGATCTTTCAAGGTCCCTTCCAATCCCTAATGTGACTCTGCGATTCCAGTTTGCTCTTTCCAAAACTGTCTGAGTGATTTGGAATATAATTTATGTTCACATGACTCCAGCAAGGTAAAAGGGATGTTGTTATTCTGGTTTGTAAATCAAGAAGATACCTGCTTTGTATCTGCCACTAGGCACAACTTGGACCTAATTTTTATAGCTTTTGAAGCATTCAGAGCACAGATCTCATTTTCTTCAGTTGCAGCTGTAAGCACTTGGCAGGTTTGGAAATGGGATGTTAAGTAACTGGTGTACAGACCTGCCTGTGAGCAATGGACAGAGATCGCTAACTAGAGATCAGCTTCAAATGACTTGGCTGTCACCACACAGGAGATTTTTGGCAAGTGTAACCCCAGAACTGCTCTTTCTTGTCTCACCTCTACACCTCATTCATGCTTTCTAACTCCCATAACAAGGGAAACGCACCTGACAGAAAGCTCTTTCTTTCAGTTAATAATGGTTCAGAATTATCTGCAAAGTGGACCCTTTGCAGAAAATAACTAAGAATTTTGTGACAACTTCTTGCCCTGTAGTGACCGTCTTACTAAAGTTATGCTCAGATTCTGTTCTTGATCACGAGTATAAAGACAAACTAGTTCTGAAGCTTAGCTATGAAGCAGTGTGAAACATGGTATTTGTTCCTCTGCATTTTCTAAACTTTAGAAAACAAGATCTTGGTAGGTGGGGAACTGTTGAATTTGAATCCGATTTCTTGATTATGAAGAGATCAATCAGTAACGTGGCTAAGGAGGAGGCAGAAAACATTGTCTTTATATGATACTTCATGTGCTTTATATGCTTTGTAAACTACAGGGATGTATAATGAGAGCATGTACATGTCTTGGTATTGGATCTGATTATAATCTCACTACAAAAATATCCTTCATTGTTTTGGTAGAACTTGTAAAAACACCGGTGGATATGTTCCTGTGTGACTTGATCTAAGTGATCCTGCTGTGGTGCGAGGATTGGACTAGATGGCCTTTCCAATCGAGGTCCTTTCCAATCCCTAATGTTCTATGATTGTGTGTTGGTGTCTTAGTTACTACCTAGGGGCTTTATTAAACTCTTGCAAATAGTATTTGCACTCTGTTATCTCATTTATGTTTTTAACATGCATGTATGTTACATCTGTGATACACCTGTCTGTCTTTGTATATCCATCTATTTTGTATATGCATAAATAAGATTGTGTGTGTCTGCTAATGCAGACAGTGCTGTTGGCCCTATTCGATACTGCGAGATGTCAGAGTAGCAGACACAGAGCTCTGAACGTTGTCAGTGATTTCACCAAAGATCTGTAAAATCACACCTGTAAAATGAGAAAGCTCTCATTTAAAAACAATTAATGTAATGTTTATTGAAATACAGTGTACGTGTAGGTACACAGTTACATAAGTATGATAAAATTAATAACATTTCTTTCTTCATCAAAGGGACAAGAAATATTTCTCATACTTCCTAAAGGAAACAGCATCATATGCTGTCAATAAGCTAAAAATATGGAACATCTGTGTTCAGTTCTAAGTCAACAAGTTGACTTTTTTCTAGAACATCTATTGTTTTCATGCTTTGTCTAGGAAACAGTCGCTCCTAGGATGATACCATTATTAACATTTACTTTTGTAGAATTTTGATTAGAAATAGGTGAGATATATTACTTTTTGTTCAAGTTCATACCCATGGAAAAAGCAAAAAGACAAAATGAAACACGTTAAGCATGGTGTTGCCAAGGCAACAAGTACTCGAGCCTCCAAGGTCAAGTGTGACTGAAATGCCTATGATGCCACTGCAAAGGGTTGCTACATTTAAAACCAAAATCAGCTATATTCACACAAAAAAAACATTACGTAAGTTAAAAATTATGGTTTTAATACCCATGACTACTAAGGTAGTTCAGTTTCCAACTGATTGCACCAGATGGAATTCTGAATGGATTTCAGATACACTGGGCAGTGTACTCATCTGTAGACAAATATTTGAGTGTTGAAGTCTTCTGGGGAAGGGAGGAGATCCCTGTGTTTTCTTGTGGCTTGGAAAACTACTTAGGGACAAACACTGATACAAAATAGGGAAAAGAAACTGAAATGTCAGGAAATGTGTGCAAACCTTCTGCTTCAATAATACTTACGGAATCATTGTTAGAATCAATATGGGCTGCATGAGGGTTCCCTATCTAACCTGAAACATCTGAATTGATCTTTGATGAGGTTTTTTTGCTCTCTTCACTTGGAAACAGTAATAAAATTTATCATTAATATTAGTTAATAAAGCTGAAAATATTATATACACATAACACTTTAAAATATCATGAAGGGTTCTTTAAACTCTTCACGGAGATCAAACCTTCAAATGTGTTAGTGAAAGTTACAACGCCAATAAACACTTAACTTTTGGAGGAATTCCTTCTCTGGATTGACTGAGTTTAAGTTTCTCCTGTGATAGCAATTGATCTTTTATAATATAGTTTAAATACTGTAAAAAAAAAAAAGAGTAGTGTTTGGGGAAAATAAAATCTTGCCTACCGCAGTGTGTTTTACTTGCAGAGCTGTGTCTGTTACCCAGTACTACAGAGCAGGTGTGTGTCAGCTTTAGTCTGTATGTTGATTGTTATGGACAAGAGGATTTATCTAATATTTGTTTCACAGAAGAAAGAAAAGAGATTGAGAAAAGTCCAAACTAGTAGTAGTTTAAGAACCATATTTGATAACAATTATGTTCCTGTGCAACTTGATCTAGGTGATCCTGCTGTGGTGGGGGGATTGGACTAGGTGACCTTTTGAAGTCTCTTCCCATCCCTAACGTTCTGTGATTCTGTAATAATTGCTTTGGGATTCATTTTGCTATGAAGACTATTTGGTAAATTTTATGTTTGTTAATTTGGAGAGGGATAGCAAGACAACCATATACTACTCTGATTGCCTCTGACAGTTGAGCTAAAAACCAAAGTAATACGCTTGAACTCGTTTCCAAATAAAGAAATAAAAATTAAGCAAGCACAGGTGGCAGCAAAGTGTATTTCCACACTGCAGTAATTGATAATTTGTTGTTTATTTGGTTGGGTTTTTTTCTCTCTATGAAGCCTGCAAGACAGGCAATTCCTCGGCGTATTGCAGTAGCATGCAGTACAGATGTAAGGGAAGGCTAGGTGTCACTCAGTAAGGAATCCTGTCGGTATGATTGACACTTAAAGCTAATTCTTTTGCCATTCTGATGTGTGCTTTCTTGTGGAGGGGTATCTCAGAGACGAACCGTTGGAGTAAACCCTTTCTTGTTGTCATTTGGTTGGGATTTTTATTTTAATGAAAGTGCTCTGTTTTGTGTGAAAACACTAGCCTTTGCTGTTTGATATGCACAGAAACTCAATCAGATGCTTAATTACATCTTAACACGGGTTCCAAACAGCTGGCTAATTCCCTTGTTTCTGATTAAAGAGATTACAAAAATAAAATTTAACATTGCATTTACATACAGCTCTAAAAGGAAACACTCACCCAGAAGTTTCACTCGTTTAGGAAATTCATGTCTGCTCAATGCTCGGGATCAAAGCTTTTTGCACGATGAACTGCAGAGTGACAAAACACTAAAAAAAGCAGGAATAGCAAATGGAATTTGTCAAGTGTTCTGCTTGTTGGCTATAGCAGGACTTAACTTGAAGGTGTGAGTTCCTAGATGTACGCAGGAGGTATTTTGTTTCAAGTTTTTCGGTGAAAACATAGAAATTAAGTTTGTTTGCTAAACCGTCCCTTCCCATGAACTCAAAATACTGTTTTTCAAAGAGGATTCTGCTGTGCATATGCACTAATTTGTTTAAACTTGATTTATTAACTGTCACAAAATAAGGCAGAATTTAATTTGCTTTCTGTCTAGTTTAATCTTCAAGTGGCTTCTTTATAAGTAACTCTAAATTCAATTTTTAATCAAAAGTACAGTTATTCTAGCGCCAGAGAGTGTTTGACATTTACATATGACTTCTGCAGCGATAGTATAACATTTCTGTGCCACAAAACCTGATACAGTCCTTTTAGCTGTAATTTTTGTATCGGTGCATGCGCCAGAGGTGAAGCCAATCTGGATAACTGCTGAAGGTAGTAGAAAATAGATTCCTAATGTTGTCATTTAGGCCTAACTGAGATTCATTTTACCACATTAACAGAGCTATTACTATACGTAGATGATTCTTAAGCAAAGCTTTATTTAATTTTTAAGTAAAAAGATGTGTTGATTATGTAGAAATAGGGAATCAATAGAACTATAAACAGGGATAACTAAATGAACTGTATATGTGACTCACTAACACTGAAGGTTGCCAAGAAGTATCTCACTTTTGGCAATAAGGACTGAGCTTTTAAAGATCTAATAGAATCATAAAACCATAGAACGGCCAGGGTTGGAAGGGACCTTAAAGATCATCTAGTTCCAACCCCTCTGCAGAGGCAGGGACACCTCTACTAGATCAGGTTACTCATGGCCCCATTCAACCTGGCCTTCAATTCTTCCAGGGATGGGGCAGCCTCAACTTCCTTGGGCAACCTGTTCCAGCATCTCACCACCCTCACAGGAAAGAATTTGTTCATCATGTCCAACCTAAATCTCCCCTCTTCAATTCTGTAACCGTTTCCCCTGGTCCTCTTGCTGTGCACCTGTGTAAAAAGCCCTCCCCCATCTTTCTTGTAGCCCCCTTCAGATATTGGAAAACTGCTAGAAGGTCACCGTGGAGTTTAATGCATTGATTTAATTTTTCTAATACAAACTCTGTGAAGTAGTGTAGATTGAAGCTACAGTGGAGCCAGTTTGATGAAAAGCCATTGCTTGGGCAAATAAAAGTTGTGGAAAAAACCTACCTACTTCTTGGAGGAACAAATAGGACAAATTCCAAGTCTGCTAAGAGAACTGGAGTATAAAATGGATGAGAGGCTATTAAAAACATGCAGGTGTTTCTTATTCAAGGGACTAGAGAGTGACAGATATATTGCATCTATATTTAAAAAGTGTCTGTCTTTGAACCAGGGGACTGCTTACCTCCAAACCATATACTTCAGCCTAGTCTGTTAGCACAGGTGACTGTGACATGACAACTCTAATAATAAAAGTCTTTCTGAAGAAGTAGGACTCTTCCTTCTTGAGCTGCGGACATTCTACAAACACATTCATAAATGAGCATATTGAGAAGATCATAACTATCATTTTTCTTAGGCTGTGCTGAAACTGAAAAGATCTCTTACAGCACTTACCAAATGCATTGACTAGTCCTGAGCTGCAAGCTCTAAGTGTTGTATTAAAACCTGAGCTAGATAAAGAAGATAACAATTAAAAATAAATTACCACATTTTACTGTCAATCCCCTCTGTCTCTGCAGTCTTGATAAGCAAACAAACAAACAAATTGAATAGAGATACCTACTTCAGAGCTTCTGAGTTATCCCATGTAAGAACAGTGTACCACATCAGACTAAAGGTCCAGCTTGATTGCTACTGGCCAGCAGCTTAGGGAAAAAGAGCTGTTATGAAGAGGTATTTCCCACACATGCAGGTTAGGGAATCTCAGATGAAAGATTGTTCTGAATAATGGTGTTTAATAGTCCTTAAAGGCTTTTTCTTACATTAAGTGATCAAAGCATGTTGGACTGCATTAATGTCAACATCCACTTCTCTCTGACCGGGTCATTTTTGATATTCCACACATGAAGAGTTTGATGTTTAATATCAGATTTACTTACTTACTTGGTATTATCTGACTTGGCATGGGATTTTTGATTTAACACAGCGATGCGCAGCAGTGTGTGTAGGCTGAAGTGTAAGCACACTTATCAGCGTATAACAGCTGCAATACACGGCTGGATTCTAGTACAATGGCTTAGTGTTCCCAGCTGATGGTAAGGAGTATGTGGGTTCAAACCAGCTGAAGCCCTTTGCTCTCTTCTAAATTGTGCTTATTAGTTGTTCATTTGTTATAGCTGCTGTTGGGCTCAGCTGTGTATAATCTTGTACCTCACCAGTTTGGCTAGCTCAGGAAGACAGACAATGTCTGACCCTAGAGGCCACCCTCTTGAATCCTCTGCATTGAGGCAAGTTCAGCTTTTTTTTGCATCAGGTGTAGACAGTCACTCCTGACATCCCATCACAAACCTCATGAGCACACGGTCCTTGCCTGTCTCCTCAAAGGTTTCTTCCACTGCAAAGCTTCACTATTCAGTTGCAATGTCTGCTTTTGAAGTTCACAAGTGTCAAGTTGTGTGGCAATGAGGGATGTAATTGAAGCATGCACTATAGGAAAAATAATTTCTTTTCGGTGGTCACTACGAAATAAATGTTGAATTTTGAAATGTTTAATTATTTCAAGAGTAAGAGACAGCATCATATAAAATGGGCAAGCCACAGATTCCAAGCAACCTAGAGTCTAAAGAGTCCTAGGCTACCATATCTCTCTTCATAAAAATTCTGCTCCCTATCTCCCATCAACTTTGTCAATCTTTTCTCTATTTTTTTCTGTTTCTGATATATTGTGTTTCTGCTTTGATTGCGTTTAGTATCCAAGATGTGGGCTCACTGTGGCTTTCTACTGTGGCATAAAAATGCTAAGCACTGGACCCAGATGGAGCTGCAGCCACCTGCTGTGTTTTGCTCCACTGCCAGTGAGAAATGAGAGAGAAAATCCAAGCGGAGTCCTCTGAAAACTGTTCTGTGCAAAATCCCTCCTTGGCAGTTTCATGTGATGCTGTAAAAACAGTGAACAGGCACGATACACATCTCATGATATCTTGTTCTGCTTAAGTCTGGCTAAGATCATAGGCTTTAGTTTCACTGTAACACAGCAATTTCTCTTGCAGCTTAGAACACTTAGTACCCTGAAGCTTTAGTGCGCTAGATATACCAAAGGAGGGTGGGAAGAGGAGGGCTTTGTTGCCTGCTTTGGTAAACAAACAAACAAAATGGTACAGAAAGGAACATAACCTGTCTGCCTAGTAATGAGAGAGATCTGCTCCAGGTAGTAATGAATTTATATGTTGATCATATCAACAATTAATTGTCTCCTTTCTCATCTAAAGAGATGGTGGCTAGTTAATCTTTTCCTGTACAAAACTTGTTAAATACCTTTTCAGTGATCAACAGAAAGAGTATCTAAGCTATTTGAAGATTTATGCAGCCAAATCAAGGTTTAGAATTACCATAGAGAGTTCCAGCTTTGAGCCATGAAATTCTTCCCGGAATCTGCTGCTGGCCTCCAAGTGATGTTCTTATGGGATTTCAGCATAGCATGAACTCTCCAATTGTGAATGTGGGAGTGTGATAGCAAATAAACTCTGGAGATTGATGCAGCTTGTGCAGGCCGTGTAGTGTGAAAATGCTGAGAAAGTTAACAGATCTGCTGGACTGTGCTAATCACTTGCGTTAGCTCCTTTACTAATTTCATATGATCCCACCGTTTCTTACTCACATATTAGACACACACCTGCACACATGCTACAGGAATCCAGCGATGCCTGGCTGAGCTCCGGGTTTGCCTGGACTCATTCTGTTTGCTCTGCTCTTGTGACTTTGCTAAAATTTTTCACTTTGCTTTTACCCCTTTAACTGGTTTATCCTCTTTCCTTCGTCCTCACACACACACTATCTTAACAACACTTCTGAAGCAGCAGCACGTATAATATAAAAGCTTCTCTAGAAAGTATTTGAAGATTTCAATAATCACACTCCTGAGCTTCGGTTCTTTTTGGAATCGGTTACAGGATGAAGAGTGGGAACTGTTATCTTTGTAAAGTAAGTACAGCATTTTAGGCTGACTGTAAAAATCCAGCAAAAGCCTATTAGCTTAATGGAAGTGTAGTGGTTCAGTAAAGTCAGAGTGCTTTAATCTTGAATTCTTGTATTCCATAATAAAATCCCCATAGGCAGACTCCTCTTGGAGTACAGGTCAAGATTTAGTGGGATTCAGGTAGTAGATGGACATCCTAATAGACCAAACTGTAAGAAGTGTTCAAACTCTGTAAATAAGAGTTAGTTTTATCTTTATCTGGCTTTTGATTACTACAATGACTCTTTATTAGAAATGAAGAGTAAGTTTTTATTGATGTTTGTGGTACATGTCCTTGCTGCCTTCTTTTTAAAATTATATTTAACTGATGCTGACTTGTGATAAGAGTGTTAACTATGGCAGGGCTCCATGGCCATTGTACAAAACTTGTCTTCATTGTTGGTTTTTTTGTAGACTGAAGGTTTCATAACAAGAAAAACAGTGGTCCAGTAACTATATCTTCTATGGAAGAAGGATTTCCAAATAAAAATAAAGTTGCATTTATTTCTCTCTTTCATTGTTGGTACAGAAAATAAAGCATTGCAAATTTGCTCTGTAGTTTTATTCCATTACTGTAAGAATTTTTTTAGCATGTTGCTGTGTACACAAATGACTATAGCAGATATTAATTCATAGAATCATTCAGGCTGGAAAAGACCCTTGGGATCATTGAGTCCAACCATCAATCCTACTCTGCAAGTTCACCGCTAAACCAGATCCCCATCTAAGTGTCTTTTAAACTCATCCAGGGATGGCGACTCAACCACCTCCCTGGGTAGCCCATTCCAGTGCCTGACCACCCTTTCTGTGAAAAAATTCTTCCTAATAGCAAGTCTAAACTTACCCTGTTGTAACTTGAACCCATTCCCCTTGGAAAGAGGGAATTAAAAGAATTAATGTATCGTTCTTAGTATTAGCTTTGTAAACATAACTGTCCTGTAATGCAGATAACTTCATTTAGAATCATTACATTAATTGTATTTTCATTTTAGAATTACTAAAGTATGCCACGGATACTACATATCTGTGTAGTGACACATTCCATTATTTTAGAGGCCCATGCATTTACTTATTTTTCAAAAATAGATAAAATCGGAGTAATTAAAACATACAGCGCATAATTATATCTAATTGTGGAATTTAGTTTGAAATGCAGACTGCCTCATTCATAATCTGTCTCATCTGAAGGGCACCATTTAGGGCCCTGTCAGAGAAGGGTTATGTGCAGCAGATACCGAGGCAAGTCTCACACCGTATACCATCACATCAGAGAGTTGACACATAGCCAAGAGGACTGGAGTGCTGCCAGCCAGCCTGTATTTTATTTCTGTTATCATTTATACTGCTTGCTGTGATACAGGGTAATATCTTTTCATCTCATTTCCTATAGTCAAAAGAGTTCATTGAGGGGGAAGAAATCGCAGTATTGTGCTTTAGGGGGTTTGTTTTATTATTAATGAAGAGCATACTTTTTTAAAATGCATTAATTTTAAAGGACTTTTCCCTCTTCCTCATCGCAAAAACACATGAACAAGCTTAGTAAAAGGTTTGGGGAGAACTGTGAATTCTTGAGTCTGAATAAAGTCCTTGCAGTACTGTTTCAGCAATTTTTGCTGCAGCCTTCACTGAAGCCTTGAGATTTTCTCCCAGACTATCTTTATTCTCCATAGTCTTTGGTGATCTTTGGCCTGTTCTGTTCCTAGCTCTTCCCTTGGTTAACAGCTTCACTTACAGCATCTTGATCATTGGCCAATATTAAGGCTTTTATTCTCGCATAGGAATGTAATTTTTCCTGCAATCATTTTCATAATAAGGTGTGTTAGTGCTGTCAATAAGGCAGTATGTGTTTTGTGCGATAGTAGAGACAGGCATGAAATGAGAGTAGGTGAATCTGTTTACCCAGCTCAACCTCATCTACTTTCTAGTGATGACCCTTCTGTCTAGGAGGTCATGTAAACTCTCTTAGGCGATGTATATACCAATCCTTTGTGTGTATGTGAATTTCAATGACATTTCACATTAAGGCTAGAATAAATACCAACAGGATGCTTTGCCAAGGGCTTAGTCAGCAGTCTTCAACACTGAAAAATCAGAAAGAATAAGTGAAATATCCTGATGTGCAAGAAAGAAAAATATGACAGAGCTAGAAGAGCTGAGAAGTGTCCTTAGTATCACGTGGGTTCATTTAGAAGTACCTCAAAAATGTTCAACATCTTATATGAAGGTTAGGATGTAAAATAGCTACGCTTAATACTCTGAAACAAAACCCTTGCATTAACTTTTCCTCCTGAAACAGGATATAGACCAACAAGTGTAAAAGGGTGGTTTCAGGTAGCAAAACTAGCCAGGGAAATAACATTCCTGGATGTGGCACATACTGTGTTTGACTAATGAGTCTCTTCCCTGGATTTGGTTTCTAGTCTGGAAAGCAAGGAAAATAAATACACCTCAGTCTTCCTTATTAGCCAATGTTTTTGAAGTAATTGATGAATGAGCGGTTTAAATGTTAAGGGCTACCATCCCAATAAGTAGTCTTGTCATGACATTTTAATTGCAAGAGAATCTTAACCTTCAGACGTCTCTTCTTAATGAAGTCTCAGTGAAGACTATGACACTTTTACTATGAAATAATTGGGATGTAGCTAAGGCTTAAGGGTCAGAAGAAGTAGGGATTCATTGACTCTATGGAGAATGATGACATATTTACCACCTTTTCTTGCTCAAGACACAGATATCAAACTCACCATCACAAAATATGGCAGGGCAGCAAGAGTTATCAAGCCTTTGCATCTCTTAAGCACTAACCTAACCCAAAATCCAATCTGGCAAGATTTTTCTCCATTAGATTTTATGATGATAATGTTATTATTTTCATATTCTTACAAATGTGGTAGACTGCCCACAGCTTTATAAGAGCATTCAAGAAAGGCATCAGAAACTTTCACAAACTGTAACTGAACACACTGCACAGGGCAGGATATTAAGGTAGCAGGTCCTCTGTTCTTTTTTGTCTTGTGTTTTGCTTGGTAATTATGTCCAGGAAGGATGCAAAGGTTTATCTCTTTTAACCATGAATAAAATATATTTTCCATCACGTTCAAAATTTTCTACAGTGTGATTTTCCTGCAGGGGTGATCAGTGTCACAAGTGGTTGATACAGTCACCAGACAGTAATGGCTTTTTTTTTTGGTGGTGGTGGTGCGTTTTTGTCGTCTTTTTTGTTCGGTGGGTCCACGCTAAAAATATTCCATATGTCTGACTTGTATAGTTCTATTGACATTGTTAAAAATATGGTTGTACTGCTTCCTAGTGGTGGATGAAATAACATCTTGTTCTCATTGAAACTCTTTCGTGAGCAAGTTCACATAGGTTTTTATTTTTCAGTTTTGGTACAATACCAGAGTATTCACAGCTCTGTTGCACGGTTTTATGTTAGTGTAGATTGACTTCGGTAAGTTTGTCCTAGTTGATACCAACATGTGCAACAGAATATAAATCAGAATGCCTTGTTGTTTTACAAGGGGTCTTAAAATGAAGGCAGCAACAGGCTGTTTACAATCCAAGACAATGCTTCAACTAGACTAGCAGCAGTGACCTCCCCTGGAGATGGGCAAGCAAAGTATTCCTTTTCCTTACCTCAGTCGTGACTTATCTGTGCTGAATAGCAGCAGGTACCTCTAAAAAGAAGTTATTTTCTAGGGAGGGAGATAAAATGTAAATAACTGGGGACATATGGATATCCATTAAAAAGCATTTTGACAGAGAGCAATATCTGTCAATGAGGGACATGATTGCTTTTTGAAGCATTCTTTGGGAAAGAAGTGACATGTGCATTGACCTTCCCAGGAGAACAAAGCTGTGAGCACCTTCAATTTGTTAGTGATGTTAGCCGGGTAGTACAGACGTTGGACTGAGACTCGAGAGATTCACACACAGCTCTTGCTTCTGCCATCATTCTCTTGCAAACAGTTGGGGTTGCACTACTCGGTACCAGGGTTCAGCCCTGGCTAAACAGCAGTGATAGATTTACATTTCCCTCCTTTTTACTGCTTGGGGACAACTCAGCGCAGTTGTTCATGCTCAGCTATCACTTGAATATTCCCACTAGTTTTTAGTGAAATTATGGAAGAAATAAGGTAATTCCGGGTGAAGGAGTGGTGGGCTGCATTTCAGAGCAGAACATGCACGCGCAGTCTGTTTCAACAACACTGTGTGGACTTCCTCATGCTCTTGCAAAGCGTCTTTCTTGGAATGAGTGGTTGGTTTGGTTTTTTTTCACCTACAATCCCAAATCCACCCAGAATCAAAGAGAGAAAACTTACAGGAGAATTAACATTTTCATGTTTTGTGTTTGGGTTTTTTAAGTAGTTCATATTATCCCTAATGATTCTACGATTCTTTGATTCTTGAACAATACTTTTTTTGTCAGCTGTTTTTTTTTTTCCCAAGAGTCTATGAACTTCCCTATCATTGTAAAGTCTCAACTTAGAAAGCAGCTTGTTAGTACCTCCCTGAAACAATCAAAGGGATTTCCCAGTCCAAGGTAGTATCTTTCACTTTAATAGTCCTTAGGAAGGGTGAGAGGTTGTCCATCAATTTGTCTAAGTGGTTTTGTTTTGCTTTTTTAGATTATGTAAACCTCTGTTTATGTATTTCCTCTGTGTTGTGCCATCGTCTCAATGGCTTCTTTGAGCTCTTCAAATAAAGAAAGTGCTCCAAAGGATTTAAACATACCACCTGCTGCCATCTAGTCTTGCCACACTCTGTGGCTCTTGTGTTGTAACTAGACAATAGCTCTTCCTATCCTTGAGTAATGTTTTCCTTAGGTATTGCTATTTTTAATCCAATCAACATGCTAGAGAGCTGATATTTCTGAATATGAAAGAGAATGTTGTGCTCAGTCAAGTGTGACAGCTCTTGAACTTAGCAGATGTGCATGTGTGAGTAAAACCTGTGGGCATCAGTGTTCCCAGCAGCTTTTATTCTG
Source organism: Phoeniculus purpureus (assembly GCA_028565055.1). Lineage (NCBI taxonomy): Eukaryota > Metazoa > Chordata > Aves > Bucerotiformes > Phoeniculidae > Phoeniculus > Phoeniculus purpureus. The sequence goes on from JAOXOE010000001.1 coordinate 63,093,877, forward strand.
CTGATACATAGTCAGGGTCATGGTAGTTTTGGTTCATCTGTGCAGTACCGAAACACAAAACCTACTTGTATAGCCCTGTTCTTTATCAAATCTATTTATTATTTATTGATTTATGTATTTATTAGTTCATGCCAGCTGAGTAATCATGATACAGTAGCAACTAGGCAAGTGCTGGAAAGAGACTGGAGTCTGAGGTAAAAAAAAAGAGCAGGTTTGTTCTCACTGGGTGAAAAAGAGTGTGAGGTTTGTGAAACAGCTGGGAGCAATGTCAGATGCTGTGAAGTTAGCTTCTCGACAGTGTTTGTGCAGTGCTCTTTGTTAGTAAACAAAGAATTTTAAAGAGAGAAGTGAGATGGATCCCTGGGTGTGTATGTAGAGCTGTTTGTACATAAGGTGAGACATAGGAAAGTAAGAAAAAATATAGAAAAAATAGAGCTATCCAAACCCTAACTGACGATGAAGATTTTGTGTCTCTTCCCCTGTATGTCTATGCTAGTTTGACTGATTTCGGTTGATACATAGCTAATTAACACCTGAGACAGACGGAAGAAATTAATCCCTCGTCTATATTTGTACTTTGACATGTTGTTATTTGTGACTATGGATGAGAAAACACCATTTACCATTTGTTCTGCTTTTAAAGTGAATGAGGACAAACTCACATTGCCTAGTTAACCTGAGTAATATCAAATCCTAGACACAAAGGCTTGCAGAGCTCAGGTGTGAGCAGCTATGAAAGGAAATTCCTGTGAGCTTACTATGGCATCTTTTTTGGCTGAAGTTACCCTTGTGCACTGCTGAGATGTCTGTGAGGAAAAAGAAAACAATGACTCTTCTGGGATACAGTAATCTGATTTTCCTTGTGATCCGTTTTTGGTCACCTTGGAATTCATTCCTGTTTCTGGCCTTTGGGACCGCGGAGAAGAAGCTGGGAAAGGAGGGAGTGCAAGAACAACAGACCAGGGCAATATCAGCAGTGTTGCTACTGCAGTGCAGAAGTGTGGCACATGGGACAAGGATGTTGGTGGGCCAGCCATATTCTCACTATTTCTACACCGTTGGCCTGAAGTAGCTGCTTAATTACAGTTAAAGGTACCATTTTAAGAATGAGGCAAAATTGGCACAAACAAGCAGCCAGTGAGGAGTAACAAATCCACATGAGTGGGTCTTTCTCTGTGTCTTTCAATATTCCTTGTTCTTCCTTCCCTTTCCCCTTCCCTTGCAGTCTTTTATCAGTAGTTTACATTGCTTGTATGTTGATTTTTTTTGGAGACAATGCAATTTTATCGTCTCAGAGCAGCAGTCTCCAGCTTATAGTTCAGCATGAATACTATATATAAAATATTACATGTATGATACTAAAACCCTGAAGTAATGTAATTTGAATTACGTATTTGATTACAGATAGTAGTGGTGCCGTCAGCCAAGCTATCCCCTTTGATTTCAGAGTGAGTCCCATTGCCACCTGGATGCATCTTCCTTCTCCAGCAGTGCCAGGAGCAGTGCTGTGTGAGGTGGGAGAGCTCTGAGCAGCTGCTCTGCTTTCCCCGGAGCAGCTGTTCTGCCTTCCCCAGAGCAGGAGCTTGGCAGCCCTCCCTGACTATTTGTTGCCTAAGTTTGTGACATTTCTGCCTTTTGTTTTCATGTGGTGTCTGTTCAGAGACTTCCTATGGGGCTGTGGAGGAGATCTCTGCCAAAAGCAGAAAGACCTAAGCTTCTAAAGTATAGCTCAGGATAACACTGAAGAAATAAAATGTAGCTAGAACAAGGCTTAGGAGAGGAGGAAATGTCTCTTTGTGATGCTACCCCGCATATCTAGGCTGTAAAGGATCCATTGCTGCTCTTAGGCAAAGTCTTTGGCTAACACAGTTGATGGTTACTACGCAAGAATCATAAGAAGAGTTGCCGCACAGTGAAATTTGCTGTCCCATCTCAAACAAGTTATTAGTGCTGTTGGTAGCAAATCACATGCAGCGCTGCTCGAGTTCAGCTGTATTTAACTTCTCAGACAGCTAACCCATCTTTTTTTCACCACGTAGCCAAAACGTGAGCTGCTCCACTGCAGTGATGGAGCCGGGATTTGCCAAGCAGGTGGGTTATGAGCCTGATTGATCCTGCTCTGGCAGGGGATTGGACTAGATGATCTTTCGAGGTGCCTTCCAATCCCTGATGTTCTGTGATTCTGTGATTGTGAACAAAGTGCTATCCTAATGGCTTTCAGTGGCAGTATGTCATACCTTGCTTTTATCAATTTGCCTAGGTGCATTTCTTGTTTTCTGCTCTTTTATGCATGAAGCTGGTCAGGTGAGCAATACGGAGCTTGTAATGTGTGGAGATAATTTTTATGCAACCACAGACACCTTTCACAGCAGAAAAAAAGCAGGTGAAGTATTTCAACTGGTGGATTAGAAATCCTATTGCTGAAGGCGCAGAGCTGCTTAGGCACAGCCTTTATCTTGTACTGAGCTCCAAGCCTTGTTCTGCCATCTAGTGTTTAACATTTCAAATGTCAACTTCAGCAAAGTGATTTTTGCAGGAGACTTTTAGGATAAACCCGTTTAGGTATAAGATGAGGAAACAGCATTTGTTAGTGAGAAGCAAAAGTAACAGAACTGGGAGAGAATCCGGTACAAATAAATACCATCGTTTTGCATTCTAGGTAGAGCTGCTCTTCTAGACAGAGACTAATATTTCTCATTGATCGCGCTGTAAAAAGTTTTATTGCACTTTCTTGGTGTTTTACTCTCCTTTGTTTAGTGATGAGGACATTTAAGAGTGAATCCAGATGTTTCTCACAGTGCAGCTGTTACCATAAACAGTCACCGAGCACTTTGGATAATCTGCTCTCCAATTTTTGGGTGGTTTTTTTTTTCAGACTCTTTACTTTTGACTGTTTCACACTTGTATTTGCGTTGTGTTTGAATGATTAGTTGATTATGTGGGTTGTTCAGACTAGAAAATAATTGGTTCTATTTCAGATCGTATAGGACGGTGTCTTTATTAGATTATTTCTGCCTCAGGATGCTGTGGAAACTTACTTAACTGAAAGTTACAGTACAGCAGAGTCTTCTGTGCTTATGGGACACCTGTTAAACTTGCAACCAAAAAAATATCCATTTAAATACAGTTTGTATTGTACTTGGTTTACAGCTAATTTAATCTTCTATTTATAAAGTTCCTGGCAAGGAAACTAATTCTTAACAATTTCTTCAAATCTTGCACAGCCACTATTTTCCATCAGTATGTTCCACTTAGTTGTCTGATTCCTTTTCTTTACTGGGGTGGGAGGGGTTCATCTGTTGGTTTTTTTCTGAGATTGGTTTATTTGCAAATCTGTTCTAAATTATAACCAGCAGTGGTATAACTGATAACAAGAATAATAGTTCCGAAATCTAACATAAAACAGTGAGCTCTTGAATAGCAAGTCTGTTTTAGTTTAATATTTGTCTGAGGAAACGGAGGACATGGGAAGAGGAAGGGTACCTCCACTTGTATGATGTTATTACATTTGACTATGGCCAACTGAAAGACACAGAGTGTGTTTTGTTTGGGAATCTTAACACATGCTGTACGTTTCTGATTCTTGAAAGGAAGACCATTTGCAGACTTCAAGTAAATCACATGCAAGTTATGATGGAACATCAGACCACAACAATAGAAGTAGTGGGAATAACCCAGAGTGGTGTTATCCCAGCTCTGCTGAGAGGCAAAGAAAACAATAGAAGAATAAAGAGGTTTAAAAGAGATACATAGGGAAATTGTAGGGGAAAGAAATACAAAGCAAATGAAATGAAATACATCATTTACAATGTTTTATGCTCAGTAAGGATCAGATTCATAAACTGGCAAATCCATTCCATGCTCATTCACTTTGGTGAAGTTACACTAATCTGCAGTTACCAAATGACCTTTTCTTTAGCCGTAGGCGGGCTCATTTCCTCTTTCAAAATCTGAATTTTTTTTCTTCATTTGTTGTGATCTTATCAAGATTTACAAAGTGGGAATGCAGAGAATAATTCCATTAAATGCCTGAAGACTACATTGTTTGGTATGCATGATGGAACCTCTATCATGCTTCTAATCTTCCTTATCCAGTTTTAATAATCTCCGATCAGTCCCTGAGTTGTTTTCTAAAACTATAATCTCATAAAAAAAGCTGAAATGTAATAAAGAAAGCATTATTATTACCATAGATTTATTGGTAGATCACACAAATGTATAGTATGGTTTTTTCCCAGTTGTCTATGTAGCACTGCACATATTTTCATGGTTTACTTTTCAGATTTTACTTTTACCTCTTTTTTTTCCCCCAAATATTTAACAAAAGGTTGATATTCTGTTAAATACTTCTCAGTCATTTCTGTATTCCACTGGAATATGAGACTGTTCAAGGTCTTTTTCGGTAAACTATTATGTTAGTACATTTTTTTCAGTGATACTTTTATACTATGGATCCCAATCCATGAAGTTATCATAGAATCGTAGACTCATTCAGGTTGGACAAGACCCGTGGGATCATTGAGTCCAACCATCAATCCTACTCTACAAGGTCACCTCTAAACCAGATCCTCCAACACTACATCTAAGTGTCTTTTAAACTCATCCAGGGATTGGGACTCAACCACCACCCTGGGCAGCCCATTCCAGTTCCTGACCAATCTCTACATGAAGAATTTTTTCTTGATGTCCAATCTAAACATGCCCTGTTGGAGCTTGAAACCCTTCCCTCTGGTCCTGTCAACTAATGACCTGTGAGAAGAGACCAACACCAGCATCTCTACAATGTCCTTTCAGATAGTTGTAGAGACCGATGAGGTCTCCCCTCAGCCTCCTCTTCCTCAAACTAAACAGCCCTGACTCCCTCAATCTCTCCTTGTAAGATTTATTCTCCAGGCCCTTAAGTTTTTAATTAGTTTTCTAATGAATTTTACATTTCACTTTTTAGAAATCATGACTCAAGGAGCATCTTGTGATAAGAATTACAACAGTGATTTAATTTCTTAGTTACTTATGCAAGATATCATTGTTATATCATTTTTCACACACTTTCTTTATCTAAGCATACCACAAGGTTCCATCTTTCCTCTCCTTCAGTACATGGAGCGCCGTCCTCAAAGAGTCTCTTCAGCTACAACCCAAACATCATTAGGGCATGCAGCAGCTTTGCAATAGTTCATCATCATTTGAACTGTCATCCACAGACTTACAGTGGGGGGTTTTTTTGAGCTTTCAGAAAAGCACCATCCTGTCTGCTACTATTTATGGATTCTGTAAACTTTGAAACAAAAATCCACTGCTTTGTCTGGTTTTGTGTCAGATGTGCCTCACATGAGTCTTTAAAAGCTAACTTTATATAGCTAAGTAGGACAGGGTCTTTGCTCCATTTTACTCTATGAAACATCAAACTCATGTTTTAAAACATTGCTTGTTCAGCCTTTGTATTTGGTTTTTCCTGGTACCAGCAACTTATGACTAAAATACAAAAAATCTACTATGTAAAATAAAGGATAGAATGCTCAGTTTTCACACAATCACAGAACATTAGGGATTGAGAGGGACCTTGAAAGATCATCCAGTTCAACCCTCTGCCACAGCAGGATCACCTAGACCAAGTCGCACAGGAACAGGTCCAGGCAGGCTTTAAACATCTCCAGAGACGAAGACTCCACAACCCCCCTGGACAGCCCATTCCAGGGCTCTGGGCTCACTGTGCAGAAGGTCCTTCTCACATTGATGTGGAACCTCCTGTCTTCCAGCTCACACCCATTGCCCCTTGTCCTATCACTAGATGCCACTGAGCAGAGCCTGGCTCCATCCTCCTCCTGACGCCCACCCTCCATGTATTTATCAACATGAATGAGGTCACCCCGCAGTCTCCTTTTCTCCAGGCTCAAGAGACCCAGCTTCCTCAGCCTTTCCTCATCAGGGAGGTGTTCTACTTCCTTCATCATCTTCATTGCTCTGCACTGAACTTTCTCAAGCAGTTCTTGATGTGTTTACAGATTGTCTAAGCAAGCTGCCTACTGCTAGTGCAGAAAGTCTGTATCCTCCAAGTCAGGTCTTTCAAATGTATTGCAACCATCAAAATCAATTGATATTATCAGCTTTCTGACATCCGAAATAACTTGTATAGTATGAATTTTATGATACTCAGCACCCAGTCTAATTTTTATTCCTCTCACAATAACTTCTAAACGTTCAGTCATATCTCTGTTCTTCATGGATAAGCAGGATTATTTGTTTTTAAGTAGAAATCAATACACCTATTCAGAACTGTCATGTATGTATACATTATTAATGCAGAAGTAAAAACTCTGATGGGTAGGTATGTTCACCTCTGTATTGAGATAGCACAGCATAACTGTTGTTTTTCTACTCAACTGCAGAGAATATTTACATTTCATGTGGAAATTTGCATCTCAAGAAGAAGAGATGATGTGTGTGCCATGCAGTAATCTCAAATCCTTTGTAGTTTCATTTTTGCATACCCTATTGCTTTGTCACTCTGAATAAAATATTGTAATGTATGTATCTCAATAATTGTTCCCATTCAGAAAAAAAAATATAAAAAAAAACATTGCATAGTTACCACTAATGGAGAAGAGAAAAAAAGAGACTGAAAAAATGTGTGCCAATTTCCATTTTATAATGAGCTTAAAGATGTTTTGATATCAATTTTAATAATGCTAAAATAATAGTCTTCTGTCCGGCAAAGAGGAAGATTTTCAGTGTGTGAGAGAGCCAATGCTTCTAACCTTCCGTTAGGTTAGAAGTCCAGCCTTAATAAGATGAAGGTTGGACTTGATGACCCTGGAGGTCCTTTCCAGCCGTGATGATTCTGTGATTCATCCCAACAGCTCCCTAACGTCTAGACACATAAGACAAACAGACTACTAAAGGATGTGATGGATAGAAAAATTAAAAAAAAAAAGATAACTCAATTTATTTTATTTTTATTATTTTTGAGTAAAAATACATTTTTAAGATATTTTGACCATATCTCGATTATGGCTGGTACAGTTTTAGGAGAAAGCAGAATCCTGAAGGGTCATCCCAACTCCAACCAGCTGCTGTGTCACCCCAGGGTGCTGCCCACCATCAGGTGCAGGAAGGATCTGCATCCCCTGAGCACAAATCCATCATTCCTCCATTCTGAAGGCAGGGAGAGATGGAGTGTGAATAGCAGTTACCTCTTACATACGTAAAAATGAAAACCAATAGGATATAAAATTGTGTGAGTAACTAGATCAGTTTTTCATCTGTTCTGCTTGTTGTTGTGGCAAAAACATTTTCAGAGGTCATAGACAAATAATTTATTTATAAATCAGTGCAAGGGAAAAGTACAGAGATTAAAACAAAATGCAGAGAGATCTCCACGGAAACTGATGAAAATGTTTGCATCTGGTTTTTATGAAGTCATCTCTACAATACTGTGCTGGGACAAACTTTTTATTTTAAACTAAGTGTTGGCTTTCTTCTGGGATGGAAAGTTTCCTTATAAATTAAGCTCACAGAACTCTGGAGTAAACCCAGTAGCAGTTTATTCCCTTACTTAGGGCTGATTTAGTGTACCAGTACATAGGTTTGTTGGCCAAACCCTTCCTTCTCGTCTTTTGCTTTCAGAGCTCTTGTCCAAATGGTCCTGATGGAAGGTTCCATTCTCTTCTTCATGCTGCTGATTATCATCAGCCATAATGGGCTGGTGCTCTGCAGTGAGTAGTGATAATGGTAGATGGAATGATAGGTGCTGCTTGTCTAGGTGCTGCTGTGGCAAGGGGATTGGACAAGATGATCTTTCAAGGTTCCTTCCAATCCCTAATGTTCTGTGATTCTTGATTTGCTTCCCTATTTTATTTATTTTATTCCCTATTTTTTTTATTTTATTTGCTGACTATTTTAATGACTGTGCACATCCAACATCTCTAGGTGTTCACAGCACTTAGCAGCTGATGCCATTATTTTCTGTAACTCATTTATTTCAAAACTTGTGACTTTGCTCCTAGAAATTGCATAGGTGTCTTGTCTAAGTGATTAGAGGCACTCTTAAAGCACACTATTGATTTAAAACATTTAGGGATTTGGCTTATCCTCTAAAAGCTATCAGTCTAAACCCAGAGGATAAAGGTCTTGAAATAGCAGCATGCTGCTAGATATATTTATTTTGAAAATGATGAAGGAGAATGTTGAACAGGAATTGGAGACTTTGCCAAAGCCAATTGGGAAGAAGACTGTGGGGAAAGGGAAGGATATTAAGAGAGAGGGAGGCAGGATAAAAACCATACATTTTTCATCATGAGGGATCATTCTAGCAGAGCTGACTCAGGGCTTCTCAGCAGTGTAGGCAAAAATAAATCTTGCTTTCCCAGCTGCTGTGGAGTAGAGCTTTGACAGAGTGCTGGCTGAAGAGCAAAGGATTTTTTTAACTGTGCCAATTGCCATAAGGTAGGCAAAAGGCATAAGAGTGGCCTCTCCTCCTGTGGGTGGAAAATTGAAAATGAAAGATGCATCCTGCCAGCAGTGTCTGCTACCACCACTGCCCTAACTTTGCCTTTGGACTAGCACCTGGACTCGTTTTCCAGGACTATGGCATAGGCTAAGAACTCTGCAGACCCATGTCTGCTCTTGCCAGGGAGAGGAAGGGATAGTCTAGGTAAGCAGTTGCTATCCCTTTCAACGTTTTCTTAATATGAGTGAATACAATAAATCATACTTTACCTAAATAGTGGTGTTGGTTTAGAATTTGCATTCCAACTCCTAAGTGAATAACTGTTGAATGATCACAACATAGGAGGTTCTGCATCAATATGAGAAGGAACTTCTTCCCAGTGAGGGTGACAGAGCCCTGGAAGGGGCTGCGCAGGGAGGGTTGTGGAGTCTCCTTCTCTGGAGACGTTTAAAACCCACCTGAACATGTTTCTGTGCGACATGGTCTAGGTGATCCTGCTGTGGCAGGAGGATTGGACCAGATGATCTTTCATTTGGTCAAAATACCAAAGTTCTTTATATTTTGCCCAAAACATCTTCTGATTATATTATTCATGTAGCTCCTAAGTGATTCTGCATGGTTTACCACAAGCTGCGGTCATGGCTTCTGTCACCCATCATGTTCAGGATGTGTGTAACACTTAATGGCACAAGCGTGAAGAGTAGGAGACGTAGAAACTGCAGGTAGCCATAAAGCATGACTGCAAAGCTACAAATCCCAAACCGAAAGAGATGTAACCTCATTTTGTTACTGGTCTTTGGCCTCATTTTAATCCTCGGTTGTTGCTCGAGGCTAATGCATTAATACACTGATTTTAAAGATTTTCTGGAGATGTTGAGCCAAATATTCCTTATCCTTGTGTTCAGAATAAAGTTTTCTTATAATTTATTATTCTCACAATTCAGTTTTAGAGCAGAAACAAGATGAAATGTGCTAGTATGTTATGGTAACCTTTATGCCTTCTTCATATATGCCTTGTGTTAAGGTAATTTAAATAACATTTTCTATAACAAAATATATTAGGTACTGCTCTGCCAAGACGTTGATGTAAAGGTTTTGCATTGATTTCAGTAATGAAGTTGCTATGCATGCACATTCACCACGAAGCAAAGTCAGCAGAAGACTGAAGTACCACATAAATCTTTTACTAGCTGGGAAGCACAAAGAATGTTGTGGATTCTAACCTCTTCCTACCTCCCATGAACTCTACTAAAGAAATATACTTGAGTTCTGGATACCAAAAAATGAAATGGAAGAATAGGACAAGGGGCAATGGGTGTAATCTGGAACATGGGAGGTTCCACATCAATAGGAGAAGGAACTTCTTCATAGTGAGGTTGACAGAGCACTGGAATGGGCTGCCCAGGGAGGGTTGTGGCATCTCATTCTCTGGAGAGTTTTAAAACCCGCCTGGACATGTTCCTGTGGTCCAATCTCCCTCCCACAGTGGGACCACCTAGACCAGGTTATACAGGAACATATCTAGTCGGGTTTTAATGACAGACGGCTGCAGAAGTGTCACTTAGTTTTCTGTGTATCTGCATGTGTGTGTCAAGGACTAGTTTTCATCTTTTTTTCACATTTCTCTGTTTTTTTTCCTTCATGGATAAAAGGTTTCTGGAGCAGTGATAATTCTCTGCTCTGTGTCCGAGTTGTTTGTCAGAATCCACAGAAATCTCAAGTACCTTGGCTGACTCTGGTCAATGGTGTGTTTTGAAAATGGGCTATTGGATAGACAAGATGAAGGTGTAAATGGCTGAGATATCAGAAGAAAAGACGTTTTGCTATTTGAAATGAGAGAAATTTCTACCTGGCTATTACTAGAACAACTGCTGCTCTATTTACCTGTGACTTTGAGCAAAATATAAGAACAGTTACCCTAATAATTGTGGGTTTTTGTCCAGGATTTGGATATTTTGATAATTACTACTGAAGTTTCATGGTCTGTACCTTTCTGCTGTGGAATTAGTTCTGCTACATGATGCTCCTTCATGAATAAAGTTACAGGAGCTTGTTGAAAGGGCAGGAGGTATGTCAGTATGGCTGTTCTTTGTGAACACGTGAGCCTAATGCTTTGTGATACATGTAGGTGGTTTGGGGTTTAAAGTCTGGGCATTATTGACCTCGTACCATTAAAGCATTAATTCACCTAGGCCATCTAACTGTAGTATTGCTTCACGTCTCAATCAAGTCAAACTGAATCGGCACGGTTGACAAGAGCAAGGCTTGTGTTCTCCCCAGTGGTCTCTGACAAGCATCTCTTCTGCTTCCCTTGAGTCAGCATTAATGTTAGTTAAGCTGCATGGTCAGTGAGCTCAAAGAATTGATCAGACTATCCCCGATATAGAAAAGTAAAAAAACCATTACTTTTTGGTCCTAGCAACATGTTTCATATTGACATCAGCCTTGTGACATAATTTTCTTCAATATTAAGAACATTGAGACGATGTTTTGTCACGTTTGCCGTTAGAAAAGTCATAATGTGTTAAAAATTGCAGATGCTCTTTGTCTTAAACACACTTCTGTGAAGCTGAGTTAAGTAACTTAGGTCCAATAAGCAAGCACGAGTGTATGTTAGAAGGCATACATATGTCTATGCAAACACAAGCATACATGTTCTATTACCATAAATGCGCAGAAGCAGACTTAAGGGATGTTTTAGATAAAATTCTGATGTAGAAGTTCAAGAAACACGAACCTTTTCTTAGAAAATTTAGCTAGAAGAAATATAGACCAGTATGTTCTTTAGGGCCTCATCAGTCAATGTAACCCCAGCTTATAGAATGCCCATTAATCATTTTTTTCTCAGAGACAAAAACTGCAGATGGGAGAAAATAAGAAGGAATTGCTAGAAACAAAACAAAGCTTAAGGACTTTGGTTCATCCAAATATTTATCAATGACCTTGTGTCCCTAAGTTGTTCATAGTCCTCATAAACAGTCTCATATATTAAAAGCATTCAGACATGCTGTAAAATTACCTGTTTTGTTGAGACAATCCAGAGATGCCAACCAGTGAAACTTGGAAGCCTCCTGCCTTCTGAATTGATCAGATCAAATGTTTAGTTTGTGTGAGCACTAAGAAAAGGGTCATGGGACAGGGTGAGCTGAAATGTGTTAGCTAATCACAACCTCCCTTCAGCCCCTTTTACTAAACTAAATAAAACTTCAGTGGGTGAAGAAGAAAGCAATCACACCAAATCCATCAGATCCTGTAGAGGTATCAGTGACACCCAGCTGTCAGCAGTATAAAGAGGCCACTGATAACATTAACGTGGACACCTGACCTTTGTCTATAGTTGATGGAAAACTTTGATCAAGGATACAAGTGTTGTACTAAGCTGACTCATGGCTGAAATCAAACTGAAATGGTCAAAAATCCCACTATACAAAAAAACAACCACTAGAGCTGTCTGAAGTTGCCCTAAATGTGGTGTAAATGTGATAAATATAACTTGCCTTCCATAGGAAATATTCTAAATTACTTCTAATGTTCATGTTTTTATTTATCAAGAAAAATTCAGGTGCAGTTCATTACTCACCTCTTTTAAAATATCCTGATAGTGTAATAAACTGGCTTTGAAGTCCTTTGATTTCTATTTTCTATTTCTTCTATTAGCTTCTATTTCTAAATCTATTTTCTAGTTCTCTAATGCTTGATTCAGGCTTTCTGATTTTCATCTTGATTCATAAGGAAAATATTTCTAATTTAAGCATGTATTGAGTAAATATTATTAATTTTATTATCCTTTGAAAATATTTTAATTACTCTGCGTTTAAAGAACGTGGCTGATTTGGCAGTGAAATACAAAGCAGCCAAAGGACAGGTTCAAAACCCACCTAGATATGTTCCTGTGCAGCTTGATCTGAGTGATCCTGCTGTGATGGGGAGGATTGGACTAGATGATCTTTTGGGGTCCCTTCCAATCCCTAGTGTTCTGTGATTATATTTGTATCATGTCTGATCCAGATAGTAGCAGTTATAGTTGAGTTTATAGTAGCAGTACAGCCTGTTTTTTTCAGTAACAGCCAACTAAAGATTCTAGAATACAGTTTTGCACGGTTATAAAAAATGTTAACTTCGGCAATAATCTAAAAGTATAATTTGTTTTTCTTTCTAATTAACAAATGAAACGTTGACTAATATTCTGAGGGTCTTCAATTTGCAGCACTTGAGCCTGATTTACTGGAGTTAATGACCTGGTTTGATTATCAAATGTAGGCACTTACAGAATATTCTCAGTGTTTATCATGATAAATTACTTACACCGTGGTTTTAATAAATCACTCCATTCCAGGCAAAACCATACCCATAAATACGAAGCACCTTGTACTTTATCACAGCGTCCACAAGGGGGCAACATGTACCAGGCATTTAACAACAATGGTCTCCTAAACTCCTTTCATTATTCAACAGACTTGGATGAAGTTCATTGATTTCTTTATTTGGCGTTCTCCTGTGTTAATTCGCACTGTTATCTGAGCCTTGCGCAGGATTGGTTCCTGTTAACACCTATAAACATTTTATACTGTAACGAACATGGGTTTTGTTATGTGTACTTAAAATTAATTACAATCAGGGTTTATTATGCATTGCTTTTATCACTTGGACTGTCTCAAAGCGAGCGTTCTTGTACTAGAATTGCCTTTGTGGCTAGCAGACGCATACAGCGTCTGTTAGAAGGACTCACATTAGCAGAGCACATGCTGGTATTCACGTCGGAGTAGGTTAATGGCAATGCTGGGAAGGGAGGGAAAAAAATAACATCACCATGTTATGCAACCAAAGAAGATATAGTCTTTGCAGAGTATGTAAAAAAATATACCTTGTAAAGGTGGAAGTGCAATTTTCATCTGACTCCTGCATTTGTTCTCTAGGGCAGGAGCCTGTATTTCTTAGACGCACTGGATAGGACTTTTCCCTGCAAATAATCACTGTGAAATCAATTACTCTCTTAATAGAATAGGGGTGGTCCAGCCTGGTCCAAAATAATTAAATCAGTCCTGTGAGACGCTGACATCTGATCAATCGTATTGGCATAAAACTGGCTATCTCATCAGTTTCTTGAGAGTCACAGAGCTCATGTTTAAGGGCTGAGCATTTTTGTTTCCTTCCGCAGAATGAGGAAGTTAAAAAACGTGGGGGTTTGTATGAACATTTTTATACAGTATTAACTTCTATTTGGGAATCACAGAACATTAGGGATTGACAGGGACTTTGAAAGATCAGGAAATGATCCATCAATATTTCAGAATGGGCAGTGTTTTTATAGAGCGTGGCCATAAAACTGACCAAGAGAGTAGGTTGCTGAAACTCTGGGAAGTAATTTATTTAGTATATGTGAAATACTTCATTTCTCATTCACATTTCTCTTCATCCTGGCTGTATGATGAACAATTTTTGGTGCCTTAGTAACTATAGATGAGTACTTAAGGACTAGAGGTAGCTGACATTGCATTCACAAAGCACACAGACTTGCTTTTTCCTTTTTTATAGTTTTCTAATTCAAATGGGCAAAACTTTGGTGGAAACTTATTGCTGCCTGTTCAAAACCTCCAGAAAGAGCACTCAAAGAATACTGCTTTTTATGACTTATTTTGCTCTGAATAATACTGTGGCGGAGGATTGGACTAGATGATCTTCCGAGGTGCCTTCCAATCCCTGATGTTCTGTGATTCTGTGATTTATAATAATGGACCACATACCATTCAATATGCTAGGAACTCACTGTTTTAAGTCAATCACGTGGTAAAAGAGCAGATTTCTGTGAGAAGTGACTACCCTCACTTAGGAAACAGCAGTGGCAAGGCATGCCCCAATAAGCCTATATGTATTTAGATTACAGTCACAGCAGTTATTTCTATATAAATTAGTTTGTGCTAAGCTCTATGCTGTCACAACTGATTGACTGCTGAAAACCAAGGCAGATAAAGATTGGCTGGTTTATCTCTCAGCTTCACAGCCCTGACTACAATTCAGACATGATTAACTCTAGCACACCTTTTCTATTGTGTTCATCTTGGCTGTCTAAGAGTCTTGGTGTAATTTTTTCTTTTTCTATTTAGCTGTTATTCTTCCTTTGCTTTCTCATACAGTAGCGTGAATCAGAGGCAGTAGAGGTTGTCTCAGGTAGCTAATACCTGCTTCACAGTCTTTTAGCCTACTCAGCAATTGCTTGGATGATCAAACTGCATTTCCAGAAAACGTGGGAATTGGCTCTTCCTTAGGTCTTGCAGATGCACCTCAGTTCAATAAAAGACTCCTCCACTTTCATGCCCTTTGTCATGTGGACAAGTTCTTGATGCTTTTCCCACCACTGCACTTCAATAGCTTCTTAGACCAAAAAAAAGTGATCAAAAGTATAATTTGTCTTTATAATTTTGCTAAGATTCAGAATAAGGTGAACATAAGTCTAAACAGTCCTCTGGATCCACTTCACTTTCTTTGGTATTGCAGCCATTTTTGTTTCTGTGTTAATTATCCTTTCTCCGGTGATTGATCAAATCAAAATGAGCTTTGTCTCACAAGGAAGTTCTTCCAAAAGTTGTCTTGTGTTTCTAACAAAATTGACACAGTTTTGTTTCCAGGCTCTTACCACTAATCGTTTTGATTATCTCTAAAATAAATTCTAACACTGCACTTGAAGCCAAATGGTGTGAAAAAAACATGATTAAGTTTGTTTTATTCTTACTAAGGAAATTTCTGAAGTCAGTAGTAGTAAAATTCAAACCACTGATAGACAAAGTGTTTCTTGTAGTCCCTGAAAAACCAGTGTAATCTCATTTTTCCACACACACACTTCTTTATATTCCAAGTGCCATCTTGACTAAACATGCACTGGAATTAAATACCCTCCCCTTTTGTTTGACCTTGCAAAATCTGCATGTCCATGAAGCTGTGGACTTCTCATGAAAAGAATGCAAGGGAAAGTGTCTGTTGATACCACTGATGCTGCTGTTTATTCCTCATCGACGCACCATTCATGGGGAAATATCTTGTAGTAAGTATTTGTTATTGTGCTCTAGTCGTTATTTCATACTGGGGGAGGGGAGGGTGGAACACTCCTCCTGTGTCCTGCAGTATGCATGCAGCTCCCAGTGCATCACTCTAACCCTTTTAAGGTTATGAATAATCTGCAATATATACTACTGCACTATGAAAGGATTTGATCCTTCTATTTTTCTTATCTGAGGAACCTTTCCTCATGGCAGGTCAAGGGTGTCCCAAGAGTAATGCAATCTCCTCTAGGAAATTTCAAAGCGCGTGATGATTATCTGCAATTGACTGAGGACATCTGTGCTGGCATACTGACACCCTACCTAATTGATTATCCCAGATTTGCACAGCTACATTCAAAACCAGGGCCCCAGCTGAACAGATGCCATGGCTAACACCCCCTCGCATTTCATCAAAAAGTTCCACAAGTGGTTTGTTGTCTGTCAGAGCAGGGAATGTGTACGTGTGCTGGTAGTATGTTATCGGATTGTTCATTATGTGGTCGGGGAAACCCTCATCCAGCCCCAGCCAATAACCCAGAGACGTAAATAACTGATTATTTACAATACCTGGGGAAACGCCTGGTTTGACGTATCACTATTAAAATGCGACTTTGTTCTGGAACTCAAAAGGTGATATGGGTAGTGCTTGGAAAGTGTCCCTTGGCTTTTCGTTCAGGGGCTTTGTTTCTCCAGTTCTCTGAAAGAACGAAAACATTTGGTAAAAAAAAAACAGTGCAGATCATATCTGTGTTTTTCAGTGGGACGGTCACTTTGACCTGGGCCAGTATAGGATTAATTCTCCCTTCCAGTCTTTGCGGTTGAGCACGTGCTCTGATTTTATATAAAGATAAACAATTTAAGCAAATTCTCATAGCCTCTACTCGCTCTTGTTCCCTCTTTGCTGCTGACAGATGTTTATCATCACTTCTGCCAGCAGTGAAAATGCCATCATCAGTCCTTAATATAACATATGGGATACTTTTCAATGTGTTTTCCACAGCAGCCTATCCAGCAGATGAAAATTAAGTGTGAGCAAGTATTGCATTTCTCAGGGTTTGCTAGTACATAAGTGGGAAGACCATCATAATAAATCTTTTATCTTTAATTTCAGTAGCAGGCTGTGCTGTTATGGAAATGAACAGCACTCAATCGGTTATAAGTTTATGATTCTTACAGACCATGCGGTTATGAATGTTACAGAAAACGTCTGTTAAAAACAAATTAAAGAAGTGAAAAACTGAAAACATTGTTCCCCAAGTTATCACCTCACCTTTAATTTTGGTGACTAAAAAAAGAGGATAGATCTATATAGTAGATCTATATAAGTTCTTCATATAGTTCCTCTTGGCTGTAACCCCTTTCAAGGTGGGGTGGACATCCACAGCATAGCAGGAGTTCCTATTTTATACTTCACTGCAGGCTAAATTGACATTTACAGCTGATCTTTGTTTAATATATTCTGACTTTCTGTCTTGATTATCAGAACCAGGGTGTCTTTCAGGCGACAGAGTGCCATCTGAGTGATGTCTAGTTAAGGTGGCGTGTGGTGGACTATTTCTGTATTGCAGCTAGGTCGTTTCAGAGCAGATGTGTTCATTCGCTGATCACAGTTGCCTAATTCTCTGTTTCCTCCCATAGATTCACTGTCTCATTATTTGCTACAATCCATCCCACTGTCTCCGTTTTAGAAACAGAGAAGAGCTAAAATGAGTAGAAGTTTGTTTCTTTCTCTCTCCTGGTGTAAAATGTGCTGTGAGAAGGCATCTTCCCACCTTGTCTGTTTGGTAATAACCTTAAGTTGATCTACTTTAAAATTAGAAGCTAGCACACAGGAACAACCATGACAGCAAGAGAAACCTCACAACTAGCTTAACATTTCACTGCAATGGAAAATATCTCTTCCATCTAATTTTTCTGCTTTGGAGCAGATTAAATTATAGTTTGGCAGACAGGATCTCAGATTGTCTCCTTACTATTATCTCAAGTAAATTTGTCTTGTGGCATACTTTTGAGAACACTCCCTATGCTGAGCAATGCTCAGTTAATGGCTTAGTTCCACTCATTTATTTCATTTTAGGCTTTATCATTGATTAGGAAAATTTTTATGTTCAGCAATTACTTTTGACATTGGTGTGTGCTGATATAAAGGAGCTTGGGGGAACGAGTAAGGAGGTTGCACACAAAAGATGGCCATCTGGGAACTTGTGACCTTAAGTTGCATTGCAAGAGGATGGGAAGGAAGCTCCCACTTGTACGACAGAAGATAAAAAAATAGAGCATAACTTTTGCTCACTTACTTTAAAAACTCAGTCAATAATCTCCAGACTATTTTGCTGTGCTGCTTCTGCTCTAAAATGTCATCTAACCGTTCACTTGCATAGCTAAAATGCTGGAGGTCTTTTTTACTAGAAAGCAAGAAAGGATTTTTCAGTGCCTACGGAATTAGCTAATTGCAGCATTTCAGCTCTTCAAGAGGGACACAGAACCGCTGGAGAGAGTCCAGTGCAGAGCCACAAAGATGATGAAGGGAGACAGATCAGATACTGATGCTGTGTTTGACATTACCAAAGACAGTGCTTGACTGTACATGAACGTGCATAGATATTTGACTGAATTTCCTTTGAGTAAGATAGTGGTTAGATGCCACTAAATGGAGAGTCTGCATAAAATGAAATCATTAAACAATTTTTTTTTTAAATTAATATTCACAGAATGAAAGATTTAAAGTCATTCATTCAGTTATATGTATTAAAATGAGTTTCAAAGTAAACAGATTTAATTAACGATTTCCAACTGATAAAGTCTTGAGCTTCCCTCAGAGCCTCTGGTCACTGAAAAAGCTTCTTCAGCAATATCGAATAAAGGATTATCCCATGATGTACTATAAATTGCATTAAGATATCAGAAAGAAATCGCCCAAGCAGCAAAGGTTGCTGCATCCTTGACTGTAATCAGTAGGAAGGAAGTGGTAGCTAAGATTATACTTGAATTTAGTCTGTCTGCAGGAGGAAAAATCCTGTTAGTCATGCACTTGATTTGGAATATTCAAGTGCGGTCTGTGTTGGATGGTTAGGAAGTAATCCTGATTTAAATGTTAAGCTTCTGAGGGGTAGTGTATTTTAAGGAAGATAAACCTAGGGCTTGTATAAGGTATTTACTGCAGGGAACATGCTCTGTAGTTGAGATACTACTTAGCAGTTTAAAGAACCAGAGAATTTTGAAGCTCTGAACACCATAGAGATGCTGGAGTTCTGTAACACTTTTTAACGTATTCTGTTTGTATATATGTAAAATTTAAGGGTGCCTTTTCCATTAGACTAATTCACATCTTCAGCAGCAGCAGTGAAGGCAAGTCTGTCTGTCAGCAGTGACAGCTTCTGATCATGGATCACCTTGTTTTGTGGCATATCTGGAGCAGCAGTGCTGGTATAGATGTGTACCTGCTGAATACCATGTCCTGAGTGTCCCTGCCCTACACAGTAGAGCACTGCTCTGGGACTCAGATTCACTCATTTCTGTTCTATCAGCCAAAGCCAGTTTTTTCCTTCACACGTCTGTTCCTTTTGTTCATCTTGCTTAACTATGTATGTGTGATCTTGGCTGGGATGACTTGACGTATCTGTCACAGATTTGTTGAGGTTGGCAGGGACCTTGGGGAGTTCTCTCATTCAAGCTTCCTTCTCAAGCAGGGCCACCTAAAGCAGGCTGCCCAGGGCTGTGTCCCAACAACTTATGAGTATCTTCAAGGATGGATGTAGCCTCTCTGGACAGCCTGTGCCATTGCTCTTTCATACTCAAGCAAAGCACTGTTTTCTGATGTTCAGACAAAACCTCCTGTGTTTCAATTTGGGTCCTTTCACTCTTGTCCTGAAACTGGGCACCACTATCCCTGTCCTCGTTGTATCTTCTGTTAAGATACTTCAATATATTGATATGATTCTTCTGGAGCCTACTATTCTCTAGGCTGAAGGGAATAGAATGAAGTGGACATAAAGAAGCTAAGTTGTTTTTTTTTTCCTTATATGTTTTCATATTTCATAGTATATTCCAGTAGACTTAACGAAGTTCAGAATGCTGAGCAGATATCATGGAAAAACCATAGTGGGACATTAAAATGAATAATAGCAAACATAAACACAAAGTCTCCTTCAGGTTCCAATTACAACACTCTCTGTTCTCTATTTTTGATGTTCCCAAGGAACAAAGGGACAATACAATTCAATAATGTAAGATATGAAGTAGTAGCAAGCTATCTAATTCTAGGACACACTAAGAATACCTTTGTTCAAAATAATTTACTACACGTGGTCCAGCTAGGTCATCCAAACCCTTCGAATTAGTGTAAATGATGTAGGATATTGTGTCCAGCAGAATATCGTGTAGAACATTGTCCAGTTCTGGGCCCCTCGGTTTAGAACTGCTGGAGAGATGCACAAAGATGATGAAGGTTGTAGAACACCTCCCTGATGAGGAAAGGCTGGGGGAGATGGGTCTCTTTAGCTTGGAGAAATGGAGACTGAGGTGTGGCCTCATTAATGTTTATAAATATGTGAGGGGTGGGAGTCAAGAGGATGGAGCCAGGCTCTGCTCAGTGTCATCTAATGATAGGACAAGGGGCAATGGGTGTGAGCTTGGAACATAGGAGGTTCTCCATCAATATGAGAAGGAACTTCTTCCCAGTGAGGGTGACAGAGCATCGGAACAGGCTGCCCAGGGAGGTTGTGGAGTCTCTGTCTCTGTAGATGTTTTAAGTCCACCTGGAAATATTCCTGTGCAACTTGGTCTAGGTGATCCTGCTGTGGCGAGGGGGTTGGTCTAGATGATCTTTCAAGGTCCCTTCCCATCTCTAACATGCTGTGATTCTGTGATCTTCTGCTGCCTTTCTTTTAATGTTACTGTTGGGTGTGTGGTTTCATTTATCCATTACGTGCTGAATTTTGTAGAGAGCTTTCTGTTAAACGTATCATCTCCCAGATGGAAATTGAGGCAGTTGCTTTGTGTAAAAGCCTAAAGACCTTTACCTGAGATTTCCTCTCTTCTCCTTGTCCCAGAGGGACAGCTAAAGCAGGTGATGGCTTTCCATCAGTATCACGTTGGAGCGGATGGGGGGTGTGAGGGGCGCAGATCTCTTATGCAGGAGGCTGGTGTTAAGGACCACTCAGGTTTCATACAAACCTCTCTGTTTGAAATTCTTCTTTAGTAGCCTAAGACCACTGACCTTCCATGCTGTAGAGAGCTCTTGATTCATTATTCACAGAGGGTGGGGTAACTAAAGATACTGTTTGGTGTATGTCTGTGTAGCAAAAAGAACTGCTTCCCTTTTTTCCTCCTAAATTCAAAATCTGGGAAAATGTTTGGTCTGTGATACTTCCTCCCTGTAGGGCCTTTACTTCTAGAGATATATTTCTGTTTGTTTGGAACTAAACCATTGGTGAAAGAGCCTAGAATGTTAAATACAGGATAGTTGCATTATTTCAGATAAAGCTATAAAAGTAAACGTGTATTTGTTGCATTTCTTTGTTGCAGTTAATGTGCATTAACTGCTGCTAGTTTTGCCTGAATCATCAAATTAAATTGAGTTGTTGCTTCAGAAATTAACTCCCAGATCTGTATTGTATGCATTGAATTGTCCAGGAAACTTCCTGACAGAAAAAAAGTCCATCCTGAAGATGGAAAAAACATTTAAAGAAGGGAGAACCAATCCTCAAAGAAATGTATCCCTGACGTCTTTATGGAGAAAGTAAAACATGTGAAAGACATTTTTGTATTCAGGTACAAAGTTTTCGAGCTGAGCCTTAGGTCACATAGATGTTAACTACATATTGATCTTTCAAGGGAAGATTTTAAGAAAGGGCAGACAGCACAACAGGAAGAAGTCTAGTAAACTACAGAGACCTGGCTGGGTATGCTCCTGTGCAATTTGATCTAGATGATCCTGCTGTGGTGGGAGGGATTGGACTTAAAGATCTTTCAAGGTCCCTTCCAGCCCCTAATGCTATGTGATTCTGTGACCTTACTAAGCCGATGCATTCTTGATGTACTAACAAAATCATTATTCCAATGGAAAGCAGGAAATACGTATTAAAAGTGCTAGGCTAAACTAAGCACATTTCGCTAAACTCCTGATAAGTGTGAGAAGTTGCATTTACTTCTTGGCTGTGAAATGCTAACTGCTGAACAGTTTCAACTTCACTTTCTCTAGTAGAAGGCATTGGAGATAGCTGGAATTGAACCATTACAACTCTTCCTCCCCATGAAAGCAGAGCTCAAGTGTCAGCCGGTCCTTACCCTGTATCGGAACTTTCTTGCCGAGAAAGCCAGAATGTTAACAGCCGTGTGAACAGTGAAGATAATCTGGGGGTTGGGCTGCAGTGCAGACTGGAGTCCCAAGGTAGCAGTGATGTTACAGATACTGGTCTGCTTTGCTTCTCTACATGAGAAGGCGGAAAGAAATCAGACTCTCGCATCAGGGAAATACGTAACACCTTAAAGGCAAAGGTTCATTCTTAAAGCCTAACATGAAGAATCGATTCTAATCCATAACTGCTTGTCACGGGTAGTTCTGTCATGCATGAATAATAATACTGAACTCAATGAATACTCAAATCATTGGTTTCTCCAAGATAGCTAAGGGTGTTGGTTTTTTTAACTGCTTCATGACTACTGGCAAGGTAGTGCCCCATGTTGCTGATGCACACAACTGAAATATTCAGTAAACAATAGGTAATAATGGGCCCCATCTCAGAAGATAAAATAAATAGTTGTTCATTTACAACATTCTGTGACTCTTGAGCATCTACCTAGATCCTGATACATGGAACTGGGTCTCTTTATCTTGGAAAAAAGGAGACTGAAGGGTGACCTCATTCATGCCTATAAATATGTGAAGAGTGGGCATCAGAAGGATGGAGCCAGGCTCTGCTCAGTGGCATCTAGAACAAGGGGCAATGGGTGTGAGCTGGAACAGAGGAGGTTCCACATAAATAAGAGAAGGAACTTCTTCATGGTAAGGGTGACAGGGCACTGGAAGGAGCTTCCCAGGGAGGTTGTGGTATCTCCTTCTCTGGAGACATTTAAAACCCACCTGGATGTGTTCCTGTGCAATTTGATCTAGGTGATCCTGCTCTGGCAGGGGGATTGGACTAGAAGATCTTCCGAGGTCCCTTCCAATCCCTAATGTTTTGTGATTCTGTGATTCTAGTGCACTTTGCAACATAAAAAGGGTTAACTGCCCTGAGAACTAAATGTGTTCATTCATATTTGTGAGCTCCTTTGGCATTTCCAGTACTTATTAGGGAGGACTGATTTTTATCTATGCCTTGGATCGCTTCCCTTCCTAAGCCAAAAATAATACGACAGCATAGTGATGTTTCTGCTGTCCCAGTGTTCTCTAGAACCTAAATCAGCACATGATGCAAGACCCAGAGCTACGAATACAGCAGCCACAAAAGTACATTCTTCAGAAATACAGACTGACCTGCAAAATGTGTTGTCATACACCTCTGATTTAACATTGATTTTAAGTTACAGTAATTTCTTTTATTGCTGTTTCCACAAGGAAATCATATACAAGCTGCTAATGAGCTGTCTTCAGTATGACCATCAAGCTGAAACTAATACTAGTATTTCAATGGCCATATAAATTTTAACTTTGTGTTTATTTGTATATTGTAATGGATTTTTCTTGGGTTATATTTGAGCTGTAAATCTTGTTTGATATATTAGAAGACAAGTAGCTTCTAATGAAACTGATGGGACTGTCCCTTTCAATTACAAAGACAAAGGAATCAATGAGACTCATTTCACACATTAAATGAGTTTGGTATTATTTAACACTACAGTGAGGGACAATAATTGATGATAAATGATGAACAAAGTGCTATTGGATTATGCATTACTTTACTCCTAATGGTGTGAAGGATTAATTAAATTGTGTAGGAAGCTGCAACACATTTTTTTAGACTCTGCCTCAGCTATCAAACCATAATAAAGGCATGCAAAGCATGCTTTTATTTTTTACTTCTTTGAGGGGAGAGCAGTCAAATAATGCATTTCATATTTTTCTGTACATGCTTTTAGTTGGACAATCAATGATCTTTAATTTTGCATTTCAGTATCACAAGCAATAGGAAATAAAAAATTAGGAGAGAGGACATAAGATGTGTCTCAGATCCTCAACACAGAAACTGTTCAGGAGAATTCAGTTAAGATACAGAGTTTAATTTTTACTGTATACACAGACATATATAAAATGCATTTGTATTCCTCCTCAGCCACTGCAGGTCCGTTCTTTTGTAAGGAATAATTACTAAAGATTTCTTCACGTTACTCCTGCAAAAAATAACTCAAATTGATGGTGTTTACGTCTTGTTTTCCATGTTTGCATTCACCAGATCATCTCAGCAATACATAGGTGTCTATTTACTTACTTATTTATATGTTTGAATTTATCTCTTGTATTTACCAAAGATATGAAGCTTGATAATAATTTCTTAAGGATTCACTTACATGTAGTGTTGGGGGCTCTGGTTTAGGGGTGAACCTGTAGAGGAGGGTAGATGGTTGGACTCGATGATCTTTTCCAACCGGAATGATTCTATGATTCTGTGACTTACTAATTTATTCAAACTGTTGGGACAATGGGCGGTAAGGGCACTATTAGTTGAGCTCAGTTTCTTCTGCCAGTTGGTTACAAAGGAGTTAAGAGACCTTTGAGCCCACCCTTGTCTCTGGGAAGTGCTCATTTATAGCTTGGTCAGCCAGGATTGTTCTGCCATGAGTCTGGAGTGATGCTTGAACTAACATTTGCTAGATCTTTAGCCAGATGCTAAACTGTCTTGCTCCAAAATCCTGCCCTGTTCTTGTAGGACCTGTTTCTGCTTGTGAGCCAAATGTTTTCTTTGGAAGTGTTAATGTCCAGGCCTATAAAGGAATCAGCCTTGTTGCTGAGTGCCTGTATGATGAGGATCCCCTTCTCTCACTGAGGCACCCTCTACGATTGGTTCGTGACTTCCTGGCTCTATTACAGGTAGGTAACACTAGCAATAGGATAATGTGACAGATAACATCTTTCATGCAATATAGCACCTTGTTTTCAGTCGAAGCTGAGGCAGGATAACCAACAAAAAGGAAACGCTGTGACGAGTGTAGGCCAATTTAGGAATTAATTAAGTCACTAGATACCCTTTTATACGATGAAATATAATCTTGTGACATATAATATCAGTGGGACTACTCGAGGTTAAAAAAACAAAAACCCCAAACAGAACCACACACAGGAACAGAGATTTGCAAGGTGGTCTCCTGTTATGCTGGGAGATACTCCATCATTTATTTCCTTTTCCCGCTAAGATGAAAGTTAAATATGCAACTGGAAGATGTCTCCCAAGAGATAAAATTATACCTTAGAGTGACCTTGTCAGGTATTTATAATGCTGGGAAGTAATATTTCAAGATTTCCAGCAATCTGCTTTGTAGTCTGCGGTTCTTTTTTGCTTTTGATGTTTCTTATGTAGTGATGACAGTGCAGCAAGCTGTCAGTCAGGGCTAGCTCATGCACATCCTCCTGTCAGTATGTGTGTGGAGCACTGTGGAGATCTGTTGGAGCAAGGGAAGGAAAATCAGAAGGGAAAGTCATCCTTATGTGACTTTGAAAAGTCACTTAGCCTTTTTAAACAGGAGCTGTCACAACTGGACTCAGCTGTGCTCATTGTCCTTTGTTGTGTTCAGGAAAAGATCTGTGTATGCAAATCAGCACTTCCACCTCTTGCACTCCTGCTTCAAGTCTTGAAATTTCCTTCAGCTCATAGCTCATACTAACAGAATTCAAACAATTATTTTTGTCTTTTTCATTTAAAAGTTTTCAACCCTCTCACAGAGTGAGCGTGCAGAGGAAAGCTTAAAAAATTCAAGAGAATGCATTTGTGAGTCAATCAGGGAAAAAAAAACAAGTTGGAAAACAAGATCACAGAACTGCTGGAGAGAGTCCAGTGCAGAGCCACAAAGATGATGGAGTAGAACACCTCCCTGATGAGGAAGGGCTGAGGGAGCTGGTACTCTTGAGCTTGGAAAAAAAGGAGACTGAGGGGTGACCTCATCAATGTTGATAAATATGTGAAGGGTGGGTGTCAGGAGGATGGAGCCAGGCTCTTCTTAGTGCCATCTAATGATAGGACATGGGGCAATGGGTGTCACCTGGAACATAGGAAGTTCCACATTAATATGAGAAGGAACTTCTTCACAGTGAGGGTGACAGAGCACTGAAATGGGCTGCCCAGGGGGTTTGTGGAGTCTCCTTCCCTGGAGAAGTTTAAAACCCACCTGGAAATGTTCCTGTGCGACTTGGTCTAGGTGATCCTGCTGTGGCAGGGCGATTGGACTAAATGATCTTTCAAGGTCCCTTCCAATCCCTAATGTACTGTGATGCTGTGATACTAATAGCAAATAAATAAATTCTAATAAAAAATTAAATACTGCTAATACGGACACTGATACTCCAGAAATGCATAATAAACATTTCTTTAGGATTAACCCTGCTTAAGTGCACTATGATCCTAACAATTTGAACAGTTTCAGATCACACCACTAAAAGAATTCATTGAAACGAGAGACGCTGAAGTATGATCAAAGAGGAGCGTGACTAGGTCTTACTGGAACAAATGCAGAACCAAAGCTGGGAGAGCACTATTTTCTTTGCAGGGGGCAGGCTGCAATTTGGCTTTGTGGATTTTTTCCTAATGTGATATATGAAAATTTATATTTCTAATACACTGCACATTTTCACTTGTATCTGCCTGAACCACTGTGGTTCTGGGTCTTGCCAGCTCATATGCACATGTGCCACTGCATGCTCTGAACAGCTGAGGCCAGGGAGACAGCAGATGCAGAGGGAGCCTGTAGTTACATGTTCTCAGCTTTCTGAACTGTCTCAAACCCAAACAAAAGCTGGCAAATTTAACACTGCAAGGTTACTCCATAATGAAGCTTCTTTAATAAACATTAGAAACTAGATCAGTTCCTTACTAAAATATGTCTGATTTGAAAAACCGTGCTGTGCACTCAGATTTGTTTTTCATTGAGGTTGGAGACATTAGAATAGCTAAATACATCCTGTTTCTGGTCTGCTGTGTTTTATGAAACACTTGCAAAGTTGCAAGATGTTGTGTGTGAAAAGAATATGAAGATGTGTAACATCAAGACTAAAAGCAAAACCACTTTAGACCATTCCTGCTGTTTCTGCAACTTTGATTCACTGTATAGCCACGCTCTGCTCAGTGTCATCTAATGAAAGTACAAGGGGCAATGGGTGTAAACCGTAACAGAGGAGGTTCCACATAAATATGAGAAGGAACTTCTTCACAGAATCAAAGAATTACAGAATCATCATGGCTGGAAAGGACCTCCAGGGTCATCGAGTCCATCTAGCTGCTAAACCAGATCCCTAAGCACCACGTCCACTCGCTCCTTAAACACCTCCAGGGATGGTGACACCACCACCTCCCTGGGCAATCTATTCCAGTACCTAACC